>CAMZMU010000052.1:137937317-138537317 GCA_947311845.1 Poa pratensis | reverse complement strand
GCGCAGCCTGAAGTTCAGAGTAGGCGTTGTCGACGTGGTATCGCGATCCAGAGCGGTGGAAGCCTTGAAGGTCACGTGCAGGCATGGTCCGTAGCAGCTGAGGAGATCTGTACTAAACCTACTAGTACAGGAAAAGCTTTAAGAACGACCCTAGAGAAACGGCCGCCCCAATCTATATTTCTCTCCTGTACCAAGCCTGCCAATATATTTCCTACAATTTTATTCTGACGATAAATTGGCACGGGCTAGCTAGTCAATGAAAATAGGCGTTGTATTTGCTAAGCACAAGAGGATTGTGCCACACTTTTCTCAGCCAGTGACATCGAGTGACACGGGTTGGAAGACATTCGAGGCTAAGAACTTCCCTGGTGCTTAGCTCCCTCAAGGTGGTCCAACTTTTTGTACTGTTGCAAACCATACAGAAAGTGTTTTTTTCTTCTTTTTTTTGCTCCTAGCACCAGTGATTTGATGTTTTTTAAATTGACAAATATTTAAGAGTTTCAAAAGAATCAGAAAAAATCACGGATGTAGCCAATAATATATCCACTAAACGAGCAAATATCATATTCGAATAGTTTGTATTATTCTCTACACAAAAATGGCAAAATATGATAAAATTAACAATTTGAAAATATACATATTCAAATCCACACTCTTGTAACTTTTGTGTACCCCAAAGTACAATGTACTTGAAGTCGAATTTGTCCACGAGCTACATCCATGTTTTTTTATTTTTTTTAACTTGTAATTTTTTGGATATCGTAATACATCAGGATTACTGATGGTCGGGAGCATGAAATCTCCTCTCCAAACCACAACATGACTAGGCAGTACATTCATCGAAACGTTGTTGGGCTAGGGCATATAGAACTACAACATCATATATATATATATATATATATATATATATATATATATATATATAACTCAACTAAAAAGGAACCTATTCCTGTTTAAGCTAAACAGGAACTTTCTGAACTTTCACGCGAGTGCTAAGTGAACCTTCTCGCGCATGACATGTGAACCTTTAGACGGAATATGAAGTGGACTTTTTTCCTAAACATTTTTTCGAAACGAGGTGAACTTTTTTTCGCAATTGCACATGAACTTTTTTTCTGTACCAAGTGAACCTTTTTTATGAATGAAGTGAACTTTGTTTTAACGGAGTGAACTTTTTTCTAAACTTTTTTTAGGAATGAGGCTTTCTAAACTGTCTCGGCAATGATATGTGAACCGTCTCGCGCATGACGTGTGAACCTTCAGGCGGAACATGAAGTGAACTTTTTTCCTGAACTTTTTTTTGGAACGAGGTGAACTTTTTTTCGCAATTTCACATGAATTTTTTTTATGTACCAAATGAACCTTTTTTATGAATGAAGTGAACCTTTTTTTAACGGAGTGAACTTTTTTTCTAAACTTTTTTTAGGAATGAGGCTTTCTGAACTGTCTCGGCAATGATACATGAACCTTCTCGCGCATTACATGCGAATCTTAAAATTTTCATCAAGTAAACCTTCCTTCAAGCTTCAAAAATTAGCTGCGAAGACCAAGCAAATATAAATTCAACTTGCCACCGTGCAAAATGTGAGCTACTATATTTATAATACCAGCCTATGAACCGTCTTACTCTTTGTATATGAACCACCTCATCCCCACGTCTTCAACCTGCCTTTTGTCGGTGCCCTCTGAACTGTCTTGCTCTTATCTAGTGTATCTCAATAAAAACTAAAACTAAAAGAACAGTGCACTGAAACTTCAAGTGCAAGCTAAACTTCTAAGTGCGCTTGAGGTGAACTTTGGGATTGCAGCACATAAAAACGAAAATTCCAAGAAGGAAAGAGCTTCTCGTCAACATAATTTGTGACCTGCAGTTACCACCGGTGGAACAGCAGCGGGGCACCACTGTAGACATTTTACTTGACAAAATAGTTTAGAGGATGAAGAGGGAAATTCAGAGGCAGCTGGGTGTTCAAAGGTGGGAGCAAAACCACGACGGGGAGGACAGGATCAGGTTCCAGCGGCCTGCTCGTGGGAATCAATACCGCCGTGCGGGCGTGCGGCAGAAAACAGCGACACTCGCGAGGTTCAGAACAGTTTGCCTGGGAGTTTCAGAGCAGCGGACAATGCTCAAGAATTCCATGACGAGCACTTCGGTAGGTTCAGAGCTTGGGTTCACTACCAGCGCCAACAAAGTTCAGAACCCACACGGTGGCTGAACCATTAGAAGAGATAGGCGTCAATTTTCAAACAATCTGGGAGGAGTTTTGTTTGGGGAACTTTGCAGCAAAAATAGACTGAACTGAACCTCATTTTCACACGATCTGAACCTCATTTTCACAAAAGAAAAAAGGGACTGCAGCTAGTTCCAGACGCGACCGGCGACAGGAGGAAGGCCAGGGCTGCTGCGTGGTGCAGAGAGGAGGGTGGCATCACACGCGGAGCAGGATGGCCGGCGGTGGCCGGGCCTGAGGTTGGGCATGAAGATCGAGGTAGGAGAGTGGCTGTCCCGGTACGGAGCTGAGGCGGCACATGAGATATCCTGGAGGAGCGGCGGCGTTGGGCATGGCGTCTTCGGTGAGTGGCCTTCGGCCTCCGGGGCGCGGCCGTGCGGGAGCCTCGGCCTCCCAAGGCAGCGGTGCGGGATCCTCGAATTCCGAGGGGCGGCAGCGGTGCGGGATCCTCGGCCTCCCGGGGCGGTGGCGGTGTGGGAGCCTGGACCTCCCAGGGCAGCAGCGGTGAGGGAGGTCTGGTGGCTGCAGCGCTGAGCTTATCGAGCTGGGTGCGCCGGCGATGGGGATTTTTTTTTGGAACTGCCGGTGATTGGAAGTGGGTCGGGGAGGTTAGTAACGAGGGGATGTGTGGTGTTGGGGATTTTTGGATCGTAGTTTGCAGGGGCGAAGGTAGTTTTTGACCGGGGGAGGTGCGGGTCGACGCTCGCTCGCCGGCGCCGGCCACGTAGGAGGTAGTCTTGTCGTGGACGTCGCCGTTTCCACCGCGCCAAGCAGAGAGAAGGTGGTCTTGGTCGCTGTTCCTCGCCGTGTCCGTCGCCGGCTCCCTCGCGTCGGTCCCGGCCGCCGCTCGCTCGCCGGCGCCGGCGGTAGAAGGTGGTGCGGATCGGGGGAAGCTCTGCGCATCGGTAGAACGGTGGAGTTCGAAGCTTTTTTAATGGGTCGGGACCGTGCGGTCTGGTTTCCTCCCCTAAATAGGAATAGTTCTTGTTTAAACTAAATAGGAATATTAAGGGAGGTTCCTATTTAGTCCTGCCCTATATATATATATATATAGGGTCGCGCTATTCAGCACCCAGAGTATAGAATAGTTATTCTACACCCCGCCCGTCCCGCACGACTCGCCCGTTTCCTTGGGTCCGTACCGCACGCCTCGCCCGTTTTCATTTCCGCTTGTGAGGTAATTTTACGGCATATGCTTTCCAACCCCCGCGCACGAGATCCACCCCGCGGTCCCGCAGTCTGCATGTGACGTAAGTTTTTGCATGTGCAGTGTAAATTTACGAGTACATCTGTACATGAGACATGCAAGTGATGTAAATTTTACTTTTTATTTTATACACGCAGTGCACCATGAGCTATGCATGCAAGGTAAATTTACATGGCTTAATCACACGGCATAATTTTACATGGCAACCAACTTAACAACCTGATTTAATTTGTTGCTCAAGAATGGCATAATCATGTTTGGGCAAACATATCGTTTTTATTATTCAGCCAAGGATTCAATATTAACTAGATTGAATCAGTTGTTTGCAATGTAATTTCACAGCAAACAACATAGTTTACAAACCGGCTTTTGAAAGATGGCTTTTAGAGCCACTAATAACAGTTTGCTTCCAATCAGTCGACATTTCTCCAATAGCTTAGCTACCCTGGAAAGACCACACGTGACCAACACAATCAGGTCAGTGTCTTGCACGCTAACTCCATACCTCCCTCCGTATAATGGCTAGAATAACATCGTTTTCTCACAGACTTGAATCTTCTGACCATAACTAGCACTTTCTCGGGCGCTTTGTCATAGCCAGCTAGTCCGGCAGGAAGCAGTACTACAGAGAATTGCCCAGGAGCTGATGTTCGTCACAAAGTTGTTGCTGTCGGCGTCGTCGTAAGAGCTCGGGCGCCTGTGCCAGTAGAGGTCCAAGGCCGTCGGTGGGTACGGGAGTCCCGACATCGACGACTATAGTGGATCTCGGGCCCCTGTTCGAAGAGCTCGTTAGCGTTCAGGTTCTGGTCCTCCGACAAGGATATGTAGTTTGGCGAGCTGCCGGTGCTGCCTCCATGCTTCCTCACTGTCATACTGGCAATTCGATACATGTGTTGAAATTAGTAGTGTTGAGATTTCACAATGAATGCAAAATTAGAGAAAGTATTGTCTCGTTTAGCTATTGGCCTACTGCGAAAATGACAAAATGGACCAGATAGCAGAAGTATGCAATTCATGGAAAAACATGCATATTGCAATGTAGATGAATTAATATCAATGGGAGTAAATAAACAAATGTCTATGAAAGTCATACAGTTGTAAACATTAAGGAAGAAGAAATTAATCTTATTTGTATGAATAGCTCTGAATTTTAAAGATGAATCAATATATTGTGTGTAGAATCAATCCTGTGCAGTAAACATAAAATATGTTTGTTACAAGAATTTAACACAGATACCAAATATGTAAGATCCAGCAGAGATTAGAAACACCAGAAAAAGGATTGTGTAGTTTCAGTAATAAGTGGCAGATGTATGTATGATAAGAAGGAAACAAAATCCACAAATCATCCCATGGAAGATGAGAAGTCCATGGGGACATGCAGAAGTTGAGCCAAGCTTTTCTTTTATTTTTTAAATGCAAAGTTGCGTACCTAGTAATAACCTTGTTGGAATTAATGAAAGAATAAACCAAGCAAAATCAGAAATAGTATGTACCTTCTAAACAAGTTGAATTTATTCCTTAAGATAAAACGGAAAATGGAGCTAATTAGAAATAGGTAGTAATTCTAAGACATTTAAGCATATAGTAAGCCCATAATACACATCGGCTGGCCGATTTACCATGATGGCTAAATATGCATATAGTAAGCCCATAGTAAATTATGAGGAGGATGGTGCTGCTACCAAACGGAATCAAAATGGCAAAATATGCTGTGAGAAGTCACGGATACTAGATAAACAACGTGATGAAAAAGCTATAGCAGGCAAAGTTTTATCTAATGAGGAGCTGCTAGTACTAGTACCGAACACATGCACTTCAGCTTGACGCAAGACCAAAGAACTAAGTGCAGATCGAGGCATTTGTGGACGCGTTCCTCACCTACAGTCTACAGATACAGCAGATACCTATGGAGTTTGCAGATACCGCCGAGAAGAAGACGCAAGGACGCTGCCCAGAAAACACTACCAGCCCCGTGGAGGGTCGACGAACACAGATCGAGATTTCGAGACACCGCTTGCCGAGATGGCGCTGCAAACAGCCCGGCTGCCGAGATGGCGCAGCACTTGTAGTAGAGAAAGGAAATGATGGAGTCGATCCCCATGCCGTCCGCTTCCACAGTACGTTGCCGATTCGGCCGGCCGGCCAAAATCGCCGCCGATTCGGCCTGACCGACCGCAGAGGCCACCAGCAGTTCGCCTGGCCTCGGAGTCCACCGGGTAGTGGGCTGGCTCCCAAACCCCACTACCTCATAAAATAAACCGTCGATGTAAAAAAATAATGAAAGTTACATCACGCGAAAGGGTGTTGCGATGGAACCGAGTGAAGGTGCGGCTCGGTCGATCGACCTGGGTGCAGAATTAATTATTCTGCACCCAGGGGTCTGAATAGAGCTTCTATATATATATATATATATATATATATATATATATATACTTCATAGCCGTATGAAAAACATTACATCGTGGAAAGCATACCCCCGACACTTAGGGTAACTCGACTATCCTGCAGCAATAAGGCATTCGTCGTGATGGATCAGTTGTTTATGTTAAGGTTTAAACATTAACCCTATTCCTTTAATCCTTTTTCGAGGTGACACTCGCAGTGATTAGTTTGACGCTAGACGTTAGGGAGCTTTAAATAGTGCTAATTCTGGTTTATTTAAATCACAGTTCCACATATAAGTATTCCAGAAAATTCAGGTTAACCAAAACAATCACGATCATTAGTAACCATTTAGGAGTTTCAATGTGCAATTAGTCCCACGAGCACACGTGTGCGAGTCACGTGCCAAAATTGCGTGTAAATCTAGATTTGTATGCTTTATCGATCCATAGAGCCAATCGTATGAACAACCTGATTCGGTAGATGGTGTTTAAATGAACCCTCATGAAAACCATAATAACAAAGGGATCGATATCAACGATCAAGTTTGGAAGGAGGGAACTTGGGGAGCATTGGCTTGTCAACACACCGCATGCACTCTAGTGTATTCTATGTGACTACACTTAAACTCTATCAATATAGAAGTTATTATCTAGATATTTGTTATACTTATTCACTCCAGCACCTTCACGCATCTACTTATTATTATGTATGGAACAAACACAACTCATGCAACACAATAAAGTACATCTAAATGGTATGAACCAATATACCTTTGAAATAGTTTTTTACCCTTTTAGTTGTTTAGAATTAGAGGGAAATCAATTTGGATGATTACTTGTTTAGATGTGCAAACAAAATTTTATGAGAACAAACAAAGTTTTACTTGTGCATAGAATATTCTCAAAAATAGAATTCAAAATTGTGTAACATATAAGATTTTATTTTTATTCAACTTGAATACATAGCATAATAAAGTAGAAAAATGTGAAAGAGTTTAGTATAAGTATGTGAAAATCGTTCACTCCAAAGGGTAATTAAGGATATTAAATCCGGGGTACTATCCTCCGGATTGCTGTATCAACATAGCTTAATGAACCAAGACACACCACATAAATTGAGGAGTGTGTAGTTGGCAACTACGTACTCCTCAATTTATGTGGGAATGCGGTTTGGGTTTTTTCTGTCTGTTTTTTTCCCACTAGGTTGTCACCACGTTTTCACCCTATATTGACAACTCATTCCATGATGGCTTTTCCCCATAGATTTTTATATTATAATAAACAAATCTGTAGCAAATATATCTTTAATTTGCTACAAGAAGCTAGTCACATATAAGGATAACATGTCACTCACAATGATCTAAAAAAAAGAAAATCAAAAGGTATAGAATCATAATTATATGTTGGTAGCTTAATAATATAGAAAAGTAATGATTTGAACTTCCCATGATTGAAAAGGATTTTAACCGAAAACAATCTTGAACATAAGAAACAACATGATGCTCCATAGAGAAACAAGAGAGTAATTAAATTGTGCCCAAAGTATTAAAAGTTTTTTTTGAACTTTTAAAATTATTGAGTCTAGACCACTTTAGTCCTAATTCTTTCATTTTGCACATTCCAGTTCTAAAAGAACTGTAAGTGAGAGTCATTTGTTGCCTGAACCAGCGCTGACCCGTATATGTTGGGCAAGATTTCCACAGCTAGAATCCCTCCTAATCATAGAGAGACGATTTTTCCCAGGCAAAAATATCCAGAGGACCCGTAATAATCCTTCTAATTAATCACAGAGATAAACACTGGAGCACACATCAGACGGTTGGGCTGGAGGCAGTTGCTTGCATGATGCATCCGAGCCAGGAAACGCACATGCATCATCTCATCAGCACATGATAAACCACGAAGCATATAGCGTGCAACGTGGTGCAACCTACAGTAACACAGAGCGTAGGGTTGGGAGTTGGGAATTGAACAGGCCAGCCATCCATCCATCGTTGTGAACTGAGCACTCATATTAGTGCTGCGACGACAACGAAATTGCACCCGGTATAGTAGACCAGCTTAAATTTGAGCAATCAGCATGACACCGACGTGAACATGATTGTAGGAGAGTCTTATCGAAACAATTAAGAACGAGTTTTTCACGCAATCGTTGAACACAGATTTAATGAAGTCTTATCGAAAGAAATATTGCACCTAACAGAAGTCAGCCGTGAAGGGTGGTTTCCGCGTTTCCATCCTACAGGATGACCGATGACGCAAGAGTGCACCGACACAGGCTGGACTGGATATGGCTAATATAACGATTAGTGAAACTCCCATTATTTCTACCTAAAAATTGCACCTAACAATCGCGCTTTTATAGGGCGAGTTTGACGAGTATTGACCACTTGTAGAGATCAGCTTCAAGATGATTTTCATCCGTCGTTGTCAGGTTGAATGTTTTGAAATTGCGGTCAATGAGTTACTTTTGCGTCCTCGGTCAACTTGATTTTGGTAATCTAATTGTTGCCACCATTTAACCTTTTTTAAGTGTGATCCAAATCATATGAAGGTTATGCAAATAAAAGTGCTAACTTTTGTAGTAGAGGATCAGAGGCTTTCTTCGTCGTTTATTGCTTGCCGTTTGTAACACAAGCATGGCGCGTCTAAAAAATGTGCCATATACCATTCCCACCATAATGTTGGTGGAGGTATAGAAGAGGTCCATATCTTCCTCTGTGTAAGGGTTTTCATGAAAAGCCAAATCCTTCTTGGGTCATCCCATTCGAACTACAGTATTCTTAATCGTAGACCTTGCAATTTTTGGATGCATATCATGCCAAGATCCCAGATGCCCTGGGGTGGGACAACATCTCCCAGTTTATGTTGCATCAGGCACTAGTGAACTTATCGGTGGCTGACCAAAGATAGTATCTTTCAATTTTCTTCATATTGTTGGTAACACCAGGAGTGACAATGAGAGGGTTCAAGTGATAAATAGCTTAAAGAGATAGCACACATTTGATAAGAGCAGCATGGCTGGTCGTGTTGATGTACTTCCCATTTCAAGTGTGGATTTGGGCGACCATTTTATATTATGAAAATTTAACTATTTAAAGATACTAAACGAAAGTGGGAGCTCAAGGTGTCTCATTGGAAAAGATATCCGCTTCCCGGGAAGGCTCTCAAGTATGCCATTTAAACATATTGGCCGCAATGTATTGGAACAACGAAAGGAATTGTGCAAAGGCTAGTTACCTAATAGTATCTTCCTTGAAAGAAGCCACACAGACCACATCATTATCCGCGTAAAGTGATATGTTTTATTTTATTTCGAATTCCCATTCGAATGTATTCTACATCGAAATCCTATTGGAAGTGAATTCAAATGGGGCGCCATCGATGTAAAATGTCACCCACATGAAGCATGATTAACAAAAGTGGCGTCTATTATAATTTCATGAGAGGACCTGCCACCATGCTTTTGCAGATTTAGTCTGTATTTATGGAGGTTAAGAAATCAGCACATCAACAACGGGGGTGTAGCTCATATGGTAGAGCGCTCGCTTCGCATGCGAGAGGCACGGGGTTCGATTCCCCGCACCTCCAATTTTATTTATTTCTTTTTGCTAATTATTAATCACTCTCCGCCAAGCTTACAATAATACGCCTTCGCTCCTTGAAAACGTATCCTTCAAGCGCAGTAGCACGCCAGTTCCATGCCGTTCCCCCATCTACCTCATGCCATATCTCCACCGTCCATTCCCAATCCTACGGCTCACAAGACCCCCGCAACAGCAGTGTGCGGCGCCGGCGCTGTCTGTCTCCTCCCGCAAGAAAGAAAGACCAGAGTCTGTGCGGCAAGAAGACTGCCGAGGAAAAACTCAAAAAAAAAAAAAAGGGGGGGGGGGGGGGGGGGATGGAGAGATGGCTGGAGGGGAAGAAGCCGTGGGAAAAGCTGCGTGCCCCATGGATCGGCGATGGAGGAGGCGACCTGCAAGTACGCGTGGCTCTGCTCTTCCTACCTCAGGGACGAGCTCGACTCCTGCCCCGCCATGCTCTCGGAGATCAAGGTATAACTATCCTGCTCCACTTCCCTGCCCCTTCAAGTTCTGGAGTGGTACAGTGACGAATTGACCCGGTGATTTCCGCTGCAATCGGGAACGAATCCTGCCTGTCCTGTGGTGGATTTATTTGGGGATTTTGTGTATTTTCCCTGTGTTCCGCGGCGCGAATAACAAGGATGGGTTTATGAGCGGGTTTGGGGAATTACGTATCATTTCGGCCTGAGTTTGTTCAGGATTAGGAGCTATTGGATGGGTCGGTATTTCGCGATGTGCTCTCCGTACGTCCCCCAACTGTGCTGTGATTGGTTAGGGTTTCTGCGACCTGTTGGGGAAATGAGGAGGTGGATTGGGGCGAGGGTTTGCAGTTTTGGGTACCCACATTGACACTACTGATGTAGGCGCTGGTTTTGGGGGTTCACAGACTAGAAGATCGTATTGTTTGCCGTGGTTAGCCCACACGGCTGGCTCTCATTATATAGCAGTAAGAACAACGAGGTACATACATCGATCGGTATTGTAAACCGATCCGAACTCTAAACCTAAACCGAATCTATCTCTAATACTCCCCCTCAATCTAAACCGTCGTGTACAAGGTTAAGATTGGAACGAAATTTACAGAGTATGAGTTTAGTAACTGGTTTAGTAAACACATCAGCGAGCTGGTCTCCAGAGGCAATGAACCGAACATCAAGCGCTCCCAATGCCACCTTCTCTCGGACAAAGTGGAAATCGATCTCAATATGCTTGGTGCGTGCGTGAAACACGGGATTAGCAGATAAATATGTGGCACCAAGATTATCACACCATAAGACTGGTGGTTGGGTCTGCGAAACACCGAGTTCTTTTAAGACTGATTGAATCCAGACTGCCTCTGCTGTACCATTCGCCAAAGCCTTGTACTCAGCCTCTGTACTAGAACGAGATATAGTGGGCTGCTTACGAGAACTCCATGAGACAAGATTAGGCCCGAGAAAAATAGCAAAGCCACCCGTGGAGCGACGATCATCAGGACATCCCGCCCAATCAGCATCGGTAAATATATTCAGTCCGGAGGTGGGCGCGGACTGAAACCGCAATCCCATGGAAACTGTGCCTTTGACATAGCGTAAGATCCTCTTGACAGCCTCATAGTGAACCGTGGTCGGCTGAGACAAATACTGGCAGACTTTGTTCACTGCGAATGACAAATCTGGGCGTGTCAATGTGAGATACTGAAGACCACCAACAAGACTCCTGTACCGGAAAGCATCGTCAGTACTAAGAGGAACACCAAGATCACGAGAAAGTTTGTCGGTAGAGGACATGGGGGTGGTGACAGCTCGACAATTCTCCATGTTAGCACGATGGAGTAGATCCAAAGCATACTTATGCTGAGTAAGAACCAGACCGTGGGACTTATATGCAGCCTCAATACCAAGAAAGTACTCAAGACGTCCAAGATCCTTGATGGGAAAAGTATCAGACAAGGTCTGAACCAAACGCTCAATGGCAACAGCAGACGAACCAGCAAGGACAATATCATCAACATACACTAGCATATATATGGTGACACCCTGACGATCGAAGATGAAAAGGGAAGTATCCGCCTTACTGGAAACGAAACCAAGTTGATGCAATCTGTCACTGAGACGAGCATACCATGCCCGCGGGGACTGCTTGAGACCATATAAAGCCCTCTGAAGTTTGCAAACATACTGCGGATGATGAGGATCTTCAAAACCAGGGGCTGCTGCATATAGACATCTTCCTCAAGAAAACCATGAAGGAAGGCATTACTGACATCAATCTGCCGAAGAGACCATCCGCGGGAGACAGCAAGTGAGAGGACAAGGCGAACAGTAACTGGCTTCACCACTGGACTAAATGTTTCATGATAATCAATACCATGCTGCTGAGTGAAACCACGAGCAACCAAGCGAGCCTTGTGCTTATCCACGGAACCATCCGGACGAAATTTAGTTTTAAAAATCCACTTGCTGCCAACAATATTTGTGCCAGACGGACGAGGAACCAACGACCAGGTGTGATTCCGCATAAGTGCATCAAATTCTTCTTCCATAGCAGTCCTCCAGGCAGGCTCAGACAGTGCAGTACGATGCGATGTTGGAACAACAAGAAATGCACCACGTCTGTATGGGTTGTAGCGAACAGTGCCATCCTTAGGAATCAACGGCTTTTGTATCCCATTGCGACGCCGAGTGACCATAGTGTGCTGTACGGGAGCAGCTGAAGACGACGGCGCAGCAACATCGTCAGGAACAGACGCGGGAGAGCGGAGCGTGATGCAGCGGCCGCAGGGGCAGCAGACGCTGGAGAGTCCTGCCCAGCGGATATAGAAGGCCTAGCAGCGCTCGGTGCTGGCCCAGCAGTGCTTGGGGATTCCATCCCAGTAGCTGATTCAGCCTGTGTAGACGTAGAGGAGGAACGGCTCACGAGGGATGGCTCATCACAACGATCAGGAGTAGTAGCTTGTCCGGCGCGGACTGCGAGGCATGCACGTCAGGAGCGCCAGGAGCCTCATGCACGTCGATCGGACTCGGTGTAACTGGTGCTTTGATCACAGCAGGCTGGACCTGCACAGGAACACTAGAAGAAATACCAGGCGGGTCAATCGGCAACAAGGAAATGTCATAATTACGCATATTAGAATTCTGAACAGCTGGTTCATGCAACGGAAAAGAAACCGGAAGTAAGGTGGACACGTCAACTGTAACACCGGGAGTGGCGAAGGGAAAAACTTTCTCGTCGAAAATAACATCACGAGAAATATAAATGCGACCAGTGCTTCGGTCGAGGCATTTGTAACCTTTGTGCATGGAACTATACCCGAGGAACACACACATTTTGGATCGAAACTCGAGTTTACGAGAGTTGTATTTCCTAAGGCTCGGCCAACACGCGCAACCAAAAATGCGCAAGAAAGCATAGTCGGGCTCTTTGTTGAGGAGACGAAAAATAGGTGAAGTGTTGTGGAGAGTAGGCGAAGGCATGCGATTGATGAGATAGCAGGCTGTGAGGAACGCTTCATCCCAAAACCGAAGTGGGAGAGAGGAGTGGGCAAGAAGTGCTAACCCGGTTTCGACAAGATGTCGATGCTTACGTTCGGCAACACCATTTTGTTGCGACGTGTGCGGACAAGAAACACGGTGGGAGATCCCCGTGCGTTGAAAATAAGCATGGAGGCGATGATACTCACCGCCCCAATCAGATTGAACAGCACGGATTTTTGTGTTAAGGAGACGCTCAACATGAGCCTGAAAAATATAAAAAATGCCTTCAACGTCAGATTTATTCTTAAGCAAATATATCCAGCAGTGGCGACTATAGTCATCGATGAAGCTAACATAGTATTTAAAACCTCCGGATGAAGGTAAAGCAGACCCCATACATCAGTGTGAATAAGTTCAAGGGGGGTTTGAGAAACACGAGAGGAATAACTATATGGTAATTGATGACTCTTAGCACGTTGACAAGCATCACACACGAAAGACTCATGGTTTGGGAGACATGGTAAATTGCTGGATTTTACAATACTATGAACTATACTATTCGAAGGATGACCAAGACGTTGATGCCATTGGGAAGTTGAAAGCTTGATGCTGGAAAAAGCATGCCGCCCGTGAGAGGGAGCTCGACCAAACGGAAGTGGATAAAGACCACCCCGACTCCTACCGCGAAGAAGGATGTTCCTCGTAACCTTGTCCTTGACACAGAAAAAATGCTTATGAAACTCAATAAAGATATCATTATCGGAAACAAGACGATAGACGGAAAGCAAATTTTGCTAATCTCGGGAACATGAAGGATATTTTTGAGTGAAAGAGAACGTTGCGAAGGACCAGCTATATAAGAATTACCAACATGCGCAATAGACAAACCTGTTCCATTGGCGACCTGAACTTGATCCTTGCCGTGGTAGCGTTCCTGGACGTTCAGCCGTGCCATGTCATTGGTGAGATGGTCGGTGGCGCCCGTGTCGATGAACCAAGGTTGTGGCTCTTGGTTGTAGGAGGTGGTGGCAAAATTGCCGGAGCGCTGATCAGTGTTTTGATTTCCTTGATTGAAGCGCCGACACGCAGGGGCCTCATGCCCCCAGTTCTTGCACAGTTGGCAACGCGGACGAAAACGGCCGCGGCCGCCACCCCCGCCATTACCGCCGCCGCCACCATTGCTACGGCCGCGGTTGCTGCTGCCACCTTGATAGCCACCACCTTGATTTCCACGTCCACCTCCTTGTCCTCCAGACGGGTTGTTGCTGGGGCGACTGTTGTTGTAGTAGTTGTCGAACGGGGGTTGCCGGGGCGACCGTTGTTGTAGTAGTTGTCGAACGGCCGGCCTCCGCCCTGTCCAGGATAACCGCCTTGCCGAGCTGCGGTGTTTGCTGAGGTGGAGAACTCAATGACCTGGTTGTTCTGCTCTCGAATAGACTCACATGAGAGGAGCATGGAGTAGAAATCAGAGAGAGAGATGGATTGGCCGGTGTTGTTGAGAACAGTCAGCGAGGACTGAAGAGACTCGAACTGCGATCCGAGACCGACGACGATGAAATCAACCAGCTCGTCGTCGGAGAGGGGGCTGCCGACCATGGTGAGGGCGTCGGCGTACCCCTTCATCTTCTGAAAGTACTCGGCAGCAGATTGGTCATGCTTCTTCGTCGTCATCAGCTGGCGACGGAGCTGTCGGACGCCCGCACGGTTCTGGCGGAAAACATGGCAGTGAGACACTCCCATACAGCGGCGGAGGTGTGCCGCCCAACCATCTGTCCGAGGAGCTCCTCAGACATGGAGCCGACGAGGATGCTGAGGACGCGCTGGTCCGTGAACCACCATAGGGCATACGCAGGGTTGGGCTGCGTGACGGCGGCGGCTCCTTCGCCGGTGGTGATGGTCTGAGCCGGCGCGGCGCAACTTCCGTCGAGGAAGCCATACCATCCAGCGCCGGCGATGTTGGGGACGACTTGCGTCCGCCATAGCAGATAGTTCGAGCGATCCAACCGCACCGTAATGGTGTTGGTGTAGGTGGTGGGTGCGGTGGTGGGCATTGTGGTGAGCACGCCGGCTGGTATGGAAAAGGAAGCGGAGGAGGTCGCGGCGCCGGCGGAGAGGGAAAGCTGCATCGCGGCGGAAGAAGACATCGCGGCTGTGCGGAAGGAACTCGCGGCTGCGCGGAAGGAACTCGCGGCTGCGCGGACAGGAGCTAGCAGCGACGGCGCGGAAGGTACTCGCGACGGCGCGTTAGGCTCTGATACCAACTAGAAGATCGTATTGTTTGCCGTGGTTAGCCCACACGGCTGGCTCTCATTATATAGCAGTAAGAACAACGAGGTACATACATCGATCGGTATTGTAAACCGATCCGAACTCTAAACCTAAACCGAATCTATCTCTAATACACAGCAGGATGAAATGCTGCGCCTTTCGTTTTGAGGGTTTCCCTTTACAGCGTTTACAATCAGGATTAGGAGGCATTGGATGGGTTGATTCGCGATGTGCTCTCCATACGTCCCCGAAATTTTCCGATTGTGCTGCGATTGGTTAGGGTTTGTGTGACCTGTTGGAACTGAGGAGATGGATTGCAATTTTGAGGATGTGCAGCTCTGGGTATCCACATTGACTGTACTGACGTAGGCGCTGGTTTTGGGGGTTCACAGTAGGATGAAATGCTGCGCCTTTAGTTCTGAGGGTTTGTCTTAATTTACAGCGTTTACAATCAGGTGACACGTCTCTTCCTTTTGTTGGTTTTCAGGTTCTCCTCACAAAGCTTCCTAGCCTGCCACCAACATTTGAGAAGACACCGAATGCAGTACCGGAGCTGAAACTTGCAAGTAAGCACCTGCTCTGGGAAATGTATACTGTGGCCCTTATTGTCACGACGAACTATTTTAAGACAATTAATCATGTACAATGTAATCCAAAATGTTGCATATGGAGTTTCATCCAGTTGGAAATGGGCTATGTAGCTAAATGTGTTCTGGGGAATACTCAATACTCTGTTCAGGCTGTATGTATGCAAATAATAGAAAGGGGCTAGCCCAGTTGGAAAAAAAGATTGTATGTATGTTCACTAGTCATCTACCACACCGACAAATCTAGGAAAGCATTCTCCTTAAGAGAACCAGGCCATAACTCATAACTGTTCTTTACACCATTCTGGAAACTCTGTTCATGTTATCCTTGGTGATACGTTTTTGCATTCAGTTTACCATTTTGCAAGTATCTAGTGGAATGTCGTGTGTAAGCATCGCTGTTTTTGTATAAATTTTTTCGTGACTGATTGTGAAACTTTCAGGGTTTGTATACGAGTTAGCTGTTCTCTTGAGCATGAAAACTGGAGACCAAGATGCATTCGAGAGGGATTTTGTCCAACTAAAAGCTTTCTACATGGATACAAGGTATGTTTCCTACATTATCAGATTTTGGTCCGATGTAGTGCGTCGATCATCCTACGTACCCAAGCATTCTAAAGTATCTGTATCTTATTTTTGTTGTGCCATCACCTTTATATTTTCCTTAAAAACATTCACCATTTGGAACATTCAGATCCTGGGCATGCATTTCTTTTAGACAATCTACTTCATTCTGCTGGAAGTTGTGACCATTAACCGTCGGTCACTATTCAGCGCCTTAGTATTCTATTCCTCACAGAACCTATCAGGATTGGCAAGTGTTAGCAGAACAGTTTGAAATAAGTAACAAAATGCAAATTTTGTAAGATTCTCTTGCTCAACACATGGTCTCATTGTTTGTCACTTGTCAATATCAAGCTATCATTAATTATTATTAGGTATACAAATGTTTTAATCTGTGTGACCTGCTAGAATTTTAGGACCACAATTATATATCATGTGGCTAAAAGACGCTGCTGGACATTTCCACATAGATTCTTTTCTTAAAATGATAGATATTCTACTCTGGAACACTGTATCTTCTGAATTAATGTTTCTGGAGTGCTATTTAGTATTTATACTATGTTTGCTTTGTGATCATTCATCAGAGGCATGATCCCACCCTCACCAGACGAATACCCAATGTTGGGGCTTAATCTTATGAGGCTGCTGGCTGAGAACAGAATAGCTGAATTCCATACTGAGCTGGAACTTCTTCCTCTGGGAGCCCTGGACCATCCTTGCATCAAATATGCAGTGGAGCTTGAGCAATCCTTTACGGAAGGCACCTACAACCGATTAATCAATGCTCGACAAGCTGTGCCACATGATACATACCTCTTCTACATGGACCTTCTTGCTGAAACTATAAGGTGAATGATTTTCCATTATGTTTTCTAGGGTGGCTCCTGTGGTGAAGTTTTTGATTGTGTTGTTTGTGTGTTCCTTTCTAGAGATGAAATAGCTGATTGCAGTGGCCAGGCATATGATCATTTGTCAGTGAATGATGCCATAAAAATGCTGATGTTCTCCTCTGACCAACAGCTTCTAGAGTACATATCAGAGGTAAATGTTCTTTTATCTCTTTGTCGTCACAATGATTTAAGGGTGACAAACACATTTTTTAGAGGCAGGAGTGCAACCACTAGGTTGTGCTACTCTACCGATGCAACCATATAATAGATTTTGTACCACTTCTGACTATACAAGTGTTCCTGTTGATGTTTGGCAGAGACAACATGAATGGGAGGTTCAGAATCGTTCGGTCCTTTTTCACATGGCGAAGCCCCAACCTCGCGTCGACGTACACTCGTTTCAGCTGATCAAGCAATCTCTTTGCTATGCGCAGGAGTTGGAGCAGGTAGTGTAATCTGCAAAGCAAGGCGGATTTTGTTCGATGTAGGTTGTCCGAAGGGGATGATCCAACTTAGATGACTATGTTTCGTGAATCACGTTGTCCTTGCGGAATCGGGGAAATTCTGTTAGGAACGCCGCCTGCAACTGCCTGAGGTGCTAAAAATAGCACGGTATCTGTGGTTCGGTTTTGTTGCTACCCAAACGAAGATCGAAACTAGATATCTTCTGTTCCATTTTGATGCTTCTGTTCAGTTGAGTTGAGTTGAGTTGAGCTGGAAACTTTGATGGAAAGATGACTCAGCGTAAAATCATATGAGCTACGATACTTGTTACCAACACAATTTTCCTTCTCTTTTTTCCCTTTCTGAACAGTAGAACTACTGCTCGACAGTAGAAATAGTTGGAAGCATTCAAGACTAGACATTTATAGATCACTCACCCACCCTAAACAAATTCAGTTAGTAGCACAAATCAATGAAAAAGGACGTGATGAACATTAGCTAACAGACAGATGCAAAATAAGTTAGTATTTACATGGGAGAGAGAAGTAAAAGGAAGTGAGCTAACAAACTTGAAGCAGCGTTGCGCTTGTGCTGCTTCAGTTAGCATTATGCATTGCGCTTGTGCTGCTTTGGAAACACGAAGTGTAGAGGGCTCGTATGCCTTGATGCGACGAACTGCCTTATTCCTTTCTGTGGATTAGCATTAACCCACAGAGAGAAAAGTGAAAAAAAAAAGGTCAGCCAAGAATCTGTAGGGCTCTTCAGGCACCGGCTCCGAGCATCGACTTCAGTAACTTCTTCAGTGTATCCACAATGCTCGAAAAGGGAGGCCGCTGCCTTGGATCACTGAAAATAAAGCAAAATCATGTTATCAGGATGTATTGTTGTAAACGTATACTTCCATAAGCACAAATGGAATGGATACTGTCGCTTCAAATCAAGATAGCAGGCATGTGAAAAATGCTTACTCAGCCCAACAGGATTCAACAAGAGCAGCTAGTTCTGGGATAGTATCCTGTGGGATTGGGAGTCTTCTGTTCTGGAAAGCAACTGCTCCTACTACCTGCATTTTTTGCTCAAATTAATCACAAAACATAGCCTTTCTTTGTACACCGTATAAGAAAGCACAGTAATGAGCTGGAAGATTACTTGTGCTGGGCCTAGGCCGCTCCATGGTTGCTGCATCGTCAGGAGCTCCCATAGGATCACGCCGAAGCTGTACACGTCGCATTTCTCATTGGATGGCTCGCCACGGAGAAACTCTGGTGCCATCCATTCTGGCTGCAGTTTACGAGATTTCGATATTAATAATCCAAAAATAATGGCAGATTACTAATCGAGCAAGGGTTGTCATGGGAAGCTTACTGTTCCAGCCACTGATTTGGACGATATGAAGGTGGTTGCCTTAAATCGGGACAAGCCAAAGTCACCTACCTGAAGTTGTATCAAGGATAGTAAATAAAGAGACAAAAGTAGAATAGCCATTTTCGATTGCGCAATGCTATTTGGGAGATAAACTCTTAACTAACCTTCACGGACCAGTTCTTGTCCACCAGCATGTTTGGTGTCTTCAGATCCCAATGCACAATAGGAGGGTTCAGGCAGTGGAGATAATTGATGCCTTTTGCCTGAATTCCAAACCCAACGATGTGTCATATGTCATTCAGGGAAACTAGTAACACTTCAGGAGCATGCTATCAGTAAAAGCCAGTATTTGCGATACGTACAACATCTAATGCCATGCGCAAACGACGCCGTAAATCGAGCATTTCTCCACTAGCTGCCTTGCTGATGAGACGGAAGAGGCTCCCTCTGTTTACAGCATCAGGATTCAGGGATTGTATTTGGTGCAGGAGTTTAGCTCATATTGTCCTTCACAGAAACCGGTGGAAGGTTTACCTGGGCAAATACTCGGTTACTATCGACAAATGTGGGCATTTTGTCACTGCACCCATGAACAATACCACATTTGGATGGCGAACTCGTTTCATTATAGAGATCTGCAAGGTTCAGGAATCTCCCGGGTTAAAGCGAATGAGACAATGAGATCCATACTGATCATAAATAAAGTTTTGATTCAACACAGAAATGGTGAAGCAACCTCTCTAAGAAATTCCTTTAGCTGAGCTTCGCCAACACCCTGATCTGTAAGCACTTTTACTGCAACATCCTACATATGCAAAACTATAACCTTATTTCATGATCTCTCTAGAGGATACCTATCCCACTATGAACAAAAAAAGTTTCCATAGTGAAACTTCTAAGGACTAAGGTACTTACAGAACCGTGCCAGTCAGCTCGATAAACCGTACCAAAAGAACCTGCATTGTAGCAAAACAATGATCAATTTCACATCATGCAGCAAGTTGATAAGAATACTAAAGCTAAAGAAGTACCAGCGCCTATGCGTTCCTTGAGAACAAGCTCGTCCCATGATATCTCAAGCCAATCCATGGCGAAAGATGGCTCAACGACGAGGCGTCCGGCATTGGAACACCGGAGATGTTCTCCTTATTGACAACCTCGGTACCAACCTCCATCGCCTTCAACTGCTTTGAGATTTGAAACACTGACATGTTGTTGCAGTTGTCATTCTGCATGACCTGGCCGCATTTCGACACCACACCTTCCTTGGTAGCTGCCTGAATAGAGTTCTTGTCCCCGGAAACTGCTATAGTACACGTACGATCAACCAACCATTATGTGCATCTACATGGTCTAGATACTTGACATCGATGCGGTATTATGCTGTTGTAAATTTTACCTGAATACCGAGAATTTGAGAACATCGAGTTGCAACTATCATCAGCTATCGGACGATCCCAAGCTGCAACCGGTGTCCCATAGTTTGCCAAACCTGTTGTACAAGAAGTCTTGAAAGGTGAAGACACGGAGGAGAGTAGCTGTCCGTTGATGGATGAGTCTGGATTGCAGATGCTCCCTGGCACGACGACGAGGTCTACCACGTACTCCCTGAAGAATCACCAGCATAAGTTAATCATGTTGTTTACTTACTCCCCAATGTATGACACATTTAACACGAACATGCTAAAAAAGAGTGGAAGTTCAGCACCCCCACAACATATATTATAGCTATGGAAAAGCTCAAGTACAATTCTGTAAATACCTTGAGCCTATTCTCTCGTCAATTTTGACGAGGCATGAGGATCGATGAGGCGCAGAGCAGTACTTGCAGCCTTGCGCGATCCGGCACGGTAGGCCAACGAAATCTGCCAGCTCCTGTATGAATAAATTTGAATATGACTACACTCTTTGCTGTAACTGTATTCCCAAATGTATAAATCGTAACAGCAAGTGAACAGATGCTGGCGACGTGCCTTGAAAAGAATGGCGCGGTGCCTGCAGAATCCAATGGACAGGCGGCCGATGGGGACGACGACGCTCTTCTGCTGATTCCTCAGCCGCTTGCTGACCGCCTTCCACCGCATGTACAGGTCCCCGTCCTCTGACCTCAACGCACCCCTTCAAAACAACCAACAAGTTAATTAAGATCAAACTAGAGCTACATGCTGTGACTTATACGATGTCTGATCATATTGCTGTAAATTTTGATCAACAAACCTGAACTTCTAGCTAAGGAATCACATAACAACATGCAGTACAGACAGAAACTTGACCATGCATGACGGTTGTTTTGATCCATCATACACCGTGTACATTTTAAGCCGTAAAGTAATCACTGAAATTGATTGTTCACATGTTCGTCGGTGCCCAGGTAAACGGGCGAGAATGCCGACTTGCATGTGGACTGATTTATTGATCACTCACACTAAGTCACAGTCAAGAGTCACAGGGAGCGCATGGCGGACAGACACGGACGAGCGAGAGTGCGAGACATGCATCGACGACACGGGCAAGGCTACCCTTTTTTTCTCCTAAAGGAAACAGCATGATCGATCGAAGAAAAATGAGGAACGTACGAACCCCATTTGATCGGAGACGAGGACGGCGAGGCGGCGGACGAGGTCGAGCGTGGCGCCGAGGGCACGGTAGAGGTCGAGGGCACGCCGCTCGAGGTCGACGAGCACCGAGTCGCCGCACTTGTCAACGAGCAGCACCTCCAGCGACGACTGGTCGCTGGCGTCCACCTCCCGCAGCGCCGCCAGCGTGGGCAGCCGGCGGCCTTCGTCCTCGTCGGCGTTGCACATCGCCCACAGGTGCGGATCGATGCCCATGATGTTGTAGAACCCGTGCGCGATCTTGTCACCCCACGCCAGGCACCCGTTCACCTGCACGCATGACGAACCGGCTGTTCACATTGCTAATCCAGTTGGTAATTATATTTACTCGAGAGCTTCCAGCTGTTCGGTGATTCGAGCCAATGATGAGGCTGTAGGTTGCACGCCTTGATTCGCTTCAACTTGCAATTTTTAATGTGCACACAAGAATCTACAGATAAAGAATTTTTTCGAGGGGTTACAGATAAAGAATTCAGTGGAGAAAGAGACCGAACTGATTGGTTTAGCGCTAGCTTAGTGATATGCCTAATCTGGTCATGATGCGTGAACATTGATTAATTAACCATGCGTACCCAGAGTCTGTAGGAGACGGCGGCGGCATCGGCGGGCTGCTCCGGCGCGGCGCCGGGGCCGAGGCGGCGGAGGAGGAACTGGGGCGGGAAGCCGGCGAGGAAGGCGTCGGAGGTGATGCGAATGGCGAAGGAGAGCTGCAGGTAGTAGCTCTCCCTGGAGCGGCGGACCCACGTGTCGTCCCTGCCGTCGGCGGTGGACGACGGAGCCTGCGCCAGGGAGGAGGAGCCCGTGGCCGTGGCCGTGGCGGTGGAGGCTGTCGCGGGCTCGGTGCCGCCCGTGGTGAAGGCGCTGCTGCCGGCGCTCCACTGCGTGGATGGAGGCGCGAAAGGGGCGTCGACGGGCTTGAGGCGCGCGTAGTCGGCGAGGAGCGGCAGCCGCGACTCGGGCTCGGCGCCGAGGTCGTAGGCGGTGTGGGGCGGGGGCGCGAGGGCGTGGAGGCGGCGGCGGTGCGGCATGGCCGGAGGAGCTAGCTAGAGGCTACGCCCTGCGTGCATGGGAGAGCTAGCTAGCAGATCGAAGTGGCTTTGGTCGGTGCCGGGTCGCCGGAAACACACGGCCGGAGGGAGTAATTTGTTTGTGTGTGAAGCGTTGAAAAACTCGGTGGACCGCGGCTGCAACTTGCTAGTTAGCCCCTGAAATTTCCGTCGCCTTTCCGTTGCGGCATTCATAGTTTCATCGTGTTCCCCGTGCGGCCGTTCCCGTGGTAAAACGGATCACGAGGGTCCGCGAGCAAAAAGGGCGCTGCGCGCTAGCTGGTGCGCGTGGGCATGGGAGCTCGTGGCGTGTGGCGGCGAGGACACCCGTCGCCCGCCGAGTCGTCGTGTCAGCTCGGGGTATGGCGCGCTGCGGCCGTTTTTGATATGCCGCGCCTGGGCCGTGGCCGGCAAGCAAGTCGACAACGCCTCGGCTGAGGCCGATTCACTCTGCTGCTCGCCACGGAACACCCCAGGCCCGACAGAATTATAACAAGTAAATAAATGGGTTAAGTGCCTTTTGTTCCTAAGTGTTGCAAACGTCCAACTTTAATCTTTAACTCTATTTTGGTCTAATTATCATACTTAATATCTATTTAATGATGGTTTTTGACTCTCTTTTTTATTGTCGCACCGTATAGGGTTTGCCCAGATTTAATCCACCTAGGCCCCTATGACGTGGGGATCAGTTATATCATGTGTCTTACTGATATCAGCAGAACTGCTCTCGCGGTTTCTCGCACAAACTCTAATTCTGCGCCTTTCCAGGCCGACGTCCTCATCGTGCCAGTCACCCCCGCAGGCACTAGGTGAGATAGGATTTTTATGGAGATTGATTGAGATTTTGCCATTGAATGTGCATGCTAATTGTATAATGGATCCCCACGAATGAATCTAGTGGACAAATTTAATTCAGGCAAGACATCTGTCAAAGATAATAACTAGACCTAGAGAGATCAAAAGCGCACTTGACCCCAAGTAAATTCCATTTCAGATTCAAAATACTACTATGTGAAAATGCTGACCCAACTTATAGAGAAGCTCGGGAACCTTGGTAAAGAACAGGGAGATTCCTTAAGATGCCTCCAATGGTTGGGTTGTACACTTCAACCCATCACTTTACCAAACGGTTTTTTAAGTTCCCGTGATGGTTAGATGCGGGACTTTTTATCTGTAAAAGTTGACATGACTAGATTTTTTGGGATGGCTTTACAGGGATGGTGATGAGCAATTACTCAAAAAATAAGGTGGCAATAAGCAATTAATAGTATTTGTCACCACCATGACGACTAATATGACAATGCGGACCTTTCTGCTGGCAAAATGATACTGTTTGGCTACGTTTCAGTCGACGTTATAAATTTACTCATATGGAGGATGGGGCTAAGCACAGAGAGGAAGAGTGCATTCATACAATAGTGTAAAAAATTCAAAATTTAAAATGTTCTATATATATGTGATCAGCGAATCGGATTGAGAATCCGTTTTCACCGGTAATTTTTGTCTCGACGAGTTCATAGCGTCAATGTGTATACTCCTTTCATTTATAAATACCTTGTGTTTCACATTTAGAAAAAGGAAAAAGGACAAGATTTTTTAAAAGAACGATAGGTCACAGCCTCAATGTGTATACTCCTTCCATCTATAATTACCCTACATTTTGCGTTCAGTCAAATTTTATCCAAAAGATATAGAAAAATATCAACATGTGTAATATAAAATTAATATGATTAGAGTCACTATAAAATATATGTTTTTAGTATGTGTATTTGGAACTATAGATGTTGATATTTTCTCCTATATAATTTTGATAAAACTCAGAACGCAGGGTAATAAAAGACGGAGGGAGTACAATAAGTAGAGGCGAGTTTCTGGGGCTACTGCAAGAGTTCGCTGCGATTTTTAAGAACCAAGAGATTGAGGCCAACCTTTAAAAGCAATTTAGAGGACCTGTTTTAAGTGCTACTGTTGGAGACACTCTAATGAGCCTAAAGTGTTATGGTTGCACTGCACACATGTTCTCGCCAATCAGCAAGCATGTCACAGTTTGTTTACTAGCTCTCCGACTTTCTGCAATTCTTAATGTAGCTATCAACGGTAGCCCTTAAGGTCGATGTCATATGAAAAGTGGTTGGATTTGTTGGACACACCCTTTATTTTTTTGCATAGAAATGACAAGTAGACAGAAAATACATGTCAGGCTCGTGTTTCACTTTAGGGCACCCGTCATCCAATTTGGCTTTAGGGCGCGTTCTTGTGAATATGAGCTTGGTAGGGATTAAACAGACATTGCTTGCTTTGCTTGATTCTGGTTGGGAGCACAAGCAAAGCTGCGTTTTGGAGGGAAGCCTTTTCACTTTAATTTGCTGAGAGATCATATCTCAGTAATCATCATAGAAGTTTATCCGCTCGAGAATCATGGGCAATGATTTCCCTCCTATCATTTTGCAAGTTGCATGCATCAGCCATTATGTATGTCTATCTTTACTATTAAATGGGAGTTGGTGATGGTGTAACCCATGGCAGAATTTTTCTGCCTCCCGATTCTGCCCTCCGCAGACCAATTGAGTGCTTGCGCATAATCCTGATCGTCCCCTCGCCTCTAGATGTCACTTACACCGTTCGATCTAGCTGGACGAGAATATTACGTTGGGTTGCCACCGCTGAGTGCCCGAAGCGGTACGATCTATCCGTCGCCTCTCCCGACTTCTCTCACCGCTAACCCTAGCGGTGCTTGATTCCACCGGAGCCGCCGGGCGATTCACGCCGGCCGCCGGCGAATCGAGGTCTCCGCGATTGAATTGAGTGACCGAACGCCAGAATCGACCCCTATACGTCCGGTTCCTCATCGCTGTCACGCGAGGCCTAGACCCTACCGCCCACGGCCAACCAGCTGCCGCCTGCCCCCAACACCTCCAGATCCCCTACCACAGTACTCGCTCCGGTCGGCCATGGACGACGATGACTGCGCCCGCTTGGTCATGGAGGAACGCCGCGTGCTGTCGGCCGCCGCTCTACCTCAACCCAGCCTTCGAGTCCATTGGCGTCAAGGAGCTCTACAAGGTTTTGGATCCTCTCCCCTGACGCCCTCGGCTTCTCTAGCAAGAGGTGTGTGGAATCTCTTATTTGTTAGAACCTGATAGGGATGATCTCATGTGCGATTTGCCCGTGCGTTTGTGCCGTGTTCTAACAGATTGTGCACAAGAATGGGCCCCGATGATATTCTCCCGGGAAGGTAGCAGGTGTCCTGGAAAACTTCATGTCAGCTCGTGGCTAGATGAGTGATTGATGCCCTGGAAAACTTCATCTTCTCATCTACCTTTGCTTGTTGGTACTTCCGTTTCCATTTTTTTTGGTTGCTGATGCAGCCAAAATTTCTACTGGTGACTGACATGGGTAAGCAATTTGCTGCCGAAAATCCATTCAGTTATGTCCTGAAAATAGCTAACAGATACCACGTTTTTCGAAATTCTGAAGAGTAAATGAGGAGCAACCATGTGAAGTTGTGAACCATACTTCAATTTGTTTGTATACAAGTTCTGAAATCAGCAATCTGCTTGGAAAGGACGCAGGTGTGACACCTTGTATGGTTCCACCACCAAGAGCTAGCGGGAGGCAACATGTTATCGTTAGCCTTCTAAATTTGGGCCAAGCCACTTTCAGAATTACTATTGGTAAGAGTTTGCCTTACTAGATGAAGAACAACAACTGAAAGTGATTTTGGCACTTGTTTCAGTTTAACTGCATATCTTTTTGTTTATTTGTTTCTTATTAGATCACAATAATTAGTTTAGAAGATCCTTTTGGCAGCCAGAATAAACTTGTACCCAAGATATAGACTTGGAAGAAATAAAAATTACTCTGTTGTTCACATACTGCACTCTCACCATCTGACCCCATGTCCATTTTTATAGAGTT
This sequence comes from Poa pratensis, assembly GCA_947311845.1. Classification (NCBI taxonomy): domain Eukaryota; kingdom Viridiplantae; phylum Streptophyta; class Magnoliopsida; order Poales; family Poaceae; genus Poa; species Poa pratensis. Next base: position 138,510,756 of record CAMZMU010000052.1, on the reverse strand, counting down.
ATCTTGCAATCTCTTCGTCCCTTATTGAAGTTCATACCAATAGGAGTTTAAATCCTGACGACTAATGGTTGAATGGTTGAAGGAACCATTTGTCCTTGTTTTGTGCCTATGGCATGCTTTACAAGGAGTATATCGAAGAGCTTGACTACTTGTAGGAAATTTCTCATTTACTCCTGTGATCTATGTGTAAGATGGTGCAACCATTTTTTATCGAATCTTACAAACAGAGGTCGTGTTAATAGCCACACAACATGTTGGCACATAAATTTCCAATACTCTCCGAATTTACACAGAAGGAGATCAAGGCATAGAGAGTCAAGTGTTCCACGGCCGTTTGTTTCTACTCGGCTTGAGGAGGGCATCAGCGAGGCCATCAACAACATCATGGGAAAATCATGGAGAGCAGCGAACCTCTTACATTAACAACGTTGGAGGATCCGTTTCGCTGGCGACAACTTACCTGAATCGTCTTCCACTAATGGGTTGGTAAGCGTTTCGTTTTACTTCACATAACATACATTTATTTTCATATACTATTAGGCCTAGCAGCAGAAACTATTGATACTTATTTATATTTACATTTTATAGCTGATAGCTGGTTTTTGCTAGGGAAAATTTCATTTCAGTACAATATAATTTAATTATTAGTACTAAACGACAATTTTAATTTCTTGGTTCAATCATAAAGAAAAGGAGGCAGCATATCCAAATGCTCAATCGTTGCATGTTTAAGTTCGTGGCTGGAAGAAGAAAAATGTGTCATCAATCCTCCTCTGCTGCTGGGGTGAACATGAGGTTCATGACCATGGTGATCCAAATGTCATCCGGATGCGGCGGCGCAAGCGGCAGCTATTGGGGGCGCGACGGTTAGCTAGACGGGGTACGAGTTCACTGTCATGGTGTCTGCGCTCACGCACGTCATTAGCTCCGCACGGCCACGAGATTTCGTATGTTCAGGAGGTATTGTCGGCATTGTCGATCTTTTGTGGAAAATATTTGACGTTGGAACTCGCCAACTATCCCAAAGCATTCGTAGACAGAAGTGAGAGGGATTCTCGAAGACAACGACTCCACCCTACACGGAGGCCTATCGCTATTGCTGCTGGTATTTGTGTAGAAATCTGATTTCGAAACTGTGATTAGGTTGGAGGCAGAGACATTGAACTGTCAAGAGTGCATCAAAAATAAGACTGTCCCGAATTTAGCATCTAAAAAGGAACATCTAGAAGGTATTTCTAGGACATTTAGTTGGCAAGTAGTACAGTAGCAGATCAAACTGTAAAGGCGATGATGTATGAAATTACAATGATGAGCTTTATGCATTTAAATGTATACTTCTCAGTGGTATCTACGCATAGGGCAGTTCAACAGAAGGTGCATGTTCTGACTTTTGAGCAGTGATCACTTAGAATTCACAACCCTTTAAGATGATTATGAAATGGTTATTAAATCAAAAAATCAGGAATACACAACTTAATGTTCTGAGTGCTTGCGCATAATGTGAAATTATATGAAATTTGGTATCTCCGTAGCAACGCACGGGCATTTAGCTAGTTTCTGTTAATTAGCAGCCCTTGTTTGTCGTCATGCACAATTCGGAGCAGCCATTGCCCAATTTACGCTTACAAATGGATGTCATCTATCTACGCACCGAAGGTGTACAAGGTTACAAAGGGTAATGATCTTCTCGCATTATGGATCCACACCATTCAGCTAACAAGTTATCTGGAGACGAGATCGATTTTGATATTGGGAAGTCGCATCAAAACTCCTGCAGGTTGCGAAGCCAATGATTGACTATCAAGCTAATCTGATTTGTATGGCTTCGTTTACTTAACTTCTGCGTTGTAGCTGAATGTTTTCACAACAAAATATTCATGCTCTAAATGTCCCATGACTCATCCTATACTTGGGTCGTCTCCGGCCATTTCGATACTGCGCCGAGAAAACAAACGCTTCATCTTGGGATCGAGCTCAGGCATGCCTAATGCCTTCTCATGATTGTGAGATGCGAGTGCATGCAGACATGCAATTGTGGCCACATCAACACAAACACGCCTGGAATGCAACTCTGTAAAGCGATGCAGGATAAGATAAGAGTCTTCTGAAGATGGCAACATGCAGACACGCAGAGGAAGCTAATTCAGGAAGGGTGCGCGCGATCATGGCACCGCACAATGCATGCCGTCTTGGGGGCAAAAAGCCCCCCGTCTCCTCTCTGGCTCTCTCCGCTGGTTTCGAACAGGAAAAACTTAGCGTGTTTTATATGTTCCTAATTTGATCAACCCCAATAAGATCATGTTTACTTACAGGATATTAGAAGTGTATTTTAGGGAAATGAAGGGGATTATTTTAGATCCCGCAAAATTCCGAGCCGCCGTTTACTAAGCCGGTTTTGAAAGCGATGATCCCTACACTTTCCCACGAACCGCCTCATTTTAGTGTAAATTAAAAACTCTACCCCATACCAGTGTATTTGAGAGGGAGAATATTTGTAGGGATTTAAACGGAGCACAGGTTGAGGTTCGTCCTCAATGGGAAAATGGAGCACCTAACAACGCATCTTCATAGACCAAGAACTACGAGATCACCCCTTTCATTCGGGGGTGACGTGATGGAGGGATCGTACCACTAGTAGAAACCCCCCCCCCCCCCCCCCCCTTTAGTACCGGTTCTAGAGCCCCTTTAGTCCCGGTTTCCCCAACCGGGACTACAAAATCGGGACTAAAGGTCCCCCTTTAGTCCCGGTTTGTCACGAACTGGGACTAAAGACCCTTCATGTGGGTGAAGCCGTGCGCTGGGGCTGAAGGACCTTTAGTCCCGGTTTGTAAAGGTCCTTTTTTTCGAAATAATTTTTTTGAATTTTTTCGATTTTTTTTTGATTTTTTTTCTATATTTCAAATCTTTGAATGATTTGTCAGTTTAATCTTTAATCGCCCCTAATCTCAAGTCAAAGTGCATCCTCACACTCCTATCCATACTCGTGGTCAAACTTCCTGACTGGTCACCCATCCTCACACTGCTCCACCCCTAATACGCTTAACTTTTGAGTTCCTTGCCAATTAGCTTCCACGATTGCACTGATAACATTTGATAATACTATGGTATCAATCTTATTATACCCTAGACTTTGATGTCACATGATATTATTTTTTGAATTCCAAACCTATATTAACATAAATATTAATGATTAAGTAATAATAATTATTAATTCAAATAACAAAAAAAAGAATTTTACATTATTATTGCCATTTTCAATTTAATATGGAAAAATTCGTATCTTTAAATCCGTAAATCAAAATTCGACAAATAATATGTATAAATCAATCAGAAAAATGATAGGAATCCAAATATTGCATCCATATCATCTTTTGCATAATGTGCTATGTCTTTTATGTAATGTACTACTAAATGTGCTTATTTTTTTTGATTTTGTAGAAAAAAATCTTTTTTTTGAAATAACTTTTTTTCCTTTTGAAATTTATAGGATCTGAGAAAAATTCACCGGGCAAACCCCAGTGAAATCGAGCTCCGATTTTTCTCTAGTTTTTTTGATATATTAAACTTATTTTTTCGACATAGTATGTAAAAGTTATGGCACTGCTAAATTTTTTTACCTGTTTTTTTGCAAAAAAGGTCAAAATTCATATTTCAAAATTTCTAAACCAACTAGACACTAAAACCTAACTACATCTCAAAGGATTTTATTTTTTTGAAGATTTTATTATTTTCTTTTATTTTCTACAAAACTAAAAAGGCGATCCACCGGGTAGGTTTTTTCGCCTCAAAAAATAAAATCTTCAAATCTTCAAAAAATAAAATCTTCAAAAAACCTTTAGTACCGATTCGTATCACGAACCGGTACTAAAGGTCCATCTTTAGTACCGGTTCGTGGTCTGGCGCTGGCCCCACCTCTGCGGCTGCCTGCCGCAACCCTTTAGTACCGGTTCGTGGCGTTTGAACCGGGACTAATGCTGGCCGGCGCCCTGGCCGTTCGAACCGGGACTAATGACCCATTAGTCCCGGTTCGAATAATAGCCGGGACAAAAGGGCCGAACGGAAGGCCCTTTTTCTACTAGTGTACCATTCGAGCCTTTTTTTCATGCTTTTCCCGGCGGTCTGGAGAAAGCAGCAATCAGATTGGTGAAGGAAAAAATTTCAACAAATTTCGTCCCATCTCCAATCCGTTTGGGATGACAATACACCACTAAATCGGCGAGCAGGATTGGGCGAGATCTTGCGTGCCACTAGTCCACTAGCGCATAGTTTTGAGGATATGATTTTCTTACAAGAGCGGCTATGTGCAATTGCTCCAACTGGATATAGTCTGCGAGGAAATATACGGTAGAAACCAAGTTGTGGCAGAAACTGTTAAAAACAAGGTAGAAACTATTTTCCTATATTTTTATTTTTTTCCCAATTTCCACCCAACTAACAAATCCCGCCTGTTCAGAAAAAAGGTAACAAATCCCTTCTGTCAGAAAAAAAAAGTTTTCAGTTTGTACCCTACCCTACCCCACCCCGGCAAAGGCGGCGGCGATCTTCCACCTAATTCGTGCTACTCCGTCGTATGTTCATGGAGCACGCGACCTGTTATCAGGAGCGGCGCGACACGAAGTCCATGGCGACCGGCGAGGCCGACGACCGCATCAGCACCTTCCCCGACGAACTCCTCCACCACGTGCTCTCCTTCCTCCCCGCGCACGAAGCGGTGCCGACGTGCGCGCTCGCGCGGCGCTGGCGCCACCTCTGGGAAACCGCCCCCGCCCTGCGAGTCACCGGCGTCAAGGGGTGCAAGTCCACCTCGTGGTTCGTCAACTTCGTGCAAACCTTGCTCCTCCGTCGCAACCCCGCCGCCCACCTGGACTCGTTCGAGCTCGACCTCGACGAGCGCGACTTCGATTTCGACAAGAAAAGGCCGTTCCTCCCCGCCAACGAGTGGCAAGTGAACCGTTGGTTCCAGCTCGCCGTGAGATGCGGACCCCGGGCGCTGCTGGCGCTGCGCACAACCAGTGGCATCTACAAGAACCCGGACAACTACAAGACCATGGAGCTCCTCAACGCCCCTCTCATATCGCAGCACCTCACGAGGCTAGAGCTCCAGATGGTCTCTTTACGCCGCCGGACGCTCGATTTCTCCGGGTGCCCGGCGCTGGTCGATCTCAGGATGGAGGACTGCGACATCATGGGGAACATCTCCTCTCCCTTCTTGAAACGTCTCAGCGTCATCCTCGGTTATTTCAAGACAGACCCCTTCCGTGCCCGGATCTGTGTGCCGAGCCTTGTTTCCCTGGAGCTGATCGGTGCCATGCGTAGGGCTCCGGTACTGGTCGAGAGCATGCCGCTGTTGGTTTCAGCAGTTGTTAGACTCGATTCGGCTTGTGTTGATTCTTGTCCTAAGAATGACTACGGAGACTGCCGTGATCGTCAATGCTATGGCTGTTATGGTTCTGGCGCTCATGATAGGCGTGGCAAGTCTGTGATTTTGAATGGATTGTCGGAAGTTGCAGAGTTGGAGCTGTCAGTTGATTCTCAAGTGGTATGCTTGCTTGCATTGCACCTGATTTTCCTATTTTTTCGAAACAAATCCTTCTCACTTTGTCATAATTTTATTGTTATGTTGCTCATACTTGCTGCCGCCAAATTAGTACTCCCTCCGATCCGAAAAAAGAGTCGTGACCCACACTTATGCAAAAACGTCCTCCTAGTTTATGTGCGTCAACCCGCACTCCAGACGTCGTGTTCTGAGTCGTATTCGCACCACGTCGCTCTCGCTCCTCTCTCTCTGCTCCGTCGACGAGCGCACCTCGCGCGCATCGCCTCCGTGCTCACCTTGCTTCGCCGCCGTCCAAGAATCCACGAATCGCCGACGAGCTCACGTCGCGCGCGTCGCCTCCGTGCTCACCTTGCTTCGCCGCCGTCCAAGAATCGACGAATCGCCGCCGAGCTCACCTCGTGCTCTGCTCGACGAAAAGGTCCGATCTTTTGGTCCAATCCGGCAAGGACTCGCCGGATCCGGTGGCTGCGAGGCCGGATCCGGTGTCTGCAAGGCCGGGCGCGTCGGATGGCCTCGCCGCTCGTCGGAGCTCGCCGCGGCAAAAAAAGGTCAAGTTTTTCCCTATCCCCTCGCTCCAATCCATGGCTGCACGCGCGCGCTCCAAACGACAACGAGGCCGATCCGGATGTGGGTCACGGGGAGCATCCATCCTTGCCTGCTCTCAGTCTCACCTCTCGATCTCATCTGCTTCTCTCTCTTTGCAGCTCACCGGCGCTCGTCTCGGATTCGGCTTCGACCTCACCAGCACCAAACCTCCATGGTGGACCTGCTGCAGGCCGGAGATCCACGGGAGCGCCGCCCTTGATCTGCTCGTCTTCCGCCAACCCATCGACGACGAGGCTCTGACTGGCTCGTCTGCGCCGTCTAAGGCCCACCTCCGAGGTCGCCGCCATGGACAGACATCCAAGGTTAGTACATCCTCCTCCATCTCTCCTATGCCCTTTGCCCTCTGCTTCGCTTCCATCCAGCTGCTCATCTCGTCTCCTCCACACCTCCATTTCACCCTCTCATGCTCCTGCTGCTTACTGCCGCTGCAGATTACAAGGACGAGGAGGACGCCCAGCTCCACCTGCTGCTGCACGCCCAAGAAAAGGGTGGACACACAGGGGGAGGAGCGACTTTCTATACATCTGCTGCTGCCCCCAACAAGTCTACATCGTACTGAAACGAGGTGTGTTGGCTTGCTTGCTTGCTGCTCCATTGACTTCTTCAGTGTTACTGTTCGTGCCTGAACTGAAACTTTTATGCTGTGATGATCGAATTGCAGTGTACTGTAAAGGAAACTGAATAAGCTATGGACTTAATAGAGTAATTACTTGCTTCAGTTTACATTCTGGAGTAGAAACTTTTATGCTGTGAGGATAGAGTAATTACTTGCTCACGTTAGCTATAGAGTAATTACTTGCTTCAGTTTACATTCTGGAGTAGAAACTTCACAATACAGATGCTTAATATGAACTGATTATACTGTGATAAATTTGTAAACTCAATATGAACTGAATAAACAAGCAAGCTTCACAACACAGATGCTTGCTTTCTCACTTACAAGTGTCAATATTTATCAGTGCTTTCTGTAATTCAGTGAGTACATATAGAGCAGGAGCACATATAATGCAAATACATACAGATTGTAGTGATTACATACACTCCTAAACATACAGATTTGTTTGCAAAATATTTTTCTCCTTCTAAACAATGACCACTCATTCTTGTACTCCTTTCCTCTTTCTTTTCTTGCTTGATGTTGCTCCATTTGACAAGGATAATGCCTCTGCTTCATAGGCAGCTATAATTTCCAAGGTCTTTCGGTAGAGTTCACCATCAATCCTTAGAGCCATAGGCAGAGTTCCTTCCCTCAACATTTTGTCCTTGTTCATGTGTGGAGTCTCATATTTATTGCCACCTCTAGCATTCATAACTTCCAGCATAACTGACTGTAAAGTGATGAACACTTTGTCAAGATTATCCACTGGATAACTATGAAAAGCATCTTCAACTGATTCTATGAGGTCACTCAGATTTTTTGGTGCAGTTTCTAGTGTTAGGGACTGAATGGACCTAAAATATGCAAGGTCCAACACGTTCATATCCGGTGAGTTTGCAGGTTGTTGCATTAGCTGGATATCCATCCCTGTTTTTCTTACAGCTGCTTGAAAAGCTGGATCACTAGGCAACACATGTGTACGTGCGTTGTCTTGTTGAATATAAATCGTCCCTTCGTCATCATCTGGCCATAGGGCTTCAATAGCCGGAAGTACTTTGTTACATAGGTAGTCTCGATGGACATCTCTAGTAACTGTCACTGGTTTGACCTCCAAAGTGCCTTTGGCTCTGTTCTTAGATTTCTTTACAGCTGGAGTTAGCTTGACAAATGGCCAGATCCCAATTTTACCATCAAAGGTTACTCCATCGGCATCACGCCTTGGCCTCGCCACTGCACAAAGGAACATTACCTTTCCAATTCTGTTTTTGCTTTGGATACTGCGCTCAGGATTAGCTTCTTCTGGCGATAGATAGTAGGTCCTCTTTTTTTTAGTCAAGTCGAACCATTTTTCATCTGTATGCAGGATCTTTCGCATGTCTATGAATTTAGGCATAGCATCCGACACAGTTCTTTCATCCACCATCTTGACAGTGAATTTGAGCCTGTCAATTTGGTTTGCTAGCTTGAGATAGGGCTTTATAGTGCTTGTATGCTTCCTAATCTTGCCCCATTTTAACCTCCTTTGCAATGATGTATATGGAACTTTCAAAGACAGTGCTAGTGCCCTCATGGTTGACCGTTTGTTGTAAGGAATTGTTGGTATCCTCTCAAGACCATGGTCCTTTCTCTTTCGGCCAGATCTCCCTTTCTTTTTGTTGGACACATCAACTTCTTCCCCTCTCTGAATTTGATCTCTTGCCTCTTTCCAAATTTTCTCAACGGTTCGAACACTTATTTGCAATAGCCCAGCTACAAGTTTTTTATCAGCTGCATGGTCAGCTGGGAGTACCTCTCTTGCTTTTTTGAGTGCTTCCAGTGCAAAATAAGCTCCAAACCTCTGATCATCTCGCATGTTTTTCTTTCTTTTACTGCTAGAAACTGCGAAATGATGAAACTGTGTTAGAACTGCAAAATATAGTCTCAGCAAGTATGAATTCTTTATGTTGCAGCTGCATGCTAATTTGGCCTTTGCATTGTTTCAGGAATGCTTGGAATAAATTGGGTGCTATGCCTACAGAAGAAGCAAGGATGAACTACAAGGATAAACTGACTTCAGCTGTGAGTAACATGTCTAAAGTTTGGGTGCTGAAGTTACTGAAATATGACTAGAGTGTGATAAATATTGCTTCTGGTTGTTGGCCTGCTTGTATCTTTCTGTAAACTAGGCAGGAATGAGCTTATGGTCAAACTGCTACTCCCTCCGTTTTATATTAATTGGCACTGATTTAGTACAGTGAGACTATGAGAGCAACGAACATGAGAATACAACCATACATAAAAAACAGTAGTCTACTGTCACCAAGCAAGCTGACTGGTGACAGTAATCAGTAAGGAGCAATGCACTAAAAGTTGCAACTTCATCAGCAGAAAAACACAGAATGCTGTCACCAAGCAAGCTGACTGGTGAAAGTAATCAGTAAGGAGTACAGAAAACCTTGTTGACTTGCTTGGGTTTGCATATCAGTACTACTGGGGCAAAGACTACGGAGTAATTCAATTGTATGTCTCACAAGTCACAAACACAACCATGCTGAATAATTGCTTTGTTACTTGCTTTGTTGCTTTGTTGCTTTGTTTGCCTAATGCTGAGATACATACAAACACAACCATGCTGAATATGCAAGATAAACTGGAGTACAATTTGTATTGTGCAGGAGGGAGGACCTGATGATGATCCGGAGGCCGAGGACAAAGAAGAAGCTGCACTCGAAGATCTCGAGGTGGAGGTGGAATCTGCAGTTGAAGATGCACCTGATGCATCCATTTTCCCTGAAGTTGGGCAGGTGAACCTGGGAGCTTGTTGCTCTGCTAGTGCCTTGTTGCTCTGCTAGTTGCTAGTGCTTGCTGCTCTGCTAGTGCTTGTTGCTCTTCTAGTTCATCACTGATGCAATTACTCTGCTACTGCTTGTTGCGCTGCAATTGCTAGTGCCTTGTTGCTTGATCTGCGCTGATGTTGCTAGTGCCTTGTTGCTTGGACAGGTGAACCTGGGAGCGAGCCGGAACCTGGGAGCAAGCCGTGTTGTTGCTGTTTCTGCGATCAGCAGGCTCAGTCCGTGCGATCTGGTGCTGGGCGAGGCGCTGGTGCTGGGCGAGTGCTGTTGGTGCTGGGCGAGGCGCCCCAGCTGCCGGCGGCCGGCGGCCGGCGATCTGGAGGGAGCTGGGCGGAATGGATCGATCGATCGCTGGCGAGCGAGGCTGGAGGGAGCTGAGCGCACGCGGGCGAGCGAGGCTGGCTTGCGATCGATCGATCTCGGCCAGGCTTGCGATCGATCGATCTCGGCCAGGCTGGCGAGCGAGCGAGCGAGCGATCGCCGGCCGAGCGATCGAGGCGAGCGAGGCCGAGCTACACGAGGCGGAGGGACTTTTCTTTGTTGTTTTTGAATCGCTAAGGATAAAAATGTAAAATGGACTTTGTACATGACGTGCGCCTCTTTTTTAGGATCGGAGGGAGTACTATCTATGTTTCTGACATCACGCAACTTTAAAAAATTACCAGTTTATAAAGACTGAGAAGCTTATAATTCAGTTAAATACGTCTATCAAATATATATGGGGTTTTTAAACCCCCTGCATTAGTTGATCTTGTAAGGCATCTTGAGCTAAAATTTTGTATTCCCCAATCCTTATGGTGTAACCGCATCTTGTACTTCAGAAGTATAGTAACTTACTTATATGATATTGTTCCTTTGCACAGTTTATTGTCAATAGGGATTTGAAACTGTGCCCTACATTTAGCAAGTTAAAGACTTTGTTGCTAAGCGAATGGTGCCCTGACATTGCCAGTGACATCAATGTGTTAAGTTGCTTCCTCAAACATTCACCAACTCTGGAGAAGCTCAGTCTCCAGCTTTCTGAGGTATTACTATATTTTGTAGATTAACAACCTTGTGTTATTGCAGTTGATTATTATCCATGATTGATTGATGTAGTACAAAATTTGGGTGCTTTAGGTACATAAAGTTCCAGTGGAAACACAAAGAAGTTGCACTCCGTCAGAGCAATCTTTTGCTTGCAACCATCTTAAGATCGTTGAGATCAAATGTGACGAAGTTGATGGGAGGGCTCAAAAGGTTTTGAACATTATGACTACCTACGGCATACCACTCGAGAGGGTCCATATCCAGCGAAACACTAGAACTTCTGGATCTTAATGCGAGTTAAACATTTTATTTTTTGTGGGGAATGTTGGCTATGCAATTGATGCTTGCATTTTTTTTGTCTATATATTCTACCTATGTATGTTTTAGCTATAAGCCAAGACAAATTAAACCGTCAAAACTAATCACATAAGAACATTGTTGAAATTTGCATGTATGTGGAAATGGCACATATGCCCTATCCCCATTTCTCGCAAAGATGGAGCATACCATTTAATTCATAGCTATCGTACTAGTTACAATATAATCTTTAACATATGGTTGGAATCATCAACTGTTACTTCTGAAGCTGATCCCTGGACATAGCTCAGTGCCCCAGCAATATGTTAGCATGCAATCTTAAGTGCATTCTTTGGCCTAATGTAAATATTTGTATGCTAATTTAGGGGCTTGCAGACTTGTACTAGTCTTGATGCTAACCTTTAGCCCCTAGCTTTGTACTATAAATTATCTTGAAAATTTAGAAAAGTTAGGGAGTGAGAAAACCTACAAATTAAGAGCATCTCCACCTCCGCTCCCAGTAGTGTGTCCGGCAGACAATATTGGGAGCATCGACACACGTTGTCACGCTATTGGGACCGGCTGCCCCCAGCAGCGGTCCCAATATGTTTTTTTCTCAAAAAATCCGAACTCAATAATAGTAAATGAAGCTAAATTTCATTGAAATTTGAGCGATTTACAAAGTTTGAACAAAATTTAAACTAAAATAATAGTATTTTCATAGACCGCACTGTACATCATGTTCTCGTCCTCCTACTGGACCTCGCCCTCTTCGGCATCGCACCCATCGTCGCCTCCAGCCGTGCGTCGTTGTCGTTGCGGATCATCAAGATCTGCACTCGTATGCCAACCACTCCTCTGCCAGCCTTCTTTGGGCGGTTGGATCGTTCTGAACGACACCCGCTCGGCCTCAGCGAGCTGCCTTGAAAGTGTGCCTCGTCCTCCTCCTCCGTTATCGGTGGCGGCTCCTCCTGCTTCGGCTTTTTGAGGCCTCACGAGGAAGAAGCAAATCACGACGAGGGCTGCTCCTCTTTCTTGGGGACAAGAGGTGGTGACTGTGCATGTGCGCGACCACCTGCCACAGCGCTTGCGACGGCGGTGGTGGCTGGTAGCCGTACATCGCGAGCACGTCGGGGGAGACGCTTATTGCGCCACCACTGCCTCCGTTCATGCCAGTTACACGGATCGGGCCTCACCGACCCTCGTAGTGGTCGACCCGCGCCTGGTGCTCCGCCGCTAGGATCGTCTGCCGGTTTGTTGTTTTTGTTGTTGTTGTCAGCAAAGTCAGGGTCCACCAGTTGCTCCCGTGTGAGGCGCCGATGCCAGTCGCGGATGAGGTCGCGCTCGTCTGTGGGGAGAGGCGGGATGGCGAGCCCACTGGCGCTGATGTTCTATCCGGTCGGGCTCATGTCGAGTGGCACAAGGAGGTCAACTCTCGAGACCACCATCGCCATGGGAACACTAAGGTAACCCTTGTAGACAATGTCGTTGCCGCCATCACTTATGTTGCTCTTGCTTCGCCATATTGTCGAGACATCTGAATGGAGGTGAGGGGGAGGCGGTGCTATGGTTTATAAAGCGATGTGGGGAGGCGGTGCGTGCGGGAAGGAAGCGGGGTAACTGCCTTAATGTCGACGATGGTTCCCGATGCGCCATTGCAAGGGCGACACGCATCTAGAAGGCGACGCGAGAGGCGTCTGTGTCCGCCAAGGGAGCTGGTGCGCGTCATAACTCATAACTGCCGCTGAACGTCCACAACCGACCGCATTGAACGCTTTGACCCGCTATGAGTCAATGACAGAACGAGCCCATCGGCCAGGATCCGACGTGGCGATGGTTTCCACGGCTGTTGGCACTCCCACTCCCCCCCCCCCCTATGGATACGGGCCGTTGCGGAGTTGCCGGACGAGGTATTGGTCCGTCCGGCAACTTTGCCGCCGGTGAAGCCGCAAATGAGCTAAATTCATGTCAGCGCGTCCAATAGAACTATCAGAGCGCTTTTGGCAGCGTCAGTAGAGATGCTCTAGCAGTACCCGCAAATGGCCAACCCGCAAAACAATTTTAAGGGTCGGGTTTTTCGTGTTCTTGCGCGAGAAATCTGGCCGCAAAGAACAGAGCCCGCAAACGAAACTGCAAATCTGAAATTCAACACGCATATTTTCGTGGGAACAAACTAGATAGATGTTCTTCTGCACAGATAGATTGCAACATTGTTTGTACACAAAATGCAAACCCTAGATACTAGCCTAGAACTACCCGTCGCCGCCGAAACCCTGGAACTACACAAAATTTGCTCCTCACCGGAGCCACGGGCACGGCGGCGACGCAGCGGTGGAGGAGCTTCACTCCTCGTCGGAGATGAGGTCGATGACAGGCGGGAGATGGCTGATGATCTCCCGCTCCCGCTCCCTCCGGAGCCGGTAGATCTCCCGCTCCCGCTCCCTCCGGAGCCGGTCACACTCCGGCAAGCCACAGCGCACCGACCCGCCGTGCCTGTACTTCCGTGCGCGGCGCTTCCGTGCCATGGCTCGGCCGAACCGGTCGTCGCCGGGGAGCGCCGCCTCTGGTTCCCGCTTCGGCGCCATGGCTCGGCGTCGCCGGATCTGTTGACGGCGGAGCACACGGCGGATTGCTCGCCGGAGGAGGTGCGGGATTGGGGATTGCAATCCGCAAATGTAGTGGGGAGCCAGATAAATAGGGGTAGGCCGTGCGGATTCACGGGCCACCGCAAAACGTTTGCGGGCCGACGCAAATATGCAGGCGCTGGTCTGGCCCAAAAATGGCCCCAAACCCGCAAACTCGCCGGAATTTTGCGGGTTCGGCCTTTTTGCGGGTACTGCTAGAGATGCTCGAAGTGTCCAAGTTATGCCTTACACTTATCCAGATTCTACATAGTAAAATAGAATACACAAGGGATAATTATAATTGACCCCTCTCAGGGTGAAACAAATGATACTCCTAATAATTTTCTTTGGTAGAAAATACACTTGTATGCCTGTATGTCCTAAGTGTAAATTCAGTTTTCGTGGAAAAATGTTTATGATATGTGTGAAACAACTAGTGATTTTTTTACTTTTTATTATGGGACTATTTTTTTCGACACGACATATATATTTTCTTCATGAAACATTGGGAGCACAAAAATGACAAGTACTTTGTATGAGTAATTGTGCATTCTAACTTTATTTTGATCACAATTATGGCATGGATTTAAATTCTCTAGAAAAAACTGTGTTTTCACAATCGAGCATGCAACTGTTTATGTTCTCAATTTCTGACAAATGCAGCATCCATAATAGATTCGTAAACGCTAGAAAATAATTCAGGCAATCTTTAGCCCGCCGTAGATTCCGTAATAAAAGACGGAGAAAATAATACCATAGTATCCGGTCCTATTCTTTCTACTATGGTATTTATATCGTTTTATAGATTGGAAACCATGAGAACCAAGGAGCCCCATGCCCCACACTCGAATCCAAAATTGATTTCAGTTTCCACCCCCACCCGAGCACGTAAAAGCGGACGGCGCGTCGTCTGTTCAGGGAGCACGCGACCTGCTCGACGTAATGTCTCTGGAGCGGCGCGACGCCAAGAAGGCGTCCACGCCGAGCGGCGGGGCCGGCCGCATCAGCGACCTCTCCGACGACCTCGTCCACCACGTGCTCTCCTTCCTCCCGGCGCACGAAGCGGTGTCCACGTGCCGGCTCAGCCGGCGCTGGCGCCACCTCTGGAAATCCGCCCCCGCCCTGTGCGTCACCGGCGTCAAGCGGTGCCACACCGCTGCGCGGTTCGTCCACTACGTCCACCAGCTGCTCCTCCTCCGCGACCCCGCGCCCGCCTGGACTCCTTCGAGCTCGATACTTATGCTTCTTCAGTTTCTGTATTTCATGAATGTGTATGTAAATCAAAAATCAAACTAACTAGAAAATTGTTCTAATGCATGTATATGAAAGAAAGTGGATTTTTAACATGCAATGGCGAGCGCACAACGGCGAAGCGGGAGGCAGCGGCGGCGCGGCGAAGCGCTGCTTGCGGAAGGTCAAGGCCGAGCCGGAGGCGGCGGCGCCACCGCCGGTGCAGCGGGCGCTGACGGAGGAGGAGGCCGAGACGATCTTCCAGCGCGACCTCCTCGCGGCCTGCAAGGAGTCCTTTGACAATGTCCAGCCGGCGTCGAGAGAATTTGCCAAGCGCTGGTCGTGCATCAACAGTGACATCATCGTCATCCTTGACAACGACGGCGAGAAGCAGGCCGCCGCGCCACCGCCGCTGTGAGCAGATGCCGCTGCGGTCAAGGAGGAGCCGGAGCAGGGCGGCGCGTTTGACGTCGATGCTGCGGTGTCGGCGTACGACTGGACCAGCACTATACTAGTTATTAGTTTTAGGGTTAGTTTAGTTAATTTTCATTCGTATTTGTAAAAACGTAAACAATGAATGAAATCTAGCAAGTTTAAATTATTCCGTTGTTTCAATTTTTTCGAAAAAAAAAACTATTGGGAGCCGGTGGGGCGAGCCGCTTTGCGGCAATCAAATCCAAATTGGTTTCAGTTTCACCACACCCGGCGAAGCTAGGGCTATTCCGTCGTTTGTCCGGAGCACGCGACCTGCTCGACGTAATGTCTACGGAGCGGCGCGAGGCGAAGAAGCCGTCCACGGCGAGCGGCGGGGCCGGCCGCATCGGCGACCTCTCCGACGATCTCCTCCACCACGTGCTCTCCTTCCTCCCCGCGCACGAAGCGGTGTCGACGTGCCGGCTCGGGCGGCGCTGGCGCCACCTCTGGAAATCCGCCCCCGCCCTGCGCGTCACCGGCGTCAAGGGGTGCTACAACCCTGCGTGGTTCGTCAAATTCGTCGACAACCTGCTCCTCCTCCGCGATCCCCGCGCCCGCCTGGACTCGTTCGAGCTCGACCTCCACGAGCGCGACTTCGATTTCAAGGCGCTCCTCCCGCCTACGAGTTGCGCCTGAACCTATGGTTCCGGCACGCCCTGATGTGCGGACCCCGGGTGCTGGCGCTGCGCACCACCAATGGCATCTACATCTCCCCGGAGGACTACGAGACTAGAGTTTCCCAATGCCCCACTCATATCCCACCACCTCACCAGATTGGAACTCAAGATGGTCCGTGTGTACAGCAGCACGCTAGATTTCTCGGGGTGTCCGGCGCTGGTTCATCTCAGGATGGATGAGTGCGACATTGAAGGGAATATCTCTTCTCCTTTCTTGAAACATCTCAGCTTTGTCGACGGTTGGTTTCAGACAGATCCCTTCCGCGCCCACATCAGTTTGCCAGGTCTTGTTTCGCTGGAACTAACGGGTCTTTTGCGTAGGGCTCCGGTACTGGAAACCATGCCACTGCTAGTTTCAGCGGTTGTTAGACTTGATTTGGGCTGTCATGATTCGTGTACTGACAATGACTACGGGGGTTGCGGTAAATGTACATGTTGGAGTTGTCATGATCCTAAAACTGGGGCTGATGATAGGCGTGGTGGGTCTGTGCTTTTAAAAGGACTAGTAACAGTGCACGTGCAATGCACGTATTATAAATAATTTTAATGTAGATATTGACAAATATTTCTCTTTCCAATTCATTTCTTTTTTGTTAAAGAGTGCAAATTCATTACCCATTCATAAAAGCTGGTTATAAGTAAATAGGATATATATGTGAGCCCTCTTAATAATACTAAGTGCAGGCTATATTATGAAGCGGACTACAACACCTCTTGCAAATCCATGTTCCAAGTTAGCTCAGGCAAGGAGCATATATATGCCAATTATTTCATCTACTAACTGTGCTGCAACCTGCAATATTTATGAATTACACCACGCGAAGATTTAAGTGCTACTCTGAGAAGTTAAGTCAGAACATGAATATAAGGTCTATTACAATCTCAGTAAGATAATAAGAGAGGAAAGCATTATATAAAACTGATTCTCCATGACCGGCAAGTTCTCACGCAAACCAGGAATGATGTGCCAATTCCTGAATTCTCCCCTGAATCCTCTTGAAATGCTACCACTCCTGTGAAAGCAATGTACGGATATCAAAATCTAAGGCAACCAAGATGCGAACACAAATAAAGCAGATCAAAGACAGAATCATCAGCCAGGAAGTCATACCCCATCCGTCCAAGCGGCACACCTTGTGAAGCTGACGGCTTATACCTCTCTCTTGTGAACGGGTCGATAGGAGCTTTCTGCAAGCACAAAAGGAAAACCCCGTTCAGCCACCAGTCATATGATATACTAATATATATATTTCAATCAGGTACTTTATTTGAGTGTCCGGTGTCAATGTAATAGAGAAATAGGGCGCATATCCCCCTAACCATGACCTGCCATTATTCCTGATAACTTACTTTAAACTATTGCAACAACTAATCAAAGTAACTATAGCATCAAATATGATGAGTACTGACCAGAAAGTAGGAGAATAAGCTGATAATTGCATGAAAAGGTAAATAAGAACAAACTCTAATTTAAATACGCATAGGCTGGCCAAATATCTTCCTTTCATGGTCGTAAAGAAACTGAAGAACAAATGAGAAATGCGTAATGAGATAGTGATTCAAATACGCATAGGCTGGACAAATATCTTTCTCCATGGTTGAAAAGAAACTGAAGAACAAATGAGAAATACGTGATCAGATATCAACAAAAAAATCGACGATGCTAGAAACATGTAAGGATAATTAATTAATTAGTACATGAAGTAAGTAGCACCTGAAATACTATATACGCTCCCTTCTTCTGGAAGCCATCCATTGCTCATTGTCGATGCTGCTATTCTGTACAGCTGGAGCTAAAATATGCAGAGAACCATCATTATTATGCACGTTGCGGCGGCCGACCGATCTAGAAGTGATCGGCGGCGTTCCAGTCTGAATTTTCTGACGACTGAACAGTGGCAGTATAGTTCAGAATCGAAAATAAACAGAATTTTCTGATTGTGATCATGAACAATAGAGACACCTTCAGAAATTGAAAACCAATCAAATTCAGAAGCAAGAAGCGTTCCAGATGGGTGCATACGGTCAGCGCAGTGCAGTGCAACTGCAGCAATCCACTGCAGTTCGGCACCGGTGGTGTCGATCCACTGCAGTTCGGCGCCGGCGTCTATCCACTACAGTTACACGGTGCCGACACGATTTATTAGTTAAGTAGGGTTTCGGTTCATAAAGTGATTATTGTAGTCTTGTAGATACAATAATAATTTCTCCAAGGGACTGGACCAAACAATGGTCAGCCAGCTGCTAACCCATTGCACTAAAAAATCTTCCTTACACAAACTTCGTATCATCAACAAAAAAGTTACACCAATAAAATACAAATTACTCACAACAGAGTGAAAAGATAAACCATTTAGTCTAAAGGATGAGGTAATAGTTTTGCACCTGAAGCAAAGACATGTGTTGCTATTCCTATAGAAGTCATCCTGCAGCTTCATTTAGAAATCATCTTTTCAAGGTTCACAGGTTTAGAAGGCAAAAGAGGAAAAGAGGCAACTAACATTGATGGCCAACAAACAACATGGCAAAAGGGAAAATGGGAGGATGGCTCATTTTACATTAATCTATGGAAGGCAAGTGGTACGTAATTAGTCCAAAAACATTCACATCGGAAGAAATAAGTGAGTTACTGCTTTTTTTCAAGCATTTCAATCATTTCAGAGCAAAGATTCACGAAGCTATACATATTAAAACATGTGAGTTACCATAGTTTCCATTTCTAGAATAGCTTGTAGGCACTCTTCCAATGCATGCAGGAAATCAGCTGACTTTGACCCACCTACAAGCACACAAAATTCAGACTGTCAAACACAATATAAAAACTGTTACTTACCAAGTTTACATACAAATTTTCATCACAAATATGGAGAAGCAGACACACTCCACCTGCAAGTTCAAAACGTGATATGGATTTTACTACTGCAAACACATACATGAGAAAGGTGGTAAAGTTCTGCTAACGAAGAGATAAGAAATGATTTGTGGATCCTGTCCACATTGAACATATATGTATATACTCTGTGTAGCAAATGAACGAATGATTAGCATGTCGGATATAAACTTTTTCAATGATGAGTTGGCTAATTTGATCAACACACCTTCAGACATTGATGGCATGTAGATCTAATAGCGAATGACATAGAGAGAAGCGAGTTTTTATCCATTGTAATTTATCCATAACCAATTGCATGGATTTTTATCCATAACCAATTAGATGGATTTTTATCCATTGTAATTTATCCATAACCAATTACATGGACTATCCGACCAATTGCATGCAGATAAGCTTCATCCAAAATGTTCTAATATTGTGAGATAATATCCATTTAATGAGAAAGAGATATATATAGCATACCTAGCTTCAACACAAGGGATCAGGGAGCTCGAGTCTATTGGTCAATCTTGGGTGGAAGCTATGTGCAATGTCTTCTCATTTCCAACATAAATGGTGCTATATGTAAATGGCTTCTTACCAGCAATATGATAGACAAAACAGCTTGTACTACATGTTTGTGTTCGTGAAGTTATCAATGATAAAAAGAACATGCTTATGTGGTCATATGAATGTATATATGGAACTTAACCTGCTAGGCTAGCGGTCTTCATTTTAATTCTTCATTGTCGCTAATTCTTAGTATGAACTGACACATGTAGACAAAAAATTACAGCAGCTACAAATTAGACAATTGCGTGCTATCGTGGAAGCATTTCTACAAACACCAGCCATGCACCACCCAAACAACAGGCAGCTTCTTTATGTTTCTTACTTTTACTTACCAATGGAATAAAAAAAACAAGTGCGGGACATGAGGAGGTGACATATGTGCCCGCGCGGGATTCCCTGCCAGAAGTGGCTTGGAGCCTGCCGGCGACGGGTGCAGACTGGTCGTGAACGCCAGGCTGGTCAGCACAGAACCTAGAACCAAGTCTTCTGGGCGAGCGCCTTGTCCTCTCCTCAGCACGTTAGTTCCTGCTTCGTTGGGGCTAAGAGCCCAGGACAATCATCCGCACCGACGGCAGGGGTGCCCATCAATAGTCAAGCTCTGTTCTGAAGCTTTGGAGATTCAGAAGAATAGGGAATCAGAAGTTCATCTATAGAAGATCAAATTGCAATGAAGAGAGACCAACCAAGACTAATCAGCGACCCGTCCAAGGTGTCTGCAGCCAGAGGCGAGGCCATGTCGGGGAGTGGAAGGAGGTCGCCGCCGTTCAGCTCACTCGATGCAGATATTTGGAAAATCTCTAGGTCAAAAACAATTTTGCCCGCCCGGGACACTGGTGGTGGGGAGGCAAAGGTACCGAGCTTCTGCGGGGTGTCGTCGTGGTCGGGCTCGACGACGTCGTCGTCGAGATCGAGGTCGGACTCAATGTCTTCGTCTAGCTCGTCGGGCTCGGGCTTGGTGTCGCGCATGTCGTAGTCGTCCTCCTCGCCGTCGTCCTCGTCGTCGATGTCGTCCATGGACGTGACAGGGGATCACGAATCAATTTGTCAGGCTCGGCGGAAAAGAAGATCGGGGAATGGAGAAGGGATCGAGAGATCGGGAGCACAACCTTGGGGCCTGGCTTGGCGGCGTGCCGGAGGTCAGCACCGAGGGAGAGGAGGTAGTCGCGGAAGAAGGCGAGGGTGGAGTCGGCGAGGAGCGCCGGCTCCTTCTGCAGGCGTCCACGTAGGGGCGCAGCTCGGCCACCCGCGACGGATCCATGACCGTCGTCTCGCGCTAGAGTTAGGGTTTCTCGCTTAGTGGATTTTTGCGCTGAAGCAGACAAGTAAGGAAAGAGAAGTGGAAGATAGAAGTGGAGAATGGCGTGGGTGGGCGGCGGGGAACTGCAGCGGCGTGGGTGGGCGGCGGTTCTGGGGAACGGCAGCGGCGCGTGGGTGGGCTTCGTCTGCGTTTTCCCCCTGTGCACATCATACAACATTGGACAGATCTGAGACGTTGGATCAGGGCTGATGGATGGTTCGGATCTTCCGAATCTGACAGACTCTCTCTTTTTATATTAGTGGAGATTATCGGAAGTTACCGAGTTGGAGTTGTCAGCTGATTCTCAAGTGGTATGCTTGCTCATGCCTGCTTCAGCTTTTTTTCCCTTCTGAAACAGATCCTGCTTCAGTTTCTGATAGTTACTAGTACTATCTTGCTTATACTGGCTCTGATGCAATTTATACTACTACTAAGTTCCTGGCATAACGCAACTTTAAAAAGATTAAGTTGCATTAGTTTGTTCTATTCCCAGTCGTATGGTGTTCGCAACTTGTGCTAAAAAGCGTTAGCAAATTAATTAATTTCTTTCTTTTCTTAGTTCCTTGTCAACAGGGATTTAAAATTGTGCCCTACATTTGGCAAGCTAAAGACCTTGTTGCTCAGCAAATGGTGTCCCGACATCGCTAGTGACCTCAATCTGTTAAGTTGCTTTCTTAAACATTCACCAATTCTGGAGAAGCTCACTCTCCAACTTTCCAAGGTATTACATTTTGTAGATAAACAACCGTGTGTTACTGTAGTTGATTATCATCGATGATTAATCAGTGTAGTAAAATATTTGGGTGCTTTATTAGGTACCTAAAGATCCAGCGGTTACACAACGAAGTTACACTCTATCAGGGCAATCATTTGCATGTAGCCATCTGAAGATTGTTGAGATCAAATGTGATGAAGTTGACGAGAGGGCTCGAAGGTGACGTGGTGTCGAACACGGCATATGCCACGGGGTGGCTGAGATAGATGTGGGAGCAGCGCACTGCAGCGTCGGCACCCGCAGGGATTGCGCCGGAGCGCTGACACGGGAAGTACCCAGGTTCGGAGCCCTCCCGGAGGAGGTAACACTCCTACTCCTGCTCGATCTCTCTATCATCGGTGGACAAAGTACAGATTTGCTCCTTGAGCTGTTCGGCGAGCTCTTCATGGCTCGAGTTCTCCCTCTCTCTAGCTCTCGGGGGTGGGGAGGAAGAAGGATCAGTCACCCTCTACTTGGGCGTCCAGACAGCCTTATATAGGCCTGGCTGTCTGGCTTACAGGCGGGGTCGGCTGGTCCGTGCCAACCGGCTGATGTCGGCTACAGGGGTGTTTCTTCGTGACGCCGCTTGTCCGCAGCACAGCTGGCTGCAGTGCCTCGTACAGTCGAGCTCCCTAGCGGTGCAGGGTCTGCCGGGCTAGACCTCGCGACGTGGAGGGCTAGCCGGCGACGGTGTCGGGCCCCGCCCACACGGCGGACGCCTCCGTGTCTCCCGCTTGTCGGTGTGCTGGGCGGCGCTCCGTGTCTCCCGCCTGTCGGGGCTCGTAGGCGCTACAAGAGATGTTGAGCTAGACCTCGCTTTAGCCCATGCCTGTGCTACGTGGAGGACCAGCCGGACACGACCCCTGGTCCCCTGCTCGTCGTAGGTAGGTGGCAGCCGGTCATCCGGCTGCCAGCCACCAGAATCTGGCTACTGCGGTTGACTTTGGTCGCAAAAGGTGGGCGTCGTTTGTCGTTATCTAGTTGTCTCCGAGAATCGTGATGATGACGAGCCTGCAGTTCTTCTCTCGCCCATACTGCCTGGCTGTGCCTTGATAGGCGGTGGCCGGCTGCGCTTGGGGCAGGTGGACTCGGTCGAGCCGGACAGCCGGGACGGCCAAGCTGAAGACTTGTACTTGATCTTGCGTTTCACTCGGGATCTTCTGTGGGTCTTTAGGTACCCGGGTTTTATCCCATGTCACTAGCCCCCGAACACGTTGGAGCGATACAGCCAGTTACGGCGAGGAGGGTTTCTGCGTGTTCATCAATCTTGATACGCTTATCCGGATGAGGAGACAAAGCGTCGAGCGCTCCGTCGAACGGATGCAGGCGATGATGTAGGTGATGACGCTGGCACGTCCCATCCGTCTGCCAGGCGGTCGCCCGGCAGTCGAGACGACGCCTCGATTTCCGCCGTGGGATCTTCTGTGGCGATGGAGTTCATGCGGGATCTTTTGTGGCAAAACCGTCGCCCACGATCTTGCGGTTATGCGCCACGCGGCGCGATTTCCGGAGGCGGTTTCGGGAGCGCCCGGGCTATAAATAGGAGGCGAGGCGTCGGGGAGAAGGGTTCGCTTCCATTCTCCCTCCTGCCTCCGCCCTCCCGAGCGCTCCGCCGCGGCCACCGCACGCCTCTTCTTCTCCGGCGAGGTCGTTTCTTCGTCGGCGAAGCAGCTCCTTCTCCGACGCGGGGAACCAGCGGGCGCGGCGACCATGCGCCACCGTCAATCGACGCCGGCGACGACGAGTGCTCCCTTCGGCACACTGGATTCGGAGATGGCGGACGAAAGTGACGACGGTGGCGAGTGGCGGGGCTCGCACATCACCATGGAGGGTATAGGGAACCTTCGCGCGCGCGGGCTCTTGTCGACGGCAGAGCGGGTGGGGGTGCGCCTCGCCGCGGCCGGCGAGGTGGTTCCCGTCGCGCGCGCCGGGGAGGCGGTGGTCTTCATGGACCACTTCGACCGCGGGCTCGCGTTGCCGGCGAGCCCGTTCTTCCAAGGATTCCTCCACACCTTCGGCCTGCAGCCGCACCATCTCGGGGCTAACTCCGTAGCCTCGCTGAGCTACTTGGAAACCATTTGCGAGGGGTGGCTCGGCATTCGGCCGAATCTCTCTCTTTTCTGCCGGCTGTATTATCTTCGCGGTCGGTATCTTGGCGACAAGGAGGAGATGGGCTTCGTCGACTGCGGGGCCGCGATCGTCTACCGCCGGCCGCAGTCGAAGCTGCTAGGTTTCAAGAAACCGGATACGGTGAAGGAGTGGCAGCGGTCGTACTTTTACGTCTGCAATCTGAAGGCGGGGGAAAACCATATCCGCTTGCCGGCGTTCCAGCCGGTCGCGCCCGTGAGGGACAACTGGGGCCTGAAGAAATTCGGCGACCAGAGGGAGGTCGATAAGATGCTCGGCCGGATCGAGTAACTCTTCACGAAGGAAGGGTTGACCACTCGGGACCTGACCCTCTGCTGGCTCTACAACCGGATCGCGTCGCTGCAAGACAGGTCTCACAAGATCTGTCACCTGGACGGGCGCGTCGATCCCACCCGGCAGACCTGAAAGAGGTGGAAGCTGGAGGCTCTGAACGGTTGGCTCCGGCACGTTGCCAAGGAGGAGAGGGTGGCGGAGAACTGGACGTACGGCAAATCGCCGTACACTCGCAGGAAGCGGACGCCCAAGGTACGTTGTATTTGCTCGTACTCGCGCCCTTTCTTCTATGCCTTGGCCGGCTGCTCATCAATCCGGCTGCGCAGCTCTTCAAGATCCAGTTGGAGGAGGACGGGCCCGACGACCCCTAGTTTCGGCCGAACATCCAGCTGGAGACGGCTGCGCCTGGGGAGGGCTAGTCGGAGGCCGAGAAGGGGGCCACCGCGGCCGAGGGCGGCGGCGACGTCGAGGGCGATGATGACGAGGGCGCTCGGGGGGATGGCGGCCACGTCGAGGACGACCAGGCGGACGACACGCCGGTCGACCAGGCGCCGGTTGGTGGTGGCGAGGCGGGCAACGCGTCGCCGGCTGCTCGGGGTAAGCCGGTTGCATCTAGCTCGGACGTTGAAGAAATCAAACAGCTTGTGGTAGTCATTGATCTCTCGTATACTGAGAGCATTGAGAGTGCAGAGACCGTGGGATCGACCTCGGCCCCTCGCCAGAAGAGGACGAAGCCGGCTACTCCAACCGGCTTGGAGGAGGATGACGACGACGAGGAGCCGCTGATTAGGAAGCGGCCGAAAAGGATCCCGGCCAACGTGCGCGGGTAAGCGTCTCTGTGACTCGCTCTTTCTGCTTAACTTGTCTTAGCGGATGGATCTTGACATCTCTCGCAGGGCGCCAAGGTCTCTGACCATCGGTGGGGCTGCGCAGGCGGCCGCCAGGCCGACTGCGCCAGCGGACGCGACCGCCTTGGCGGCGGAGGAAGAGGAGGCCGGCCAAGGGGAGCAGCGCGAGCAACCCCCCGCGCCGAATGTGGGGCCCCAGCCAAATGGGCCCCAAGTTGATGACGTGGTCCCGCCGACTGGCGGAGGTGAGGTTGGAGAGGCCGGCGCTGCCCCGGGGGCGGCCGGAGTCGGAGCGGTGGAGGCTCCGAAGGCGGTGAAGAAGGCCGGCACGGTAGCCTCTACGAAGAGGGCCGAGTCGCAGGCGAAGAAGCGGGCGGCGCCGACAGCCGGGGAGAAGGCCAAGGGGCCGTCGCCGGCCGCCGCCGTTACTTCGCAGCGGCAACTGGTGCCGGCTGATCCTTCCATCGCCGCTAACGCCGGGCGGATCCGGATGCTGGGGGATCCGCTGGAGTTTGCCCTGGAGATCCGGCAGGGGCTGGACGTCCAGCTCAAGGACTTCGATCGCTTCCTGGAGCTGCTTCAGGTACGCCACCATGCTTAGTTCCTTCGAGTAATCTTGGGCCGGCTGCGACAGCCGGCGCGAGTCTTAGGACTGATCTCTTCTTTCTTAGCGATCTCAGGAGGAATCCAACAGGAAGGTCCTGCAGCTTCAGAAGGACCTCGAGGCCGCGAAGAGTGAGTGCTCACCCGACTGCGGTGTTTCTACGCGGAGCCGGATGGAAGGGCTGATGTCTTCTTTTCTTCGCAGAGAACGACGCGGCGCTGCGCGCCAAGCTGGACACCCTCCAGTTTAGCGAGCTGGCGGCGGAGGTGGAGCGGCTCAGGAAGCGCGACCAGGAGCGGCAGGCGGAGCTCGACAACCTGGCCAAGGCCAAGGAGGCGGTGGAGAAGGCTGCGGTGGAGGCGCGGGAGAAGTTTGAGGCGCTGGAGCAGGGCTACAACCGGCAGCGTGAGGACGACCAGGCGGAGATCCAGAAGCTGAAGGAGGAGGTCGCCCGCCTGACGATGGACGAGGACTCGGCGCGCAAAGAGCTGGGCCGGATCGACGTCGCCGTTCGAGGTAATCTTCATGGTGATGCCTTTATCTTGTTCTGTCTTTGTTTTCTCGTTGTGACATCTGCGTCCGACTGTAGGCTATTACCCGTCTGTAGCTATGGAGGCGGCGAAGACCCAGCTGGACGTCCTCGGGATGGAGCCGACCGAAGCTGCCATTGCCGGCTGCTCGACCTCTGTGGCGGACCGGGTGGCGCAGCTCGGCATTGATTCCTGCGCGTTGGCTTATGCGAGCAGGAGGCTCAGCAAGTACGTCTGGCCCGGTCAGGGAATTCCGATTGTCCTGGCTGAACTGATGCGTCACCTTGCGCTAGCGCCGGCTGCGGTGCAAGAGCTGCAGGAGTTGGCTGTGCGTGGCGGGGCCTTATGGGCTGTGTCGCTGCTGAAGTCCTGGTATCCGGCTGCCGACCTGGAGCTGCTCAAGGTGGGCTTCCGGGACGATGACACGTATGAGGAGCTCAAGCAGCGCCCGGACTTTCGTGATGCCGCCTGCACCATTGCTGACTTTGTCGACTTTGCGGAGTTCATCCTCGACAGAAAACCTGCCCAACCGGTCAAGGACTCGGAGGCTGAGTACGCCGAGGAGGATGATGACGACGAAGCCGAGGAGCCGGTGAGGGACTCTAAGGGAAAGGCCGTTGAAGAAACCGGCTGCTCCAAGACTGGCGACGTGGCCGGCTCCTCCCAACCCGCTGAATGAAGACCTCGGGATGCCAGGTAGAACTTGTATCTTTTCTTAGCTTGTTGTGAACTTGCCTCATTTGTCCCCGGGATGCCGGGCGTACTTGTCTAAAACTTCTGGTACTTGTTTCGTGACTTACGTGGAGCTTCGTCTCCTCTATCTTGTTCGCAGTTGTCTTTGCCTTTGAATTTCTTTGTGGCTTAGTGAAGGCGATCGAGCCTATTTGCCCTCACTAGCCCCCGAGATTTGGCCTGACTGGCGCGGCCAGTCGAGTCGGATCTGACCCAAGCATCTTCAAGAGTTTGCCCGGCTGGTCGCAACAGCCGGTCGTCCTCGTAGACTAGCCCCCGAGATTTGACCCGACTGGCTGTGTCGAGTCGGATCTGACCCAAGTATCTTCAAGAGTTTGCCCGGCTGGTCGCAACAGCCGGTCGTCCTCGTAGACTAGCCCCCGAGATTTGACCCAACTGGCGCAGCCAGCCGGGTCGAATCTTTCCGGCTAGCCTTTGAGAGCTTGCGAGGCCGGCAAGAAACGACATAGAACTTGGTTTGATCGTTAGTCCACAAAATCGAAAAGTTGGCGCTTTTTAACTTCAGGTTTTATTCGATTAGGGCCGGCTCACCCTTGTTTTGCCGCCCGTGCCCCTTCCCGTGCGTCCGGCTCTGCGACCCCTGCTGTTGCCGGCTGGACTCTGCAGCCGGATCCGAAGAGAGGGCCGGCTGGCGTGGTGCACGGTACTGAGATCTTTGAGAGGCTGCACTTAGGCGAGCGAAAGCGCGGTTTTTCTATCGCGAGCCGGAAACTGTCCTTTCTTATGTGTCTTTCGCGTGTGACCCCTAGCCAGTTTCTGGCCAGCGTGTCAGCCGGGTTGCGGTCTGCAGCCGGATCCGAGAGTAGGCGTCGGAGTTGGGCACACTACTAAGCTCTCGTAAGCGAGGGTCAGTAATCGGCTAGCCACAGTTTCAAGAACAAAGAACAACTCTGATTCAAACAACGACAGCCCCCAAGTGTACGCTCGGGGGTGCTAACTTTTACTGAAAGGAAAGACAGGGTGTTACACTCGTTCTAGGGGTAGAAAGGCCTGAGGAGGCTGGCGTTCCAGGGGCGTTCCCCCTCTTCGTAAGGGGTAAACGGCTTGTTCTTTCTCTCCTCGCGCACATCTGTCAGATAGTACGCGTTGTTGTGCAGTGCTCTGCTGATGATGAAGGGGCCCTCCCAAGGGGAGGACAGCTTGTGGAGGCCTTTAGTGTCTTGGATCCATCGAAGCACGAGGTCTCCCTCGCGGAATGTGACCGGGTGCACCTTCCGGCTGTGGTAGCGGCGCAGATTTTGCTGGTACACGGCCGATCTAGACAAGGCCAGTTCTCGCGCCTCCTCGAGGAGGTCCACACCATCTTCGTTTGCCCGCTTGGCTTCTTCCGTGTAAAGGACGGCTCGAGGGGAGCCGAACTCGATGTCAGCCGGCAAGACGGCTTCCGCGCCGTAGATGAGGAAGAACGACGTGTAGTTCATCGAGTGGTTGGGGGTGGTCCTGAGGCTCCAGAGTACATGCGGGAGCTCTTCGATCCAGCTGCCGGGTGCTCGCTCGAGTGGGTCCACCTGCCGGGGCCGAATTTCGGCTAGGATTAGGCCGTTTGCTTTCTCCACTTGGCCGTTTGACTGGGGATGAGCCACCGAGGCCAGGTCCAGCCGGATTCTATTCTCGCCGCAGAAGCGCTTGAAGACGCCCTTGGCGAAGTTCGTGCCGTTGTCGGTGATGATGCTGTGCGGGTAGCCGTAGCGGTAGATGATGTCTTGGAAAAAGGTGATGACCGTCTGGCCGTCCAGCTTCTTGATCGGCTTGGCCTCGATCCATTTGGTGAACTTGTCCACCGCCACGAGGAGGTGAGTCATGCCGCTTCGCGCTGTCTTGAAGGGGCCAACCATGTCGAGGCCCCAGACGGCGAATGGCCATGTGATGGGGATTGTTTGCAGGGCTGCAGCCGGCGTGTGTTTTTGCTTGCTGAAGCGCTGGCAGCAGGTGCAGGCGCGGACCATCTGCTCGGCGTCAGCTAGAGCAGTCGGCCAGTAGAAACCGTAGCGCATGGCCTTCGAGGCAATTGACATGGATGCGGCGTGGTGTCCGCATTCGCCCTTGTGGATGTCCTCTAGCAGGCGGCGTCCTTCTGCCGGCTCGACGCAGCGCTGGAAGATGCCTGTCGTGCTGCGCTTATAGAGCTCGTTGTTGATGATGGTGTATGCCTTGGCGTGGCGCAGAACCTGTCGTGCTTGCACTTCCTCCTCTGGGAGCGTGCCGTGGGCGAGGAAGTCGAGGAACGTTGCGCCCAGGAGGGAACTTCGTGGATGGTGAAAACGCCGGCTAGCGCCAGCTGGGCGGCTTTTGGATCCGGCAGCGCAGCCCCCGGGTGTGGCAACGCAGCCCCGGGTTTCCTTGGCCGGTTGGGGGGCTCCTAGCCCCCGGGTGTGGAGAGCCGACTGGTAGGTTTGGGTCTGCTGGGATGACGATGGACTCCGAGTCGGGCGATGGCGTGATGGACGGCTTGTAGACGTGCTCGAAGGAAACGCCGGGTGGGATAGTTCGTCGGGTGCTGCCGAGCTTGACAAGCATGTCGGCTGTCTCGTTGTTGGCTCTGGGCACGTGGTGGAACTCGCACCCCTCGAAGCATGCACAGAGCTGCTGCACGAAGAAACGGTAGGAGGCCATGTTGGCGTCCTTGGCATCCCAATTTCCCGAAGTTTGCTGGATCACCAAGTCCGAATCGCCGAAGCACAGGATGCGCTGGATGCTCATCTCCTTGGCGAGCTTGAGACCGTGGACGAGCGCTTCGTACTCGGCGATGTTGTTGGAGGCCTTGAAGTGGATCTGCACGGCGTACTCCAGCCGGTTTCCCTCGGGTGAGGTGAGGACGATTCCGGCTCCCAGGCCCTCGTACATCTTGGAGCTGCCGAAATGCATCTGCCAGTGCGCAGAGTCGGGCACAGGCGACAGGTACTGCGTTTCCGCCCTGTCGACGAGGAAATCGGCGATGAGCTGGGACTTGATGGATGTTCTTGGATGGTACAGGACCGTGTGCGGGGCCAGGTTGACTGCCCACTTGGCGACCCGGCCGGTTGCGTCTTTGTTGCCGATGATGTCTCCGAGTGGAGCACTGCTCACCACGGTGATGACGTGCTCTTGGAAGTAGTGGCGCAACTTCTTCTCCGCCATGTGCACGCCGTACACGAGCTTCTGGTAGTGGGGGTAGTTCTGTTTCGACTGCGAGAGGACCTCGCTCACGTAGTAGACTGGCCGCTGGACCGGGTGCTCCTTGCCTTCCTCTTGGCGCTCCACCACCAAGACGATGCTGACGCAGCGGTTGGTGGCGGCGATTTACATGAGCATGGGCTCCTTTGGAGCAGTCGGCGCCTGGACCGGTGCCTTGGACAGTGCTTTCTTGAGCTCGAGGAAGGCCGCATCCGCTTCGTCTGTCCATGTGAACTTGCCTGTTTTCTTCAGCAGGTGGTATAGTGGCAGGGCTTTTTCTCCCAGCCGGCTGATGAACCTGCTCAGCGAGGCCAGGCAGCTGGCGAACTTCTGGATGTCTCTTAGCTCGGTTGGCCGCTCCATGTTCTCGATGGCGGCGATCTTGTCCGGGTTGGCCTCGATCCCTCGCGCGGAGACGAGGAAACCGAGTAGCTGGCCAGCCGGTACCCGAAGATGCACTTGGTTGGGTTCAGCTTCATCTAGAACCGGCGCAGGTTGGCGAAGGTTTCTTTCAGGTCGTCGATGAGGGTGCGGCGCTCCTTGGTCTTGATGACGATGTCGTCGACGTAGGCATGAACGTTGCGCCCGATCTGGTCATGCAGGCACCTCTGCATGCATCTCTGGTAGGTGGCTCCTGCATTCTTCAAACCGAAGGACATGACCATGTCGCAGAAGGCCCCGAACGGGGTTATGAATGAAGTTTTCAGCTGGTCAGCCGGATTTAGCTTAATCTGGTTGTAGCCGGAATAAGCGTCCAGGAACGACAGGTAGTCGCAGCCGGCGGTGGAGTCTATGACTTGGTCGATGCGGGGTTGGGCGAAGGGGTCCTTGGGGTACGCCTTGTTGAGGCTGGTGTAGTCGATGCACATGCGCCAGGTGTTATTTTTCTTCATCACCAGGACCGGGTTGGCCAGCCAATCCGGGTGGTATACTTTCATGATGAAACCTGCGTCCAGTAGCTGGGCGGTCTCTTCTCCGACTGCTCTTCTTTTTTCCTCTCCGAAATGTCGGAGATGTTGCTTGACCGGTCTAGCGTCCGGCTTGACGTGTAGTGAGTGCTCAGCGAACTCCTTCGGTACACCCGGCATGTCTTTAGGAGACCATGCGAAGATGTCCCGATTCTCACGGAGGAATTCGATGAGCTCGCTTTCCTATTTGCTGCTGAGGGTGTTGCCGATGGTGAGGAACTTCTCGTTCGGCTTGCTTGCGTCTAGCGGGATCTGCTTGCTGTCCTTGTGGGCTTGGAATTGCGTCTCGCCCGCCTGCTTCTTCGCACCCGGAACGCTTGATCTCCTTGAACTCTTCAGCCGCGGCGAGTGACTCGGCGAGCTTGGAGCCGGCCGAGGCGCATGCCATGGAGCGCTTGAAATCGCCGGCTACAGTGATGATCCCGCTCGGACCCGGCAGCTTCATCTTGAGGTAGCCGTAGTGAGGCATGACCATGAACTGGGCGAGGGCCGGGCGGCCCAGGATGGCGTGGTAGGGGCTGCGGTGGTTCACCACCTCGAAACAGATGCTCTCACGACGATTTTTTTTTCTTTTCTCCAAAAACAACGTCCAGCCGGATGGTGCCGATTGGTGTGCAGGATTGCCCTGGCACGATGCCGTGGAAGATTGTCCGGCTGGAAACCATCTGGGCCTTGGTTATCCCCAGCTTATCGGCGGTGTCCTTGTACAGGATGTTGATGCTGCTTCCTCCGTCGATGAGCACTCGGGAGAAGGTGACGGCGAACTCTTGTTCGGTGACGAAGGTGGGGTCCAGGAGCATGCTGTAGCCCCCGAGATTCGGCATGACGTCCAGGTGGTCCTTGGGTCCGAAGAGATGGGTTGGTTGGCCCAGTCCATCAGCTGCTGGACGGCGGGGACGACCGCGTTTACTTCTACAACGCGCAGCCGCTGGCTGCGCTTGTCGTTGCGCTCGATGACGGAGATGACGTAGGCGGCATCCTTGTTGGGGTACATTTCGCGAGAAGTGCCGGCTGCGGCAGCCGGCTGTCTTGGGCGCTCGGTGCACTGGTTGTTGCCTATGTTGATGCCGCTTTGGGGGGAGGGCCGGGGGGGGAAGCGGCGGTCCCTCTCCGCGCTGCAGACGGAGAGTCCAACTGCAGCGAGCCGTCGTATGGTTGGCTGGCTTCCCGCTGATGCTGTGGTACCGGCATGGGCCGTTCATCATGTCTTCGAACTGGTATGCTGGCTTCGTCCACGCGCGGTCCTCTGGCTTGTTCCACTGGCGGGGGCTCCGGTTCCCACCGTCGTCGCCAGCCGGCTGGCCGGCCTCGGCTGTGTGGACGGCGCGGTTCTCGTATCGCCCATCTATCATGCCGCTTCTTTTCCGGCTGTCTCGATCTCGATCGTCGCTGTTGCCTCTGTTGTCCCGATTGTCGCGGTTGTCACGGCTGCCGCGGTTGTCGTTGCTGGGGCCGCCTTGCTCTCTCGTAGCCAGCTTTTCTTGTGACCTGCCGACCCCATCTATCTGTATTGGGACCCTCATGGCGGAGTCGGCCGTCGCGTACTTGTCTGCTATGGTCATGAGTTCCGCCATGGTTTTTGGCTCGTCTAGGAGGAGCCAGTGCTTGAGCATCGTGCCCTCCCGGCAGCCGTTGATGAAGAAGCCGACCGCCTGGACGTCGTGGACTCCCTCGCAGGTGTTGCGCAGGCTTGACCATTTCGTGAGGTAGTCATGGTCGGACTCAGTTTTGCCCTGGGTGCAGCTGGCTAGCTGGCGAGGGCGACCTGGGCGCTCGTAGGTGCTGGAGAAGTTCCTGACGAAGACTTGCTGGAAATCCAGCCAGGAGTTGATCGATCCATCCGGTAGGCTGTTGAGCCACGTGCGAGCTGAATCCTTCAGCATGAGCGACACATAGCGCACCGCTACGCGTTTGTTTCCGCCTGCGATGGAGACGGCGATGACGTAGTCGGATAGCCAGTCCTCTGGGTTCGTGCTTCCGTTGTACTTGGGCATGTCACGCGGGAGGGTGAAACCCCTCGGGAAAGGCTCTCTTGCGATGCGAGGCCCGAAGCAGCGGTGGACCTCGCGCTCTTCTTCTTCGAGCCGGCGAGACTCCTCCAGGGCGTCGAGGCGGTTACGAGCGTCGGGGCCGAATGTCGGGCCTATATCCCCTAGCCGGTCGTGGATGTTTCCCTTGCGGGCGGCCGGCGGGTCGTTGTAGTTGTACCGGCCATCGCCGGCAGCCGGCGCGTGGTTGTAGTTCTAGCCGCCACCGGCAGCCGGCGCGTTGAAGCGACTTGGCCCGGAGTTGATGCTGGGTGCGTGATTCCCGCCCGGCTGGGGGGCTTGCTGAGACTGGATGTGTGGCGACGATGCCTGTCGATCGCATCGAGTCACGCCGGGTGCGGGGACGCCAGGCGGAGGAGGAGGAGGCGGCGAGTTCAGCGCGGACGTGGCCTGGTTTTGGCGAAACTGGTGATCGGCCGTGTCGAGGAGGTCCTAGATGCGCTGATGCTGCGCACGTAGCTCGTCCCCTTCCAGACCGGGCAGTTCCGCTGCGGCGGCTCGCGCTGCCTTCATGTTCTTCGCAGGGGAGCTGTAGACGGGTCGCCGCGTGGAGGGTGCTCCGGCTGGAGCAGCCGGCTCGGCGTCGGCAGCCGGTCCTCCTGCCATCTCGTTGGCGAGATTGCGCCTGACGTTTCCCCGCGGGTTGGGCTCGACGGCGACGGGGGTGAAGCCGTGGGCGAAGTTGTACTCGCGGACCTGCGCCTCCATGCGGCGATGCGTGGCCGCGACGCCTTGCGCGCTGCTGAGAAGACGCTGGCGTGCTTGCTCGAGGAGGATGGCGGCCTTCGCAGGGTCCGCGTCGACGGCGATGGGCGTGGCCAAGCCCTGAAGCATGGCCTGGACGGAGTCGACGGGGGAATGGTGCTGCTGGGTGCTCGCGGCGTCGGACACCATGACTTCCGCGTAAACGCGGGTCTCGGTGCTGCTCTCGCAGCCGGTCGTCTCCTCGGGGAGGCGGTCGACGCAGGGCTGGATGTTGGCGGGGTAGTCGGACGCGAGGGCGATGTAGATGCGGTGCTCGCCGAAGTGTATGACGGTGCCATCCTCGGGGAAGGCGCAGCCGGCGAAGCAGTTCGCGTTGTCGTTGACGAAGTCGATGGAGCCGAACGTCGAGACGAGGCTGGAGGCGACTCGCTCGCCGAGACGGCTGCGGGATCCCGTGCGGAATGTGACCCTGGACGCTGCTATCGGCCCCATGGTGGGCGCCAAATGACGTGGTGTCGAACACGGCATATGCCACGGGGTGGCTGAGATAGATGTGGGAGCAGCACACTGCAGCGTCGGCACCCGCAGGGATTGCGCCGGAGCGCTGACACGGGAAGTACCCAGGTTCGGAGCCCTCCCGGAGGAGGTAACACTCCTACTCCTGCTCAATCTCTCTATCATCGGTGGACAAAGTACATATTTGCTCCTTGAGCTGTTCGGCGAGCTCTTCATGGCTCGAGTTCTCCCTCTCTCTAGCTCTCGGGGGTGGGGAGGAAGAAGGATCAGTCACCTTCTATTTGGGCGTCCAGACAGCCTTATATAGGCCTGGCTGTCTGGCTTATAGGCGGGGCCGGCTAGTCCGCGCCAGCCAGCTGATGTCGGCTACAGAGGTGTTTCTTTGTGACGCCGCTTGTCCGTAGCACAGCTGGCTGCAGTGCCTCGTACAGTCGAACTCCCTAGCGGTGCAGGGTCTATCGGGCTAGACCTCGCGACGTGGAGGGCTAGCCGGCGACGGTGTCGGGCCCCGCCCACACGGCGGACGCCTCCGTGTCTCCCGCTTGTCGGTGTGCTGGGCGGCGCTCCGTGTCTCCTGCTTGTCGGTGTGCTGGGCGGCGCTCCGTGTCTCCCGCCTGTCGGGGCTCCTAGGCGCTGCAGGAGATGTTGAGCTAGACCTCGCTTTAGCCCATGCCTGTGCTACGTGAAGGACCAGCCAGACACGACCCCTGGTCTCCTGCTCGTCGTAGGTAGGCCACCAGAATCTGGCTACTGCGGTTGTCTTTGGTCGCAAAAGGTGGGCGTCGTTTGTCGTTATCTGGTTGTCTCCGAGAATCGTGATGATGACGAGCCTACATTTCTTCTCTCGCCCATGCTGCCCGGCTGTGCCTTGATAGGCGGTGGCCGGCTACGCTTGGGGCAGGTGGACTCGGTCGAGCCGGACAGCCGGGGGCGGCCAAGCTGAAGACTTGTACTTGATTTTGCGTTTCACTCGGGATCTTCTCTGGGTCTTTAGGTACCCGGGTTTTATCCCCATGTCATAAGGTTTTGGACTTCTTGAGTAGCCATGGCTTACCACGCGAGAAAGTTCTTATCCAGAGAACCAATAAATTTTCTGGATCTAAATGTGAGTTAAGCTATTGATACCTATGCTTCTTCAGTTTTTTTATATCATCAATTTTTATGTAAATTATAAATCAAAACTAACTAGAAAATTGTTTGAAATTTTCATGTATATGAAATAAAGTGGATTTTTAACATGCAATGCTTGGGTTTATTGTTTACCTAATTATGCATCTTGACAAAATCTCAACAGAAAAAAATCACAAATGTGCATGAGCACGTGCAGAAAATCATGCAAAACTATGATCAAGTATACCCTGTACAAACAAGAAAAATTGTTAACTTATTTTTGAAGTGTAACAACAACCACTATGTCTTTTTTGTACAGTGACATATTTGATCATATTTTTGCATGAAGTTTTGTAGGTGACCATGTTATAGCATGATGCACATCAACCTCCTTGTCACCCTGCTCCAACTTCTTAGCCAAATAGCATCCTTTCAGCCAGCTCCACCTCTGGTTTTCATTGGACTAGTCCCTTTATCCTCCAGTTCCAGTCCTTGCTCTCGTCAACCTCATCAGCATCAGATATCTCTCCAGACTTACGTTTACAGAGAATCCCTTTGTTCGTCCATAACCCGAGCTGTTACTCCATTCTTCCCTTTACGTGCGGCGAGTTGACCTTCGGCACTGCTGATCACCCATCCTCCTCCTGGAGCTCTTCCACATTTATCTCCAGATCGACATCGTCGAGTTCATCATCGAGCATATGTAACTTGTCCAGCATGTTGTCCAGATAATTCACCGGCTTCACACCTGACGTTTAGTTCGTCTTTACGTCCAGATTGCCGCTCCCTCAGGCGGTAAGCCCATCCATTAGCATGCGTACCAACACTCCTCCTTGCACATGTCCCTTAGAAAATATGGTCACCACTCTTGGGTCGCTGCCGCTTTTCCTTAACAGCCCTAGACTCTAGCCTGTCATGACTACGCCACTCTACAGGCTGGCGTGCTGCTCTTTAGTCTGTGACGCGACCCACCAAAAGCCTCTATCGCCCCTCGCTCGTCCCCCCATTTTTGGTGTGCAGCACCTATGTGTTATTGTGTCCAATCCGCCCCAGAACACAGCCAAATTCACAGCCTGGCTTGCGCCCGTGCCACTTTCCTCGTGTGAGCTCCTCGCATGGCCGTTGTGGTAGCTCTCTCAATTTTCATGTAGTATATTTTATAATATGTATTTATTTACTGATGATTCAACAATTTGTTTCAGTTCATTCATTAGTGGATGAAAATTAGATCACCATTGATCTTAGCAATTGCTTACAGCTAATTTGATAAATATTTTCTTGCAGGGCGATAATTCAAATTGATAATTCAGACTGCTTTTGTCAACTGATGGTTCTTTACAACATATAGGATGATTGGGCGTTCCTTGCTTTTGATAACACTTGCTTCAGCATTAGAATTTAGTTTTAAAATTGTATTACTGATCGTGGTGTACATTACCATTTTGTTCGTGAGATGAGACCCTGATAGAATTTTATCGTGAGTTGAAATGTTCCAGCCATGGTTTATGCATTTTTGAGAAATATGAATCCCATTCTTTCTGGAAAATTTTATGCTAACAGTCAACGGTTACTGATGATAAGCAAGCACTACTGAATACTGTCACATAGTGTGGCCTGACGGTACCGATGATGGTTAAAAAGGAAAGAGATCAATGTGATTTTTTTCACCCTTCCATAATGTTTTCACCATATCAATATGTCGTGCAAGATGTAGCTTCTGTAATTACCTAACTTTGCTTCTCTTTGCAAAATAAATCTTATACAGCAAAACTGATTGTGGGATACAATTGTTGCGTGATTCAGGTGATGGCCCGTTTGACATGGCCACTCTTTTGAAAAGTTTCCTTGAGGTGAGGTTTCAACTTTGAAAATTGTTGCTGCCAGTGCTTTCAGTCGTGAGGTACCTTCTTATGCAGTTACAAATACTTCCGATACTGAGAGTGGCTCCTGAGTGTTGAGTAATGAGAATGACAGTGTGTTTGCACATCTATATGTGGATGTTTGCTTTGGTCTTCCATTTTTTTTGGTGTTGGTCTCCATTTTCTCTTCAATAGTACAAAATTCTCTCCATTTGTATGTTGGATTCATCTCTTTTACCTTTCAAGGAAAAACCTTTGATCATTATGATTGAACACAGCAATAAAATACATGATAAGGTGATGCTAACAGTATCTTAATCATCAGAAAGCCGAAAGGTTCCGACAGGTTGCATTGCACATTTATAAAGTTGAGAAGTTTACTCCATTATGCAGGTATACATATTAGCATATATTATGGTTACCAGGTTGATGAGACATCCATGTGACGGCCGACTCTGTTTTTGTCTTCATCAAACATGTATGTAGGAATGGCATCTGGCCAGGTCACCGTTCCCTCTTCCAATTATATACTGCTGCATTAATCTTCAATGCAACAGAGAGGAAACGCTGTGGCTGGTTGGTCTATAAAGAGGAGCGACATCTTGTGACTGGAGGACAACTGATGTGGTCTTGGTTCTCAAACTCCTGTCTTCTGTTTCCAGTCTCTGCTAGGTCATTGTATAAGTTTCTCCCATGTTAGTAGTGTAAATTTCCTTGTTAGCTCCCACTTCCTTTGTTAACATGCAGGCACCTTGCGACTATCAGCTTGCCATTGCTGAATGGGAGAGGAGGCTGGCCATGGAACCAACTATATGGGTTCCTGGCCCCCCTTTGGAGATGACAGTTGCTGCTCCTGCTAGCGACACTCTGGTCGTCAGCTCTGGCGGGCAGCAGCAGCTGAAGATGGTTGAGGAGTGTACTGATCATCAGTATCAGTATGAGTGGAGTAGTCCAATTGAAGTGTTCGAGCAAGCAACCCAAGCATTTGAGCATAAACTTGACAAGATGGAAAAGAAGATCCACCTATTCCCTCCAAGCATGGACGATCTTGCCGACAAGTACGCCGCCCCCAAGGTCGTGTCCATCGGCCCTTACCACCACGGCCGGAGCCCGGCCCTCCAGCAGATGGAGATCACCAAGCATGCTGCCGCCTGCCACTTCATCAAGGACTCAGGCTGCTCAGTCGAGGAGCTGTATGGGGCGGTGTTCGCTGTGGCAGACGAAGCCCGTAGCCACTACGACGAGAACAAGGTGCAAGCTTTCGGTGACAACGACTTCAAGCCTATGATGTTCTATGATGGCTGCTTCCTGCTGCAGTATATGCTATATTGGTGCAGTGACGGCGACGACGGGATGGTGGATCCTTGGTTGCAGAGCGCTTTCAGCTCCAATCACCGCCGCATCTTCAGTGACGTCGTGCTGCTTGAGAACCAGATCCCTTGGGTGGTGGTTCAGAAGCTCATGGGCTTCATGCGCACGCCCCTGGACCTAGAAACGTTCATTGCACGCGTGAAACTAGACTCTCTGCATGCCCGCCAAGAGCTTGTTTCTGAATGCCCTACATTGGACAGTAGCTACACGCCGCCACATCTTCTTGGCCTCCTGCGATACTACATTGTAGGAAGTAGTGCTCAAGAGTCCAAGACCGGCCGCCTATCTGATGAGGCCGACAAAGTTTCATTTTCTGTTAGTGCCATCGAGCTTGCGGAGATGGGCATCCAGCTCACGGCCACCAGTACTACAGCAGAGCTATCGAAAATGGGCATCGAGAGAGCTCACTTCACCGGGGAGCTCTACTTGGCACCCGTGTCTCTAGATGACGCAAATGCGTGCTTCCTCGTCAACATGGCGGCCTTCGAGCTATGCACGACCCCGGATTTTCTTGAAGCTGAAGAGAAGAAGTCTACTGTCTGCTCGTACCTCTGCCTCCTGGGCATGGTGACGGACAGTGAGCAGGATGTGCAGGAGCTGCGGAAGAATCATATCCTGCAAGGAGGAGGAGGGCTCACCAACAAGGACGCACTCGACTTGTTCACCAGCCTCGAGAAGCACCTGCGACCTGGAAAGTGCTACCTTCAAACCATTGTAGAGATTGAGAACTACAGGATCCGTAGGCGGTTGTGGATCAAGTTCTACAAGTTTGGTTACAGGAACCTCAACACCATCTTCCTGGTGGTGACCACGATTGTTGGACTTGTCGGTTTCCTTGCGACACTCAAGTCTCTCAAGTAAGCTTAGCTGCACCTGGCGATGTTGTATGTCAATTTCGTATCTACATTTCATTCCCTGTATATGATCAGTTCCATTTGCACTGATATCTAAATATGAATATTCTCTAGATAGGCTATTATTTGTCTCACAATCATAACCGTCATGTGTCCTTGCAAGCTAAATGCTCCATGGGGAAAATTCGGTTGTATGTTGCATTTCATTGAGTCGGAAACTTTGTGCTGAGTTCTTTTTGTTAAAGCCCTCGCCCATCCACCAATTGAAGAACAACAACTTGAATGGATATAGTAGTATATGGTTAGTCGTAACTGCATCCATTGTCATGGCTCAGACTGAAAGTAGCTACATCTAGCACTACCATGTGGCATCAGGGCTAAAGCATAGTTCAGGTCATAAACTAATTGGGCAACGTTAGTTGCCAAGAGTTGGTCTCCAGTTGATGCCAAGACCACAGCTAGCTCATTACATTCGATCAAGCGAACTAGACCGACGCTCGATCGGCACACGACGAGAGCACTTCATCCCAGGCTGTTAAAAAATGAGCCAATTACACTGGACACCCAACTACTTGCGTAGTGGCTGCAAACAGGTCCAAGTACTTGCAAGTGGTGATCACCAGTTTCTTAATTTTGAAAACACTTGCTTCAGAACTAGAACTTAATATTTAAATTGCATCTCGGATAGAGCTGATCGTTGTGTATATTACCATTTTGTTTCCTGAGATGAGAACCTTGGTTTATACATTATTTAGGAATGTCAATCCTCTTTTTCTGAATGCTTTCAAGCCAACAGTACCATCTGTTTTATTGTGTAGTGGTAAAGTGACAATAATGAGAACTGTCACAAAGTAGTGTGCATGACCTGATGATGGTGTAAAAGAAAGGAGACCAGGGTAGTCTCTCTTGCCCTTCAGTTAATTATGACATGTTTTCCCCGAAGCAATATCAACATTTACCTTTCTGCAATTACCTAATTTACGTTTCTTTGCAGCATAGATCTTTTACGGCAAAACTGATTGTTGGATGCAAATGTCGTGTGATACATGTGATGGCTCATTGAGATGGCCACGGTTTCAAAAATTTCCAAGAGGAGAGAGTCAAACTTTAAACATTGCTGCTTGCCCAGTACTTCCACTCGTGAGTTACCTTCTTATGCCGTTAGAGATACTTGAGATAGTTAGATATGCCACTGTTTGTAAATAAATATACTTGCGTGAATGTTGAGTTACCTTCCACTTCCAGTGTGTTTGCACATTCGCATGTGGGTGTTTGTTTGGTCTCCATTCTCTGTACTAATACAACTTCTCTCCTTTTGTTATGTTGGATTCATCTCTATTATCTGTCTTAAGGAATTTTCTTTATCGCTATGATTCAACAAACTATAAAATACATAATTTGATGGTTTCCCTTATTATAGGCCAGAGTTTAGAAACAACCTTGTAAATGACATTAGAAAGGCCAATAGTATTTAATCATCATAAAGTTGAAAAGGATTCTCCAGGTTGTGTTGCACTTGCGCGTTGAAAAAGTTGAAAAGTTTCCTCTGTTATGCAACACACATATACTATGGTTACTTAGTTGATGAGACATGCATGATGCATGTGTCCTGATGAACTTGCTTAGCAATGACATCCAGTGGCTGGGCCATCGTTCCTTTTTCATTTATATTATATACTGCCGTGTTAATCTTCAATGAGAAAAAAATATAGAAAACATTGTGGCCGGTTCTATAAAGAGGAGCGACGTCTTCTGCCCTGAGGATAGCTGATTTAGTCTTGGTTCTCAAACTCCTGTCTTCTCTCTTTTGAGTTTCTGCTGGGCATTTGTACTTGCCTCTCCTGTGATAGTTGTGCATTTTTTTTTGTTAGTTTCCACTTCTCTCGTTAACATGCAAATGCCTTGCGATTATCAGCTGACCTTGGCTGATTGCGAGGGGAGGCCAACCATGGAACCAACTGTATGGGTTCCTGGCCTCCCTTTGGAGATGACAGTTGCTGCTCCTGCTAGCACAGCGATCTGTTCGTTAGCTCTAGCGGCGACAGCAGCTGAAGCTGGTTGAGGAGAGTAGTGGCCATCAGTATGCGGTTGAAGTGTTCAAGCAAGCAGCACAATCATTTAAGGATAAACACGACCAATGGAAACGAAGATCCACCTGTTCCCTCCAAGCATGGAAGATCTCGCCGCCCAGTATGCCGCCCCCAAGGTCGTGTCCATCGGCCCTTACCACCACGGCCGGACCACATCCCTCCAGCAGATGGAGAGCACCAAGCATGTGGCTGCCTGGCACTTCATCAATGACTCGAGCTGCTCCGTTGAAGAGGTGTACGGGGCGGTCTGTGAAGTCGCTGATGAGGCCCGTGGCCACTACGACGAGGACGAGCTGAGGGCTTTCGGCGAAAATGACTTCAAGCCTATGATGTTCTATGATGGCTGCTTCCTGCTGCAGTATATGCTATATTGGTGCAGCGACGGTGATGATGGAATGATGGATCCGTCATTGAGGAGTGCTTTCAGCTCCAATGACCGCCGGATATTCAGTGACATTGTGCTGCTTGAGAACCAGCTCCCCTGGGTGGTGGTTCAGAAGCTCATGAGCTTCATGCCCAGGCCCCCGGACCTGGAAAAGTTGATTGGGCAGGTGAAACTGTCTCTGCAATCCCGCCAAGATCTTCTTTTTGATCCTCCTACAATGGACAGTATCTACACGCCTCCACATCTCCTTGGCCTCCTACGACACTACATTGTGGGAAGCTCTACTCAAGTGTCCGGGACCGGCCTATCGGAGAAGGCCAAGAAAGTATCACTTTCTGTCAGCGTCATCGAGCTTGCAGAGATGGGCATTGAGCTCACAGCCACCAAAGCTAAAGCAGAGCTAAAGGACATGGGCATCAAGAGAGAGCTCCTCTCCGGCGAGCTCTTCTTGGCGCCACTGTCCCTAAACGATGCAAACGCAGGCTTCCTCATCAACATGGCGGCTTTCGAGCTATGCATGACCCCAGATTTTTCTGAAGCCGACGATACACTGTCTACTGTCTGCTCGTACCTCTGCCTCCTGGGCATGGTGACGGACAGCGAGGAGGACGTGCAGGCGCTGCGGAAGAAGCACATCCTGCAGGGAGGAGCAGGGCTCACCAACAACGACGCTCTCAACTTGTTCATCAGCCTCGAGAAGCACCTGCGCCCTGGGAACTGCTACTTCAACACCATCGTAGACATCGAAAACTACAGGATCGATCGGTGGATGTGGATCAAGGTGTACAGGTTTGGTTACAGGAACCTCAAGACCATCATCACGGTGGCGACCGCCATTGCTGGATTTGTCGGTTTCCTCAGACGATAAAATCTCTCAAGTAAGCCCTGGCGATGTTGTATGCTAAATGTTGATTTCGTTGCTACGGTTAATTAATTCCTTTGTATGTATATGGTCAGTTCCATTTGCACTGATAATCTGAATATTCTCTAGCTTGGGTGTTATTTGTCTCAGCGTGCAACAAAGGGTTCTCACAATAATCGGCATAATTCTGGTTACCAGCCTTGGTGCTACCGGCAGAAAATTTCAGTTAT
The DNA here is from genome assembly GCA_947311845.1 of Poa pratensis. Taxonomy (NCBI): domain Eukaryota; kingdom Viridiplantae; phylum Streptophyta; class Magnoliopsida; order Poales; family Poaceae; genus Poa; species Poa pratensis. The sequence goes on along the minus strand of CAMZMU010000052.1, from coordinate 138,468,030 downwards.
ATCTTACATGTCACTAAGATGAGCAACTTTGTGTTGAGTTCTTTTTGTTGAAGCCTTCGCCCACACTCTAACTGAACAACAACAACAATTTGATAGGATATACTAGAGTATATAGTTAGTCGTAACTGAACGCATTGTCATGAGTGAGAGGTGACTCAGGTGAGGCAACTAGCTAGCACTACCACCAACCATGTGCCAGCTAACATGCTATACATCAGTGCTAAAAAAAACATAGGCGAGGTCATGAACTAAATTAAGCTCATTGCCATCTGAACAAGTAAACTAGACCGACGCTCAATCAGCAAACGACGGCAACGTGATCTGTAACTTTGTTGATTCCTCGATTGTGGGGTGCTTCCTAGTATTTGATCAGCAATGGATATAGTACTTCGTGATTTTTTATTCTTAACTTTCCAACAAATCAGTATGGCCTTTGATATATGTAAGAAAAAGCACAAGCTTTATGCATGTGCTGAGTTTGTGCCTCTCTTTTCGATGATATAAGTTGCGCATGAAGGATGTCTTTTCTTAATTAATTGTGAACTCATCTTGCATTCACGCCTTGGCGCACTCAACGGTTTCTCAAAATGAAAAATCTAACTCAAAGGTTTATTCTTCCTTCATTTTCATTAATATGGAAAAATAAACCGATACGATACAACAGCTACATAATGGAACTAAACCGAGTTAAGGATCATATGATTATCCAAAATTCTGCACAGCAAAAAAAGGAACTACACATGGTCGTCGGGGATCTGAAGAAGACTACACAGAGCGAGGAAAAACTAACAAAACGACTTGAAGAACAAACAGCCTAAGTTAATCAGAGCCACTCCTTTGGATTTATGCAGCGTCGAGAAGTTTCCACTCTTCCGTCCCTTCTTCCGGTTTCTGCGAACAAAATGGCATGTTAGACTAACTTGCAGGACCATGAGGATGGTAGTAAGAATGTTACAACTTGTTGCCTGGCATGCGTCTAAAATGACCCAGTAACGTATGCAAGAGCCCTGTACACTACCCTTATGTGATACCCAAAACGTTCTAGTAGTGTTCTAGATCAGCAAACATGAGACACTTTTGACTCTACTTATTCAGCTTGTAAGAAATAAAAATAAGGGAACATGTTAGCTTACATGGTCATACTCCCATCGCGCGGTCAGCGGTAGAGAGACGAGTATACTTTCGATCCTTCCCCCGGTCTTAAGCCCAAATGTGGTGCCACGATCGTAGACCTTCAAAAGAAGCACATATTAAAACCATGAAGACATCGCGGTAAGACTGTTCATATAAGGCTGCTTACAAGGTTGAACTCCACGTAGCGGCCTCTCCGCAGTTGTTGCCATGCCTTGTGCTCCTCGGTAAATGGAGTGTCTTTGCGGCGTTCTACGATGGGTATGTATGCAGGGATTACAGAACCGCACACTCTGCAAAACAAAAAGGCAAGTAAGTAGTGTTGTTATAATAGCTTAATAATTGTGAACTCATGTTGCATTCACGCCTTGCCTACAATAAAGAGCAATTGATCTAGCAGGATTCTTTTTGGTCAGTGGGATACTTAAAACAAGTGGAAGAAGGTACAAAGATATGGAGCCCTGCAAGTCGAACTTATCCCAACTAGAGAGTGACTGGGGAATAGATGTACCAAGCTACTTGAATACAACTCACTTTATATTTTGCTAATCATGCAAGGTCTAAGCAGTTTTACCTGTAGCAAAGTTCAGAAGCATGTCTTGGTCATAATCATTAAGATCGTCAAAAAATATCCCGCCAAGCCCACGTCTCTCATTACGATGCTGCATTGAATTATAAATGAGGAGCATATAAACATTAATATGGAACCATAATTGTTTACCAAGAGTCTACCTAGCGAAAACAAACAGTAACCCATTTCAAGGATTATCAATAACCTAATACAAGTATGCAGTGACATTATGTAATTTAAAGGAAAAAACTTTAGTGTTCCTACCGGGAGCATCCATCAAATTCTCTAAATTATACAGCTGAGTAAAATCTCAATAGCTAAAAAAAAGTGTCAAACCCGACATACCTTAATATAGAAATAATCATCACACCATTTTTTGAATCTTGGGTAAAAACTTGGATCGAACTTATCACACGCTTGTTTTTGAACCTGAAATCAGACAAATAAAACATGAAATTGAGTTATATTCCACACATGGAATTGACAAAGCGTTCAATTGTCAAGAGAAGCTATTGACCAACATTAGTTAGCATGCACATTCTTCAGTTGCCGTTATTCTAATTCTTCCTAAAGTTAACAGAGTCATACAATATTCTCACTCATGAAACCATCACTCCCTGTAACCCAGCAATCACATGTAAAATTGTGAAAATATGGCTTCAAGAAGGTGAAAGTGGTCTTTCTTATGCCTAGTGGATTGCCAACTACAGAACTGTGAGGTGTTTCCCTCTGTATGATGTACGAACAAATTATTCTACAAGAAATCAACAACCCATTTGATTTATTAAGCATCTGTAATGCAGGACTTGAGATAGAAGAAAACGGAAATTAATTCACCAATAGTCATAGCATAAGGAATAATAACTAAAAAGGAGCCCAGATATCATAATACGAACAATATAATCAGAAATCGAGAGGGGGACCCCATGCGAAGGATGCATAGATTTGGAAGACGTAGGAAGTGCTGACATACAGAATGAAAATGTTTCACATCCTCTTCAATGAGATATGAAGGAGTCAAATCAGTACCACCTCCAAACCACCATGATCTTGGTGCACCAGGTACATCTACAGTTGAAAATTATAACCTAATGAGCATAAGAATCACCGTTCATTGAAGAACATCTGAGTGAATTAAAGCATATGTAAATTAACAGAGACGAAGTGCTTTAGATTTGAATTTTACACGTCATAGTAAATTTACCATGTTCCCATAGAGATACTCCCTCCGATCCAAAATAAGTGACGCGGTTTTGAACTAATACCAGTTCAAAACTGCGACAATTATTTTGGATCGGAGGTAGTACATATTTTGTTGGCATGTTCCAATATAGAGATATTTGGAGATTCTAATGTTGTGCTATATTTTCTGAATGCAAATTTTTTTTTTTGAAATAACGCAGGAGAGCTGCGATTTCATTTATTAGAGGAAAAAGGTTACAGAAACCTGACGGACCAAAGCGAGGTCGAGGCCCGCAAAAACAAAAAAGGCCGATCAAGGATCAGGAGGCAACGCGACTACTCGCTAATCAGATGCTGGCAGCCAGCCAGCGCCCAGTTCTGCCACTCGTCTAGAACATCAAGAAGAACCTGCTGGTGCGAACGGTCGACCAGACGGAAGATGCGAGTGTTCCGCTCCCGCCAAATCATCCAGATCACCAGTAGAGCCATCGATTTGCAGCGCTTGACCTGACCATCAGGGGCAGCTGAGAGATTGGCCAGCCAAAGTGGCAGCGACCGCACCGGACCCCAGTTCGCCGGGGATAGGGAGGGAAGCGCGCCGTAGCGACGCTGTTCCAGAGCGAGCGCGACCAGGGGCACTCGGTGACCAGAAAATCATGAGTGTGTTATCCCATATGTATTGTGGGCTTGCTACATGAATTGGTGTGCATATTATTATTAAAGCAGAAAATACTTGGCAATTGCAGGCAGAAAATTAGATAGTGCTTACAAATATATGATGAAATGGACGCGCGCTAGAAGTAAATAATGATATTTCTATTTCAGTATTTGCTAGCATAGATACCTTTTGGTGCATCTGTTTCAAAATAACGGTAGTTGAAATGCAATGTTGGAGCAAACGGATTCTTGGGATGAAGAACCTGAAGTATAAATGATCACCCATTAATACACCCCCAAATGTGATATAATACTACTACTAGTACATAAGTAAAGTGACTGACTGAGTAAGAACTTTAAGTGTTGAACAAACATACAAGTCTTAACAAAAGAAATTGTTTGCAGATAAACATAAGAAGTAGAACAGAACTAAAAGAAAAATGGACCAGTGCTTGGCATACAAAAAACCGAGAGAGAGAGAAGATGGCACATTGCACCCCTCATTCCGGGTACTCTACCTAACCACAACAGGTGCCACCAGACTTCGAAACTGGTCAGATCCATTTGATACCAACAGGCATCATCTATGAGAAGTAAATATTGTTCTACGAACAACTTCTTTTGAATAAACTCATCGTTCAACTGCATCTAAATGCAAACTTACTCCTTGTAATTAGTAGCAGCAAATGGATAAGCCTACAACTGCAGTTCCTTAACTACAGCACAAGATTAACTACACAAATTTAAATAAAACATAATTGAGTCCTATGGAAAATGAAGATAAAAGAGGTTCATGGCATTGGAATGTGAAGAGTCAAGCTAAAACAAACAAACTTCAATGGTCTGATGAAAGTTTACACACCTCCTGGGTCTTGGGTGTCTAAACTTAAACTCTAAAGGCCAAAGAAGTTCCACACGATTGCAATATACCACATATGAACACAATTGCGGGTACCAATGCTTAATTGCCAAGCATTGTAACGTATAAACAGAGAAACTGCATCCTAGTACTGTAGTTTATAACAGATCAACTTCTATGTCGATGCACAAGGAAAGCAAGCACTTACCGAGCTAATGCCGGCAGCGAAGAAGGGCACCGGCCCAGCCTTGTGCCCATCCGCCGCCCCGTTCTTCGCGGCCCCCTTGGCGGCCCGGTAGGCGTCGGGGGGCATGACCCCGTACACGACGGAGACGTTCACCCCGGCCTTCTCGAAGACGTCCCCGTCCTGGAGCACCCGGCTGATGCCCCCGCCGCCGCCGGGGCGCGACCAGACGTCCTCCACGAACCGCTTCCCGCTGCCGTCGGCCTCCTCGAGCGCGGCGCAGATCTCGCCCTGCGTCCGGCGGATCATGCCCTCGAACCGCTCGCGCACGGACCCGGACCCCGCCCCGGAGCCGTCCTCCCGCAGGAACGTCGGCGGCGCCTCGGCCTCCGGCACCTCCTTCTCGATCGCGACCGACGCGCGCACGCGCAGCGCGCGGCGGGGCGAGGAGAACGACACCTGGGACGGCGTCCTGCGGGCGCGCGCCGCGGCGGGCGTGAGGGCTGCTAGGGTCTGGGATGGGGTGGTGAGGAGAGAGGACGCCATGGCGAGTGGGTGGGGGTCGGTTGCTTCGGCTTCGGGCGGCGGCGGTTTATTAAACGGTGGCTTGCCGCCGGTGGGCGGCGCGGGATGCGGCCCGCGGTTTTGGTGGTGGGAGGAGTCAAAGGGGAGGAAAGCGGGTGAGGGGCTGCGAAACGGAGCTGGTTTATGGTGCTGGCTTCGTTCGAGGGGATAAGGAAATGGATCATGTTTTGGCCCCCATGGATTTGTGAGAGAGATGGTTTCTAATCTACTTATATTCACAGGATTAAAAGAACTCATGAATAGATAAAACATACTCCCTCCGTTTTCTAATATAAGATGTTTTAGGTGTTCCATATGTTGTCTACATACACACCAAAATGAGTGAATGTACAAACAAAAATGTGTCTCAATACATTTGTATACATGTGGATGTGGACAAAGTCCAAAATATCTTATATTTAAAACGGAGGGAGTAGAAACTAGGTGTCATGAAATTGCGAAATTTATGCATTAAAAAATAAAATATTATGAAAACTACAAACAAACGCCACAAAAATACGCGAGAATTTAGGTGAAGGATAAGGGGTTTGCATAGTTGGCATACTAATAAAGATTTTGTGTGATGTTCATTTGGAATCGTGTACCAATTAGTGTTTAGGGAAACAAATCCTATGGTTTAATCCACAAATGCATTTTAGCCAAATAGGTGAGAGAATGCATTTGAAATCCAAAAAAATTAATTTTGTGGGACCAAGTAAATCAAAAAAACATCATAGATTGTAGGAACGCTAAGTTGATTTTATATGATACTTTTAGTTTCATGAGAGATGTTTGTTGTTCGTGTGTGTTTTGATTTCTTCAATCTGATGTGTTATGCTTAGTTAGTCAGCAGAGCCAGACCATTACTAAAAAAACATGTAAAATCAATCAATTTCAACATTATAAAGTTCTATTACCTGGATTTGAAAATTAGATTTATAATTTTCGCAATCTAACATCGTTGGATGTAGTTAAGCATTTTTATAAAATTTCTAATTCAAACATTTTTGTAGTCTAAACCATGGTTTGGGTTACAGGTGGTAAATTCGGTTATCGCTCGATAGCTGTGTCTCCTAGGCCCCCCACGGTAAACTCATGTACCAAGAAAATTTACTAGTATTTTTTTGAAAACATTGAATTTAAATGTTGAAGCATGGATAAATAATTGGTAACAACTATTTTTTAGTGTGAATTTAAATTTCGTCTGAATTGCTTTTTGGATAGTAACCAACCAGTATTTCTCGGTAACCACGGATAACCGCAAATCCTGGCCACACTCCGTAATTTTTCCATTCGGTATTCAAAACCTTGGTCTAGACTCTAGACACACAGCACAATTGATAGTTATGTTATTTCCGTATTGTTGTTAGATATTTTCGTCTAGAATACTGGTAATTGTAGTTTTATATGTCACTAATCGGGATCGTTCTATTTTTCTTGTACAAAACGAATGACGTGGAGATATCTTAAACTGACCATTACCCACAATCTTCTTCTCATCAGATGTCAGCTTCACAGGTAAAATCACCATCACAAATCTGAAGTTACTGTCATGATGCGATGGAAACTGTCAATGTTACTGTCATCCACTGGCCCTCTGGCGTTAAGCATCTCTTCGCGCACAAAGAGGACAGCAACCCGTGTCTTCCTAAAATTTTCTATATCAGCATCATGTCTTAGTACTACCTGATTGCCGAGCCGCTGGTTTTGACTTCTTAGCACGGAAAAGGAAAACAGTGGTCGCCGTCAAATGCTGGAGCTTTTTTTAAAACAAGGCAAAAACTTTGCCTATTTCTTTATTAAGAGAGAAGTTTGGTTACAAAGCAAGTCAAAGGCTTGAATAAAGGGTCTACTCTCGCGGCATGAGATAGCTCAAATGCTTCGCTCCGGCAACACCCCAAAGTGCGGCGTTGCGCTTAATACAAGATACAATTGAATGAGGCATGGATGTGACCTTACGGAAAACAGGTGCATTACGCTCATTCCAAATCTCCCAAGCGACAAGAAGGACTAAGGAAGAAACACCCTTGCACCGATGACCGAGGGCTCCGGTGGTGGCACACCACCACTCCTTCACCGTGGTGTGAGCATTCCATTGGGAGATGTCAAAGGCATTCAAACCGAGCCAATCTTTGAGAGCTCCCCAAATTCGGATAGAGTACCTACATTGAAACATGAGGTGCGCCGCGGTCTCTGGCTCCCTTTTGCATAGTTGACACAAGCCACAGACGATCCGCCGTCCACACTCTATTTTGTAGGATCAACCAAGCAAAGATTTTGTATTTGGAAGGAGCCCAATTCGTCCAAACCACCGGCTTCATGAAGGATGTAGTTGTGGGAGGCTCGAATTTCTGGTTGCAACAATCTAAAACGAAGGTCAAGCCACCGGCCGTCTCTACGGAACTGACCGGCTGCTGAGCGTCAACTCCCGTGGGGGCTAGTAGTTTCAGGCTACACGGCCACCCAATGACCCAATAGTAATACCGCCCAATACCAATCAACATGCCGCTGTTTTACTGCCAACTATAGCGTATTTGTATAGACTATGTTTTTTGGAAAGACAAATAGAACCTCCCGGCTTTTACATACTCCCTCCATTCCAATTTAATTGACTTGCTATTCACCACATGTGGATGTATCTAGACACATGTCTAGATACATCCACATGTGGTGAATAGCAAGTCAATTAAATTAAAACGGAGTGAGTATGTGTCAACGTCTTAGATAGAAATGCTTGACTCTGTGATTTCTCATTGTAATTCAATTCTACAAAGTGAAGTAACTCATACAACAAGTTGCCCTCGAAGCTAACCATACAAAACAGTTGACGTCAGATACACCAGCGCGAAATATAGTGTTGCCAGTTTTAGAGGTTTTCTTTGGAGGAAAACGTCCAAATGCCTTTCTTATCTGATTCATGTCAAGGAACAATTGCAAGGATAGGAGTAAGCAATGCTAACAAAGAAAATCACAAACACCAATTGCCTCATGTCCAATATACATCTCTATTTAACATTACTCACAACAAGAATGCCTTGGTTGCGGGTGTGTTATCGAAGGCACCACCTGTAAACATGGAGTTTAGGAGATCTTTAACAGGTGGGTTGTGGGATGCTTAGCTGCATTTAGTACAGAGGCTTATGCCGGTCTCTCTATCAAATGACCATGGGCCTTTCAGGTGGAAGTTGACTTCAAATGGAGCGCTCTCTGTAAAATCGATGTATGCTGATTTTATGAATGGGCATACACCTTTTCTCCGCAAATATCTACGGAAATTAAAAGTCCCAAAATTAGAATCTTTATGTGGTTTTTAAACATAAAAGTGATCCTCACTAAGGATAATTTGCTTAAAAGAAATTGGAATGGATGTAAGAAATGTGCCTTTTGTCAAGATGATGAAACTATAAAACATTTGTTTATCTCTTGTCCCTTTGTACGTAATATTTGGAGATCGCTCCACTTTACGTTTAAGATTTCACGTCCTAATAGTATAGCTAATATGTTTGGCTCCTAACTTTTCGGGCTAGACATGAAAAGTAAAGCTCGTATTCGCATTTGCATTTGTGCTTTTATATGGCCTCTTTGGAATTGCCGCAATGATGTGATGTTTAACAAGGTTGAAAATGTTCATTTTTTGTAGGTTATTCACCGAGCTACGTACTGGATCAATATGTGATTATTACTACTTCTGCCCGATCAAAGGGTCCCTATGGACTCCGGTTGTACCTGGCTTATGACAATTGTTTGGGCTATCTTCAACCGCTATGGGTGGCAACAAACTAGCAGACGTGGTCGTGCTTAGTTCTTTGTTTCATTTTGGTTATTTGGTGGCTGGCTTGTAGTCAACTTTTTGAAACTACTTGGTCCTGTAATACTCTAATACTTTCGCTCAACTTTGCAATAAAAGGTCGTGTGCATTAATCTGATGCAGATGCTGGGACGTTTGTTCCCCTTTCCGTTTTTTTTTTGCCTCATGTCTTTTAAAAACCCGTGCACCCCATAGAGATGGGATAAAGACAATCTCGATCATGCTTTGACCCAGCGTCGTCACTCTCGAAAAGTTTTGACGATAACACCGAACTAATCATCCTAGACATCAAACAAAATGAAGATCCACTTTCACTCTTCAATCGGATCTGACATAACTGTTGATGCTCTCATCAGCATTTATATACGGACCAACAAAATACAATTGTTCCTCAGAAAACTACTTTGTCGAAGTGTTGGATAGATCAAAACTCCAGCAAATTATCTACGTGCATGGATCCACGGAATAACGCTCTCACAAGCCTCTTGGTGGCGCTAGAGCAAGTACCCATCGGGACGGGAGGAGGTTGGGAGGACTTATCCCACCGCCTCAATGTCGCCACCATATGGAAATCACTCATACGATGACGCACAAACAAATAAATTCATTATAGGAAATATACATAGGACGTATAGTCGAGTCACCTCACCGTGTATGGATGACGGCCAATGGCACAAGGGAACACTAGCCTTGACAGCAAAAAGCGTCAACTATAGTTTGCAATAAGGTGCACCTGCACCCTACTGTTGGATGTCCCACTTCTGAGTTTCAAAAAATCTGACATGATTAATGGGCATCGGTTATGTTGTATCTTATGCATCTACAATGTTTCATCCAAATTATGACAATGTGTGGCCTGCACAAAAACAAATGATGTATGAATATCACATTATACTATTCAATTGGCTCTTTTATTTTCTTCACATGTCACATATGATCGAATTTCCGAACAAAATTTTATAGCGCACAAGATAAATAGAATCCTTGTCCATGATTTTTCTGGTTGTTTTTTTAAATATAAGTGGACATCCAACAATGGGGAGCGGGCGCAACTAACTGTGAAATATTCGCATTCGGAAATGAGAGATAAAACTCTTACTACGATTTTGTGTGGGAGAGAGAAAAAGCAATCGAATTTTCTTTTGAGAAACAAGTTTTTCTCTCTAGGACTCCTTTAATTTGAATGAACTATATATGATTTTTGAAGGATTTGGATCCTTCAGTTTTGTTCCTACAAAAGTTGGTTTCATTCATCGGATTACTATTCCTATTACACTCTATTTTGGAGGAAAATTCGCTCCACTCCAACATATTTCTACAATTCATTTGATTTTCCTGTGCAATCAAACACCCATGTGCCCCAAATTCTGTAGTTTTCTAATCCCATAGGATTAAAAAGGACATCAAATTCTACTTTTTTCTGTGTTATGAAAATTCTGTGAAGCAAATGAGCCGAGTAACATATTCCCTAAATCCACCTGCCCTAAAAGAACTGCTAGAATAAAGGATGAAGAATAAAAAAAAATACTATAGCAGATTCTATAAACCATCACTGGATAGATAAAAACTACTAACACGTAACGACAAAAGATTTAGGTGCATTGATCCACGGGACAATTCTCTCACAATACTCCTAGTGGCGTCAAAAGGGAGGAGATTGGGACGACTTATTTCATCACCACGGTGTCGCCACTCAGGGTGCAAGTGGGAGCGGGCTACCCGCGGGGCCCACGAATTCGGCCCACTTAAATTACTTCGTGGGCGCCCACGGGTGAGTCGTTGAGATATGTGGGAAATGTGGGCTGTCCCACAGACCCGCAACTAGCCCACATAATCCCACTTAGCAAGGAAGCTCTGAATACTCCTCGATCCTTAATTGATCCCTCGGCTGCAAAGCGAAAAATGGCCGTGTCTGTCAGCGGCGAGTACGCAGTACGCTAACCGTGATGTGCTGCTACCTGCTAGCAGGTCGTGCACGCAGCACGCGTGTGGGGCTGGTCTGCTAACGGCATGGTGTGCAGCAGCCAGCAGTTTGCGAGCTACTCCGTATCTTTCACGTGGGAATGCGGGGGTGCCTGGCTCATCAGTGCACGAGTCGGGACGCAGTGGTGCGGGCATGTGGGGCGCGGTGGTGTGGCCTGCAGCCCGGCTGCTCGCCGGGAGAGCACGGCGACGCCGCGCCGTCGCCATCAGCGAGAAGCGGCAAGCACGGCGGCATCGCCGTTGACGAGATGTGGTACAACAGCTAGCAGAGCAGCTCGCCCAAGAGCACGGCGACAACGCCCAGCGCTGCCGGTGAGAAGCAGCACAACAGCAAAGCAGCTCGTCCGAGAGAACACGGCGAAACCGTCGGCGCTGCCAGCGAGAAGCGGCACAACAACAAAGCATATGTTTAGTGGGCTACCACGGAACACCCATTTATCATGTGTGGGACTGTGTGGGTATTAAGCGGGGGCCCACGAGCAGTCCCACCTGCACCCTGAGTCGCCACATTATGAAATCACGACTACGAAACCGAAACATAAAACTTTATGAGAAAAAGTATACATGGGGCGGAGAATCGTGTCACATTCACGCATGGATGACGGCCAATGGCACACGAGAACATTAGTGGAGTTGCTGTGAGAGAGACAAACTCAACCGACTTAATTTGTGTGCGTGGGACATAGAAAATAACGGTGTAACTTTTTTCTTAAGGTTCGGGTTTTTGATCAACTCGGAGCAACTCCATCATATCCCTTAAATCCTCACATCCAATGATGGAGCTTAATGTAAGCGCGCGCGCTGCACCGGCCCCCTCCCCAGTTTTGGACAAACTTGTGAAGGACCTTTTTTAGGGAGGGCTTAAATAGGAAAAAAATTGTAACTTGCTCTTCGCTGAGTGTGGTCTTCTCTTCGCCGCGTGTGCTCCGGTCACCTGCAAAAGGAGTTAGCTCGATTGCGAGTTGTGCTAGATGATCTAGAGTGTGGAGCATGGAGTCACATGCTCGATCGTGAGGGGGAGGCGGGGGGTTAACATGCATCTCCATCATATGTCGTTGTCCGGGTTTCGTACGACCAAAGATGAACCGTTCATCGGTTGTTCTTGTTTTCCATGCAAAAGAAAAAGACCACAACCGTGTACGACTACAATTGACCCGGTTTAGTTTTTGTTTTCTTGAGATTCGGGTTTTTGATTGAACTCAGAGCAACTCCAGCATATCCCCTAAATCCTCCCATCTAATGGTGAAGCTTAATGTAAGCGGGGGGCCACCGCCCCCTCCCCAGTTTGGGACAAACTTGTGAAGGAATTTGTTTTAGGGAGGGCTTAAATAGAAAAGAATAGTAACTTGCTCCCCAAAAGATTGGTAGTCTTTCATTCGCCCCGTTAGTTTCTGGCAAGCCCAGCCACTGTTCCCATCCTCCAAAAACTGCTAGAATAAACGATGTCGAATATAAAAAGATCTAGCAGAACATATAAACAATCCTCTATCCTCATAAAATTTGAAAGGATCCTCCCAAACATCCATCTAGTCTTTACATTTAGAAGATGGAGGATGAAATATAGAGACTCCTCTATCCATGTTTTTTTTTGGGCGGAAGTTTAACACTCCCGCTTCCTCCTCAAACACGTGTCGTAATCATGGTCGGCTCGCTAACCCACGTGCCACCTCCGATCATCCCCCCGCACCTCCATCGCAATGGTCTCCCGCTACCCCGTCCACCGATTTCCCCGCCGCCACCGACCTCTCCGTATCCCGAGCTAGTAATGTTGCTCCGCGGTGCACTACGCCGTTGGAAAAGAAAGCACACAAAAACAAGCCCCTCTTACTAACGAGTGGATCTCACACGTAAGAAGATTCTATGACGGTGGAATATTACGGGATATGGTTCAGATATCACTTTTGTATCCTCTAAAATAGTTAGACGCTTTCAAGTCACAGATGCACCAATGTGCACTGATGCGCGCAAAATTTCCGCTGGAATGAAACTAGTACTCCCTCCGATCCATATTAGTGGGCATAGTTTTGTCTAAATTTATATGTATCTAGTTAAGTATTTAGACTAAATACATGTGTATCTAGACAAAGTTGTGCCCACTAATATGGATCGGAGGGAGTACTATAACAGTATCTTGCAGATTTCATGAAATCCGTATATCCCAAACAGGATCCCAGACACAGTTCACTTTCAGAAAAGAATCCATTAATCATCACAAAAAGAGATCGGATCTGTTCATGTGAACCGCACGTGCCGCCAGCTCAGCAGCGACCCCGCGAACCAAACCGCTCGCTCGCTCGCCGCCCAGCACCCCATTCGTTCGTCTCCGGTTTTCTCGCTCCGCTCCCAGACGGACATCCCACTTCCAGACACGCAACGACGGGAACCCGAATTGTTTTTCCTCCCGACGAAAACTTCCCTGTCCCGTCCTGTCCCGTCGATCCGATCGGAGAAATGGCCGCGGAGTCGTCGGCGGCCGGCAGCATGCGGAAGGCGCCCTCGATGGAGTGGCGCTGGGTGTCCGCGGGGGAGGAGGAGGAGGGGGCGAGGAGGAGGATAGCGGCCGAGGGCCGCGTCCGTTGGGGCCGTCGGCAGCTTCGAGTCCGAGGACGACAACGACGACGACGAGGATGGCGACGACGAGGAGGAGCAGGAGGAGGCGAGGCAGAGGCTGATCCGGACCGGGCCCTCCGTCGACTGGTTCGACGTCGAGGGCAACGAGGTCTCCGTCGCGCAGCCGCAAGAGGACTACGAGGTCAGCGCCTGCTCCTCTGCCTTTATTTGCCCGATTCCACCTCGTTTCGTACTGTCGTTTGCTTGCATACGAAACGATGTGCTCGACGGATGCGTTTTGTGCGGCGAGGTGCTCGGCGGATGCCGTTTATGCTGTTGGTGGTAGCTTTGCTGTGCGCGCACAATGGGCAGGGAATGGGGATCGCTAGGTGCTGATTTGATTGCTCTCGATTGGTACCATTGGATTGGAAAATTAAGAAATGACAACTGATCAGTGATCAGAGGGTTATATGATCGTTACGATTCAGGATGGCTATCCAATATCCATGCTGGGATGTGGGGTCTTTGGTCGATGTGTTCTGTAGAATTTTACATTGAAACTGTTCCCTCCGTGCAAATTTTCTGGGCCTTTTGTGTCAGACAGACAGTCAGGACGTGTGAAAAATGGTGACTGTGGCAAGGATTTTATTTGTGATCTTTCTTTTTGTGTTTAAACTTCCGGATCATTAGCTATTTTGAAGAGGTGTCACCTGCATTTAATGTTGAATTGTTGTGACCCTTTACCCACTACAACCTGCTTATAGAAGGCATGCCTTTTACGTTTTACTGAATCAGGAACTTGCATAATCTCGTTGGAGATGACATTCGCCTCCACCTGTTGTGAAATCAGGGCAAATTTCCTTTCATAGAAACTTAGGTTCTTTAGGGGATATATACATTGCAGGCACCTCTTCCAGTTCCGTCGGTGGTTAAAGAGAAAGAATGCAAACATCCTGATTAAAGATACCTTCCAAAATGCATCCATCTCTTTTGAGATGGTATAAGAACTCATTGAAACACCTGTAGCCTCTCCAGTGCAGAAATCCAATCCTAGTAAAAAATCTATATGCTATAAAAGTTTTAAAGCAGCTATTGAACAAATGTGCATGGCCAGAAACTTTCTATAGGAAAATGAGATACCAGTGCAACATCAAAGACCTTGACGAGTCAATCCCTTCTTCAGACTAGAAAACTGGGTTTATCCTTGAACGGAATATTCTTTTTGTTTGCAAACTATACCCAGATGCATGCAAAATTCCCTAAAAAAAAGATGAATGCAAAGTTCTTACATTGAATAAAGCCCGCAGGGACAAATGAGGAGCCAGTTAATCCTTTGAGAAAATTACTCCCGAATCATCTGTGGTCCAAATATGTGTCAGTTACGCATGAACCGTTAGCAAAGCCATCTCAAGCAGTGACTCCCCCAATATTAGCACCCTCCTTCCTACATAGCATAAAAAATATTGTTTGATTTTTACGTTCATCAATCATCACTCCAAGCACCTGCACAGGAGATTGGATTAGTGCAAGGCATTTTGGCATGAAATAGTACATAGCTGGGCTTCATCCTTCACCAAGTATGCTACTGTTGTGATTTTCATCCTTCACCTATTTTTTCGATTGATTTCATCTTTGAACAATTATAAATGAAGACATATCATCATAATATTTTCCCAGGAAAGCATATGTGTTTCATTATGAGATAAACCGGTAGAATTGAAAATTTTCCTCACCGGAATATCTTGTGGAGATTACCCACAAAGAAAAGATATCTTGTGGATATCTGTCTATGAGATAGTCTTCTTTGGGAGTTGTGGTAAAAACATCTCGGACGTGTGTCATTTGGTATTAGAAGAAAACATCAAGATGACGCAAATGATTACAAAAGTTACCCCAAAAGATAAAGCTAAGCTGGCAAAAACTCAAAGTAAAAAGGAAGCACAAGAGAATAAAAAATCTCAGTTGTGGCAAAATGCTTGTAGATCCTAATATGTCTTCACCGTTTTAATAAATAATATATTTTACTTTTATCATGTTTCCTTCATTATCTCTCGTATGATTTAGCTATTTCATTCACATGTGCAGGAGTTTGATTTTGGCAAGACAGTATTTCTTTCTCTTCAGACTCTTGCTGTGGTTTTTGGAGATATTGGCATAAGTCCGTTGTATACATTTGATGTCATGTTTAACAAGTACCCTATTCTTGGGGAGGAGGATGTTCTCGGAGCACTCTCACTAGTTCTGTATACCCTGATTTTGATGCCATTGGTGAAGTATGTCTTGGTTGTCCTTTGGGCCAACGATGATGGTGAAGGTATATCCGAGGTTGTGAATTGAGTTAGTAAGGTCGAACCTCTTATACATGGGTTTGTTAGAGGCTTAACATCCTTCAGTTATTTTATGACTCCACAGGTGGTATATTTGCCATGTATTCTTTAATTTGTAGAAATGCAAAAGTGAGTCTCATTCCAAGCCAAGTACAGGCTCAGGCTGAGAAGAGGATGTCAAGTTTCCGTCTCAAACTTCCGACAGCTGAGCTTGAGAGATCCATAAAAGTAAAGGAGAAACTTGAATCTTCGCTCTTGATGAAGAAGTTACTTTTAGGCTTAGTGCTATTTGGGACTGCCATGTTTATATCCAATGGAGTTATCACGCCAGCAATGTCAGGTTTAGTTTTTCTTCATATGCATACTATCCCCTCAGTTTCTAACACACTTTCAGTGAACCGTCATGAAGAATTTAAGATCATATTTTTTTTCTTTTCTGTATGATTGTAGTTTATTTGAACTATATTGTCCACTAAAATATATTATTTTATCATTAAATAGTGTTGTCTGCTGCGAGTGGCTTGAAAGTTGGGATACCAAATGCCTCACAAGGTGATTTTCTTTTACATTATCTGATGGCACCGAAGTAAGTTTTTTTTAATTTATGCTAGTTCCCTTTCTAATTCCATCAAACATTATTTGCAGATGTTGTGGTGATGATTTCGATTGCACTTCTTGTGATCTTATATAGTCTACAGAGGTATGCCACTAGCAAAATTGGGTTTGTGGTTGGCCCTTGTTTGCTGATATGGTTTTGCTGTCTTGGAGGAATCGGCATATGCAATCTCAGTAGATATGGCACGGCAGCTTTTAAGGCATTTAATCCTCTATACATTATTTATTATTTTGGGAGGAACCCCTTTCAGGCTTGGCTGTCCCTTGGTGGTTGTCTTTTGTGCGCAACAGGTAAGGTCTTAGCTAGTTTACCTCTAATCAGTTAATATCATTTGATTTTCCTACACAATCTTCTCTTTTCAGCTTACGGTCTCACCTTTCTATCGATTTTCCTTGTGCACTTTGCTGGCACCCTTTAATTTTGAGACATTTAATTTTGCGATGAATTTATCTTGCCTGTTGTCTCAGAACGCAATGTGTTGGTTCAGAACTTTTATCTTAGATGTCTTTGTAAAAAAGGAATTTTTATGTTAGTTAACACATTATACGATACTCATTTGTACTTATTCAATCCAACTATACTGCAGGATCTGAGGCTATCTTTTCAAATCTTTGCTACTTTCCTGTACGATTTGTTCAGGTATTATCACGAGTTTATGGAAGTGTTATTTTTATTTCCAGCTTTCTGTAGATGATGTTCTCTCTGCAGTTAACATTTCTTATAAACACCTTTGTCATTTTTTGTGCTCAGTTATCATTTTTAATAAAAAAAAATATACTTAATGTATCCACTACTCTTGATTATATTTAAATCCACCTTGTTTCTCCTTTGCAGTCTATGTTTGTTCTTCTTGTTCTTCCTTGCCTTCTCTTGGCATATTTAGGACAAGCTGCTTTCCTCATTGCAAGCCAGAAGTCATCTGAACATATCTTCTTTTCATCTATTCCGAGTAAGTTGAATGTTGCTAAACATCTCGCCTATCTTGTTATGTTCCAATGAATGAACTTCATTAGTGATTCTTCCATATGCTATTGTCAGTGTTCTATTTGTGGCTATGTACATCGTCTTTCTGTGTTTAATTGGCTGGTATCATGTATTACACCAGGGTTATTTACTCTTGACTTATTACGCTGTATTCTCTATGCAGAGGAAGCTTTCTGGCCTGTTTTCTTGCTTGCTAATTTAGCTGCACTGATTGCCAGTAGGACAATGACGATTGCTGTATTTCAATGCCTAAAGCAGTCAATTGCACTTGGTTGCTTTCCTCGGCTCAAAATTGTTCATACATCTCGAAAATTTATGGCTAAGATATACATTCCCGTCGTAAACTGGTTTCTGTTGGCTTCATGTTTGGGATTTATTGTGCTCTTCAGAAGCACATATGATGTCGGCAATGCATACGGTAATAATATTGCACTGATATACTTTTATGCCAATTTCTTACCTCTCTACTTATGCAATATGCTGTAACGCTCCAGTATTCTGAACTCTTCTCTTGGGAAAGGCGTTTTGGCTCCTGAGCTCATATGCTCCTGGTCGAATAAAAAAATCGAAAAATAGTAAAACATTTCAAAAATTTCTGAAATCAATCGGTGACGAACGTATACATGTTTTTTCAATACGTGCCAAGTTTCGTGGTGAAATTACATCTGTGGTGCTCTGTGCAAAAATAACGAAATCAGTGCTCTAAAAAATATTTTTGAAATCTTTGTCTTTTTTTCACAGAACAACCCAGATGTCATTTCACCACGAAACTTGGTACATATGTAGAAAATTTGTATATGTTTGTCTCCAAATTGTTTCAGAATTTTGTGAAATGTTTTACTATTTTGTTTAATTTTTTTTTCGACCAGGAGCATATGAGCTCGGGAGCCAATTTGAATTTCTTCTCTTTCATAGCTTTTATGCCAATATGTTTAGCTCTCTGCTTATGCAATATGCTAACCAACTTTTCCATCTTGAACAGCCATAGCTGAACTTGGGTGATGATAATGGCCACGCTCTATGTTACAATCATAATGCTTCTAATATGGGAAACCAATATTATTAAGGTGATATCATTTTTACCACATTCCTCTTCTTGGAGCTGATTTTCTTCTCATCAGCTCTGAGTAGTGTTGGAGATGGAGGTTGGGCACTGTTGGTCTTTGCATCTGGTCTTCTCATGATTATGTTCATCTGGAACTATGGGAGCAAGCTGAAGTATGACAGTGAAGTCAGACAGAAGCTTTCAAAGGATTTAATGAGAAAATTGGGCCCCAACCTTGGCACCATGAGAGCCCCTGGACTAGGCTTGGTGTACAGTGAGATAGTGAAAGGAGTTCCTGCAACTTTTGGTCATTTTCTGACAGCCCTTCCTGCTATCCACTCGATAATCGTATTCGTGTGCATCAGGAATGTTCCAGTGCCTGTGGTTCCCCAAAGTGAAAGGTTTCTCTTCCAACGTGTCTGCTCAAGGAGCTATCACATGTTCCGCTGTATTGCCAGGTATGTACATCGACTCATTAGTTTAGGTCCATGATCCATCTGAGTTGCAAGTACTATGGTCTATAATCCACATCGTTTGTGCGTCCTCCACCAAATAAATAGGTTTTAGTACTAGCAAATCCAGGATATGAGTGCAATTTTCTCTATGCGTTCCTATTTTACCCATTACCACCGATAACATCAGAGACAATCAGTTACTGGTTTTGCCGTCTTGAAATGGTTTGTTCCATATTAGGCTCATATTCTCACAGAACGCCAAAGAAATACAGGAAAATGTATAGAGCAAAATGAAAAAAAGGAACACTAAATCAGAATACACCGATAACTGGTTGGTAAGCCGCGTTCACCGGCTTTGCTCCGGTGATATTTTGAAATTTGATCGCTTTGATCCACTGTTATTGACTAAACTACATTATTGCAAAGAGGCTTGACATTACTTCTTTCGCTTGGGAATAATTATTAATTTTAGTTTAACATGCAAATAGTAAGACTTATCAGCTGCGATTTTAATGAACTAGTAACATTGTTTCCTGTGCCAACATATCTTTAATCTTCATGTCTATTGTCAAGCAATGATGGGTTGTTGTTTATTGTCATGAAAAGAGGTGTATGTACCATTCAAATATAAACTGCTCATGAGTCATGAGATTAGCCCCAGTATATGGCATCATCAACTGTAAAGTCTTCTAATGATGCTAACTTGATTATGCACAGATACGGGTACAAAGACAAGAAACAGGAGCACCATAACACATTTGAGCGCCTTCTGATAGAAGGTCTTGAAAAGTTCATACAGCGGGAGGCTGTAGAGTTGTCCCTACAGAGTGAAGATGATGTTGACTCTGATGACGAGCCTACAACCCCTACACGGATAATCACAGCACCAAACGGCAGCCTCTACTCGCTCGATGTCCCTCTCATGGTAGACTTTGCCCCTTCAAATGAAGCGATTCCTGAATCACCCAGCTGCTCAACGCCTCAAGATCCTGCTCTGGACTACACACAGAACCTTGAGCTAGAGCTCGCATTCATCAAGCAGGCTAAGCAATCTGGAGCCGTGTATCTTATCGACAACCCCATCGTGAAAGCCAGGAAGGACTCCTGGTTCTTCAAGAAGTTGACCATAAACTACTTCTTCGCGTTCCTGAGGAACAACTGCTGCAGGGCGGTCGTGTCGATGAGCATTCCGCACTCAAATCTGCTGCAGGTGCGCTTGACCTCCTATGTCTGAATGTGAAAGCTACTGTTTCACTCAGCACTGGTTGTTTTTGTTCATGGCGATCTACCTATCTAGTAGAGATCACACTAACCATAAAAAGAATCGATGACGGTGATTAGCAAACAACGACACTTCACTTCTGGCTATGTTCAGAAGATAAGTAGGACAGTAGGAACCCATCTCTCCTGTAATTTTGTGTACAGCATCGAAATGTAGCCGACATTGAGGCAGCAGGCACATCAAATGATGGTGTATTAACCTGTATATTTCCCTTGTGCAGCAGGGTGTTATGTACACCTATGAATATGTGAGGCCAGTTTTGATATTTGCGGAAGGCAGAGTGTTGGCTGAAATTAGGTCACGTATGCCACATGTACATTTTCGCAAGTCCAGCAGTTTTGTTGCTTTGACTTGAGTCTTGAACTTGTTTGCGTGTTGATTGGAATTTCTATAGTTGGCCTTTCCCTTCTGTGTAAGAACGTGTGTATTTTTGTGTGTTTTGATATTATAAGGACGAGTGCACGTTAGCAACAAAAAGTAGCACCATTTCATAAAAAAAAGAAGGAAAAATTGCAATATTTGACGATGCTCCCGAGAGCTTTTTTAGTTCTTCTATGAACAGGACAGCAGATAAGTTTGTGTGGAAGCTGATATCTACAGGTATCTTTTCGGTGAAGTCGATCTAATGAATGTCATAAGTACTTGTGGAAACTAAAAATCCAACTTAAGATCAAGAAATTTTATGGTTCCTCAATACTTTTTTTCTTACTAAAGCCAAGTGGCTAAAAATAAATGGGTGTAAAAGTACGAGTAATATTTTTGTGACTCAAAGGAGACCATACAATATTTATTTATCTCATGTATGGCGGCACATATGGCTTATGGCCTACCTCCACCAACAGTTGTAAAAAAAGATGTTTTAATTGAGAATTGGTTAAACGAAATCGATAAAAAACTAAGGCGAGAATTCGTATAGGAGTTTAAACTTTATGCTGATCTATACTGAACGAAGGGATAATATTGTTTTTGAAGAGGGCCGCATGTTAGATTTAGCTGGCCTTCCTCCTCCCTACCGACGAGCAGGAGTGTGTGGTTTCTATATGTAACCGATTAGTGGCAGTTGCTCAGGATATCTATAACTGGGGTGGTTGATGCCTTGATGGCATGCTAGAAGAACACGTACGTAATGTATAGGTGCTTTATGGTTGATATTTTCAGCTGCTGATCCATGTCTTGACCTTTAAAGAAAACTGAGCAGTGATGTCTTCCCATCTCTTTCTCACTTACACATCGGTTTATCTTTTGATCCAGTCTTGCATCATGTGCACTTAAAAATTGAAGTTTGTTTTGACATTACTCCGTAGACAGTGAGACGATTCATACGCACAGTTCAAAAGGTGCATTAAAAATCATACTTACATTACAGAACTCCAATGATCGG
Organism: Poa pratensis; assembly: GCA_947311845.1. Lineage (NCBI taxonomy): Eukaryota > Viridiplantae > Streptophyta > Magnoliopsida > Poales > Poaceae > Poa > Poa pratensis. The sequence continues at coordinate 138,446,451 of CAMZMU010000052.1, read as the reverse complement.
CCCCTAAAACAAGATTGAAGTGAGATAGAATAGGTGTAAGAGAAAGCAAATGTTCAGCTCAGATCCTTGGCCGCGGCGGCGACGTTGTCCGCGACCCCCTGCGCGGCGTCCTTGGTGGCGTCCCACGCGCCCTCCGCCGCCTCCGTCGCCTGCGCGCCGAGGTCCTGCGCCGTCTCCGACACCGTGCTCGCGCCGTCCTTGACCGCCTCCACCACGCTCTCGCCGGCGCTCTGGGCGCCCTCCAAGGCACCCTCGGCCGCCTCGGCCACGTTGCCAGCCCCTCCCCGGCGGCTGTCTTCACGCTCTCGACGGCGTCGCCTGCTGCGTCCGCGGTTTTGTTATATACCTGCAGCAGGAACCAAAGCGACGAGTTAAAAAATAATCGGCATGGAAGTGCAAAGTTGAAGCGTATCGATCGAAACGGCATACACGTACCGGAGACAATCTGGGAGCGGTTTGCTGGCAGAGGCTGAGGCGGCCGGCGCTGACGGCGCGGGGTCGAGCGGCGAGGAAGCACGGCGCGGGGAGAGCCTTGCCTGAGGCAGTGAGCGCGGCGGCGCCTGCGCCTCCTCCGAGCATCACTGAAGAAGAAGAAGAAGCCATTGGACTGGTTCTGAGCGTCGGTGATAGAGGTGGGCTGCGTATGTGAGCTGATTTTCACTCGCAGTGTGGAGAGGAAGAGAGGCGCGGTGCTGGTTTTGTAGGCAAGGCGGTGCATGCACATGGACGGGGGCGTAGGGAAGGAGGGAGGTGACACGTCGACCGTCGAGACCCGCTATTGCGGTGCACGACGACTAGGGTGGTCGGCAAGGTTGTGTGGTACGGCCGTGCGAGCCAAACGGTCGACAAGGTTCTGTGGTCCGGCAGCGGCAGCCATACTCGGGAGATTTTTGCGAGGAATAGAATGAGAGAAAACGGTATCTTTGGCGCGCCCCACCTCTCGTGCGAACGCTACTCACGTACTAGGACGTATCGAAAAAACCAAATCCCCGTGTCCACGTTTGAAGTCGAAGGGTACACTCGGCCATGATCTTTCATCTCGCGCCCTAAATGGAGAAAAAAAGTGAAGAAAGAAAAGGAAGAATTTAAAAAAAAAATCAAGATTTGCAAATAAAAGAAGAAGGAAAGGAAACGAAGAACAATTTAAGACTCACAGAGAAATTAAACACATTCAAGCATGGCGCATCGATCTTGAAGCATGATACGGCGCCTAATCTTGGCCGGCTTACACTAGCATAGGTGTATATATATTGTGCCGTACGCATCAGTCTCGATGCAGAGGTCGGGGTTGTTCCCTTTTCGAAAAAAGGTACTCCCTCCGATCCATATTAGTGGGTATAGCTTTATCTAAATTCATATATAGTTAAGTATTTAGACTAGATACATGTGTATCTAGACAAAGTTGTGCCCACTAATATGGATCGGAGGTAGTATATTAATTGTGGCGCTTATGTAGGATGGCGTAACACAAACATGATTTTATTTTTCTTCTTAATTATTGCGATGGCTAGAAGTAACCAGTAGATATGTGCCATCGTATATCCCGTATTGGCCATAACGGCTTTGTATTAGGTGGTAGGCAAGGCCGACGCTATGTAATGCCACTCTAGAGGAACAATTGGTGTGCCGCGCTCGAGATTAGCAAAGCACACCCCGCAGACTGGTCAACCACGTTGAACTAATGGCAACTGGTGTGTCTCACCACGCCGAGATGTTTGCTTGCCAATTACTCCCTCTGTTCTAAATTATAAGTTGTTTTAGTTTTTTTTTGAAATATAGATGTATTATGTGTGCAAGTTTACTCATTTTGATCCGTATATAGTCCAAATAACTATGCCTAAAACATCTTATATTATGGAATAGAGGGGTTATTTACAAAACCGTCCACCACTACTCACATACCCGTACCCATCCACTTGGTCTCTCCATCATGCCAACATATCTCACGCGGCGGACGTCTGAATCTTTGGCGGGCGGTGGAGATTTTACCGGCGACAACAACATGATGATGTCGATCGATAAATACTTGAGCGCGACTATCAATCGTACGTTATCTTTGATCTTCCACTGTCGAGATTTTCTTCGATCTCAGTCGCAATTGACTGTGATCTAACAAGAACTAGGATTTTCTTCTCAGGACGACAAAGTGTCAAGGTGGGTCAAGAAAATGAGTACTCAAATGACATCAATCAGACAAGCAGCAGTGCGACTACACCTATGCCTGCGTCGCTCGTGGCATATGAGCACCACCGCAGGTGCATGATGTGCCACTATAAATTTCCAATGTGCACTTTTAATTTGTAGTATGGATTGATGAAGAGAATGCTGCTACACGATGTTTTTGCATACGATTCGTGTCCGACATTCAAATCAATCCGTCTGTCTTCTCGTAGCTAGGCAATCTCAGACAGGTATCGGATGCAAAAACGGCGGACGTCTACAGCGTTCTGATTGAGAACTTACGGTCATACGCAGAGCAATATTGATTGATGAACCCTAGTTACAGGAACTTTCTCGTGCATTTTTTGGCTATGTAGAGGTTGATCGTAGCCAAAAAATCCAGGTGCCTGACAAGGAGTATCAGCAGAGCCTAGAACAAGTAAGGTGATTAAGTAGATGTACTTAATTAAATATGATGTGCCTGACAAGGAATATCAACAGAGAATAGAACAAGTAAGGTGATTAAGTCGACGTACGTAGTTATATATGATGTGTGATGTGTTTCTTCTAGCCGTTTCACATTATTTTTCACTAGAGAATGATTCAGCACATAGTTCAAAAGGTGCATTAGAATGCATGCATTGCAGAGCTCCAATGATCATACCCTAAACACAAGATTGTACTCCCTCTGATCCATAATAAGTGTTGCTAGTTGTGCTAAACAATTGTGCATGTATAGTTACTTAGCCACGGCACATAAAACGGATCGGAGGGAGTAGTAAAACTGTAAAATTGGACAAGTGTAAAGAAAGCAAATGTTCAACTCAGAACCTTGGCCATGCCGACACCTTATCCATGTGTTGTCCTTGGTGGCGTCCCAGGCGCCCTCCTTTGCCTTCTCGACGAGGTCATGCGCCATCTCTGCCACCTTGCTCGATTCGTCCTTGTCCGTCTCCACCAGATCCTTGCCATGCATAGCTGTCCGAGTGATTTTGACATCCTACTTGGATTCCTTAAATATTATTATTTTTTATAATTTTAATGACTAAACTATAACACTTGTAGTATAAATTTAAATCAATTTTAATTTTTTGTTGAAATTCATTTCGACGTGCAAAGAGATAGAAAACTAGAAAATATAAACTATTTTGGGCATTGCTCGACAATATGGTCTACTTTGTGTCAAAATTGCACATGTGTCATTTTCCACCATATTATTTGCACTTGCTTAAGAAAACTTTTTTTTTGCACTTGAAAATGGAAAAACTTTTTTGAAGCTAGAGGCTGGAAATTGCCATTGTCAATATTGTGTGGCATGGAAAGATGCACCTCCGTGCACATTATTATGAACTATGCAGATAAAATAGTTAGCGGGGAAAAATGGCTGCGATTTTTTTCTGTCTATTGAGTGGCCATTGGGTGAAAGTAGGGAAATAAATTCGACGAAATTCGTGAAACTAACGATTCTCGGAGAGGGGCGAGAAAACTAATATTGGCGGAAACTTTCGTCTAGATTTGAAATAATCCAATCCACAACGATTATATAACAACGAAACATTTATTAATCACAGACTTGGCTTCTGTGCGATTGTGTAAGGTCTGGTCCACGGTGTGCATGGTTCTGAGTTCGAATCAGCACTCTTTGATTGCTTTTGTTTTAAAAATTTAAGCGTCAGAGTCTAAATCTGGTCGAAATAATTGAATTTGTCTTCGAAATTTCGTGAATTTCTCGAAATTTGTGAACCTCTGTCATGCGCGAAAGAAACTTGAAACGAAAGTTGAACCTGTGACACCCGACAAAGATGGCAGCGTCGTCCCCATTGATTTAACTTATAGGCAGTAATAGGCGTATGATCAGCCGTGTCTTGCCCTCCATTGATTTGATGGTTCATGGTTTTAGGTAAAGCAAAATTGCACACGTTTCTAGGGGCTGAGTAATAAAATACTACTCCAATCGTACGAAATTCTTACCTGGATTCTTAAGGTAACGATTAACAGAAAAACCGTATACAGATGAAGCTTATAGTCGTAATGTATGTGTCATGAAAACTAAACCCTAGCGCGGTGGTGTCTTGCATTCCCTCGTCCAGTCGGGTTACCCCGCGTAAGCGAATATATCAACCGAGTTTCTTGTTTTTATAGTGTCCGCGTGCAAGTGTACAGGGACACTGGCTCGGTTTAGCTTAGCTTGAGCCGATCTGGCCCAAGACAATTAACTGTTTTTTTTTCTTCTTCTTTCAAATCAAGACAAATTTGAAGTTAATTTCAGTTTATTTTAAAATGGAAGAATTTCTAGTAAAACAACCTATGCTCCTTTAGTATTGAAGGAAAACTTGGATAATTTTTTTAAACCATTTAGTAGTTTGGAGGTTTTTTACACATTAACCCAAATATGAAGGAAAAGTTCAAAGTTTAATGGAAAAAATGTAAGAGTGTCTTGTAAAAAGTCATTGAAGGCATCGCTGATTTTTTCTATGTCTTTCATAGCCACGGAAAAAGACAATAATTGTGTGTTATATTTTACACAACAGATCTATATTATGTTTGTTTGTGCTTTCATTCTTTTTATACCTGAAATGTTTTCCCTAGTGATACGTGTAGAAGACTCCTTCGTAGAGTATCTAACTCTACATGGTTTTATGATGTTTTAATGGAAATAAAAATCACAAACAAAATCAAATGTTTGGCCAAAATAAAAGTTAGAATTAGTGATTATGCATTGTTTATACTAAACCTTTTTACTTTCTTATAACTCAGATATTTAACTTATGATCTTAACAAAATTTTCTTTGTTATGGTTTGCAAAATTAACCACATAACACAAACTCCAAATATTATTATAAAATGTTCATCATTATAGAGTTGTAATATCTATCATCATAAATATATGTGTGTTAAACAAATAATGTAGCAAAACTGTTTTATTTGTAACCCCATCCAAAACATGTACTTAAATCGTAGTCCATTTGGCTAAGGAAAATTTAAATGACAAAGTCAGTCAACATTCTCCACAGATTAAGATGGGCCACATCGATGTATATTTATATTTATATGTGTTTGCACATATGTATCCTTATATATCTAGGATCTCTAGTGTGTACTCTCCAATATCTTAAAAGTTTGTATGATTGTTTATCTTGGGTATATATACAATTTATTCCGAAAGGTCCAGCAAATTGCTGGCTTCCATGTATTAGCAGATAGAATAAGTTGCAAGGCGCATTAGGGGGAAAAAAAAGGGTCAGAGAACTGAAAAGGAAAAAAAGATAAAAGAGGCCAAAAAACTCAGGGACGTTCCCAAAGTAAGCGTCTAAGGCTTTTGCGCCTGAAAAGGCCCATTCCTGCGCTTCGTCTCTGATGAAGTTTTATTCGCACGGCAGGGTCCTTTTGCCTGAAAACTCGCTCGTTTCGCTCACGCCAAATTGCCGAGAGGCGAGGATGAACAGCGAGCTGATGCCACGTCGATGGTTTCCTTGCGATGCTCCCAGGATCAGCTGCTGGAAATGCTCAATTGATGTTTGTTTGGCCTGGATTGCATGGGCAAATCCTTGGCAGTTCGGCCAAGACGCCAACGCGCTCAAAATCCGTTTAACTCATGGGCACTCAATGAAGATGGTGGCTGGTCAACTTGGAGTACTTGAAATGTCTACAAGTGGCTCATCCTTGAAAAATACGCCGGCTATACAACTTAGAGATATACATTGCTAGTTTCTTGGTTTGTTTAGTCAAATTGTGTCGTTCGTGCTCATGGAGATTTACATCTACAGTAGTTGACAACACATTCGCTCGTAACATAACACGAAAATGTAGAAGAAAACAGTTGCTATGTCTGACGACGCTCCCGAGATCCATTGTTGCCACAAAACACCTCAACTCTGTACGCAGGTGAGCATTGATGCCCTGCTATCTCTGTTTTGCACAACATCAACTGAATCTTTCGATCCATTCTTGCATCATGGTATGTTAAAGCATATTCTAAAATAGGATATGGTAAAACAGCTATGGAGTACATTACAGACTAGAGAGTACAGAGCTACAATGGTCGGGCTCTAAACAAGATTTAAGTGATGGGAAAATGTAACTGTTCAGCTCAAATCCTTCGCCGCGGCGGCGACCTTGTCCGCGACGCCCTGCGCGGCGTCCTTGGTGGCGTCCCACGCAACCTCCGCCCTCTCCTTCGCCTTCCACCCAGGTCCTGCGCCGTCTCGGTCACCTTGCTCGCGCCACCCTTGGCTGTGTCCACCACGTTCTCGCCGCCGCTCTTGGCGCCATCCACGGCCTTGTCCTTGGCCTCGCCGGCGCTGTCCAGGGCGCCCTCTGCCGCATCTGCCGTTTTGTCCTTGGCCGTTCCCGCCGCGTCTACCGCGTTATCCTTGGCGTCCGAGGCCTTGCCCGCGGCCTTCCCGGACACTCCCTTCACGCTGTCGATGGCCTCGCCGGTGGCATCCGCGGCGTTCTTATACGCCTGACAGTCGATGCATGTCAGCACATATCTTAGAGAACAAACACCAATGTACTAAAAACAAGTGTGGAACCACATATACGTACCGGAGACGATCTGGAAGGGGTTTGCAGCAGAGGCGGCCCCTGGTGACGGCGTGCGGCGGAGCAGTGAGGAAGCACGGCCTGGGAGGAGTCTTTCCGGCAGCGGTGCGGGTGAGTGCGGCGGCGCCTGCGCCTCCAACGAGCAGCACGGAAGAAGACCATGGATGCAGGACTGGGCGGTGAAGGAAAGTGGATCAGTGAACTGAATGGACAGCTGGTGTAACGTGAGCTTGAAGTGCACTTGCGGTAGTAGGATGGGACTGGAGGAGAGGTGCAGCTCTGGTTTTATAGGCAGGCATGCGCATATGGACGGGGCAGGGCCGGCTTAAACATTTTGAGGGCCCATGTGCGAATGTTATCAATGGGCCCAATTTTAATAGGCCTCTCATCTTTTCTATTATATTTCTATGTACACTTTACTAAATATGGGCCCTAAATTTGGCTGGGCCCTGGGCCGTCGCACTTCTCGCCCTGCCATATAAGCCGGCCCTGGGACGGGGAGAAGGGAAGGACGCGTGGACGCTCGAGCCGTGCTGCTGCAGTGCACGACAAACACGGCGGCGGTGGTCACCCGAGGTTCTTGTGACATTTTACCCAGAAAAGAAAGAAGAAGAAGCAATCTTTGGTGCCTGCCTCTCTGCGAACGCACACCTACGCACATGACCTGTCTGGAACGGGCCGAAGAAAACAAATCCTTGTGTACACGTACGTTTGAAGTTGAGGGTTTTAGATCGAGCGCGAGAGATCTGCGAGATGTCATCACCGGTCTCGGTGTGCTCGACTCGCAAGTTCTAATTTGAAAGTCTAAAAACGCAACCAAGAATGAGCAAGGCCGTTAAATTGAAATCCTAAACAGCAAATAAAATTAGCAAACCCGTAATTATGCACGAGAGTGAAAATGGGCTAATTTTTTTTTTGACATAAAACACTCCACTTTATTGATTAAATAACATCATTACAAATTGTTCCCCGGATACAATCCGGAACAGAATAAAAAACCGAACTAGAGTTTACATTCTCACACGATTTAGCTAAAAGATGCGCCGCTTCATTAAGATCACGATTCACATGACGAAAAGAGGACATTGTGAGGTCCCTCGCCATCTGTTTGATACCAGAAACCACCAAACCAACAGACGATCTATCCATCCTCGGAGAGTTCAAACGCTGAACCAGCGAGAGACAATTAGAGACGAAGATCGCCTTGTCTAAACCCTCATGGCGAGCCACTTGTACCACACGCCGAAGTGCCAGAGCTTCAGCATGTTCCGGTGGTAGCAACCCCTCAAAGTGTTGTCGACAAGCTACCAAGAAGGCACCTTGGTGATTCTTGATGATCACCCCTGCACTCATACTACCTGTAGCTTCAAATATTGCTGCATCAGAGTTAACAAGAACCGTACTCGGCGGCGGTGGCATCCATGTTGTTGATGTAGAGATGGACACACACCTTTGCTGGGGGCATGGTTTAAAAAGATGCTGCTTAATCAAATCGACATAGGCTAGTATTTTCCCTCCAGTGCGGCTCGGATCAGGTTTCACCTTTGTATTTCTATAGGCAAGCGACCACTTATGTCTGAACACTATTGATTGAAGAGTTCATGGTTTTAGCTAAAGGAAAATTTACCAAAGCACATCACCAGGCTAATGTAACAAAAAAAACTACCCCAACCTTATTAACACTATTCCGGATTCTAGAAGTATAATGTCTAACAAAAAATATTGCTGATTAAACGTAATCTGGCGTGTGGGCCGGTCCTGCATGTAAGTGCCCAACGCTAGAGGTTCGGTTTTAGCTCGGCTTGAGCTGGTCTTGAGCTTAGCCTAAGCCAACTCACGCATAGTTTCTTCTTTCAATTTTGTGCCAAATTTGAATTGGAAAATCAAAGTTTTTAGAAACTTGAATATATATATAAAATCAATATTTATTTCCTTCTTATTCCAGCAAATTTTGACATCATAGGCACATCAAGATCCTTCCCCAAAACATGACCTCTAACAACTAGGGTTGTTGCTCGCGGACGAGCCACTCCAATGGTTTACAAAGCATCGAGACGATGATTCGTGTACTGGTCGGTACTCACCGCTTCTTGTTCCTTCATCAGCAATGATAGTAGACGATAGGCGCGGAAATGTAACGAGAGGGTCTGGAGACAGGGGATGACCTTTCCTTCAAATGCCAGTTTGCTCAGCTATGTTGGAAATATGTTTCAGGAGTGGACTGCCACTTTCAATGGGTTGGATCTCATTGTCTCTCTCGAACAACATATCAGGAAGCCCCTCTTCATAGAGTTGATCATGCTTGCACCGTGGGCTATTTGCAAAACAAGGAACTCCTTTATCTTTGAGCAAAAGAAACCTAATTATTACGGGCATATCAATTTTAAGTAGGAACTCTAGTGGTTGAAGCATAGGGCCACCAGGAAAGCTTACTATGATTTCCACTCATGGCTAGCTGCTCTCCTTTAATTCTCTTTAGCTCCTTTGAGTTAGCCTTTTTTTACAAATATCTTGTACTCATGTACCATAAAACCAAACATTATAAATACATGCAGTAGCACTATACTATTGCTTTCCTTCTAAAAATATGTGCGGAAGATGTTTTTTACACATGAGGATCCCAAGTCGTCATTTTAAATTTCTATTTGATTGAGTTTTCATTACCTGTTGTGTATGGAAAATTGTTCCCTTGCTAGGTTAGTAGTTTAGCATGTAAGTATATCCGTATGTAAGGTTTGACAATGTTTTAACAAAAAGAAAAATTCTTATGAATCTTCGTTAATTCCATGAAGATTAAAAGTTGGACAAAAAAAGGTTAGAATCAGTTTTCCCCTTGTTTATACAAAAAAAAATACTTTCTCATAACTTGGAGAATTAATTTATGACCTCAACTACCATTTTCTCTATTATAATTTGCACAATTGAATACATAACATAAACCAAAATATTACGGTAGATAAAATGTTCATATTTATAAAATTGTAACATCTATTGCCACAAATATGTGGGATAAAAATAACAATGTATACAAGTTGTGTTATCTTCTTAAGATTATTTTGGGATATTGCCCCTTTCACACATGTACTTAACTAAAATCTTTCTAGGAAAGCACAACTGAAACAAAGTCACGAATCTGCAGCGATTAATTCGTGGCACGTTGATGTATTTTTTACATTTGTATGTCTTTACTTCTATTTAGTATCCCTAAATATTTTGGATGTGTAGTGCGTACTCGCAAATATCATAAAAATGTTTGAATGCTTGTTTAACTTTCGTATAGACAAGGAAAACAAATATGGGATAGATGAAATGTCTTCATGTGGTTTGTTCTTGAATAATACACATTGCTAATTTCCTAATATTTTTCCCAAATATGTCATTCATGCTCATGGAGATATACAACTAGTTGACAACACATTCATGCGCTCTACACTTCCTCTGAACGATATCATTCTTAATGTAATATGAGAATGTGGAACACATATACTTGCAACGTCTGATAAAGTTCCAAGAATACATCCACTCAGTATGTTGACGGCCCTACACTATCATCACCTCTTTCATAGTTATGAGATTCATACTAAACTTTGCTTGCCAAGATATTGCATACAAACCCTTGTATTTTACGCAAATCAACTGGCACTCCACGATAGGAGTTTTTATATATGTTTCATTTTCACATAAATTTTATTTGTGAATGAACTCAATTTTTTCCAAACATATAAAGATTCAACATAGTTTCATGTATGGTATATAAATTATTTCATGAAATAACACATATACCTACATAGTTTCATTTATGTTTCACTTTTGCGGAAACCTAATGTGAATGGCTTGTGAAACTTTCATTGAAATATGTATAAAACTTGGATAGAACGTTATAAAACCACCTAGACTTGGAGTTCGGCCGGGTTTTTTTTCGGATGCAAAAAATATAAGCAATCCTCAAATCTAAGGTGGTGTGTAGGTTGTTTTCCATCAATTAGAGTGGTCAATATGCAAATTTGTGTGGAAAATGTGTGATTACACAATGTCTACAATTATGAAAACATCTCTATCAAATGTGACGTTTGGGTACATGGCTTACAACATGTACTGCCCTTCTCGATCACTTGGAAATGGTACAATTGAGTAAAGGGATTTACGGTTTCTGCTAGAATCTTCTTGACAATGATTAATTTTCGGCGTGGATTGTATGTACATAACATTTGAAGTGCCAGTTGGCAATAATATAAATATATATGAAAAAATGAAGCTACCTCTGCAAATAAACAAATTCACGTGGTATGTTCACCAAGGTTTAATCCTTACCAATGATAACCTTGCAAAGCAGCATGAAAGTTCATAGTTCTGTTCTTTTCATCATGATGAAACAATCAAGCACATATTCTTCCAATGCAAGTTCCCCCGTTCTATATGGTGAGTCATCCAAATTGCCTTTAACTTGTACACACCATGTAGTATTCTAATTATTTTTTGCAATTGTTTGTGTGGAATAGATCACAAGTATAGAATTCCCATAGTGTTATAGCAATTGACGGAATATGATTGCTTTGACTGTTCAGAAATAATTTTGGTTTTTAATGGTATTTTTCTTTGTAGGTTATTTACCGGTGTACTAAAAACTTAATAATAGTGATATTTCTTCTACCGAGGATCCAATACTAAATAAAGGAATAGCTCATCTGAATGGTAAGTTATCTTCTTTGAAAAGTAGCTTAGTCCTATCTGCTATAGTTTGAAGTAGTTCCAGGGGGACAACATATTTGGAACCAAGAGGTTGTTGTAGTAATTACGTGTATGAGTACCTCTATTGTTTCCTCATAATGCATACATTTCTCTTTCTAACTACGCAGTTACGAGTACCTCTATTGTGATTCCAAAAAGGAGGCTCACAATGAGTAGAATGGATATGAGTCTCTAGACTTCTTGCAAGAATTCCAATTTCGAAATAGAATAGATAGTTTCTATCTCTACCATAGCTATTAACATTTCAATGGGAAACTTCCCCCATAATGATATATGTACTACCTCATATCGTTATATCAGCGAATGTCATTTTTTAACTAGTTGAGTCAGAATTTCTATTTAGTTCATTAATGGTCGTCTCTACAACATTTTGATAATAGAGCCATTACAGAGATCTGTTCATGGTTAGGAGAGGCGATTGGGGATATTTTTATCCCACAAGGTTGATAGCGTAGTCTACAGATCGACCCTACATTGCATTAGGCGCTTTATGAGTTTCCTATTTACTTTTATTGTGCAAAAATATGCGGTTGTGTGCATCCTATCTATGCAGAGTCTAGGTGTGAGTTCTACTGGATTGTATATCAGTTTGATGCTATTTTTTAGGTTAATAAAATGTTTGTTTTCAAAAAGAAAAAAATACATGTGGAATTTTCGTCCCGAGATATTTTAAGTTGATCTGCGCACACAGGTGAGGAGTGATATGATGCCTTGCCGTCTCTCTTTTGCACCCATACATCGATTAATTTTTTGATCCCTTCCTGCAGCATGGTTTTTCCAAACATTTGCACTCAAAAGTTACTGGTTTGCGTTTTTGACGCAGTTGACATTGAGACGGATCAGACGCGCGCATAATTCAAAAGGTGCTCTCGTATTAGAAAGCATACTAAGTTGCGGAACTCTACGGATCTGAGCCCGAAACAAGCTCAGAGTGAGATGTACAAGTGTAAAAAAGAGTGAATGTTCAGCTTATATCCTTGGCCGCGGCGGTGACCTTCTCTGCGACGCCCTGCGCGGCGTCCTTGGTGGCGTCCCACGCGCCCTCCGCCGCCTACTTTGCCTGCCCACCGGCCTACTTGGTGGCGTCCTGTGCCGTCTCGGCCACCTTGCTGGCGCCGTCCTTGGCGCCATCCACGGCGCCCTCCGTCGCCTTCTGCGCCTCGCCTGCAGCCTCCCCTGCCGCTTCCGCCACGCCGTCCTTGGCGTCTGAGGCCTTTCCCGCGGCCTCCTCTGCTACTCCCTTCACGCTGTCGACGGCGTCGCTGGCGGCGTCCGCGGCTTTGTCTACCTGGCGCACAAGTCAAATGCATGTCAGCATCTCTCAGAGACTCATGGAACAAGCACATATAACAGTGTAAAAATAATAGACATGAGACCAGGGGTCCAATCTATCGGAAGTTCGGAACCATGCATGCATGCGTACCGGAGACGATCTCGGAGCGGTTCTCAGGCAGAGGCGGCCTCCACTCACGGCGCGAGGCCGAGCGGCGAGGAAGCACGGCGCGGGAAGAGCCTTGCCGGCAGCGGTGAGCGCGGCGGTGCCCACGCCTCCTCCGAGCAGCACGGAAGAAGATGCCATTATTGTTCTCGGTCTGAGCGTTGGTGAAAGAAACTGGATCAGTTTTGCGCTGATGGATGGGATGGACTGTGTGTGAGCTTATTAGATCCATGGTGCGGTGCTGGTTTTATAGGCAGGGCGTGTGCATGCAAAACGGCCGGGGCGAAGGGGAGGGAGGTACACGACGACACGGCGGGGGGTGGTCGGCAAGGTTGTGTGGTGCGGCGGTGCGTTCGAAACTGTCGACTGGTTCTGTGGTGCAGCAGCCATACTCGTGAGATTTTGCCGAGAGTAGAGTAGAAATAGAAAGAAGAAAAAGGACTCTTTGGTGCGCCCATGCTTGCCCGTCGAGCTCGTGCAAACCCACCTGTTTGGAATGGAGCGAAAATACCAAATCCTGCGGGTCCACGTTTGAAATCGAAGGACCGGATGAAAACTGAACGGAAAATTTCTGACTTTTCCGTGGTAAAAGAGAAACGGAATTTTATGGAACAGAAACAAAAAAAAAAATGTGAAAACGAAAATGAGAATGGAAACGGACTAAAATTCTATTTCCGGCGCAATACAACACTTTCCAATTTTTGCTACGATGTGCTGGCGCATTCTTCCAGGCCTAATAAGATTTTAATGCGGCGTTCAGCCTAACCCAAGAATTTAAGGCGACCTAACTAAAAAAAAAAAAATCTGAAGCGACCATATTTAGATCCTACGTACTCACATCTCATCTCCCGGTGGAGTTGTTCCCAGTTCGCCAGTTTAGCACCACACTAGGGTTAGGAACGACAGTAGAAATTTTGATGTTACGAAAGTTGATAATTTATGCCTACTATTATAAATCATGATATATCCTTCTATTTGATTTTATCATAGAAAATTGACAAACTTGTCAATTTGCTTGAGTTTTCCTGCCTGATTCGAGGGGTCTCTTCGTTTCAGAAAGCATCCCCATTCAGTTCCGTATCCACATCATATTCGGTCTCTATCTGTTTCTGACAATATTTGTTTCCCTATTTCTTTCTGCGCTAGCTATATTAATTCATGGTTTCGCAAAAAAATGAAAACAAATGTGGCACCACTCAGTTTCATCCGTGTTTGCTCTGTTTTCATCCCTCACATCCAACCTCAAGATATTTGACCCCAGTTGGCATCACCGATCTCAGTGTGCTGATCAACTAGCACATTCTAATTTGAAAGCTTAAAAGTGCAAATAATAATTACTAAATTCTTAATTATTAAAGAGAATTAACATATGGAGTTAATACGCTATGGGCAGTCATGTCTTGCACGATTGATTGAAGAGTTCGGGGTTTTAGATAAATAAAATGCACCAAAAAACATTTCTAGTTTTAGATAATTCATGTGTCCCACAATATAAAACGTAGATTGTCCAAAACGTCTTGTATTATAAGACATACCGTTTTCTATGGCTATGTTCCAACTCACTATGCCTCTAGATATAATCCTACAACTCGACAAGGCACATGAATCAACGAAGATTTTCTCGACCGAGGTTGATCTAAGGTCGAGGCTTAAGCGAAGGGTGATAACACTTGTTGTTCTTGAGGGATTGTGCAAATGAAAGCTTCTAGAATCACAAACCACTGTGGGGGTGATGCGTGTACCAATTATCTCTACCTCATAGAAGGGATCAATCATATTCAAAAACTTTTCATTATGCACGGGGTCACCATGAAACACCAAATCAAGAAACAACCGTTTAGGAGCATTTTTCCATTTTCATAGGCAAACCGGATCAACTCGACTACAACTGGGTGGCTTTTGCACTGCAGCTCGCAGATCTTCAACAAGTGGGCACGATCTTTTCAATCTCAAGGAGATAAAATGCCCAAAACAATGTGTGGTTGCCAAACGGCTTCATTGGCACTTTCTTAACTCACTGGTAGGATATCATTAGCTCTATATGGTGGCTATCCACGATTTTTTAAGTACCCACGTGAACAACTTCCACTTCCTCAACCTTGTGATCATGGACTTAATACCCCAAAAAGACGGTGCTGAGTCGATCATCAACTTTAGACCAATAAGTCTCATTCCTTGAGTTGGCAATATAATTTTCAAACCAATGACGTTGTGTTGCCCTAAAACGAAAAATATTGTCTCCACAAGCCAGAGTGCCTTCATCTAACCAAGAAACATTCACGACAACTTCATATATCTCCGTGCAGCCACGAGGTGTATTCAATGACACAACTCCCCTGATCTGCTAGTTAAGTTGTACATTGATAAACCTTTCGATACTATCTTCTAGATCTCTTACGTGTACTGGATTCCTGGCTGGACGAGACTTTTGCCATATGCTTCGTCACACATTCGGCTAAATGGCATCCCTTGTCCCTCAGTTGCTCATGGTAGGGGGCTTTGTGAAGGATATTAGCCCTCGATATTGTTCACCATCGCCTTTGACCCCTCCAGCGTCTTCTTCAACTTGCGAGCGAAACAAATCTTGTAACCCATTTGCAAGGAATATTCATGAAGCTCAAGATTTCTATCTACTCAGGTGACCTTGTGGTCTTTCTTAGACCAGATAGGGAAGAGTCATGCACCTTGCGCGCACATTGTACAACTTCGATCGCGTTACCGGCCTATGCATGAAGATCACGAAAAGTGCCAATGCTCCTATCAGATGCAATCACATAGACTTTAACCATATCCTCCTCCATTTCCATGCACAATGTATGGTGTTCCCGTTCAAATAACTTTGAATTCCACATTTCCTTGTTTGCCTAAATGGAGTGGACTTCTAACTTATCTTGACAAGATCGATGCTAATTTTTGTCCACTCCAGTAGTCAAACTGTCTACGTCCTAAACAATATTTACGTAATAAAAATCAAACCGTATCAACTCACACGCGTATTTCCTAGTTAATTATTAAGTCGTAAAAGACAGAACGCACCATACTGGCCCTGAGGCCGTGCCCCTACACGAGTCGACAACCACATCGCCCTACCGATCAAATCCGACACCCAAGAACTGAACGCAACACGGCTGATGCTTGTTCTCTATAAATGTGAGCATTGATTTCTTGTTGTCTCTCTTTTGCACCCACATCGATTGATCATTTGATTATTTTTTTGTTAAGAAAATTGATCTTTTGATATTCATTCTTGCAGCATGGTGTGTTAAAAGAATTGGTCAATTTTTTTTGACACAGCTGACACAGTCGGATCAGACGCGCGCACGGTTCAAAAGGTGCTCTCGCATTAGAAAGCATACTAAATTACAGAGCTCCAATGGCCAGACCCTAAAAAAAGATTGAAGTGAGATAAAGAAATGTAGAAGAAAGTAAATGTTCAGCTCAAATCCTTGGCCGCGGCGTCGTCGACCATGTCCGCGACGCCCTGCGCGGCGACATTGGTGGCGTCCCACGCACCCTCCGTCGCCTCCTTCGCTTTCCCTCCCAGGTCCTGCGCCGTCTCGGCCACCTTGCTCGGGCCTCCCTCGGCGATGTCCACCACGTTCTCGCCGGCTCTCTTGACGCCCTCCACGGCATTGTCCTTGGCCTCGCCGGCGCTGCCCAGGCCGCGCTCTGCCGCCTCCACCGTCTTCTCCTTCGCCGCCCCTTCCACCGCGCTGTCCTTCAAGTCCGAGGCCTTGCCCGTGGCCTCCCCTTCCACCCCATGCATGCTCTCGATGGCCTCGCCGGCGGCATCCACGGGTGCGTCGTTATATACCTCGCAATCGATCTTCGATGCAAGTCAGCAACACAGCATATCCATGTTAGAGAGCAAACGCCTGTGTATAGTAAAAACAAGTTCGGACCCATATGCGTACCGGAGACGAATCGGGAGGGGTTTGCAGGCAGAGGTGGCCCCCGGTCACAGCTTGCGGCCGAGCAGCGAGGAAGCACGGCCTGGGATAAGCCGTACCGACACCGGTGGCGCCGGTTAGAGCGGCGGCGCTTGCGCCGCCTCCGAGAGGGTCGGAAGAAGAAGCCATGGATGTGGTGTGGGACTGGGCGGTGAAGGAAAGTGGATCAGATCAGTGTGGCTCCAATCGATGAATGGACAGATGGTGTGAGATTTAAGCGCACTTGCGGTAGTAGGATGGGATTGGACGAGAGGTGCAGCGCTGGTTTTATAGGCAGCTCCAAGGGAAGGACGCGTGGGCCGTCGAGGCGCGCTGCTGCCGTGCACGACGACAGGGCGGGGGTGCAAGAGGCTCTGTGGTGCGGCAGCCAGCACCTGTGAGATTGTTGCCAGAAAAGAAAGAAGAAAAATCTATCCTTGGAGCGGCCATGGTTCCCCGCCTCTCGTGCGAACGCACACGTCTGTACATGACCTGTCCTGAACGGACCGAAGAAAACAAATCCTCGTGTACACGTTTGAAATTGAGGGTTTTACATCCGAGCGCAAGAGATATACAGTATGAGATTTCATTACCGGCCAGCTTATCCAGTGATACCAAACATCATGTCACGACAGCACTCTTTAAAATGGGCAGCATATCTGGTGATACCAACTCACATAGTACTAAGTACCAAACCAAAATTCAAATTTACAAGTTTCTCAAAATTTGAAACAAAGGTCTCAGTGTGCTGGACTCGTACGTTCTACCTTGATAGTTTAAAATGACAACTAAGAACAACATCAAAGAAGTGAGTTATGCTCAATTGGTTAGGAAAGTGGGTGTACAATCCAGCCACTCAATTTTAAGTACTCTGAGACGCATATTTGGATTCTTATTATTAAATAAAAGATGTAGCGGTTTCCCCTGCCGCATTCATTTTATAAAAGCAAGATCGTTAGTTGAAATCGTAAAACAACAAATAAGAATAAGAAAACCCGTTAATTATCAGGTGTTGTTTTGGTGGTGGTTGTGCGGCTGCCGCAAAGACTGTAACTCCGTAGCGGGACTTTTCTTTTTATTTCTTCTTCTTATTGTCTTTCGGCTGTGTGCATCCGTAATGGCTCAGGTTATTGCGTTGTTGCAGAGGCTGGGTGTAATTTGTATCTCCGCGATATTAATATACACTCTTTATCTAAAAAAAATGTAAGTACCCAAGGATAGAGGGTCGGTTTTGACTCGATCGTCTTGAGCTTAGCCTAACCCAACACACTCATAGTTTCTTCTTTTAAGATTTTGGCTATTTTTTAAGTGGAAACTCAAAGTTTTCAGAACTAAATATCTAGTAAATTAATCATTATTCTCTTAGTATTTCCGCAAGTTTTGACATCCTAGGCATGCCAAGATCCTTACCAAAATATGATCGCTAACAACAAGAGTTGTTGCTCGCTGACGAGCCATCAATTTTTCTACAAAGTATCGAGGCGGTGATTCACTGCTAATTGTTTGAAGATACCGGTCACTTCTTGTTCCTTGGGCACTGATGGTAGTAGACGATGGGTGTGAAAAATGTATCAAGAGGGTGTTGGAGATAGGAGACACCTTTTCTAAAAATACCAGTTGGCTAGGCTATGCTAGAATTTACAAAGAGTGAACTAGCATTTCCATTGGGTTGGATCTCATTGTTTCTTGCAAACATCATATCAGGAGATGATCATGCTTGATCAAAAGAGACATAATCATTATGGGTGTAGAGAAATATTTTAGGAAAAACTCCAGCAGTTGAAGCATAAAGATGCTAGGAAAGATCACTATGATTTCCAATCATGCCTAACTGCTTTCATTTGATTCTCTTTAGCTCATTTTAGTTAGCCTTTTATATATATTTTTTAAATCTCTCATATTCACGTGCCATGAAACCAAACAATTATAAATACATGCAAACCATTGTTGTCATGTGAGCAGATCAGGGCTATAGGAACAGTCGGCCCTAGCTGGCTTCAATTACGAAATATCGACGAGTTAGGATTTGTATGGTTTAAATTAGAGAATATTTATTTAAATTGGAATAATAAGATACTATTCGTTAGGAAAGTAGAGGTAGGTTTCTAGGATATCAAGTTGAGTCTTCCCTATGTTGAGTCTTCCCTATAAGAGGGTCCCCCTTTACTCGTTATGGGCAGTCAAGAAATAAATCAATCTTGTTATTCCGCTCCTTCCTCCCCACCCTTGAGGTGCGGCTACTTTCATGGAGTTGTCGCACCTCATGGGTCCAGGGTAATCTCGTAAGGCCCTAGGGTCATTAGCCCCTCTGTCGTGACCCAGGTCCAAGTCCAGGGCTATTGTTTTCTTTCCAAGATATAGAGTGAAAGATGTTTATTTCCTATTTGATTGATTTTTCATTCCAGTTGTATAGGTAAATGTTTTTGCTAGGTTCAATAGTTTTGTATGTAAGTACATCTCTTTTGGCTATGTTTTAATAGAAAAGATCAATCTTATACATCTTTTTTAATGCTAACTAGATTAAACGTTGCGCCAAAAACATGTTAGAACGAGTTATTGTCCTTTGTTTATAACAAACTTCTTTACCCTTCTTATAACTCAGATTTAACTTATGATGTTAACTAGCATATTTCTCTATGACAATTTGCACAATTGAGTACATAACATGAGCACGAAATATTATGATATATAAAATATTCATCTTTATACAATTGTAACATCTATTGCCACAAGCATATGTGTGATAAAACATAACAATGTAGAGAAATTATGTTTTTCCTAAGACTTAGTTTGGGACATTTCCCTTTCAAACACGTACTTAACTGAACTCCTTCTAGGGTACGATAATAGAATCAATGTCATGACTCTTCATACATAAATTTGTGTCACATTGATGTATTCTTTATATTTGTATGTGTTTACTACTACCTCTCTTCCATATTATAAGGTGTTTTACTTTTTTAGAATTCGATGTATATAGACGTATTTTGGTGTTTAGATTCACTCATTTCCTCCGCATGTATTCCACATTGGAATATCATAAAAATTTATAGTATGAAACAGAGGGAGTACTATTGGTATACGCAAATATTTAGGATGTGTAGTGAGTTCTCAAAAATATCTCAAATAAGGTTTGAATGCTTGTTTAACCTGGGTATAAATAAAGAAAATCTAGAGTAGATGGATGTCTACAGGTGGTTTGGGCTTGAACAATACTACACATTATCACTTACGTTATTTGTTTAGTCAAATATGTCCTTCGCGCTCACGGAGATATACAACTAGTTGACAACACATTCAGGCGCTCTATACTTGGCATCTAAATGTTTTCATTTGTAATGCAATACGAGAGTGTGGAACATGTATAGCTATTCTATATGTGTTGATGTCTTAAATACATCCACCTAGTATGTTGATGTCCTAATCTATTATCAGTGTCCATAGTTCTAACTTCTAAGTTTAGTGTTAAACTTTCCTACGGACATATTACATACAAACCCTTGTATTTCACACAAATCACCCCTCAATCCCCTTATGAGTTTCAATAAATGTTTTATTAGGTTTCACACAGATTCGTACTTCGTCAAGAAACATGAAATTGTTTTCAGAACGTATGGAGATTCAACATAGTTCCATATATGTTTTATACATGTTTTCATGAAGTAAACATATACATGCATAGTTTCGTATATGTTTAACTTTGTTTTGAAATATGTCGGCAATTGGAGCACGGGTCAATTTTTGTAGGCAAATATATCGGCAATCAACAGGTCTAAAGGTGGAGTGCGGGTTGATTTACAGGACGTCAACATACACGTGGAATTTTTGCACTGGATGACGTTCCGTAGATAATTTAAGTTGTTCTCTGCACACGTGAGCGGTGATTTTTTTTTTTTCGAAATGGGTATTCCCGGCCTCTCTCTTTTGCACCGATACATGATTAATCGTTTGATCCCTTCCTGCATCATGTTTGTCAAAACATCTGCACTCAAAAGTTACTGTTTTCCGTTCTGACGCAGTTGACATTGAGACAGATCAGAGGCGCACACAGTTCAAAAGGTATACTGAATTACAGAGCTCTAATGATCTGACCCCGAAACAAGATCAGAGTGAGATAAGTGTAAAAAGAGTAAATGTTCAGCTCAAATCCTTGGCCGCGGCGGTGACCTTGTCCGCGACGCCCTGTGTGGCGTCCTTGGTGGCGTCCCACGCGCCCTCCGCCGCCTCCTTTGCCTGCCCGCCGAGGTCCTGCGCCGTCTCGGCCGCCTTGCTGGCGCCGTCCTTTGTCGCGTCAACCGCGCTCTCGCCGGTGCTCTTGGCACCCTCCACGGCGCCCTCCGTCGCCTCCTGCACCTCGCCTGCAGCCTTCCCCGCCGCCTCCGCCGCGCCGTCCTTGGCGTCCGAGACATTGCCCGCAGCCTCCCCTGCTGCGCCCTTCACGCTCTCGACGGCGTCACTGGCGGTATCGGCGGCGTTGTTTACCTGGCGCACAAGTCAAATTCATGTCAGCAACTCAGCATCTCTGAGAGACTCAGGGAGCAAGCACGTAAAATAATAGACATGAGCATGCGAATCAGGAGTTCAGTTCAATATATCGGAACCATGCATGCGTACCGGAGACGATCTGGGAGCGGTTTGCAGGCAGAGGCGGCCTCCACTCACGGCGCGAGGCCGAGCGGCGAGGAAACACGGCGCGGGAAGAGCCTTGCCGGCAGCGGTAAGCGCGGCGGCGCCCGCGCCTCCTCCGAGCAGCACAGAAGAAGAAGCCATTATTGTTCTGGGTCTGGGTGTCGGTGAAAGAAACTGGATCAGTTTTGCGCTGATGGATGGGATGGACTGTGTGAGCTTATTAGATACATGGTGCGGTGCTGGTTTTATAGGCAGGGCGTGTGCATGCAACACGGACGGGGAGAAGGGAAGGAGGGAGATGACACGTCGACCGTCGAGACCCGCGGGTGCACGACGACACGGCGGGGGTGGTCGGCAAGGTTGTGTGGCGCGGCGGTGCGTTCGAAACTGTGGACTGGTTCTGTGGTGCAGCAGCCATACTCATTAGATTTTGCCAGGAGTAGAAAGAAGAAAAACGAATCTTTGGTGCCCCCATGCTTGCCCATCGAGCTCGTGCGAACCCACGTAGGTACATTACCTGTTTGGAATGGATCGAAAATACCAAAACCATCGGGTCCGCGTTTGAAGTCGAAGGTTACATAATACATACAACCTCGAGATATTTGCATCACCGATCTCGGTGTGCTGATCAACTAGGACATTCTAATTTGAAAGCCTAAAACTGCAATTAATAATTAATAAACCGTTAATTATTCATTAGAATTGACACAGATGGAGCTAATACGCGTATGGTCACTCGTGTTTTGCCCTGTTGATTGAAGATTTGATGATTTTAGATAAATAAAATTGCACCAAAAAACATTTCTAGAGGCCATGGTAATAAACAACAACTTTCCCTGTTTTACACTATAAACCGTTTTGGCAAGGTAAAATTGTTTTCCGAAACGTCTTGTATTATGGGATGGACCGACCGGTAATTTTAACACATAGGGTCAAAGTCACCGGTAAATAAAGATTGTGGATCTAGAGTTGATCCCTGCTCTCCACGGCTAAGTTACAGCTCACTATGGCTCTGGATATCACTCTACAACTCGACAAGGCACGAGATTCACCACATGTTTCCTCGTCCAACGTTGATCTAAGATCAATGCTCACACGAAGGGTGGTGACACTTGTTGTTCTTGATGGATCGTGCAAACGACAAGTTTCGATAATCACAAACCTCAATGAGGGTGATGCGTGCACCAACTATCTCTACCTCACAAAAGGGGGCAATCATGTTCAATAACTTTTCACTCCGCACGTGGCCATCGTGACGCACTAAATCAAGAAAGCAACCGTGTATGAGCATTTGTCCGATTTCATAGGTAGCCCGGATCAACTTGACTACAACTCGATGGCTTTTGCACTCTAGATCGCACAACAATTGGGCATGTCTTTTCAATATCAAGGAGATCAAATGCCAAAACACAAAGCAACAGTGGCGGAGCTTGACAAAAATGTCTGGGGGGCGAAAGACACACACAAAAAAAAAATCCACTGCAACAAACTAGAATTTGTAGACTTGAGACAAGGTTATATTGATACTCGACACATTAGACCAAAATACATACTCAGCGATGAGCCTTGAAGCTTGAATGAGTCGTTACCAAACCATGTAGCCACTACAGATCAGCATGTCGATTCTTAATGGTAACAAATTTTGCTAAAATTCCCAAATCCCAAGTTCTAGCACCACTGATCTCTGTTACTCCCAAAGTCCCAATTCAAACAACTACTCAGGCGCAGGATAAATCTGCAATTTAAACAAGAAGATAACTACCAATTAGGAGTTTGAGATTGAGGACGATGTGATCCGGTACACTGTAGTGTGTAGTCGTACTGGAAAATCTCACAACGAGTAGTAGCAACTAGAATACTAGATTGCCACTTACCAAAATTAAATATGAATAGCTGGAACGGTGGAGCCGTGGAGCTGCGCCTGCTTCATGCGTGATTGGTCACCGGATACCGTCGTGTCTACTGGTTGCCGGCCGCCGGGAAGAGGGATTGGGATTTGGGATGGGATCCACTGCTTCTGGCCGGCCATGGCATCGAGGGGGTTTACCGTCGCCGGTCGCCGGCTCGGGGCGGGGCAGTGATTGGTCGTGCCGTCGTGGGGATCGGCCGGTCGGGTCGCCGCTGCGAGCGCTGGGTGCGCGAGTACTGCGATCTAGGCGAGCTGCGACGGTGCGAGACTGTTTTGGAGGACGCTTTCTTCATCGACATAGCTCCGCCGTTGCAAAGCATGGTGCCCGAATGGTATCATCGACGCTTTCTTCACTCACTGTTATGATATCATTAGCTCCATCTTATGGTGGTTATCCACGATTTTGCCACTATCCACGTGCACAACTTCCACGTCCTCAACTCTCTATTGGTGGCCTTAATATCCAAAAAAGACGGTGCTGAGCCAACCAACGAATTTAGACCAATAATTCTTGTTCATGGAGTTGTCAAGATAATTTCCAAATCCATGTCGTTGTGTTGCCCTAAAACGGAATATATTGTGTTCGTAAGCAAGATTGCATTCATTAAATACATGAGCATTCACGACAACTTCATGTATCTATGTGGAGCCAGGAGCAGGGGTAGAGCTACACGTATGTCAGGGGGGGCCGCCGCCCCCCCAGCCCAAGAAGATGTTAGCAAAATTTTACTACTGTTTGGCCCATTTTAGCAAAAAATCATTAGTTTTTGGCCTTTTTGCCCCCCCCCCCCCCAATCTGGCACAATATGCATGTGAAGCCCATTTGCCCCCCATTCACTTGGCCCAAGCTCCGCCACTGGCCAAGAGGCGTCTTCATCAGACACAACTCCGCAGCTATGCTAGTCACGATGAACATTGCTAAAGCTTTTGATACATTATATGGAGTTATCTTCTAGATCTCTTACGTGTATGGTGTTCCCAAATATCTAGAGGAGATGGGTGGTTTAACTTTTTGTCATGAGCTTTGTCACACATTCGGCTAAACATCACTGGTCTCTCAATTACTCATGATAGGAATCTTTGTGAAGGAGATCATTTGCCCCTGATGTTGTTCACCATCGCCCTTTGACCCACTCCAACGCCTTCTTCAGCTTGCGACCGAAACAAATCTAGTGACCCATTTGCGGCGCAAATTCATGAAGCTCAAGATTTCTATGCACTCAGATGACGTTGGGTCTTCTTAGACCAGAGAGGGAATAATTCCTCCACCTGGTGCACACGTTGTACAACTTCATGAAGCTCAGGATCTGAGTCCCACTCCCCATCCCTCGATGAAGCCATCGGAAGAAAAGGGACGCATAAGCTCTAGAAAGGAAAGTAAGCAAGACAGGTAGGAGAGAGAAAGAATGAGAAGAAAAGGAAACCCCTTCATATCTTAAGTTTATATTTTCTGGTTGAGGACTATTGTATCAAATCATTCGCTTAGCAAAATTTTAGAATAAGTGTTTCTCACTTATGTATACTAAACTTTCTTATTTAATTATAACTCGAATATTTAACTAATAACCATAACAAATAACTCTTCATGTTATAATCTGCAAAATTAACAACATAATGTAAAATGTAAGCATTTCATAAACATTATCTGGTTGGTGTATTTTCCATAGAGATTTGGTTTGGTACATTACCGCTTTCAAAACATCTACTTAAACTAAATTCCTTCTAGGGCTAAGCACAACTGGAAGACAGGCTTATGTAGGTTAATTTGTGCCACATCTATGTATTATTTTGTATTTATATGTGTTTGTTCCTGTTTACTATTTTTAAATATCTAGGACGGTAGCGTACTCACAAATAACTTAATCAAGGTTTGTTTGATATATAGTTTATCTTAGGTGTAATATTTTTTCGGAATATACCAATGTCTAGAGTTGGTTTGTCCTTAAATAATTTTGATTGTTACATTTTGTGTTTGTTTAGTCAACTATGGGGGTTCATATGGAGCCCGAGCTACATGTAGCTCTTTTTTGAAAAATTCAAAATCGACACTTTTTAGGTTCGAAAAATCGCGAAAAAAATTCCTAATGTAGATACAGTCGAGATCTACATGCAAAATCTCAACTCAAACTTCATGGTATTCTGGGCTACAGAAAAAAGACAAATTGGAAAAAATTACAATTTTGGAAATTGTGTATTGTTTACCACCAAGATCCACTCATTCCACGATACAATGAATTTCATTTGCAATTTTGCACGCTTGTAGACCTTGAAACTATCTATGTCTATGATTTTGTTCGTGATTTTTGGAAACTCAAAACTGCCGATTTTGATTTTTTCAAAAAACAAACTTCAAGTAGGTCGGGCTCCAAAACACCTCGAGAATGTACAACACAATATATGATCATAGTACTCGTGTCCGGGATTTTCCTTGGTTCGTTCATAATTAATATGTATAAAGTACGCAACTCAACCTTATGCCATGGGTGTCTCCACCATTTCCCCGTCTCTTATGCTAGTCAACATCAGCAGCTCTCCGTGATTTTCATGACGGTACAAGTTCATCTCATAGCCTAGAGCCCCACAAACACGTGTCGGTTTTGCTTTCCTAGGCCAAATCCTCACCAACATGTTCCTAACCTAGTCCATAGGTACCCTATGGTCATATTTCCATGGCCGGCTTCACCCTAAAGAAGATCTATCATCCCATCTTCAAACACAACAACATAAACGTGTTCTTGACAAGACACGTGCATGTGTGGGTCCTGGTGGGCACATCCGCGAAATCACCAAATTTTCATCGATGAAACTCGACTGGAGGATAGAAATGGTTATGTGACGGGACATACACCATGTGTGATGCCACGACTGATACGTCTGTAACGTTGTTTGGAACACCCAAGTGGAAAGAATGATGTAGACAACATAAAATAATTCTCCTCTATTGAGAACCAAGGTTTATCGAAGTAGTAGAAATATTAAGTCTTCGGCAAATTAACAACACATGCACACCAAACACAAAACCAAATTTCCCAACGTGCAGTAAAGTGTAGAAGCCTCCAGTGATGAATTGTTTAACAGGGCTCTAGATCCATATTTGCGATGGTGGCGGCTATGTATTGTATTTCCCAAGCGACTTGATACCTCATCTAATTAGGTAAGAATATTTTTATAGGCGAAGGGATGACGCGAGGGGCAGCGGAGGCGGCGGCGCACGTGTTGGCCACGGCCCGTACCGCCAGCTGGTTCCCCCTTTTGGTTCTCCATGTCCGTCTTTGAAAGTTACGATGTTTTTTGATTTTTTTTCCCCGATTTTTTCCCACAACTTCATTTTTGGCATTTTCTACGATGCGAAAGCAATAGAAAATAGAAGCTGGCACTTCGCACTGCGTTAATAGGTTAGTCCAATAAAATACTTAGAATGATATAAAATTTTGATAAAAGCGTGTAATAATGGTATAACAATAGCATGAAACAATCAAAAATTATAAATATGTTTTGGACTTATCAACGACTTGAATGATATACACGCATAAATTTTAAGTAGATATTAGTTACGGGGCATGATATTGAACGAACAACAAATATTGATCACTTATTGGCGTTTTGGAAAATTGTGAGGCTTGAAGATTAATCTTCACACCCTTTCAGCAATGAAGGATATACCTATATATTCCACATAGCTTGGTATCTCTTTGCAGGGACGGAGGGAAGGGGGGACGAGCGGGGGCGAGACCCCCGCCAATGTTTCTGTCGCGGGCATGTACAATGGTAAATAAGACGCGCCTTCTCTTAGCCATCCACATCATCTAGAGAGGGCAAAATTATAATTTGTACAATGCATTATCCCTTGTTGCTATCCCTAGAAATTAATGAGAATTAATTATATTTTAGTAGGAAATTGTATTTCTAAGGGAAGACAAACGGTACAATGGTGAAATTAGCCTTCTCTTATTTCGTAAGAGATCATCTCTTAGCTAAGAGATGGCAGACTCCCCTTTTCTCATTCTCTCCTCTAACTAGACAAATATTCTACGTGTCAACACTAAGAGAAGGCTGACATCACCCCATTGTACATGCCCTAATAGCTCGATGCATAAAACGCTAATTTCTCGGCTGCTCGACTAATCCCCCCATCCGTGTGTAGCTCACGTAAAGGCTGATCCCGTAAAGCCCATCTAATATCTTGAGAGCTAGGCCTAAGCCAGCAAACAGATTGCTACTTCAGTACTGGGCCCAAACGTGGTGCCTAGCCCATTCGGAAGCAGGCAAGGAGCATTAGAGGCCAGCCAATTTCTCAAAACCAGAAACAGCACGCACACACGCACCACATAGATAGGATCGTTAATCCTCAAAAAAAAAAAAGATCGGATAGTCGCTCCTAGTTCCATCGACGTTTTGTTTCTTCTGCGATCCTCCCCTGCCGTGTCGCCTGCTGCCAAGTCTCCAAATCTGCAATTCCAAATACTCAACCGAGATCTGAGAAAACGGCGGCAATCCACTGCACGGGTGCTCGGCGGGTGGCAACGACGTCAACATGAGCCGACGGCGAGGGAAGAAAAAAATGGTAGTTTACTCGTATAGCTCATCTAGCTTGTTTTGTTCGCGCCTTAGTTTAGTCCAGCCAACACCTAATATCAGATCAGTGTGTGCCTTCAAAATTTAACTAGGAAATTTCCAATTGTCCAGTAGGCGGAAGTCAAAATAAATAAATAAGCCACTTATATTGCAGAAAAACAGGCATAATTTTGATTATGTACATCATATACTTTAATTTAGTGTATTGTGAGACAAACTTTTCTATCGATTTGATGCTTCTACTTCTCGCCCTCCCCCCCCCCCCCCCCCCCCCCTATATAAAATTTCCGGCTCCGTCCCTGTCTCTATGTCTTACTGTCCATTGTAGGAGGCTACACGATAGAGACATGTAAGATGTCGAAGAGCACTTTGAGATGAGAATGATTAAATAGAGCTTCTATTCTCATTGGTTAGCTAGTTTTTAAGGATTCAATTCTTGGTAATTTATCTATATCCATGGTTTCCTTCTTCGAGATACCCGACGGGGTACAAATGAGGTCAGAGTTTTACCATTATCGATGTAACTAGGAGATCATAGTCAAAAGTGCATGCTTGCCAAATGGAGTATTTTGTGCCGACCAAAGGACTAAGGAGGTATGTACAGGATCTTGAACTCAATCACATATGACAACAACTCTTGTGCAATAAATACCTCATGGGTACACCGATGCCAAGGGAATGGCATGGTCAAAGTCCAACGGGTAGAAGATTGTTAGGTTTTGAGATATTCAAAGGAACTGGACGACATTAATAGGTCAAAGTAGATTTATTTGAATTATATTCACCTTGATCCAGATTATCAGGCATATAAATTTGTAACAATGTTGAAGTTTTCTAAGTTACGCCAAGTTTATACATCCATAATATCAAATATATACACCATGAAAACATATTTTATGATGGACATATTGATATTAATTTGGTACTGTACATGTTGATAGCTTTTATATGCTTAGTCAAACTTAATAAACGTTGACCTACAATTAAAACTTTTATGTCTTATAATTTGGAACTGAGGGAGTATTGCTAAATGAGTAGGTGGGGTTGTAATAATTTTCAGAAGAACATTTTTTTTTATCGATGTACCATCTTTCTAATCACCTTCATTTCTTGTATGATCATTAGGAAAGAATGTTTAATTCTTTGCTTAGTCTATTATTGTTTCTTGTGGACGGACATAGTAGCAATCACCCCTATGAATTTTTTTTACTTGTGATAGTTGAATTTTTTTTATAAATTGAGAGTAAAAAATATCATGTGATATCTTTGTAAATGAATGGTGTTTAAGGAAAATATGTCAATGGAAATGCACATGAAGACAAACTATTGTTATTATTCACAAAAAAGACAAACTTAATTTTACTATCATTATTATTACTATGTACTACTATTATCATTATTGACTACTACGCAATACCTATTTATAGATTTCTACTTCGCTACCTATGACCTTGTTACCCACCCCGAAACAAGCGTGCTTAGTTTTGGCTTAATCTTCCACCTCCTAGAAGTACATCCGAGCAGTGGCGAAGCCACCCTCATGAATCTGTGGGGTCATTGATAATTTTTTGGGTTTTTTCTTCACAATGTACAGTGTTTTAGGCTGTTTTTCTCAAAATTTATGAGGTCGGCCGACCCACATCTAACACGTAGCTCCGCCACTGCATCTGAGTTGTTCGATATTGGTTAACAGGTTTAAAGGAAGTTATATATATGAGAGCAGATCCAATTGGGAACACAAGTAGAGAATGTTTGTCAATAAAAGTCGGAGCTCAGTCAAGTTCTCGGCAGTTGGATTGTTTTTCTAATCATTGTTGGTCTAGCGGCAAGCATAAATTTTTCATGAGCTGCACAATGATTGCAAGTGAGATATTTCAAGTTGCACCATGGTTGGAACCGAAATTTTCCAGCTGCACCATGGTGGCAACTAGTAGATATTTTTCAGTTGGGCTATGATTGCTACTGAATTCTCTCGAGTTCCATACTTATAAGGTATTGAATAAATAGTA
Source organism: Poa pratensis (assembly GCA_947311845.1). Taxonomy (NCBI): domain Eukaryota; kingdom Viridiplantae; phylum Streptophyta; class Magnoliopsida; order Poales; family Poaceae; genus Poa; species Poa pratensis. The sequence continues at coordinate 138,416,508 of CAMZMU010000052.1, read as the reverse complement.
CAACTGGAATTTTCTTCTTACAAAGTGGGTGGCGTCTGGACCGAGATTTGAGTAGTTTTCGGTTGAATGAGAGAGCTAGTCACAACCATATAAATTTGTGTAGACAATAATGTTTGACATCATATAACAAGAGTGATTCGATGCAGAGGTTAAGGCTTCCCTTTTCAAAAATAAAATATAACAAAAGCGATAAATCCTATACGAGATGGAATAAATACAACTATCTCATTTCTTGTATATCAAAGTATATGCATGCAGATCGCCGGACTAACAATAATTAACGTATAGTGCTAGAGCTACTCCTTGGTAGCGGCTTTGGCCTCGGCGGCGACGTTGTCAGTGACGCCCTTGGCGGCGTCCTTGACGCCCTCCAACCCCTTCTCCGCCGCCTTCTTCGTCTCTGCGCCGAAGTCCTTGCCCTCCTCGGTGGCATCCACGGCCTTGTCCGTGTGGGCCGATACCACTAGTAGAAACAAGCCCATGTATCCCGGGTCCAGAGGGCCTTTGATCCCGGGTTTACAACCGGGATTAAATGGTCGGGACTAGAGGGGGGGTGGCTTTTATCCCGGGTGTCCACGACCCGGGATAGATGGGCCTCCACGTGGGCGCGGCTGGGCGCGCAGGGGGGGGAGCTTTGGTCCCGGTTCGTGACACGAACCGGGACCAAAGGGTTTGCATCTTTTGTATTTTATTTGCTTATTTTTTAGGGTTTTCGATTTTTTGTTTTCCATTTAATTATTTCCTATTAATTAAGATCACGTTGCGCATACAAAGTCACACACATATATAAAGTTGACACATCGATCGATGTCACGCGTGATGCATACATATAAGTCACACACATACGTTTTGATACATATATAATTAAGTCACACACCGACATCACGTTTCTCACGTCGAGATCACGTCAATTACATTGGAGGCAGAAAATAATTTCTAGGGTGAAAAAATTCTCCGGATTTCTTCAGGACCTCCTTGTTCAAAAATCCTGCCAATTCCTCTTGAATTGCTATAAGGCGCTTCGTTGGTATGAGCTTGTCCTTCTCTCGTTCCATCTAGATCAATAAGAAAATGTGAAATCATCAGAAAATGTGAAAATGGAAATGAACACAAATATGGTAATGAAGTAATTGCCGAGAGTGTATACAGACCTCTGTTGTTCTGAGCTTTCTATCCCGCTGATGAACAAAAGATCGTATGTACTCGCAAACATAATATCCACATAAATTATTCCCTTGTGCCTGCCTCAGACACCACTTTACAAAGAATAGAATTTAATCAAAATAACAATCAAGCATGATAATGGTGCTGAAACTAGAATTTAAAAGTTGCGCGGACATATATATATAGTACTACTACTTACCTTGGTTTCATACCAAAACAGGTGCGGTTTCCAAGTCCCACGAACCTCGGTAATGAACTTTTCCCAAACCCTGGCCGGCAAAAGAAAAAATCAAAGGACTTGAACGAACGAAAGAGATCGATATATAGAGCGATAATGACTGAAGTTACCTCTGAAACATTGCTTGCAAGTTGATATAATCGTCCATATCTTTCCTTAACGAGTCCAGGACTTGAACGCATGCTTGTTCAGGTCTAATGTCTACCAGAATCCAATGGTTGCTTCACACATTTATATGTCCATGAGTTACACTAAACATCGAGTAAGCAAAGTAGAATGTGTAGAAGGTACGGTAACACTCACCTGAAGTTGTAAGGAAGAAGTATATCTTCACATGTATGGTGTTTCACTAGATATTGGGTGTCCTCGGGATGGTTCCTTACGGTTACTTCATGAATCCAATATGGGTCCATGAACCCTAAACTATAGATTCCGTTGTCTCTGCATTCGACGATCTTCATTCTGCATATATAATAGCGTACAAAAGAATAAAGTTAGATAATTGGCAACGAACGAGCTGAGATAGAGACTTAATTAAATTGCATAAAATAAATCACTTACAAACAATAGCAGCTGATGATGGCTTTGTCGAGGGAGTCTTGATTGAATAACTGAAATATTTCGTCAAACGGCACATACATCGCGTTATCCTCTAAATAATGGTCTTTCTTATATGAAACGTGGAAATACTCATGGTGCTTCTTTACGGCTCCCTCGTACCACTCATGCAAACGTCGCAATTGTGTCGGCAGAGATTTGACCATCTCAGGTCTGACCAAGGGCTTCCCGTAGGCATATGTCCATGCATACATATACTCTTTGGGGTTTTCTATGCGAATTGTGTCTTGCTGTATTTCCTTATCGGACACCACTTTGAACGCGGGGACCGACTGGTTTGCCTGTTCTCCGAGCTGGGCCACTTGTTTCCCGGATTTCTTATTAGCTTCCCTCTTTTGGCGAAATGCAGCCTCCTTCTCCTGCTGGGCCTTTTTAGCTGCCATCTGCTGCTGCTCCCTCTTTTGGCGACATGCCTCATTCTCCTGCAAATTCCGTTCTCTAATTAACTTTTCAATGGTACGATCATAGTCGTCTCGCAGAATAGGCGGCCGTGCCGGCCCAGTCGATAGATTTTTCAGAAATTGTGCCACTTTTCCCGGTGCTATTACCTCCTTTCGCATGTGCCGTTTCGGTGCCAATTGTTTTTTCACATCAGCTCGCACCGACTCCTCGAGTTCCTCTGGAGTCAAGTCGTAGGATCTCTTTGGAAGAGGCTTTCGCAACTCACGTTCCTCTCGAGTTTCTGGCGGGAAGTTTAAAGCGCACCTCTCTGTATATTTCGACGGGACTTTAGTTTCCGCGAAACAGAGCGCACTCTCTCTTGAGGTGGTGGGGATGGACTCGGGCTGGGCTCCCGACAGTCGTCACGAGGTGGCGAGGATGCATCTTGAGGTGGGGGGGATGGATCTTGAGGTGGTGGTGCAGGGGATGGATCATGACGTGGGGAGGGAGGATCTTGAGGTGGGGGGATGGATCATGACGTGGGGAGGGTGGATCTTGAGGTGGGGGGTTGCTACTTGGAGGAGTCGGTGGCCTTGGCGGCGGCAAGTTTGGAAACAAGATGTATTTCTTTGGCCACAGAATGATGGACTTCTTGGCATCTCCTAGTGTCCTCTCGCCGTCACCTCCAGGAATGTCAAGATTTAGATTAGCATATAACGGCACAATGTCATCCACCCCGACAATAGCATAGCCAGCTGGAATCCCGCCGAGATGGTACCTTGGTCCAGGTTCATTCAGTAAAGCATAGCCGACCGCCACCTTGAAGGACAAGTTGCCATTGCCATATGTAGCTCGCATTCTGTCTTCTCCGTGATATCATCCACGGGGTATCGAGTCGGCGGCGCTTCAAGTTCAGAATGTTCCATCTGCGTGGAACCCACGCTGCTTTTTTGCTGATTAGATGGGGCGGCTTCGACTTCTGGACTTTCTAGCTGCACACGAGATTCCCTTTGCTGACTTTGCTCCAGCTGATGCACCTTGCGTTCCAATGCCGATAACCGGTCGCTCTCCTCCTTTTTCTTTCTCTGACGGCTTCTATAAGTGTGAGCGTCTGCCGGAAAACCTTGTGCCCAAGTAACTCCGTATCCATAACCTCGTACTCGTCCAACTTTTTCAGGATTCCCGAGTGCGAGTGACAGCTCGTCTTTCTCTCTGTCGACCTTGTAGGTTCCATTTCGAACTTGCTCTATTGCTTTCTCAAGTTCTGTGGTTATAAACCTAATCTTTGCCTCCCATTTTCCCTGAGCAACAATCTTCCCTGTGTCAGGGTCCAACCCAGCGCCATGCGCGAACACCAAAATTTGGACCTATCGGGCCAGCCCGCTGTCTGTGGAATCTTCCCCTCATCAAGCAGTTTTGCTTCAAATGCTTCCCACTTAGGCACGGCAGCCTTGTAGCCACCTGCCCCCAAAGTGTGGTGATATTCCTTCTTCGCAGCATTTAACTTGTTTCTTTCCGATCGGGCCACAGCGGCCTCCGATTCTCTTTGCTCTTTAAATAAGGGCCACTGGTCGTTTAGCTTCACTTGTGCTCCGGTGAATACTGGAGTGTATTCAGGATCTTTTTCCTTCTCTTCACAATAATCTTTCCATATAGTTTTCTTGTGGGTTCGGAACTGTTCGGCAGCCTTGCCAAGAGTCCACTCCTTGACTTTCTCCATCCACTTCTCGTTTTCTGTCACTTCTGGAGGCAGGGTGACCTTTGTCAAGAGCTTCTCCCAAAACAAATCTTTTGTTTGGTCGTCGACATAAGTCCAAGTCTTGCTCCCGTCCTTCCGCGGATGCCATTCTTGACATGTGATCGGTACCATGTCCCTAACTAAAACTCCGCATTGGTTTATAAATTTGCGGCGGCACTCTAAGGGTTGCATTGGTTGGCCAGTAGCATCAACTATGTCGATCACTACCCTTTGACCCTCCTTCATCGGCTTCGACGGGCCTCGAGGCTTCATGGCTTTCGACCCTTTCGACACTCTAGATGCAGATGATTTGCTTGTTCCAGAGGGCTAAAAGAAAAAAAAGATTCGTTAATAACCGCAGGATCAAATAATTAAGCTATGTCATCGATCAACAGAGGCTTAATTAATATATACCTCGCCTGAGTTTGTTACTACCACTTCCTTCTCTACACAAATTTCTGCTCCCTCACCGGAGTCATTGAGAAATTGGGAGCTGAATTCCTCTAAATTTGCCACATCGTCTTCTTCACCGACAGGCGCGGCTGCACGTCCTGCTATAATCATACACATTCGCTCTTCACGATCCTCGTCTCTAACGCCGAGGCCCGGAAAAAGTGGATCCAATGGCTCTCCACGCTCCTCGTCTATGCCGAAGTCGTCCGGACAATTTGGATCCATGGCTCAATTAATGTGCCTGCAATCAATTTTGTAACAAGAATATGAATATCCATATGTAAAATTAAATGACACTCAAATCCATGGCTCAATTACATCTAAAATTTGCAAAAGAAGAAAGCCTACAATTGATTTACAAGATGAACAAGATGGCAATTTTAACTATATAATTCATTTTGGTTATAGTTACAAAATGAACTTAATTCATAGCAAAATTCATATCAATTTTAATCAATTTTACAAGATGGCAAATTTACAAGATGGCAAATTGATTTACAAGATGAACAAGATGGCAAATTTTACTATAACTTAGATCAATGATTTGGATCCAAAATTCATAGCAAAATTCATATCAATTTTAATCTCCACATGAACTTAATTAGAACAAAATGGCATAAAATTTTAATCTAAACATCACTAAAATGTTAACTTAATCTAAACATCACTTAATTAGAACAAAATGGAATTCAAATTCATAGCAAAAAATTCATAAACATGAACATAATTCAAATTATGCCTCTGCCTCTGCCTCATCACTAAAAAATCATCAAATTCAAATTTAGATTTAATTATTTTTAACCTAAATTTGTTAAGTTTAATTGCTCACATATTTTTGAATAATCAAACAAAATGGGCAACAACTAATTTACAACAACTAATTCATAATTTCAAAACTATGCATACTAATCAAAAATTAGAGGTGTTTTCTAACCGAATTTTGCTAACCTAAAAAAATTGCTAACCTAATGCTAACCTAATCTTAAAATTTGCTAACCTCTCGAGGCACGGGATCGGAGGAGGTGACCACGCGGCGACCACGGCCAGCAGTGGGCGGGCAGCTTCACGGCGACCACGGCGGCGCGGGGCGGGCTTCGGGGCGGCGACCACGGCAGCGCGGGCGGGATTCGGGGCGGCGACCACGGCCGGCAGCGGGGCGGGCGCAGGCGCAGGACCACGGCCGGTAGCACGGCGGGGCACAGCAACACGCGGCGACCACGGTCGGCAGTGGGGCGGGGCGACCACGGCATCGGGGCGGGGCGCAACACGGCGGCGGGGCGCAACACCACGGCGACCACGGCTGGGCGATGGGTGACGGCCGCGGCACAGGAGGAGATCGAGCAGGGCTACGCCAGCTGGAGATCGAGCAGGGCTTCGCCTGGAGAACGAGCGGATTTGGGGGAGATAGAAGATTTTGGCCGGCAACCATCACTTAACGCGCGCAAAAGACCTTTCATCCCGGTTCCAGCCACGAACCGGGATGGAAGACCCTTTCATCCCGGTTGGTAACACCAACCGGGACCAAAGGTCTGTCTGGGCCACGAAAAATTGCGCGCGAAGCCCAGCATGCCTTTGGTCCCGGTTGGTGTTACCAACCGGGATGAATGGTGTTTTTCATTTTTTTCTTGTTTCCTTTTCTTATTTCTATTTCTGTTTTCTTTTTCTTTTACATCTATTAATTTAATTGCTTTTGTAGTTTTGTTTTTCTTTTACATGTTTTTGAATTGTTATTTAACTTAAATTGGTCCAATATATATGAAAGGCCTTTTTTTCTTGTTTCTATTTGTGTTTTCTTTTTCTTTTATATCTATTGATTTAATTGCTTTCGTGATAAATTTGATTTTTGACAAAAGTTTCACGAACGCTGGTTAGTTGCTATATTTATGTGTACTTATTAGTTTCTATATTTAGTTGCTATATTTATGTGTACTTATTAGTTGCTATATTTAGTTGCTATAAAGCGACGGTTACCGCTGGCATGTTCCTTGGCCCGCCTTTAGTCCCGGTTGGTGTTACCAGCCGGGACTAAAGAAGCACACGGATCGTGTGTTTCTTTCAAGCGCTTGTGAGCCGTTGGATCAGGGGTGTGTTTCTTTTGAGGACTTGTGAGCTGTTGGATCAGCACTCCCCACCACCACCACCACCACCACCACCACTCCCACCTCATCCACAGGTACACTTTCTAATCACCTTTAAATAGCGGCGTCCCTGCAGCGAACGGCACACAACGAGCATCTACCTCGCCACCGAATCCAATGGCTGGATTTGGCCTACCTGCTAGCATGTTCCTTGGCATTATTGTGTTCGTCCTTGTTCACCGGCCAGCCATTGGAGCCACCTCCTCTAGGTCGGTGAACAATGACAACACAACGACGCTGTTGGAAGCACAAGCCCTCAGGTAGGTTGAATCCAGCCACTGGATTAGGGTGACGCAATGATGAATTGCGGAGGAGGTGGGAGTGGTGGTGGTGGTGGAAGTGGTAGCCATGCCCCTCGGTCCGATCCAAGCAACGGCAAGGCGCTCTGATGATCTGCGACATTCCCAACACTTTTTGGGACGGTCGTAGATCATCAGAGACGTCTTGACGCTGTGGATCGAAGGTCGATTTGCTGCTCACGATGACTTTAATGCTTCAATACATTACTACACGACTTTAATGCTTTAATACATTACTACACATCACTTTTTGAGGACTTCTATGCTTATCTTTTCTTTTTTTCGGTCTGGAAGACATGTCCTTGACATAGAAAACCTGAGCCACATCTTTGGCTAGGACAAATGGTTCGGTTTCGTACCCAAGATTTTTGAGATCCACTGTAGTCATTCCGTACTGCGGGTCTACGTTTACCCCACCTTGCAGGTTGAACCATTTGCACCGGAACAAAGGTACCTTGAAAGAAGGTCCATAGTCAAGTTCCCATATCTGCTCTATGTAACCATAATATGTGTCCTTTTTCCATTGTTGTTTGCTGCATCAAAGCGGACACCACTGTTTTGGTTGGTGCTCTTTTTATCTTGGTCGGCCGTGTAAAATGTATTCCCATTGATCTCGTACCCTTGATAAGTCAATATAGTCGAAGATGTTGCTCTGCCAACAAGTATAGCTGTTCTTCAACAGTGTTGTCATTAAAGGCCTTTTTTTTCTTGTTTCTATTTGTGTTTTCTTTTTCTTTTATATCTATTGATTTAATTGCTTTCATAGTTTTGTTTATCATCACAGGGGTGTGTTACCAACCGGGACTGAAGAAGCATACGGATCGTTTCACTCACACAGTTACATTATTACACATCACTCACACTTTTCATAAAACAGACTGTAAGGAGGCTTCAATGGCCTCCTGCATCTGTGGCCCGCCGACCTCTTCTCCATGGTCGCTCCAGTTGAAGTCATCGTCGTCGTCATCCTCCTCATTACACAATCTTCTTCTACTTTCTACCCGTCACTTTCTTCTGATTGCGCCGTAGCCATGGACAAGCTTCTCCATTTAACGCGAGACTTGGGTCAATTTTCACTGCGAAGGGCCGGATTTCTTCAAAATTGTTGTAATCTTCTGACATGTCTGTCTTGTCCTCCACTCCCACGATAGTTCTTTTCCCTGAAAGAACTATGTGACGCTTTGGCTCATCATATGATGTCTTCGCTTGCTTATCTTTTCTTTTTTTTGGTCTGGAAGACATGTCCTTCACATAGAAAATCTGAGCCACGTCTTTGGCTAGTACGAATGGTTCGTTGTCATACCCAAAATTCTTGAGATCCACTGTAGTCATTCCGTACTGCGGGTCTACGTTTACCCCACCATCCAGGTTGTACCATTTGCACCGGAACAAAGGTACCTTGAAAGAAGGTCCGTAGTCAAGTTCCCATATCTGCTCTATGTACCCATAATATGTGTCCTTTGTCCCATTGTTGTTTGATGCATCAAAGCGGACACCACTGTTTTGGTTGGTGCTCTTTTTATCTTGGTCGGCCGTGTAAAATGTATTCCCATTTATCTCGTACCCTTGAAAAGCCAATATAGTCGAAGATGGTCCTCTGGCCAACAAGTTTAGCTGTTCTTCGACAGTGTTGTCATTAATGAGACGTGTGTGCAACCACCCGCAGAAAGTCTTCAAGTGTTCTTTTTCAATGCATTCTTCAGCCATTAATGAGCGTAAAGTATTCTTGTGTTCCTCGATATACGGAGCCACCAAGCTCGAATTATGTAGAACTGTGTAGTGTGCTCGATTGAAAGAATCCCAGTCAGAAAATATTTGTTTCTTTCCTAGTGTTCCTTTTCCACGCAATCTCCCCTCATGGCGCGATTGAGGAACACCGACCGGGTTAACGTCAGGAATAAAGTCAACACAAAACTCAATGACCTCCTCTGTTCCATAACCCTTGGAGATGCTTCCTTCAGGCCTAGCACGGTTATGAACGTATTTCTTTAAGACTCCCATGAACCTCTCGAAGGGGAACATGTTGTGTAGAAATACAGGACCGAGAACTTGAATCTCTTCGACTAGGTGAACTATGAGGTGCGTCATAATATTGAAGAAGGATGGTGGGAACACCAACTCGAAGCTGACAAGACACTGAACAACATCCTTCTGTAAAGTTCCTAGAGTCAATGGATTGATCACCTTCTGAGAAATTGCATTGAGGAATGAACATAGCTTCACAATGGGTAGTCGAACATTTTCCGGTAGAAGCCCCCTCAATGCAACCGGTAGTAATTGTGTCATAATCACATGGCAGTCATGAGACTTCAGGTTTTGGAACTTTTTCTCTGCCATGTTAATTATTCCCTTCACATTCGACGAGAAGCCAGACGGGACCTTGATACTGTTCAGGACTTCAAAAAAGATCTCCTTCTCTTCTCTGGTAAGAGCGTAGCTGGCAGGACCTTGATACTTCTCTGGATTAAGGTGGTCGTCTTTCGTCTTCTCGTGCATATGTTGATGGTTCAGTCGTGCATCCGGTGTATCTTTCGTCTTCCCATACACACCCAAGAAGCTTAGCAGGTTCACGCAAAGATTTTTCGTCACGTGCATCACGTCGATTGCAGAGCGAACCTCTAGGATTTTCCAATAGGGTAACTCCCAAAATATGGATTTCTTTTTCCACAAGGGTACGCGCTTGTTGGCGTCTTTCGGAACAGATAGACTGCCAGGACCCTTTCCAAAGATTACTTCTAAATCCTTGACCATCTCATATATAGCATCACCATCAGGGCAGGTAGGCTTCGTCCGGTCATCAACCTCACATTTGAAATGCTTGCCTTTCTTTCTTACGGGATGCTCAGGTGGAAGAAATCGACGATGACCTGGGTACACATTCTTGTTGCCTACATATATACTTTCAGTCTTATCTAGACAGTGCGTGCAAGCATTGTATCCCTTGTTTGACTGTCCTGAAATGTTACTAAGAGCAGGCCAATCATTGATGGTTACAAACAACAACGCTCGTAGGTCAAATGCCTCTTGTTTGTGCTCATCCCACACACGTACCCCTTCGTCACTCCACAACTCTAAAAGTTCTTCAATCAATGGCCTCAGGTACACATCAATGTCGTTGCCGGGTTGCTTCGGACCTTGGATGAGCACCGGCATCATAATAAACTTCCGCTTCATGCACAACCAAGGAGGAAGGTTATACATACATAGAGTCACAGGCCAGGTGCTATGACTGGAGCTTTGTTCCCCGAAAGGATTAAAGCCATCTGTACTTAGACCAAATCTTATGTTCCTAGCGTCATCTGCAAACGTCTTGAAGGTCCTGTCGATTTTTCGCCACTGCGACCCATCAGCGGGGTGTCTCAGCATCATGTCTTTCTTACGGTCTTCTTTGTGCCATCGTAACAACTTTGCATGCTCTTTGTTTTGGAACAAACGTTTCAACCGTGGTATTATAGGAGCATACCACATCACCTTGGCAGGAACCCTCTTCCTGGGGCACGGATCGCCGTCAACATCACCAGGGTCATCTCGCCTTATCTTGTACCGCAACGCACCGCATATCGGGCACGCATTCAAATGCTCGTACTTCTCACCGCGATAGAGGATGCAATCATTGATGCATGCATGTATCTTCTGCACCTCTAATCCTAGAGGGCACACAATCTTCTTTGCTTCGTACGTACTGGGGGGCAGTACGTTATCCCTTGGAAGCATCTTCTTTATTATTTTCAGCAAATTCTCAAATCCTCTGTCAGTTGTACCATTCTCTGCCTTCCATTGCAGCAATTCCAGCGTGGTACCAAGCTTCTTCTGGCCATCTTCGCAATTTTGGTACAACAATTTTTTGTGATCCTCTAACATGCTATCCAACTTCGACCTCTCGTTTTCACTTCCGCTGTTTATCCGTGCATCAAGAATGGCCCGGCCAAAATCATCATTGGGCTCATCATCATTGGGCTCTTCTTCAGCTTCGTCTTCCCCCATTGGAGTATCACCGTCTGCAGTGAACGTAGGATAGGTGTCATTATCCTCTTCTTCTTCATTTTCTTCCATCATAACCCCTCTTTCTCCGTGCTTGGTCCAACAATAATAACCATCCATGAAACCCTCCTCCAACAGGTGGACGTGAATGGTTCTTGACGTAGAGTAATCCCGCTTATTCTTGCAGACTCTACATGGACAAAGAATATAACCACTCGACGGCTTGTTATCATTAGCCACACGGAGAAAACTATGCATGCCATTGATAAAGTCGAGACCGCGTCGGTCACTGTACATCCATTGCCGGCTCATCTGCATTATATAAATATATCAAAAACCATTACACTACATCATAAATATATAGTACTGACCAAATTAATTAATACAAGTTCATCACATTAAAACCAAAGTAGAGTAGTGCCCAAATGTAATACATTGTTCTAATGAAACATACATTAATTGAACCTAACATACAACTATCTAAAGAATTTAAATCCAACAACAAATGCGATCAAAATCGCAACTAAGGTAACTATTGAACCAACAGCATAATGATACCAAGCCTCTCGACTAATGGCATATTTTCTAATCTTTTTAAGCTTCAAGCGCATTGCCTCCATCTTCATCTCGTGAGCAGCGACGACGACCCCGTAAGCATCATCGATGTCGGCAATCTTCAAGTCCAATACACTCTTCTCTTCTAGGTATTGGAGACAAAGATCTTCGCTTATCTTCAATTTTGCTTTCAAATCGTCGTTTTCCTTTTTAAAATACTCGACAATAGGGTCGACTGGAATTTCCGGTTCAACTACCTCCTAAATAAAAATATCTCTACGTCAAGTTGGTCGGGCATGAGTGTGATAAACACGAAACGAAACAAATAGTTATGAAAATATACCACATCCGAATCATAGATCGGACGAGGGCCGACGGGGACGGATATCAAAACCATGACACTATACATATAAAAAATAAGAAATTAATTATACAAGAAATAAATATGCATTTAAATCATACAAGTATATATATAGGTTTTAAAAATAAAAGATAAAAAAGAGGCTCACCAAAGTGGTGCCGGTGACGGGACGACGCGGGCTATCGACGGCGGTGAGGACGGGGACAACACTAAAATCCACAAATAATAAATTAATTTGAGCTCGCAAATACACTTTCTAGCTTGGGCATTTCATCAAACACCTTGCTAGCATTACAAAATTGAAATGAGCTAAACTAGCAACGAAATGAGCTAAAGTTGCAACGCCGGAGGAAAGAACGATGTTGCTAACCTTTGAATAGATGGGGTGCCTTCAATCCTCTCAAATGGTGCAAAAAAATGGGGATTAATTTGAGTGGGAGAGAGGAAAATGGAGGAGAAATGGTGATGAACTCGAGCTAGCTCGGGTGGAAGAAGATGATATAGCAGGGAGACCCTTTGATCCCGGTTTGTAACACGAACCGGACCAAAGGTCCCCTGCCAGAGGGGCCCAGCGCTGCGACGCATGTGCGCGCATGTGAAGACCCTTTGATCCCGGTTCGTGTCACGAACCGGGACCAAAGGTCCCAACCGACCCGGGATCAATGCCCACGGGCGCCACGACGGCTCGACCCGGGATCAATGGTGCATTGATCCCGGGTTATAATTCGGCCGGGACCAAAGCTCCGGATGGATGGCCATGTTTCTACTAGTGTACGGCCTCCGTTGCATCCGCCACGCCCTTCTTCACCTCCGCGGCAATCCCCTTGGCGCCCTCGATGGCGTCGTCGGTGGCATCCGCACCCTTGTTGTACTCCTGCGACATTGCATATGTGTATATGTCAGCATATCTCAGAGAACACTTAAGCACCGGCCGGCGTACATGCATACACGATCCATCATGAACTAGCGACACTCCCGACACTTACCGGAGACGCTCTGGGTGGGGTTTGCAGACAGAGGCGGCCACCGCTCAGGGCGCGGGGACGAGCAACGAGGAAGCACGGACGTGAAATGGCCTGTCCGGCGGGGGTGCCGGTGAGCACGGCGGCGCCCGCGGCCCCGAGCAGCACGGAAGAAGGAGCCATCTCGATAAGAAAACTTAGATGAGGTTGTGTGAGGTTTTGCACTTGCAGTAGGATCGATGGGTGAGGACGAGAGGAGTAGTACTGATTCTATAGGCCGGACGCGGAGGGGTGGCCGGTGACACACGTCGAGAGGCGATCGCTGCGGTGCATGGCGACAATCGATGGTCGACAAGGTTCTGTGGTGAGCGTGCGGGGAGAACTGTCGACGTGGGTTCAGTGAAGCAGCGGCCATACGATCGAAAAATTTCCAATAAAAGAAAAAAAATGAATATTTGCTGCAAGCATGCTATCTAGCTTGCTCACCCTTCGTACGAACTATATGACCTGTTCGGAGTGGATCCAAAAACAAATTCTGATGTCCACGTTTGAAGGGTACGTATAACAAGTTTTTTGCCAGGTGTCATCACTAATCTAGAAGCAATGTGAGTTTTGCCTTGCATTTTCATCCGGGGCCAAAACCGAAACAAAAGGTGACATAAAATTTTAAGCGAAAGGAAGAAATACATGAAAATTACTTATATACTTACAACGAATAAATAAAATAAATTAACATACGCTTTTATGAAGAAAAAATCTTGAAGCAGATAGAACCAAACCATTAGTTACTTTAGCTAATGGGTGGTCTTACTCACAGCCCAAAAATGCTATGTTTGATCCCTCTGTTCACTAATGTAAGGCATTGGGCCTACCATTTTAATTTTGACTACATACATAATAAAATGAGTGAATATATGTACAAAATAGTTAGATATATTTGAATCAAGAAAATCCTAAAATGGCTTACATTAGTGGACGGAGAGAGTACAAGATGTGTCTCGCAAAAACGGATTACTTTTTTAGTTGGAGATGATGTGATGTTATTGTAATAGCTTGACGCTGAAGTTCCACGATTCCGGTATTTCAGTTGACATTATGTGATTGTGCTTAATTATGGTGGTTATGATGGTGCTATGTACTATTCAGCAATTTCATGTATTTTATTGTGATCCCTCACACCACGCTTGATTCTGATAACATTATTATCCCAAGAACCTGCGTATCAGCATCCTCTGGAACTCTGGAACATTAGTTGCACTCACCCACACAGTTGACATTTTAAAGAATCATCTGTAACAGGAATCTACTTAGTTTCTCTAATCCCATTATCACTCTCTTTCAGACCAAAGCATGGTAGTCACCCATCTTCTCAACTCCTTGAGCTGATGCAAACTTGACCAACATTGTCTTCTTTCCATGCTCTTTCACCTGCCAGTCCACTCCCCAAGGAAATTTCTTTTTAAAAAGCATAGTTAACTGCTCCACATTCAAGCTGCCCTCTATGACAGTCATCAAACCCCTTTTTTTGCGAAAAGAATTCTGGCATTAAAAGAAACACCGAACCGTACAAAATATGTCAACAAAAACGAAAATTAAAATGAGATCCTTGAGATGCCCTTCGTCTTCGACCTCCAGACCATGTCGACGGCGCTCCGCCGCTGCCGCTCCTCTCAGAGCCGGCCTGACGTTGTTGGTTGCGGACGGGAAGTCGCCGAACGGGTCAAGAAGACTACATCCGTCCCGGAGCCGAAGAAGAAGGATGAACCGCCGATGAAGCTCCACGACGATCCGAAGAACGCCACCGCCAGAAGAAGTCCTTGAGAACCACACCACTCCCACAAGTTTCTCGACATCGTCGCCGAGATGGGGCTGAAGCCGGGGAGACTTTATTGGAAAAGGCGCCACCGCCACCACCTGAGTGCCGCCCCACCAAACTTTAACCCTAAAACATGGGGAACAGAGCTCCCACCGGCGGGGCCGAGATCCACCCCGCCTCCATGCCCCGAAGGCCACAAAAGCGAGGCAGATCGGCGGCAGCGTCAACGAGAGGTGGAGGAAACCTAATCGCTCGTGCGTGTGTCTCGCTCGGGACGAAGGGGTACGAGGCTGTCTATCAAACCCCATGTTTCTTTAGCCCCTTCACGTTCAGCTTTTCAACCAGATGTTGCTATCAGCATATGCAGACCTTCTGTTGCACACCCTACGTACTAGCTTAACCATTGTACTTGGTCTATTCACCATGGAGCATTTCCGAGACACATGCACATCCTTTGCCACAATGAATGCATAATAAGATCTCCTTGCAATCCTTGATGAAATGGCCTGATTTGGTGCATCTGTAACAACTCTGCCTCAACCCTCCCACTGACTGACTCACATCTTTTTTTGTGAAACATAGTACAATAAAGACGCTTATATACACGCGCATACACTCACCCATATGAACGCACACACGCACATCCTACCCCTATGAGCACCTTCGAGAGACTCAGCCGGCGGATCAGGTCTTGAGATTCACGAAGTCACCACGGGCGTCGCGTTGTCGACGGGAAAGTCGCCTCTCACTGAAAAATCCGCCTAAATGAGAAACATCAGCGTCAAACCTGGGGTTTAAACTCTGACGGGGTGGGGGTACAACCACACTCCTAACCATCCAACCACGAGTTGGTTCTCACTCACTTACATCTCTTGGCTTTGTATCAGTAGCACCACTTTGTTCAACACCAACACTGACTGGCCCTGATTAATTGTCTGCACTCCTGCTTGTATATATTTCCAAATGAATTTGAACTTTGTTTCCCTTTCCCCACCTGCACCAGCCCCCTTGCCTTTGCCCCATGTTGTTGTTGCTCTGCAGATTCTCAAAGCGACGATCCAAGTGCAGAGTGATGGTTAATTAAAGAGATAAACGCACCATTGGTCACTGAACTTAAATTAGATGAGCAGTTTGGTCACACAACTCTCAAAGTGTGATAAACTGGTCACTCAACTCTCAAAGATGAGTATATCAGTCACAATTTTGCCAACAGAGCACCAAACGATGACGTGTTTCGCTGATGCAGCAAAATTACAGTGACATGGCATGCTGACTGTGTTGTTTTTTTGCACAAAGCACATTGCTGATTTTTTTATCACTGCAAGCACACAGCACCATGGTAAGACATTTCCTCGAACAACTTATGGTCGCCAGAGTACAGAGCTCTTCAGCGATGGGAATGATGGGGAGGCAGCGGTGGAGAGCTCGGGTGATGGTCGGAGGAAGGTCGTGGCGGGCGAATCGCTAGATTGTGCCTCCGGAAGCCGAGCTTGTGGTCGGCACACGGTGGCCCGTGCGGGGGAGCTGTAGTGGGGTCTCAAGGGCGGCGCGCTTCGGTGGAACGCCGAGGACGGCGCGAGCTGTGCTGGAACGCCGTGGGAGGCGCGCTTCCATGAACGCCGATGACGGCGCTCATTCTAGCATTTCCAGGAGCTCTTCAGCGATGGGAATGATGGGGAGGCAGCGGTGGAGAATTTCTAGGTTGCACCTAGACCAGCATTAGTCAGAGCTCGTGGCCGTGGCGACCAACTGCCCGACGCCGGAGTTGGAGAAGACGATGGAGGCACCGTCGATGAAG
Organism: Poa pratensis; assembly: GCA_947311845.1. Classification (NCBI taxonomy): domain Eukaryota; kingdom Viridiplantae; phylum Streptophyta; class Magnoliopsida; order Poales; family Poaceae; genus Poa; species Poa pratensis. The sequence continues at coordinate 138,400,006 of CAMZMU010000052.1, read as the reverse complement.
GTTCTCCGGCGTCAATTCCTTTCGTGTGGAGCAACATAATGTTGAAGTGGATCCAAAGGACAAGGTGATGGGATCGGAGAGGTCTCTAACCGCGAGAACGAAAGACGTCACTTGCGTCGGCATGAACCGGACGCCGTTTGCGTTCTCCATGCACATGGCTCTGCATGATCTAATTGTCAAGGAAGAGAAAGTGCGTACCGAGGTGCATCGTTCACACCGGCGAGGTTTGGCGGCAAGAAGTGGAGCGAGGACGTGGTCGCGATGCTCGGCATGTACGTGAGCTGGAGGCCGACGTCGTCGTACATTCCAGGACGAGGACTCCTCCGGCTCCTCCCGCTTGTCAGTGCGGACGCCCGCGATGAACGCCAGCCGTAGGCCGGCCTGCTCTCGGCATAATTTTGCTGTGGTGTCATGATTGTGACCGATGTACTCATCTTTGAGAGTTGAGTGACCAGTTTATCACACTTTGAGACTTGTGTGACCAAACTACTCATCTAATTTAAGTTCAGTGACTAACGGTGGGTTTATCTCTTAATTAAAAATTGTTTTTTCTAACTCACACTCAAAGATGTATTAAGTTAGAGCTCAGTCAAGTTCACATCAGTTGGATAGTTTTTCTGACTAATGCTGGTCTAGGTGCAACCTAGAAATTCTCTTGAATTGTACAATGGTTACAACTCAGATTTTTTTTTTGAAGGAACAACTCAGATATTTCAAATTGCACGATGGTTGCAACTCAGAATTTCTAGCTGCACCATGGTGGAACCTAAATATTTTCAGTTGTGCTATGATTGCAATTGAATTCTCTCGATCTTCAGTTATGCAATCATAGCACAACTGAACAGTTGTGCTATGATTGCATAACTGAAATTTTCTTCTTAGAAAGCGGATGCCATCTGGACCGACATTTGACTTAGTTTTCCGTCGAATGAGAGTGCTAGTCACAACCATATAAATTTGTGGAACAATAATGTTTGACATCACGTCTCATATCAAAGTATATGCATGCAGATCGCCAGACAAATTAATATATAATGTTAGAGCTACTCCTTGGTCGCGGCTTTGGTCTCGGCGGCGACCTTGTCGGTGATGCCCTTGGCGGCGTCCTTGGCGCCCTCCAACGCCTCCTCTGCCGCCTTCTTCGTCTCTGCGCCGAAGTCCCTGCCCTCCCCGGTGGCCGCCACGGCCTTGTCCGTGTTGATCGAGACGGACTCCGCTGCCTCCGCCACGCCCTTCTTCACCTGCGCGCCAATCCCCTTGGCGCCCTCGATGGCGTCGCCGGTGGCATCCACAGCCTTGTTGTACTCCTGCGACAAGTAATAATATGTCAGCATATCGACACTAGCATACATGATCCAGTCATGAACAAACGACACTAGCGACAAGTACCGGAGACTCGGACGCTCTGAGTGGGGCTTGCAGGCAGAGGCGGCCGCCACTCAGGGCCCGCGGACGGGCAGCGAGGAAGCACGGCCGTGGAACGGCCTGTCCGGCGGGGGTGCCGGTGAGCACGGCGGCGCCCGCGGCTCCGAGCAGCACGGAAGAAGAAGCCATCTCAATAAGAAAACTTGGATGAGGTTGTAGTCGCTGAGGGGTTGTGTGAGCTCGATTTGCACTTGGAGTAGGATGGGAGAGAGGAGCAGTCCTGATTTATAAGCCGGACGCGGAGGGGTGGCCGCGGAGGTGGCCGGTGACACGTCGAGAGGCGAATGAAGACAATAGATGGTCGACAAGGTTGTGTGGTGAGGCCGTGCGTGGAGAAATTTCGACAAAATTCAGTGGCGCAGCGGCCATACGATCGAAAATTTCCATTTAAAGAAACAGAAAAAACATGATATTTTCTGCACCCATGCTAGCTAGCTCCCCCACCCTTCGTACGAACGCACGTACCTGGATGACCTGTTCGGAGTGGATCAAAGAAACAAATTCGGATGTCCACGTTTAAAAGTTACGTATAACCAAGGTTTTTGCTAGGTGTTCTCATTGATCTAATTTTTAACGAGGTGTTGTGTGCATCCGAACTGATTGGAACTGATGATCGAGAGGATCGGAAGATGGAAGGATTTCGAAAGGCTATGTTTTTTTTTAGGTTTAAGTCAGTCGATCTGCCATCCGATTAGATAGAATAGAGATTTATGTACAGGAAAGAGCTACAAGTTTTTTTTAAACCATGTCACCTAGCCTCCTAATACACCGTCACTCAGGTCCTAGGTGTGGGCATACGCCCGCTGCGCTATATCTTCTCAAACGAAAAGGCCAAAAGGGCCACCGCCTCCGGTAAAAGAGCCAGGTTCCTGATGGGCTGTTTGGATAGCGCCCATGTGAGCCCTACCAAATCGGGGCGTGCCAATTATTTGGCGGAGGTTTTCGCCGCCGCGGGCTTGCCCAGCTTTTGGCGGAAAAAGCGAACGTGCGACCAACAATTTGGCTCAGAACCAAATTTTTGACTTCCATCCAAACGTGACCTCGCGCTCTCAGTCAACGCCAAAAGATTGGTTGGGCAGTTCCTGGCTGCCATCCAAACGGGCCCTGAAAGTCCTCCTGTTTCGCTCCTTCCATGTCCCCCACATGGCATCGATGAAAACGGCACTCGCCGCTCTACTCCTATCTTTCGGGAGGCCCACGGTCATTACATCCCCCCCCCCCCCCCCCACTCGTTGATGCTATTGCCTGGAGGAGGAGGGTGGGAGGGGGCAGCGCCAAACGAGTCAGACCACTCAGAAAATCTTTTCAGGAACGGCGCCGAGAAACTAGACTCGAATAGAAGTTGATGTAAGGTCTTAGGGTGAATGGACATTGGTTCCAGAGCTTGGGTGACTTGACAGAGGGACATCAATTCGTCATGTCCAAACAACGGAATCAGATTATTGTGGTTTGCTTGTTTTGGAGAACAAATCGGAATTGCTTCAGGATGTTGATGGGCTAAGGCCATTTAGAACATGTGGACAAAGCATGAGCGCTACGGCCCAGTTGTGGATGCGGGCTGTCAATCCGGGGCCCAGAACTTGGGTTAGCTGCAGGCTGCTCTGGGCTAGACGCAGAGAAAGTTGTAGAGACCACTCAGAAAATCTTTTCAGGAACGGCGCCGAGAAACTAGACTCGAATAGAAGTTGATGTAAGGTCTTAGGGTGAATGGACATTGGTTCCAGAGCTTGGGTGACTTGACAGAGGGACATCAATTCGTCATGTCCAAACAACGGAATCAGATTATTGTGGTTTGCTTGTTTTGGAGAACAAACCGGAATGGCTTCAGGATGTTGATGGGCTAAGGCCATTTAGAACATGTGGACAAAGCATGAGCGCTACGGCCCAGTTGTGGATGCGGGCTGTCAATCCAGGGCCCAGAACTTGGGTTAGCTGCAGGCTGCTCTAGGCCAGACGCAGAGAAAGTTGTAGAACTGCTGTCAAAAAGTGTGTATTTTTTGAAGACTCGAACTCTGGTTCGTGGGTGCAAACACTGCTACCCTAGCCATATGGCTACTGTCCAGTTCTCAGTCAAAAACGTATTTGAACATCTTAATATGAAAATCGGAGCATTCGCAAAAAAAAACGGTGCATGTCTAAGTCGCTGCGATCTGGCCCCAAAAAAATAAGAATGTGAATTAATGAAGAAAATATGTGATTTTCTTGCAAGGGAAGAGGCGATGATGAAACAACGCTCTAGAACAATGGCTCTCGGAAGGAGATCAAAATACAAAAAATTCCATGTGAAAGCTAGGGAGAGAAGGGTCTGTCTAATGCTCAGCTGACTGAGAATTAAGCTCAGCTGACATCAGCCAAGTTTTTGTACGTGACTTGTTGCGTACTGTTTTCCTATAGCATCTGGGCTGTTTTTTAGGCTTCTTGTTTGCGTTTTAACTTATAGAGCTGGGCCTAATTCATATGTACGTGACTTAATATGTACGTATAAAGGCTACTCAGCCAACTTATAGAGTTGGGCTCTTCTCAAAAAAAAAACTTATAGAGCTGGGCCTAACTTGTAGTCCGCTTCAAAGAAAGAAAAATACATGTTTGCAGTATAATACGTACAAACTTTCAATATTTTTCTCTGCAAACACCTAAAAAGGCTACTCGGTAGCAAGAAAAATCAGTAGAAACAAAATTTAAAACTAGTTTATGTATCTTTTTCTTTAGCAATAGCAAGGGCCCTAAACAACAACACAACTTCAAAGAAAGATGGAAGCTCACACCGCAGCCATCTTTGCAGGAGTCGGGAAAGACTATTGAATATATGAGCAATTTTCCACGTGATTTAATCCATAAAAACAGTAGATAAAACATGGCTAGAGAAATAAGAATTAAACTAGTCATGCAATCTAACAGAAAGTACGCATAAAGCAATTGTACACATATTGCTAGAAACAAAGTCCGAAACATGATCTCGAATAGGCAGAATAGGGTCACATACGGGCCAGTGGAGGACGGCCCGTTCGCGTTGGCTGATGAAGACATGTTGCCGAAGAGGACGTCGACGTCAGGGAAGAAGTCGTCGTCCGGGAAGTAGTCGTCGGAGTCCGTGTTGGAGAAGAGGCCAGTAGTCGCGTGATGACGCTCCCCAAAAACCTTATCGCCTCTCTCCCGTACAGGATCGCGAGAGACGGGGTTCCGGAGGCCTACTGTTCCGTCACGCGGTGCACGCCGCGGAACGGAATGAGGAAGCCTTGATAGGTGACGCAGTGCTCGAGAACCAGGAGGCAGGCGCATGAGATGTGGCTGTGTTGCGGTGTGTCTAAGGGAGAGGAGCGACCTCTCTTTTAGAGGCACAGCAGCAGGAGGCGAACAAGCACCGCAGGAGAGAAAACGAAAAGGCAGGAGGCGAAATGAACAGGCAACCGTTTGCATTCATCTTCATCTCCACTTAGTGCAGACGTGTCATTCTCCATTAGTGCAAAACGTTTCACCTTCTTGCAACCGTTTATTCATATTCGTCCATTCACGTGTGGCAAAAAGAACACATCGGCTCGGCGAGATTCCCGCAACCCGCGGCGCGCGCGCGTCGTGACGAGGCGAGGCGGGCGGCGGAGGAGGAGCGCGCGGGGCTCTCTCCTATTCTCTCTATTCTCATGCTCGTACAAGTGCTAGAAGAGCTCACCTTATAAAGTGGTGCAACTCTCTCTAAACTAGCAATGTGGGACTAAACATTTGTCCCACCTCTTGCCATGTATGAATGGGCCACATGGGCCTCTAGGATTTTCAGGAATTATGGAAATGAATTGTTGAGCTGGGCCATTAGGCCAAAATTCCAGCAATCCCCCACAAGATTCTAGAGGCACACAAAATTTGCTTTTGGTTCCAAACACTGTTTATATACCGGTGCTACAGTGGAGACTGTTAAGTTGAACTTCCACCTAGACTTCATGTTACACTAGTTTGCAACTTGGACAGTGGACTATGCCTTGAACTGCATGTTTTCTGCGAATCTAGCTTCACACAAAGCCTTGACCGATACTAGGCTGCCGTGGGACTTCCCCGGGGTGGAGCTTATACGTCATACTCCAAGGCCTTTCATGAGTTTATTAAAGAGCACCCCACTCTCATGGACTGCGACGTTTGACAGTCAGACTCATATAGGTGTGTTCCTCAGAAGATGTTCTGCAGGACAACATCTCTGCTTAAGATAAAGCCTCTTGGTACACATTAAGATAAACATCAACCTGCCATGCAGTTTAGGAGAGTATTGCATCTTCGCGGAGTGGTGTTATACAAAGGTAAGGGTATTCTCCTCTCAGTTGATCAACAGCTTGTCTCCCAATTCTACTTCACGGGATCTCCGATCACATAGAGTGGGTTACCACTGTGAACAACTTATATTGTGGGTCTCAAACCCATCTCCCTCGATGCATTATCTATCACATTACGTGATAAACCCTTTGTGAAGGGATCTGCCAAATTCTTAGATGTTTGGATATAATCCAATGCAATAACTCCGGAGTTCTTCAATTTTCTGACAGATTTTAATCTCCTCTTCACATGCCTTGATGACTTCATATTATCCTTAGAACTATTCACTTTCGTGATCACAGTTTGATTATCACAGTTCATCAGGATAGCGGGTATAGGTTTTTCAACCACAGGTAAGTCCATCAAAAGCTCACGGAGCCACTCTGCTTCAACAGTGGCTGTGTCTAATGCTGTGAGTTCTGCTTCCATAGTTGACCTCGTTAAGATGGTCTGCTTGCAAGACTTCCAGGAGACAGCCCACCACCAAGTGTAAACACATAACCACTTGTGGCCTTAATCTCATCAGCATCAGATATCCAATTTGAATCACTATAACCCTCAAGTACCCTTGGGTCCCCGGTATAATGAATTCCATAGCTCGCAGTGCCTTTTAGATAGCGCATGACTCTCTCAAGCGCATGCCAATGATCATCTCCCGGATTTGACACAAACCGGCTCAACTTGCTCACAGCAAATGAAATGTCAGGCCTCGTGGCACTCGCCAAATACATAAGCGAGCCTATGATCTGAGAATATCTCATTTGATCTCTAGAAATCCGTCGATTCTTTCGAAGCAACACACTAGGATCATACGGTGTTGGAGAGGGCTTGCAGTCGCTATACCCGAAACGACTCAAGACCTTGTCCACGTAGTGGGATTGAAGCAGAGTAATCCCACCATTGTCATCTCTCAAAAGCTTGATGTTCAAGATAACATCAGCTACTCCTAGATCCTTCATCTCAAAACAGCGAGATAAGAAATCCTTGACTTCCTTAATCACATTAAGGTTGGTTCCAAATATCAGTATGTCATCGACGTACAAACAGAGAATAACTCCCTCGCCCCCACCATGGCGATAGTACACACATTTGTCAGCTTCGTTTACAACAAAGCCTTCAGCAGTTAAAGTCTTTTCGAACTTCTCATGCCACTGCTTAGGGGCTTGTTTAAGGCCGTACAATGACTTCAACAACTTGCACACCTTTCCTTCTTGACCAGGTACCACAAAACCATCTGGCTGCTCCATGTAAATTTCCTCTTCCAACTCTCCATTTAGGAAAGCCGTCTTAACGTCCATTTGATGGACGAGAAGATCGTGTGAGGCAGCCAATGATAGTAGCACGCGAATGGTGGTCAGTCTGGCTACAGGTGAGTAAGTGTCAAAGAAGTCTTCTCCTTCCTTTTGAGTATAACCCTTGGCCACAAGCCGTGCCTTGTACTTTTCAATGGTACCATCAGGCCTAAGCTTCTTCTTGAACACCCACTTACATCCTACAGGTTTGCACCCGTACGGACGATCAGTGATCTCCCAAGTTCCGTTAGCTAAGATGGAATCCATCTCACTACGGACAGCTTCCTTCCAGTAGTCAGCATCCAAAGATGCATAAGCTTCTGAAATAGAACTGGGAGTGTCATCTACGAGGTACACAATAAAATCATCACCAAAAGACTTTGCAGTCCTCTGTCTCTTGCTCCTTTTAGGAGTTTCATTGTCATCCTCCACAATATTTTCATGGTGTTCTATCGGAATGGTGGGTTCAGGAATTGGAACAAATTCCTGACTAGATGAACTTGGCATCTCCTGATTTGATGAGCTCGGCATATCCTTCATGGGAAAGATATCCTCAAAGAAAGTCGCATCATTCGACTCCAAAATTGTACCAACATGCATGTCGGATACCTCAGATTTTACTATCACGAATCTATAACCAACGCTATGGAATGCATAGCCCAGAAGAACACAATCCACGGTTTTTGGTCCAAGCTTGCGCTTCTTGGGAATTGGTATATTGACTTTCGCCAAACAACCCCATGTCCGCAAGTAAGAGAGTTTCAACCTTTTCTTCTCAAACTCCTCAAATGGAGTTATCTCTTTGTCCTTTATGGGAACTCGGTTTAGGACATGACACGCAGTCAGTATCGCCTCCCCCCACCATGCCTTGGAGAGACCCGATGTGTCTAACATGGCGTTAACCAAATCAGTTAGAGTACGGTTCTTTCTCTCAGCCACTCCATTTGACTGGGGTGAGTAGGGAGGCGTCCTCTCATGAATTATACCGTGTTCAGCACAAAAGGAATCAAACTCATTGGAAAAATACTCTCCACCACGATCGGACCTAAGCCTCTTAATCTTTCGATCAAGTTGGTTTTCTGCTTCAGCTTTATAGATTTTGAAGAAATTTAGAGCCTCATCTTTTGATTTCAGAAGGTACACATAACAGTATCTAGTGGAGTCATCAATTAACGTCATGAAGTATCTCTTTCCACCCTTTGTCAACACACCATTCATCTCACAAAGATCAGAATGTATGAGCTCTAGAGGTGCCAAGTCTCGTACCTCCGCAGTCGTATGAGACTTGCGTGGTTGCTTTGCTTGAACACAAACTTGACACTTAGAACCTTTGACAGTAGTGAAACTGGGGATTAAATTCAATTTGGCTAGCCGCGTCATGCACCCAAAATTAATATGACAGAGACGTGAATGCCATACATTTGATTCAGAAGTAGTGCAAACATGGTTCACAACTTTATTACAAACGTCTGACAGTGATAGGCGGAACAAGCCTCCGCACTCATAGCCTTTACCAACGAAAGTTCCAAACTTGGACACAACAAATTTATTGGACTCAAAAACTATCTTGTAGCCATCTCGACACAGAAGAGACCCGCTAACAAGATTTTTATTTATGGAGGGCACATGATGAACGTTCTTCAGGCGCACGATCTTCCCCGAAGTAAACTTCAGATCGACCGTACCAACACCACGAACAGAAGCATGTGACCCGTTCCCCATCAGCACGGAAGAAGTCCCTGCGACCTGATAAGAAGAAAACATTGAGATATCAGCACAAATATGTACATTGGCACCCGTGTCAATCCACCATTCAGGAGAATGACATACTGAAAAGATAGTTGGAAATATACCGTACCCAGCATCTTTCATCTCAGTATCTCCAATGACAACATTAGCGCCGCTCTTCTCGCGCTCCTCAAATCGGTTAGGGCATCTTGGAGCCCAGTGATTGGGATCACCGCAAACATGGCAGGATCCCTTCTTCCTATCGGTCTTCCTCTTGAAGTTGGTAGACTGTGAAGGCTTGTTCTTTTTATCGTACTTGCCTTTGTCCTCAGACTTATTCTTGTACTTGGGCTTGTAGGACTGGGAGTTCTTCTTCTGAACGAAGTTAGCACTCGAACCTCCCTCAAAGACTCGAGCTCGTGTGTCTTTCGCTCTCGCCTTTTCTTCCACATCAAGAGACCCAATGAGATCCATAACGGAAAACTCCTGTCTCTTGTGCTTCAGAGAGGTAGCAAAATTCCTCCACGAAGGAGGGAGTTTGGCAATGATGCCTCCCGCAATGAACTTGTCGGGTAACACACACGAAACTTGCTCAAGTTCCTTAGCAATGGACTGTATCTCATGAGCCTGCTCAACAATGGAGCGCTCACCAGTCATCTTGTAGTCAAAGAACTGCTCCATGACATACAATTCACTGCCCGCGTCCGAGGCCCCAAACTTGGCCTCGAGCGCATCCCACATGCCCTTGGCCGTAGTGATGGACAAATACGGGTCGACGATCTTGTCACCAAGGATGCTGAGAATAGCATCTTCAACAGGGTATCGGCTTCCTGAAAAGCTCTCTCCTCTTCAGGAGTGAGCTCTCCTTCAGGCTTGCCTTTAGCAGCGTGAAAACACTTCATGGTTTCAAACCAGAGAGTGGCTCTCGCACGCCACTTCTTATAGTTCACCCCATCGAAAGCAGCGGGCCTCAGTGAAGCAGCAAAGCCAACAGGAGAAAATTGCCTAACATAAGGTTTTTGGATTGTTGAATATATGAGCAATTTTTCACATGATTTAATCCATAAAAACAGTAGATAAAACATGACTAGAGAAATAAGAATTAAACTAGTCATGCAATCTAACAGAAAGTACGCATAAAGCAATTGTACACATATTGCTAGAAACAAAGTCTGAAACATGATCTCGAATAGGCAGAATAGGGTCACATACGGGCCAGTGGAGGACGACCCGTTCGTGTTGGCTGATGAAGACATGTTGCCGAAGAGGACGTCGACGCAGGGAAGAAGTCATCGTCCGGGAAGTAATCGTCGGAGTCCGTGTTGGAGAAGAAGCCAGTAGTTGCGTGATGATGCTCACCAAAAACCTTATCGCCTCTCTCCCGTACAAGATCGCGAGAGACGGGGTTCCGGAGGCCTACTGTTCCATCACGCGGTGCACGCCGCGGAACGGAATGAGGAAGACTTGATAGGTGACGCAGTGCTCGAGAACTGTGGGGACCCCGGACTAGCCGTCTGAAATACCCGATTATGTTTAACACAACGATCCCGTGATCAGTCTGTCGTTGCACATAATCCGAACTGAATACCAAAGTTTACATCCATTACAGTACCGAATTAAAAGTCTTACATAAATGATCATTTAGACCAAGTTCTTACATAGGTGCCTTCAAGGGCCAAACCAAAAGAATCAGCGGAAGCTACGGCGTAGTGGACATTATGTCCTAACGATGACCCGACAGGCAGCTGACTTGTGAAGATCCCTAGTTCGCATAGAAGTCGCCATACTCCTCCTCGGCGTAGTGCAAACTACCCCAACATGAGTATGCAATAGTTTTATTTTAATTTCACACTTTTATTTATTTAAACATCTCTATATCTTTGTTGAAGAAGATAAGAAGAATTGTATAACCATCTTTAAATAAAATCACCCCTTTATCAGTTTCTCCAAAAATCCTCCTTTTTCTGACCATAGCTCGTCATGGTCCATTGTCTCCAACAACCTCATACCGATCCGTTGGTATAGGTGAATGGAACATTCTCCACTTCATTTTCTTTTTAAAACTCAAATCTTTTCAAAACTTGCACATGGTCAAATTAGGGCCTCCCAACTGTCCATATCCGAGGACTCGGCTATTCGAATAGTTTTGTAACCCTCTGCAGAGGTAGCACGCTTTCCCACATCCATCCGGCAACTCATCGTGTCAGTCACGTCCCGCCATACAAGGAGTATGCGAAGTTGAGTCACCGACCATAGCCTGTCCTTTGCTCATGCTAGTATAGGATCCTGCCCTTATGACACTTTCCATCAACACTTAACCCAGCCTGTCGGAATCTAAGTGTGAGGACTCATAGTTTTGCCCGGCGGTTTATGGTGGAACCTTCTATCCACCACACCAACGTGTGAGGACCCAGGTCAGGGGGTAGGTCATCAAACCATCCCCTCATGCATAACGGAGTTATCTCCGTCGATGAGGTATCCCATACTAATACGAGCAAATTATATGACTAAGCATTTTCCCATATGTGGTAAATGTGGTCGCACAGGGTATCGGCTGGTTGACGTAAGTACAAGGACACACTGTGCATTTTTCATAAACATCTCCATTCTCCATCTCTCCACTTTAACACCGACATCTCGGCATTCCATAACCACACAAGTAATTTCAAAGGAGTTTGGAATAAACAATATTTTCCCAACCTATAATTTTATATAATCTATCTTATATATCTACATAGGGTGGCAAAATAATTTCCACATACTTTTGAAAAGGTTTTAGAAAATCTTTGCCTTAAGAGTAAACCATGTTATAACAATAGATGCATATATTTGGGGTGCAAGCTCAGAGAGTAGCTTACCTTGCTCGACAAAGTGTCATGTGTCTTGATCTTCAGATTCAACAAACTCTCCTTCCTCGAGATATCCGACAACGTTCTCGTCTAATTAACAAACAAACAAATACAAGCAATCACTAACCTACTCAATCATCATCACAACAATACAATCTTAAAATGCTCTAAATAGCCACTGCACACATCAAGCAACATAATTTGGTTTCAATTTAATTGAATTAACCATTATTTAATTATGTCTTAATTATGGCAGAAGCTAGTTAAACATGTTTAATTGCACCACTTGAGTTTTGTTGGTCACAAAAATACAAACTAAAATTATACAGAGAGCTACTGATGTATAGAAGACAACACAATTTGATTTGGATTAATTGGAGTTACCAAACTCCCAACATAATTGTTTTAATCCAGTAACTTAATAATCAAGTTTTAGCTACCAATTAAGTTATGTTGATCCTAAAATTAAATCCTTTGAGGGGTAACTAACCATGACTATATGTGATCCACCAAAATTGGTCCTAATTCATTTGGGTTAACCAATAAACATATTTAATTGTTTTAGTGCAGAAGGGTGTTCTAACTTCCACTTTATACTAAACAATTACCACTGCTTAATTAATTCTACAAAAATTAGGGAAGTTAATAGATCACAGTACCAAGCGAACAAAATAGGTTTGGAATTATTTGGCTTAACAGAGTATCAGAAACAAACAAGTTTAGATTTTAAACCTTCTGTGGTATTTTTAATAATACATTTTTATTATTTATCTAAATGAAATGAAACCACTTGGGTTGGTTAGATAATTTCATAAGCTTTCCAGAACATTTGGATTTGATTTATTTGGATTTGTAAATCTCTAGATATTGAATTTCAAAATTGATGTCAGTACTGGATTTCCAGGGAAATTTAAATTAGAAATTCTAACTGTTCTGGATAATGTTGAAATCCCTGACAGGTGGGGTCCACCCGTCAGCGACTCAAGAGAAACGGTGCGCGCACTGGAAATGTATAAAATTCTGACGAGCGAGACCCACTGGTCAGCGACTAAACGTGCGAAGCGGTACGCTGTCGTGGATGAAAGATCCAACGGCTCACGTTCATTTGCATCGGCGACGACCTAAAACCGGCGGCGCCGCCATGCCGGCGACGGCGTGGTGCACGGATAGCTCACGTAGGGGGCTCGGGAGGACGCGGGGATGATGCAGATCGACGGCGGAGGCTCGGGCAGACGTCTGGGAGGAGTGGTGCTTGCTGGGGCGGCGTGAATCGTCAACGGCGAGCCGCTGAACTTCCACGGCCACGGCCTGCAACTCCGGCGAGCTCCTGCCGCTGCTTCTGTGCACGAACCAGAGGGAAACAAGGGGTGGGTGAGTGCGGTGATGATGGAGAGCACGGTGGTGTGGTCAGAGGAGAAGAAGGGGCAGCAGCACGGCACGGCCGTGTCGTCGCCAACCTTCGACTCCGGCGAGCAATTGGCCCTGCTGCCAGGGCCGAGCTTGGCTGCTACGGCGTGCCCGCTCTCCTAGCGGTGCACAGAGGGAGTGGAGTGAGGTGGAGAGGCAGTGGTGCGGTGTGGAGGAAAGGGGAGCTCGGGGCGGCTATTTATGGACGGAGCTCGGGTCCATGGTGGTCGTGGTGCATGTGCGGGCTAGCGAGGGGGAGAGCTCGGCTGGGGGTGGTCTGGGGGCCGCAGGCGAGCTTGCGATCGTCTGTACGTCGACACGTAGCGAGGGTGGCTGTGGGGCGGCGAGGCCGACCGCGGCGTCACTGCGGCGGCAATGGCGAGCGGCGAGCACGGACGCGTGCATTGCGTGCGGACGGTGCAGTGTCCGGTCGATGTTTTCCTATCCACGAGCGCGGAGGAGCAAGGGAGAGAGGGGGCGCGGTGCTCGGCCTCCACGGCGGCGACACCTGCCACCACAGTGGCGAGCACAGCAGCATGGGCGCGCGGCGCGTCTGTCCACGAACGACGACCACGGCCACCTCATCCCTACTTGCTCCTTTCTCGATTTCTTTGCAAAAATGGACGCGGTGAGGTGAGGGCAATCCAATGGGGGCATCAATTCGATGGATTAAACACAGAATCGATCGAATTGATCTTCGAATTTGAGCTGGTTTGGGAAGAACACAGTGGTGCTCACCACGTGTTCGACCAAATGTGTGAACCAATTTTAATTTCCAAATTCTCAAATTTATTTTCATAATTTGCTTCATATATGTTTATATGGATTTGTGGTGCTGTGGTGGAATTTTTGTTGCAAGTGTAGCACCACACTTTTGATGATTTAAAAAGATAAAGAAAGATTTGGAATTTTAAATTTTGATTTTTGAAATTAATATTTGGAGAGGGAAAAGTTATAGGAATAAAAATGGGAGTGCTTAATTATTACTCCTCTGGATTTTACTTTGAAAGAAATTCAATTTCTCACTTGGAGAAATTTGTTTGTCACTTGTCACATGATTTTATGGTTTGAACTTTTATTTCATTTCTTTTCTTCTTGTGTTAATTAGAGCAAACAAACATTCCAAGTAACAAAATACAATCAACACACATAAAATAATCAAAGTTTTTGTTGGCTCACATTTTTGGAATTAATAATACTTATAATATTTTCGGGATGTTACAAGAACCATGAGGCAGGCGCATGAGATGTGGTTGTGTTGTGGTGTGTCTAAGGGAGAGGAGCGACCTCTCTTTTATAGGCACAGCAGCAGGAGGCGAACAAGCACCGCAGGAGAGAAAACGAAAAGGCAAGATGCGAAATGAACAGGCAACGCCCATTAGCATTCATCTCCACTTAGTGCAGACGTTTCATTCTCCATTAGTGCAAAACGTTTCACCTTCTTGCAACCGTTCATATTCTTATTCGTCCATTCACGTGTGGCAAAAAGAAGGCGAGGCGAGGCGTGGCGAGGCGGGCGGCGGAGGAGGAGGAGAGCGCGGGGGACTCTCTCCTATTCTCTCATATTCTCATGCTCGTACAAGTGCTAGAAGAGCTCACCTTATAAAGTGGTGCAACTCTCTCTAAACTAGCAATGTGGGACTAAACATTTGTCCCACCTCTTGCCATGTATGAATGGGCCACATGGGGCTCTAGGATTTTCAAAAATTATGGAAATGAATTGTTGAGCTGGTCCATTTATGCCAAAATTCCAGCAAAGACACCCCTTGACAATCCAACTTGTAATTGGAAAAAAATAGTAACCCACTTGCACCTTGGAAAAACATATCAGTTGCAACAGGAAGAAAAAATCTCAATTGCAACGCTACTTGTAACTAGAAAAAAATTTAGTTGCAACTCGACTTGCAACTCGAAGAAAAAATCTCAGTTGCAAGCCGACTTGCAACTGGAAAAAAATCTCATTTGCAACTTGAATTGCAACAGAAAAAAAATCCCAGTTGCAACCCGATTTGCAACTGGAAGAAAAATCTCTGTCGCAACCTGACTTGCAACTAAAAAATATCTCATATGCAACCCAAGTTGCAACTGACAAAAAAGTAATTTGTAACCCGACTTGCAAATTGAAAAAAAATCTCAACTGTAACACGACTTGCAACTAGAAGAAAATCTAAGTTGCAATTGGAAAAAAAAATCTCAGTTGCAACTCAACTTGCAACTGGAAGAAAAATCTCACTTGCAACCCGACATGCAACTGGAAAAAAAAATCTCAGTTTCAACTCGACTTGCAACCGGGAAAAAAATCTTAGTTCCAACCCGACTTGCAACTTAAAAAGTAAAATCAGTTGTAACCCTACTCGCAAATTGAAAACAAATCTTAATTGTAACACGATTTGTAACTAGAAAAAATCGCAGTTGCAACCCGACTTGCAACTGAAAAAAATATCTCAGTTGCAACTCGACTTGAAACTGAAAGAAAAAATCTCAATTGCAAACCGACTTGCAACTGGACAAAAAATGTCAGTCGCAACCCGACTTGCAACCAGAAAAAAATCTCAGTTGCAACCCGACTTGCAACTGAAAAAATAAAATCAGATGTAACCCTACTTGCAAATTGAAAACAAATATCAATTGTAACACGACTTGCAACTAGAAAAAATATCTCAGTTGCAACTCGACTTGCAACTGGAACAAAAAATGTCAGTCGCAACCCGACTTGCAACTGAAAAAAAAAATCTCAGGTGAAACTCAACTTACAATTGGAAAAGAAAAATCTCAACTGAAACCCAACTTGCAACTAGAAGAAAAAAAATCTTAGTTCCAACTGTTAAGGAGTCGACTGAGCTCTAGCTTATAACTAGTTGACACGAATAAAACCCATGAAAATATAAAAATGTACTATAACATACTTATAATAAATTGTATAGAATTATCTTTTTATGCACGGTATCGACAAAGGATGTTAGTAGATCAAAAATAAGGTATTTATAACTTTTTAAACATAAATCTATACTTCTTATAAAGCAAAACCCCACTAAGTGTAGTTATTATTTTTCTATCTCTACATGCAAGCTATCCACATCACTTGCTATTTTAGCCAATCATTTGTCCATGTCATTCACTAACACTCATTAATGATTGTATTTTTTTGCATGCAACATATCCATGTCATCTAACTTTTATCCATACAATTATCCACGTCACCCGTTTTTAATCATCAAATACAAAAAAATAAAGTCAATTCATTAGCCTATAGACAATTGGTTGCATATCTTTGTAAACAAATTCATATTCCATGGGTCTGTATATTCCTTTATTTGTATAATAGCTTTTTTAAAGAGATGCCCACCGCAACGCGCGGGGTATGTTTCTAGTTAATATAAACAAAGAGGTCAAAGGGAGTTTAGGTTAAGACAAAAGTCAACACAACATGACGAAAAAAGAAAAGAAAAAAACACTGTTCTATGTAGAAGAAAACTCGTGGAGCTTATGAGTTCGAAACTGAACAAAAGTCTTTTGTTCAGGGTCGCATCTATTTTATTTTACTGTGCCGATCGAATCTGCTAGCAGGTTGTGCGAGTCAATGGAAAAGAAAACACAAAAAACAAAATCTGCGCGTATATTGGCACGAAATCTTGGTTGTAGAGTTGACTGAGTTAGTACGTGACAATATAATGAGAAGAAAAATAAAATAAGTACAAGAAAATACAAAAACAATACAACATAAGTACGTTGCTCTACTTAAGAAAAACACCAGAACATAGAACAAAAAGTCTACACTTGTGCATAGGGTCCAAACTTCGTAGACAAAAAGGAAAAAGGAAAAAAGCCCAACAAGCAAACAATGCAGGGTCGTAGAGAAAGAAAACAGAGAAAGGACCAGACGAGCATATGCTGCCTCCACGCGTACAGGTTGCCTCCCGCGATGAGACAAAACAACGATAAACTACACGAATCTCAACGTTAATCGGATGGTTAGCGAGTTGACTGAGATTTAACTTTGACTGAGAATTAGCAAATCGAGGGAGAGAACTAGCTAGGACGAATAAAATCATATCATTGAAAATAGTGATGATACAATTATGTTTCTTCTCAATTGTACCAAGTACAAGTAGAGCTACAGCTTAAGAAATGTGAATGTTTCCCGTCCGCGTTGTAGTCAAGTGGAAAATTAGGGAAAACTTAGGTGTCGCGGGAAACTACAGAACTAATCCGGCAGACCATTGACATGTGACAAGTACCTGCTTAAATTAGATAGGATTAACTCTTCAGAAGTTACTTCTAGACTTTGCTTATGAAGTGAAGCAGATGGACGAACATGAGACGTACGCACAGTTTAGAAGATCAGGAAACCTCTAATTGTTCGATTAATAGACATGCGTGCATGAAAGAGCAACACATTACATGCTGACCCCCACCGTCACACACCTGTTTCACCCTGCATTATTCAACACGTAAACTGCTAAATTTGAACTAAAAAACAAACAGAGGCTGCTACACGCGAGCAAATGCGATCAGTAGCTTCTGTAAAACTACGGCAAGCCGGCGCCCTTCTCCCTAGCCTGCCTCTTCTGCTCCTCCTGCGCGATCCTGTCCCTCTCCTTCGTGGCCGCAGAGACGTCGTCCCACGACGAGTGCTCCTCCCCCTTGCCATCGCCGGCGACCTTGTCCGTCGCCACCTGCGCGGCCTCCTTGGTGGCGCCCCACATGTCCTGCGCCACCTGCTTCGCCTTGTCTCCCATCGCCTGGGCCGTATCCGCCACCTTGCTCGCGCCCTCCTTGGTCATCTCCATCACCTTCTCCCCGGCGCCCTTCGCGCTCTCCGCCGCCCTGTCTTTCACCTCGCCGGCCTTCTCCGAGGCGCCCTCCGCCATCTCCGCGGTCTTCTCCCTCGCCGCGCCCGCCGTCTCCTTGGCCTTCTCCGCCGCCTGCCCGGCCGTCTCCTTGGCCCTCTCCTTCATCTCCGCCGCCTTGTCTGCCGCTTCGCCCGCGGTCTCCTTCGTCTTCTCGCCCGCCTGCCCGGCCGTCTGCTTCGCCCTCTCCTTCATATCCGCCGCCTTGTCCGCTGCCTCCCTCGCGGTCTCCTTCGTCTCGTGCTTCGCCTTCTCCGTCATGCGCGACGCCTTCTCGGCCGCCTCCTGCGCGGTCTCCTTTGTCTCGTGCTTAGCCTTCTCCGTCATGTGCGACGCCTTCTGGGCGGCGTCCCCAGCCTTGTGCTTGGTCTCCTCGGCCATGCGGGACGCCTCGTCCATGGCGCGGCCGGTTTTCTGGTCCGCCCTGTCTTTGGCTTCCCTGGCCGTCTCCTTCATGCTGTCCTTGGCGTCGCCGGTGGCGTCCTTGGCCTGCTCCGCCGCGACCCTGTACTTGTCCTTGACCTCCCTCCGGTCCTCCGGCGCGTTGTGGTACGCCTGCCACGGCAGAGCACGAAACAGAGCTGTCAGCATCTCAGGAGAGAAAAGGCTAACAGTGACATGACATCGAGCCGGAAAGGTGCACATTTGACGTTACCTGAGACGATCTCGGAGCGGTCTGCAAGCAGAGGGGGCTCCAGCTCGCGGTGTGCGGCCGGGGAGCGAGGAGGAAGTGCTTGGACAGAGGCTTGACGGCGGTGGTGGTGCCGGTGAGCGCGGCGGCGCGCGCGCCTCCGAGCAGCATGGCGGCCATCAATCTGGACATAGAGTGCACTACTGGATCTCTCGCTTGTGCTACGAAGAAATCTGGGATCGGATCAGTATGCAGCAGTGGTGTGTTCTTGGGAAGTGTGTGTGTGGAAGCTTGTATCAATGGAGAGGATGAGGCCGCGTAGAGTGTTATAAGCTCGAGATGGATGTAGGGAGGTGACACGTACGGGGACACGTTGCGGCGCGCGGCGACGCGTGGTGATGGGGAAGATGATTCTGTACTTGCGTGCTGTCCCGGACGCTGGAGGCTGGACTGCACGTGAGAAGCTCCTCGGTGACCGCCGCGAACGCTCCGAAAGTTCTCGATATTTTTTATGCTCCAAGTGTGTTACGATTACGATCGTGTCCACTATTAATTAAATCAAATTTTATAGCAATCATGCTCGCGGCCTTGGCACTGTCCACGTCTGATTGCAACATGATGTCTTCTCTTTCCCACTACAACAATGCATTAATACGCAGGGCCGGTTCTCATATTTTGAAGACGGAGTTAAACTTATGGCTCTTACTATTAACTCGTTATTGTTCGTCAAAAAATCAAAACTAGCCGACTATAACTGTGCACCTGATAATTGGTACGTTGTCAAAGCCACTTACAATATTAACGCCGATGTTGGTGTTGGTATTCCTTCTAACTCATGAAATCCAAAATTCTTTTTTCTTTTCTTTTTTTGAACAGGGGATGGTCGAGATTACATTTTACAGATAAGGCCCTCAAAGAAAATAAAATTACACATAGGATCAACCATTTTGCACAAAGGACCTCAAAACTACGCCAGAAAACGCAATCGAGGCCAGCTCCTTTCTCAGCGCGACGGATCAGAGAAGCGGCACAGCCTACCTCCACTTCGCCGGGGACGCACCACTTGGGAAGAGGAGGCGGGAGCATGCTGCCCGCAGCTCGAAGGGCCTCCGCAACTGGAGGTTGAAAGCACCGCAAGCACTGGCCGGAGAGGACCGTAGCCAGTGAGAGGGGTAGGAGTGGTCGCCACACGACCATTGGATACGACGGCGTGCACGCCGGCGTGAGGATACTCCTGGGAGAAGCCACGTAGCTCCCCTGCCGCGGAAACCGCCATCCATCACCCAGAAGAAGAGAGCCGCCATCAGCCTCACCACCACGGCGAACACCGAAAACAGTCACCATCTCCGAGCTTTGGCCAGCAGCACCACGAGCATAAATAAGCCTTATTAAAGAGGACGGCGAGGTCGCGCCGAAGCAAACCGTGAGCTCTGACCACCAGAGCATGAACGGCCGTGGCGCAGACCCAACACACTGCCAGGAGCGGCTTGAGCTCTCCCGCAGCAACTCCTCGGCGCCTCCTCCAGATCGAGAGCACAGAGCAGCAGCCCATCCCTTCCCCTCGCCTCCACGGCCGACCAGAGGGACGGATGCAGCAGCTCGCCGCCAGATCTGAAGAAAACTAGAACCAGACGAGCTTATTGAAGGAGTTGGCTGCGTCGCTCCGCCTAGTCGTCCACGGCACCTCGCCACCACGACGAGCAAGAACAGCGCGGCCGGCCACCAGACGCAGCTCGCGTGCGTCGATGGCAATCTCCAGAACGGCATGAAGCCAATCCTAGCATAGAGCCAAACACGAGCAAACAGCCCAAACAAACTACTCCTACCTTTATTTAGACTACTAGCTAATCTACAGGCGCTCCGGCACCTCGCCTCAGCCCTTCCCCATCGGCAGCGCCGGCGAGGATGGCCTCAGATCGGCCCCGTTCACCGGGGTCGACTCTCAACGGAGAAAGCTAGAAGGAGAGAGGGTGAGAGGAAAAGTCTCCAAAATTCTTATTAGTATGCTGCTCTTGCCCGTTCGTTCAGACGTGGTAGACTTTTATGTAGCAATTTTTCTCATTATCCAGCTGTTTCCTCGTTTGACCTGATTATTTGCATTGTGGGTGTCTTTTGCTATCATCTCTCTTGCTTGTGATAGGTCAATAAAGGATTTGTTTGTGCCAGTGTCCAAACAAATAGGAAATGGGCCAATTCCAGATTTTCCAAACAAACAAGCTGTTGTCAATCAGCTAGTTCTAACGAAAAAACCTTCTGCCAGTCGAAATGTTGAGGACTCAGTTTAGGCTCGTCCATGTTGCAAAGTGAAATGGTTTGGTTTGATGGATGGTGTTTTCGTAAAGCCATTGGCTTGCTACCTAGTGAGTAGACTCGGCCAGACATGCATAAGTTCTCTGATTGCATGATAGTGGCTTTCAAAATGACAGTTTCATATAAGGCTTTGCATTCTTTATGAGTTATTCATATTAAGATTTATAAGGTACAATTGCATCAGTTGTCTCCCTTTTACAAAAATCCATTTTAGATAATTCATTGTTCGTCTTAACACTTTTCGCTAGTTATGTGAAACTGTTTTAAAAGGATCCATTATAGAGTACTTAATGCATCTTTTGTTTCTCTTTAATTTTCTGAAACTAACTAACCATGTATTTTGCATACTAATTTCTTTGGTTACGTCAAATTGAAGTTTCAAAACGGTAACATTTCGGATTATCCAGTGCTAACATACTCTAAAAGAGGGAAGTTGTTCAGAAGTTCCACATGGCCGTTCCACCCGGGACGAGTTAAACTAAATATAATTATACTAAACTTTTATACTTTCTTAATTTGTAAGATAATTTTGATTTTATCGAATATATGTCTATACTATTTAAACATCATTCTTAATCATACAATATCTTTTATAAATTATTTTCCTCCGCAAAAATTTAATGTATATCATTCAGAATATATCTGATTTGTTTAAGAAGGCTTTCCTTTGAGAAACATCACCTTTACAAGATACAAATACAACTTAAATGTGGAAAAAACATGCCTCCTTAATTTTTTCACAATTGATGAATAATGTAAGGTATATGTATACTATGTGAATGTTCTTCCCTATATTTAATATTATTAAATACTATATTTGTATAGATTTCAATGTATATAGCCTAACAAATATCTTACTAGGGGGGTGTAGTGTATGGCTATGTAAAAAACATGTATAAAGTTCTAGAGTACAAGGTAAAAAAAAAGGCACGACCATTTTCCATAACCAAGTATATCTTATAGGTTACAATTGATTCAGTAATAAGATGATAATATGTTGAAGATCTATAGAAGTATCATTGCATATAGTAATCAACGACAAACATAACATAATATGGGTTCCATTACTAATTCATTTATTGTAATGCATCTTTGTATGAGTGTATCACATTTATGTAAAAGTACTCATGTTAGTTTCAAATAGGAAGTTATGTATGAAAATAAACATTGCAAATGTATCTAGTATAAGACATTTAATATGACAATTGTATGGCACCCATATGGCAGATTAGTGGAAAAAATAAACTTGTCACAATCGACTTAATTAGTTTGTTCTTACGTGGTAGTACATTATATTGTTTGTCGCGTGTAATTGGTTTTATTATTGTTTAATAGTCAATAGTATCTTATACGTACCAGATAATAGTATAAAAGAGTTAGAAATGTATCCTTTCCTTGGGGTCTTGGGCAGTCTGTTTGGCCGGCCTATGGACGGGCTCTGAATATCAATAAAAATGGTTCTATCTCCACTTGTGCAATAATTCTACTGGATACTCTTGGGTTTCCTTCATTGAGAACGGTTGCATGTCTCAATTTAAATAAATATGAAGAGCTTAACCTTACCCTAATCAGAAAGGTTAGGTATGAACGTAGATGTAGGGAATTATTTTTTGGCAATCAATATCATATATTAAAGATTATAGTAGCGAATAGTACATGGTATAGATACATAAGCTGACTATAGCGATTACAAAATAAAGTCTAAAAGACATAAGAAATTTTTCGAGATCTTCAAACTCTTTCTTCTTACATGACACAATCTCATAATTTTCTGGTTTATTGTAATGCACATTTCCTTTATTTTGAAACTTGTGCACTTAGGACGGTTGTGTGAATCCTAACTATGCAGACCGGATGTTCAAAACCTTTTAATTAATAAAGCTTCATTTATTGAAAAAAATTATTGACATATTGTCTTCTATCAGGAAAATAATACTCCTAATTAATTTTATCTGGCTCGTGCTTTCCCTCAATCGAAAGCAGCCATGGCTGATGCACGTGCGGAACCGATGAAACCCTCAGTAATCACACGCACAACTATGTTTAGCATCACCGCGTTAACTATCAAGCAAAGCCAACCTGTCACGGCCCTGCGCCCTTCAAAAAATGGCGTCACGGCGAGTCTCCATTTTCCTGCATAAGAATCCCGTCCGCCGTCGCATCGCGTCCTCTAGTCGGCCTTTGTTTGGAACGTGGGGTTCCTCCTCGATCCTACGTTCCAAACAGGCCGGCCGAGCCGCGCGAGATGGAGCCGTCGACGCCGCCAGCCAGCCATGGCCTCCGGCTGGAGGAGGAGGAGCACCCGTCAATGGAGCGGGTCTTCGAGGGCGAGCCCCTGCCCGCGCGGTCGGAGACGATCACGCTGCGGTCGGTGGCCGTGAGCGTCGCGCTCGGGTGCACGCTGAGCGTGGTCGCGATGAAGCTGGCCCTCACGTCGGGCTTCGCGCCGTCGCTCGCCATCCCGGCCGGCCTCCTGGGGTCATTCCTCCCGCGCGTGTGGATCCGGCTGCTCGACAGCTGCGAGACCTCCCAGATCCCCTTCACCCGCCAGGAGAACACCGTCATCCAGACCTGCGTCGTCGCCTGCACCAGCATCGCCTTCAGCGGTGCGTACTGCAATGTGCTTGCATGTGCACTGACCATTTTTTTCCAAAACCGATCGTCACCGCGAGCGATATCGTGCGTATGTTCAGGTGGATTTGGGACGTACATTCTGGGGATGAGCAGAAACTCCGCCGAGGGCAGCATCGGGAACGGCGACAACAATGTCGAGGAGCCGCAGGTCGGCCGGATGGTGGTGTTCTTGCTCCTCACCAGCTTCGCCGGCATGTTCGCCATCATGCCGTTCAGGAACAGCCTCATCATCCACCACCGGCTGACGTTCCCCAGCGGCACGGCCACGGCGCACCTCATCAACACCATGCACACCCCTCAGGGCGCCAAGCAAACCAGCAAGCAGGTGGCCATGTTATTGAAGACTTTCTGTGGGACCGTCTCGTGGGGGATCTTCCAGTGGTTCTTCGCCGGCGGCGACGACTGTGGGTTCCGGACGTTCCCGACCTTTGGTATCATCGCGTATCGACTAGGGTTGCAGACGTACTAGGGTGCGTAAAAACAAGTACACAACCTGACAACCACAAAGCCCGACAGTTCTTCAGATTAATCAAGTTGCAGACGTACTAATGAATGGGTCTTGACTCTTGATTGCTACGATAGATTCTACTTCAATTTCTCCATGACCAACGTCGGCGTCGGGATGTTCTGCCCGTACAAAATCACCATCTCGATGGTCGTGGGGTCCCTGATCTCGTGGGGGCTCATCTGGCCGTACATCGAGACGAAGGCGGGGAACTGGTACCCCCGGGGCCTGGACGACGACAACATCAGCGGCATCAATGGCTACCGGGTGTTCATCGGGATATCCATGATCCTCGCCGACGGCCTCCTGCACATGCTCTCCATCCTGCTCCGGACGCTCTACACGATGAACAAGCAACAGGACAACCCGCAACCGAATTTGAACGGCGCCGGGCAGCCGTTCCAGTGCCTTAGCGGCTTCGTCGACCGAACGGCGCATAGCTTCGACGACCGCCGGAGGACGCAGGTCTTCCTCCGGGATCGGGTCCCCAGCATGGCCCCGGTCATGGCGTACGTGGTCCTATCGGTCATCTCCACCGTCGTCATACCGCACCTCTACACCCAGCTGAGGTACCACCACGTGGCCTTCGCCTACGTCATCGCGCCGCTGTTCGCCTTCTGCAATGCGTACGGCAACGGCATCACCGACATGAACATCGCGACCACCTACGGGAAGATCGCGATGCTCATCTTCAGCTCGTGGGTGGGGCTGGAGGACGGCGGCGTGGTGGCCGGACTCGCCGCCTGCGCCATCATCGTGTCCAACGTCTCCACCGCGTCAGACCTCATGCAGGACTTCAGGACGGGCTACATCACCCTCACCTCGCCGCACACGATATCCATCAGCCAGGTCGCCGGGACGGCGCTGGGCTGCGTGATCAACCCGGTCATCTTCTGGGTGTTCTACAAGGTGTACAACCCGGCCCATGACGACAGCAACGCCATCGGCCCGTACGCCAAGGTGTACCGCGGCATCGCCATGCTCGGCATGACCGAGAACGGGCTGCCCACCCACACAATGATGTTCTGCAAGGTCTTCTTCGCGCTCGCGCTCTCCGTCAGCGTGCTCCGGGAGGTGGCGGCGCACAGGGGGTGGCGCATCCGGCGGTACATCCCGAGCACCATCGCCATGGCCGTGGCCTTCTTCGTGCCGCCCACAATCCCCATAGGCATGGTCATCGGTAGCGCGGTGATTTACCTGTGGGGCAGGTCTGACCGCGACGACATGCGCCTCATGTCCCCGGCGGTGGCGTGCGGGCTGATCTGCGGGGATGGGTTCGGCTCGCTGGTGTCGTCGATGCTGACCCTGCTCAAGGCAACCCCGCCGATCTGCATCATGTTCCTGTCTCGACAAGTGAACGAGAGCCTTGACGCTTTCCTGGCAGCAAAAGCCACGTCATCGTAGTTATGAGGATTTGGCATGTGTTGTACAGTACAGTGGTTAAAAGCAGGTTTGATCACACGATCAGTATCTTCAATCACGTACGCATGAGGTTTAAACTAGGAGATTTATTTCCTTTCTTTTCAACATGAAACGATCCTTTCAATAAAAACATGAAATGATCCTTTGTTTCCCAACTGAAACTAGAAGGTATTGAAAGAACCATAATAATAATAAATCAGAAAGTATAAAAAAGGGTCCAGGACGGAGTCATCATCGGTCCTGCCAGTTACTGGTTTTTTTTTTACCATCCATCTCAGGCAGTACTAGTATATTTTGAGAAATGGTGGGGATTATCCCAGTCTATCCCTAAATTCCCACCTATATTTAAAAGGTTGTTTGGTTCGAGTGTATTTAACCTTTTTATCCCCACTTTTTGACCGAATTCTCCAAACTCGTTGTGTATTTTGCTCAAGACAAAATACACTACACCTATCTAGTGGCTTGGGATAAGGAGAATTTGATGGTACTAGGTGAAGGTGGGGGTTTCACCCAATTCCTGTGGGCATTATCCCTACTAATATCCAAAAATAAAACCTAGTACCAAACAAGACCTAAAGATTACATACTTGCACGTGTTGGGAAGATTCTCTAAGCATGTGTTGTTTCGTTCGTTGGATCGAGCCGGCCAAGGGATCCCAACCGTATGTTTTATTCACCGTATGAGATAAAAATGCTTCAAGTGAAGCCTCCACCCTCTCCCGCATCTTGTCCCTTTCGCGCCATTTCCACCACTATCTCTCCTTCTCCTCCTTGTCGCTGAGCTTACGCCGACGTTGCGCCCAGCCTTTCACACTCCTTGGTGCTCAACATGAGGAGAGCAGAATGTTGTCCGTGCAGCTGCTTTGATCCACCTCTCCTCATTCTCGTCCTATTGACGACCTTACACCTTTGCTATGATGCGGCTCACCCCATCCCCTCAACGCTCAACACAGAGCCTAGGTTGCCGCTGCACCGCACTTGGGAACCTTCATCGTCTTCATCGTGTCAAGAAGAACTCCAGTCGAGCTCTAGGAAGTGGTCGTCTTCTTCTACACGTTTGGATCGGTGGATGGATCAAAGATCGTCCATGGCTCGCAGACACGCCCCTTGTTCTCCTCCCTACTTGGTTTATTTCATAGGTCCATGGTGCCGATGTTCTTCCCGTTTATGTAGCATGATTCGGCCGATATATTCGCGGGAGAGGTTGGGAGCATGGCTGGTTCTTTCTTAAGAAACTTTCAAGCGGCAACTGGGTTCTGATACACCTTCCACTTAAGAAGTGTGTAACTCCAACCGGTTATCGATACAAACTACACCTTTTCCTCAAAAAATGTGCAATTGCTAAGGGGTTTCGAAGCGACTTGCACTTTTCTCGAGAGTAATATTTATTTAATCTCTAGTTATATATTTTTTAAACACTAAAATCACATTTTTTTTACATGGTACACTTATATTCTTTTTTCCGGTTTTGCACGGTTAGGCATTAATACAAATTTGTTTTGAATCATGGTATATCCTCTTTGGGACCTAGAAAATATAAACATGTTGTTATCTCCCTCTTATTTGCTTTAAAGAACCAAAAGGTAAAGCTCCCTTTTTCTTTTTATGTTGCTCATTTGGCCCAGTATGGAGGCATCTATAAGAGATTGACGAAGGAAGTCAAAGACTTAGACTTTATATAATACTAAAAGACACCCCCTTAGTATTTTACACTAGACTTTCATACTTTTATAGTATGTTTATAAAGTACAAACTTATTTTTTTTACTTAACCTTATAAATTTCAATATATTGGTTATAGTGTTGTTATGCATATTTTATCAATGTCTGTCATTAGAAGTACATGAACACAAAACAATATCTTGTAATACAATTTATTTCCCCTTTTTGAGAAAATGTGACTTACAAGATTAAGAAGGACCCCCTTATAAATAAAATCTCGTTCATATAAAACTTGCATACATTGTTGTGTATATATGTATGTGTTTTGTATATATTTATTACATATCTTGGCACATAACTATAAAGCGTAGAGTTCAATGAAATATCTAGACATCGGCTTCCAGTCTATGATTAGGCACAATAAACCGGACTAGTTTATTTTGTTTTTGCGAATGAACTAGACTAGGAGTAACATGGCATAATATCGTCTAATGATTGGCATGACATTTTAATGGTGATCAAATATGTTTTAGTTTACCTAGTTTATTAGTTTGTATATCTTCTTTGAACTTAGAACTCAAATGACGTCGATAATAATAGTTATACAGGTGCTCCTCCTTATGTTCCTAAATAAAAATATCTTAAATCCAAAAGTAAACATAAGCCTAGCCACAAGTCATCGGGTATATATTTTGCACGGAGATTTGAGGATCAAGAGAGGCCTATACCAACCTCCAACCTTGAGGTGCAAGCATCTCAAGATAAGAGGGGTGAATGTCATGAAAGTCCAACCCTTTTCTCGCTTATGTAATTCCGCTCCTTCTTGGCTCAGACAGTGTATTCTCTTCACTTCTCCTAGTTGCAACCAATATCTACAAATTAGTTAGCTAATGTCAACTTAGAGGGATTTTGGCATACAAAATCACACCACTGCGTATATCGGTATAGCCCGAGCCACACCTTATAAAGATTTATTTCCCTGCTATCGATAAGCATTGGTGTTTTCTTTCCTTGACTTATATGTTTGGCGAGCAATAAAACCTTAGGGGTGTCATGACCTTGCCAACGTACTCTTCATAGCACGAGAAATTGTAATCGTGTGGATGCTCAGATCAATACATTACAATCGTAACATGTAGAAAATTAACCGAGGTTTGAACCAATGCAATGTGGGTAATGGTTTTACTTTTGCATTTTTCTTATTATTTGATACAAGCTAACTACCCGTGATTTGCTATAGGATAAGAAAAAAATCATTTCTCAAGTACTCCCTACGTTCCTAAATATACGATTTTTTAGTTTTTGTCCACAATCATATGTATCTAGATGTATGTGGACATCTTTTAATGTGTATATACACTCATTTGAATTTGCACCTAGTCAACATGTGAGGTAGCTAGACCATCTTATAGTGGAATGGAGGAGTACGTGCGAAGGATTTTACATTCTTTGTTGGGCTACCCGTGAAGTCAACGCTTATGTGTGAGCCCAACCAGTAAGGTCTGCTATTAAAACAAGATTGACAAGAAAAAAATGTACAGTATGTGACAACTCGTCCCAGATGGTAGGTATCACCAAAAGATTCAAAGGGGGCATGACCAACCCTTTAACCTAGTCTCATTTGTGGTACTCATGTTTTTCCTTTTGTTTTTTAGGGTACTCAGGGGTTTGATTTGTAGTTTCTTCGTCTGTCCGGGTTGTTGTTTTGTTTCTCGGCGGCTATTTGGTCCACTACAAACAGGCCGTTATTTCGAAAAACG
This sequence comes from Poa pratensis, assembly GCA_947311845.1. Lineage (NCBI taxonomy): Eukaryota > Viridiplantae > Streptophyta > Magnoliopsida > Poales > Poaceae > Poa > Poa pratensis. Next base: position 138,371,236 of record CAMZMU010000052.1, on the reverse strand, counting down.
CCACTCCAATTCTCGCATACGTCTACAAATGCCACTCTACTCATTTCGGCTCCTTTTTTAAGGGAAAACTGGATATGTATTTTGTACTGGACGATTTTGCCCCTGACCATCACAGCTCACTCTCGTTATTTCTCACTCTCGTTCTTTTCCTCTCTCCCGCAAGAACCCTAGCAGGGAGGCGCCGGCGCGCCCCCGCTCCTGCCCCCCTCATCTCCCACTCCTCGTACCACCCAGCCACCTCGGCCCAGCCGTAGCCCTCCGAATCTCGACCTCCTTGTAGTGGCATATATTTGATTAACCTTTTTTTTAGGGAATCGTCCACTACAAACAGGCCGTTATTTCAAAAGAAGGTCAAACAGCCCAGCCCAACCCAGTTCAGCCCATCCGGCGGCGGAAAAAGAAAATGAAATCCGTTGTGTCCGAGCTTCCCTGGCATTATCTTGTTCAATTGTTCTAGTGTCTGGCCCTCGACCCATATCTCAGTCTTTTGGGCGAGATAAACTGCTCCCATGGCGGTCAGAGTCCCGTCCATGGAGCTAAACCGCTCCCCGCCGCGCCTCTCCGGTGGCCGAGGTATTTTATTCTGTCCGCCGCACCGTCGCATTTTGGAGAATTAGCAGATTGTAGGGTTTGAAAGCTTCTAGAATCTTCCTCCCTTCAGCCGCTTCTGATTTGTAGGCCGCTCCCCGCGTTTACTGGGCTGCTAAGTAATTAACCAGTTTGCAGCTTACAAGTTGCATAACTGTAAACTACCCATGTGAAATTCGTATGTACTACACAAACGTTTTGGTAGGCTAAAATAGGTGCACTCCCACTGTTCTGGGATTCATTTGATTCTTGAAATTCTATCATAGTTACAGTTAGCCCATATTGTTCAGCAATATTTTTAGTTCTTCTTTCGATGTAAGGGCATTTAGCTCCAATTTCATGGAAATTGAATAATTGTATATTCTTAGTTCTGTACCTACTGACAAGACAATCTGTATGTTTCATCTTCTACTTTTCAAGGCAAAACATGCCTTCAGAAGCCTTTCATTGTCCAAGCAAAGAGGTCAGGGGGTTTGGAGAAAGCAAACACTAGGTACAGAATCCATATTTACAGTCCAGACTTGTAGCTTAACACTAGGTACAGAATCCATATTTACAGTCAGACTTGTAGCTGCCTGAATTCCCCGAGAAATTCTTTGTGGCCACTGGTTGATACCTTAGCCACTCGTCTGTTGTCTCTAGATAATGTTCTAACTCTTATGAAAACTCACAGGTCACGAGGAACACAAGCTTCTGAAAAACTCAAGAAAAGAGCACCGCTGACACGTGGGACTGTTAGTCCAGCACTTTCAGTACCACGCCACATAACTCGACCTCCTTATGTTGGTTCGAAAAAAATGCCAGAGATAGCGAGTGAGATGCAAATGCATGACAAAGAGACCATCGTCCACATGAGAGCTGCTTGTGAGCTTGCTGCTCGTGTTCTTGAAAATGCAGGAAAGTTGGTCAAAGTAAGCATGCACTTCAGTGTCCGTTTCTCCTAAGCTAATTATGTCACTATCTCACCGGTTATAATGCTTAGTTTTCTTATTGTTTGTGTGCTCATTTTGTTTACAACATGCCTTGTTTTTATGTGTACTCCATAATGAATTACAGCTTCAGTGAGAAATCTATTGCATCTTTCTACCAGCCCTCTGTAACGACAGACGAAATTGATAAAGCAGTGCACAAGATGATCATTGATGCTGGAGCCTATCCATCCCCGCTTGGATATGGTGGGTTTCCAAAAAGTGTATGCACATCAGTGAACGAATGCATGTGCCATGGCATTCCTGATTCACGAGCACTAGAGGTTCATAGAGAAGCCCTTAACATGTTTTGTGTCTACTTCAAATCTATTCCACAGCTCCTTTTCTGACATAAATATTTGTTTTCGTGGGTGTTTTACAGGATGGAGACATAATTAACATTGATGTCACTGTCTACTTGAATGTACGTCTTACGCTCTTGTTGTATAATTTATTCAGTATCATCGCTTCATAATATTGTACATTTCAATCTGGATATAATCGCCTGACATAATATACCTCTCCAATTCAGGGTTTTCATGGGGACACATCTAAAACCTTTCTTTGTGGAGAAGTTGATGAGGCCAGTAAACTACTTGTGAAGGTACATTAGCTTTTCTCTAGACATTATGAAGGCAGCTTTATTTACTCAATAAGTCGCATCAAGATGATACGACCAGCAGTTGTTCTCACCTGCCCTCTGTACAACAAGAAGCGCATAGTCCATTCTCTCAAACACATGTAGTGCATATTCTTGGAATCAATATTTCATATAATGATGAATTGTGGCAGACTTGTGTGTGATTTTTCTAGGGAGCTTTTGTTGGTTTAAAGTGGTACATGAGGCACTACAGTAAATCTTACTGTTCCTAAATCAAGAAATTCATTGTCCGTCTGTTAATTCAGTCATTGTTCTGACCTTTTCAAAATTTCCAGCAAATAAGTCACTAGTAGTATATGAATGACAGGATGGTATATCGAGTTCTCCAAAATGTAAACCTTGCTAACATGATTACATGCTGTTTTTAACATCAGGTTGCTGAAGAGTGCATGCTTAGGGGCATAGCAGCCTGCAAACATGGTGTCAGCTTTAAGAAAATTGGCAGAAGAATAAGGTACACATCTTTTGCACCATATTAATTAAGTCACGGATAATTACATCTATAATTAACTCGCTGTAAATTGTTGTTCGAGTGTTTGAACATATTTCTTGTGTAAAAACTGTGTAAGGTTACTACGGTGCATCCAAACTGAATCCTCTCAGATCATTGAATTTGTACGTCTTCTGTGACAACTACAGAGCAAAAACACTATTATCATGTTCCATAAATGGGCTAGTCTGTGCTTTAAATGTTAAATAAGAACACTTCTTCATTCACACAAAAAAAAACACATCTTACTTTCAGACACTACCATTTCTGTTAGCCGCATTTCATCATGTCTTTTTTGTTATTTCATTCACATGTGTGTGCAAGCGTCATAACTGGAAAATAAATTCCTATAAAATACAGTCAACTCGACATTTTCTCACGTGGTTAAATACAGCTAGCTTTATAAAAAAATTGCATATGGCATCAATATTTGATAGGTTTCGCTCATTTGTTTCCTTGGATCATTTCAGTGAGGATGCTGAGAGGCATGGATTCGGCGTTGTGGAGCAATTTGTTGGGCATGGAGTCGGTAGAGCATTTCATGCACAGCCAATTATATATCACCAGCGTAAGTGGTTGCTAATAAACAGTAAACCATACCGTAATAGAAACCGAAGAACTTACATGTGTGGATCCCGAGCGGGAGACGGTGGTGGAGTTGTGTGGTTCCGCGAGGAGCGGTGCGACGCCCAAACGTGGCATGGTTGCTCCATAGGTGGAATCGTGCGGCTCGGACGTGTTGCTCCACGGATCGGGAAGATGGCGGTCGATTGAATCTAGGTCAGCGGATCCGTGTAGATTGTTGACCTGCCGTTGCGTCGCGTGCGCTGTTCGCCGGCGGGCTGCGTGAGGGGCACGAGCACGACCACGTCGTCCGTCCGTCCGCGAGGCACCTTGTTTCCACCGCTCAGAGGAGCGTGGGCCACCGTGTTTAGCTCCAGATCGAATGAAAGCCGCCGACGCCTGCCAACTGTGGGGCCAAGCCGACACGCGTCTTTTTTCGTATGGACGGACGGCTAGCTCAGAGTTCAGCGCCGGGAAAAGCCAGCGTTCTTCGTTGGTCCGACCACACTCGAGTTGATGCCTTCACCGTCAAGACTGACTCGAGGCGAGAGTCGAGACTAGCAGTTAATTGGTGCTCAGAAGCAAATTTTGACTGTTTCTCTCCTTTCTGTTTCGACAAAGAAAACGTGTAGGTATCGGTAATAGGGTTTCCACTATAATTTGGAGAAAAGAATAGATTCTGTAATAATCCACACATAATAGATACAATCAGACTCTGTAATCAAGTGCTCGATGTGAGAAGAAGATCTACATACATGTACCCATTTGTCCCTGCAAAAAAGTGTGAACCCCAGACCATAAGATCATCTTTCTTCTCAATCTACACCTTGCCCCATTTAACAAACTTAGCTTCCCTATATCATTTGTAGGAATCAAATAGCAATACTCATTGGCGGATAGCATTCCCTTCTTGTATACTGAAGTACTATTTTTAATCTTGTATATCTATACATCAATCTCTTCAGCGAATTTAAACATGTTGTTTTATCCTCTTGGTAGCTTTATTGGCCTAGTGCAGCAGTATCTCTTGTTTTTCTTATTTTGATCATTTGGTTCAATATGGAGGCACTAATAAGAGTTTGCTGAATATGAATCCACATATACTATCCATCCACTCATATAAACACACTCCCTCAATATTTATACCAGACTTTTATAATTTTGTATTATTCTTTTAAAAATACAAACTAGAGTAGTATTTTTTTTTTACTTAACCACATAGCACCATTATAATATATTTATTATGGTGTTCATGTTATGCATTCCCAATGTTATCATTAGAAGTACATGCACACCAAACTAAGTCTTGTAGTTAAAGACATGTTCCCTTTTTGCGACAATGCCTCTTACAAGATTAAGATGGATCCCCTTTTAAAATATAATCTGATGTATAATAAACTTCCATGCATTATAGGGTATTATGTGTTTTGTGTATATTTGTTAAAGATCTTAGCACATAACTATAAAGCATATAGTTTTACAAAATATCTAAACAGTGGTTTCTAATCTACGATTAGATAGAAGCATCTAGCCTAGTTTTTAGGAGAAACATATCACCATACCATGTAACGGTTGGTATGTTGTTTTAATTATGGTCAAATGCTATTTGCAAGTTGTATTTGGTTTAGTAATTTGCTGGAAAACTTTTGTTCAAACCATGCAAGAGCACTGCATGTATTGTATTAGACAGAGAAAAATGCACATGACACTAACCTTTGGTGCAAAAGTTGCACTACTATCATACATTAAACACCTTCTGCTTGTCGTGAGGGCTGGGAAGGAGTTGCTGAAAGAACGAGGATGTCGCCTAGGGGGGTGAGTACGTGTTTTAAATAATTATGGTTTAGGCTTGAATAAGTGTGGAATAAAACTAGCGTTTAATTTATCAAGCACAAAACATAAAACAAGATAGGTTCACCTATGTGCACCAACAACTTATGCTAAGCAAAATAAAACTAAGTGATAGCAAGATAGATAACTTCAAACACGATGGCTATCACAAAGTTAAATGCATAAGTAAATGGTTTGGATAAAGAAGTAACCGCAAAGTGGACACGAGGAGATGTTTCCCGTAGTTCCTTCCCAATGGAAGTACGTCTACGTTGGAGGAGCGTGGAGCCACCTAGGCGCTCCAATAACACGAATGTGCTCACTCTGTTCTCCGTGAGCTTCACCCTCGAGTGATCGGCTCGCTCCACTATGAGGTCGACTTGAGGGCGTTGACCAAACCAATACACAAAGGTCGGGGAACTCCACAATGAGTTGGAGCCTCCCAACAATGTCCCGGCGTGGAGAACTCAAACCGATGCACCTAATGCAATTGCAAGAAAAGAAATGCTCAAAGTTATTCACTCTCGAATCCCACCAAAGTAACTAATACTATGGAGTAAGATGGGAGGAAGAGCAAGAAAACAACAAATGAATCTCAAGATCTAGATCCAATATACTCCCCTCACTTAAAGGAAAGATAGATTGGTGAAAATGTAGATCTAAATCTCCTGTCTCTTTTCCCTCAAAAAGGAGCAAGAATCATTGGAGGGATTGAGAGATCTCAAATCTTTGGAGGTCACAAGTGGAGGAGGAGACAGAGCCCCAAAACTTGGGAGCCATTGGGGAAGAAGATCGGTTAAATAGGTCCCCACCAAATCCAACCGTTGTAGACAGTTTTTCCTGCGCGATACGATCAAATTACTCATTCGAGAGCTCCTCTTAAAAGTGTGGCATCTATCATATAATGCGATCTCTTACTAGCACTATGAGACAGGTAAAATAGAAACCCTATTAAGTTCATACCTTTGCCTTGCGCAATCCACTCGAGCTAGATGATGACGATCTTGATAACCTCAAGTTGGATCACCTTTCTTGATTGTGCTCCGCTTGATGAAGACTTGTGAAATGCTCCCCCATACGCAATATGGGAGAGCCATTTTAGGCACATCTTCACTTGACCATTATCTTGATGACGACCACCGCTTGACGTCATCCGCCATGGGCTATATGGAAATCTTCCTTTTGATGCATTCCCATGGGAAGATATCTAAACCCACATAGATACTCCACACACATGTATATGGGTTAGTTCACAAATCTATATAGACGATTGCTTATCATACCATTGGATCACAAGCTCCCACATGGTACAACATGTAGCTTTGTGTGTAGATCACTTGAATCCATCCTTTTCACTTAGCCTTGATCAACTTTATATATATTTTTTCTTTATTCTTGATCAATGATGATGTTTCGAAGGTGAGCATGAATATCCACAATATTCTATTCTTAAAGACATACTTGCAATATGCTCAAAGCAAACATTGGTCCATAGGATTGTCACTAATTATCAAAACCACACATGGGGCACCATGCTCTTTCAACTGTGGTCGGGCGGTCTGCGCGCTGCTGCTGCGTACAAGAAGGAGATGCGGCTGGAGCGTCCTGGGATGGAGGTGCGGCGGCGCTAGGGGTCAGATGATGGCGGCTCTAGGGTTCAGATGGTGGCACCGCCATGTCCCATGCCGCACAGGAGAGGGAGGGAGAGAAATTAAGGATTGGAGAAGAGTGTAGAGAAATTGCATCGGGTCGGGTCAGGTCTAATCCATGATTCCATGTGTTGCTAGGCCCTTTTTTTGCTGCTGGGACGCTCGGGAAGAGTGTAGAGAAATTGCATCAGGTCTGGCCGGGTCTACTTCAGACTGATTTCCCAGGCTGTACCAGGCCCGACTGACTGCTCGGCCTGCTTTTCCCATGCATGTGTGCCTGGCCCGATGGTAAGGCCTGACCCGTCCCGCAAATTGATGGTCAGGCCAGGCTACCCATGCTCAGATTTAATGTAAACACACTCCCTTTATATTTATACTAGAATTTTATACTTTGCATTATTGTTTTGAAATTACAAACTAGAGTAGTAATTTTTTACTTAGCCACATAGCACTATTGTACTGCATGCATTATAGGGCATATGCGTATGAGTTTGGTGTATGTTTGTATTGTTAAAGATGTCAATACATAAATACAAAGCGTACAGTTCAACCAAATATCTAGATGGTGGTTTCTAGTCTATGATTAAGCACAAGCATTAAGTGTGGTCAAATGTGGTTTACAAGTTGTTATCTGGTTTCGTAGTTCGCTAGAGAACTCATGTTTGCTTTGAACCTGCTACTCAATTGACATCCTCACCAATTGCTACTCCCTCCGTTCCAAATTAATTGACTTGGTCTTATCTAAATATGGATGTATCTATACTTATTTGGTGTCTAGATACATCCATGTGTAACCAAATGTGTGTCAATTAAATCCGAACGGAGGGAGTAGGTGGCAAGGTCGTGGACGCTTTGCGTGTCGAGCTTTTAGCGGGACAACGGACGGGAACCGAAGTTGGGTGGGGTTCGTCGCGTTGTGGTGGACTTGTGTGGTTCCCCGGTGTGCGGTGGCGGTGGCTCATCGCCCAGGAGTGTCGTTGGCGTCTTGGTGAGGCACCTTGTTTCCACCGTGCTGGTTCGGCGCCGCCTCAGCTCTCGATCCGTCGATCGGGTCCGCCAGCCAGAAACCAGGCACGCGGCTCGTGATCCGGTGCTTATTTTATTCTGCCCGGCGCCGCCTGATCCCTATCGAACGAAAGCCGCCGACGACAAGAAAGAACACAACTGATGTAACCACATGTAAATATGCGTCGCCACCTCTGGCGACATGGGCGGCGCCCCCCGCCTCCCTCCTTCCTCCCCCACCTACGGCTCCACCCCCTCGCCGCCGCCGGCGGGAGCCGCCGGGCAAAGCCCGAGCCGGTGCAGGCGGCGGCGGAAGTTTCGTTTCTCGACGGCTCTGAGATGTGTTTCGCAGCGGCGTCTGGCGGCGGCCCCGGCGGCTCTGGAGGTCCCTCGCGGCGGCGGCGGTAGGATGCGGGGGTGGAGAGCGGCGTGGTGCGGCAGGTGGCGGCGTCGACCTTCGGCGCGGTTGCAAATGGCAGCGGTCCTGCCCGGGCTCGATCTGGGCCTGCGATGGGCCGGGCGGGCCTCGGCTGCTGCGCATGGTGCGGCCGGCTCCGGGACGACGTGATGGTGACCTGCTGACGAGTGGTGCTGCTGCGGTGCGGGCGGAGGTCCCCGGCGTGCATCTGGCCGGGGGGTGGGCGGCGGCGCGCCGGTCTGCGGCGTTGTCAGGCGGACTCGTGGTGCTGCAACAGGGTGCTCGGCTGCGTGGGCTCGAGCTGGGTGCAACGGCCGGCCAGGAGACGAGGAGATGCAAGGTCGCAAGGCAGGCGTGGCGGCCAGGGCATTGTGCTGCGTTGTCTCTGGCCGTGGTGGTGACATGGTGCAGTTTTGGTGCTGGGGCAAGCTCGGGATGCGACGCGGATCGTGGCAGTGGTGTGGCGTGGAGGTCGGCAGCGACGCGCGGTGCTCCCTGCTCCGTCATCAGCAAGTCAGGAGCGTGACCTTGGGGTCGGCGTGGAAGTCGGAGCGGCGGCTCCTCTCGCTTGGTTGGATGTCGGATTTGGTCGCTCGGGCGGCAATTTCGTCTGCGCGGCCTCGAGGCCGGTGTGGAAGCCGGAGCGGCGGCTCTCCGTGGTGTTGGCTCTGGCTACTTGGGAGCGGAGCTATCGACTAGTCTGGTGCGCGGCCTCGGGGTCGGCGTGTGCGGCAGTGGAGGTTGGTGGGTACGGTTGAGGTGTGGAGTGGATGCATGGAGCTAGATCCGGGCGAAAGCCCTGTCTCCGGCGGTGGCCGGGGCCAACAACGTCGACGCCCTTGGGCGTCGTCCCCTTCCTGGAGGCGCTGTTGAGGTGAAGCTCTTGTTCCTCCCTCCTGGTCAACTTCAGGGGGAAACCCTAGATCCTTGTGATCGGACGTTGGCGGCATTTTGGTGTCGTTTTCTCTCTCGAGGGCTTCGTCTTTGGAGTTGTGCTTCGATCGGATTGACAAGCGGAAGACGGTGGTGGCGGTGGGCAGCAGCGTGGGGCTCCATCGTCGGCTAGGCAGGGGCGTGACCTCGGGGTCGGTGTGGAGTTCTGAGCGGCGGCTCTTTTCGTGGGTGTCAGGTTTGGTCGCTCGGGCGGCAGACTCGTCGACTAGTTCGGTGCGCGGCCTCGGGGTCGGCGTGTGTGCGTTGTTTGGTTGTAGCCGGAGCGGCGGCTCCGGAGTCTTTGTGTTGTAGGGCGTTTGCTCTGTTTGCTTGGGCGACAGAGTTGGTGGCTCGACAGGTGCGTGGCCTCGGGGCCGGTGTGGGTACCGGAGCGACGGCTTCGATGTGGTAGGGTGTCGTCTCTGGTCGCTTGGGTGGTAGAGCCGGCGGCTCGGGTGGTGCGTGGTCTCGGGACCGGCGTGTGTGTCGTGTTTGTGTTGTGTTGTTGTATGGTTTTCGTCCGGTTTCTTTCATAATAAACCGGGTACCTTCTACTTAATAAATGGGGAGGCAAAGCTTTTGCCTCGGTTTCAAAAAAAAAAAAAGCCGCCGACGCCTGCCAACTGTGGACCCTGGCGGACACGCGTCTCTTTCTCAGTGGACGGACGGAAAAATGCATCCTTCTTCTTCGCCCGAGCACTCGAGCGTCAAAACTGACTCGAGCGAGACTAGCAGTTGTGCTCAAAAGCAGTCTTTCCTTTTCCGGGGTTGCGATTGCGAGGTTGGTAATTTGACCGCGAAATATAATGAACGTTATTTTCGTCGAACGTTGCTTTTTTTCCGTAAGAAAGACAGTCAAAATAATTCAAATTGCTTTAAGCAGCCTTGACCTGGCTAATTCTATATGTAATCAAGCTTACTAGTACGTGACACTGTGACAGCAAGCAAGCAAACCTCCTAGGCTTATCTGATCCATCCTCGCGGAAAGAAGATCCCGAAAAGGCAAAGCTAACCACCAGCCGCTAGCTAGCCTGCAGTTCCGTCAACAACTGCTGGCTGCTGCCGTAGCTTGCTACGAATCGATCCAACATATGCTTGCTTGCTTGCAAGAGCTTCCATCCCAGCCGCAGGAAACAGATCGGCGGAGCAGCCTTTGCAGATCCAAGTGTCGTGCTAAATAAGGAAAGTGTTAATATGGATAAACGTCACTATTACTCATGTGATTTCCAAAAATGCCACCGTAATGTTAACTAGTATAAACAAATGTCACTGTACGTATCCATCTTTAAAAAATACCAGTTCAATATTCGAATACACGCCACAGTAGCCATATGAGGACATTTTTGTAAGAAATATTTCTCGTTTTCGTCACTTATTATTTGTTGGACAAAATGGCACCTCGACCCAGATCTGCGTGCTCACGCTCTGCAACGTAGTGCAGACACGTCGCAAGGGCGGGGGAGCCCCGACAAGGTCTGCACCTTGAAGCATCGACTTGAACTTGACCTCGTCCTCCCCACGCCTCTCAGCAAGCACCGACAATGTCTCGTTTACTCTGCTTCTCAGTGCTCAAATTGCTTCATTGTCACATTTAGACTTATTTGAAAACTAGAAATGCTTTCTCCAACATCGCAGTGTCGTTTGTCGAAATGGGAAAGATTTGACTCACATTCATTGATCCAATAAACCGCAAACAAATGTGGCTCAAGAAGGGGATCGTAGGTAGAAAACAAAAAAATTCCTAACAACAATAACCTTAATCTAGCCAAGATCTATACTATGCAGAGAACCTCACGTTGGCGCAACACCAATGGCGCAGTCACGGGTCAATGAGAGAGAGAGTGGAATTGGTGTGCTTTGGAGGCATGGGGGACACCCCTATATAAAGGTGAAGGAGTATTGGTTGATAATCAACCCACTGTGACGTTTCGTAGAGATCTTGTTGGATCCAGGCTGGCATCTTGGTATGAGTTGCTCCAGCGACTCGCTTCTGTCAATTTGTCTCAAGGGATCGATGAGTTTCGGTGGAATTTACGCAAGTGCGACAAATTCTCCGTGGACTCTATGTATACCGCACTCGTTCAGCCGGATGTGTCAGTTAATAATAATAAGAAAATCTGTAAGATGAAGATTCCACTTAAAAACAAAGTTTTCGCGTGGTATCTTCGTCGAGGAGTAATTCTTACAAAAGACAATCTTGCAAAACGCAATTGGCATGGGAGTAAACAGTGTGTTTTCTGTCATAAAGACGAGACAATCAAACACCTGTTCTTTGAGTGCAAGTTTGCTAATTCTATATGGTCCATCATCCAAATAGGTTCTACTATTTATCCACCTACAAGCATTGCTAATATTTTTGGCAACTGGCTGAATAGAGTGGATAATAGGTTCAAACAACTTATTAGGGTGGCAGCACTTGCCGTAATATGGTCGCTTTGGCTATGTAGAAATGACAAGGTTTTTTCTGATAAAAATTGCTCTCTTATGCAGGTTATCTACCGGACTACTGCTACACTCCGTTCGTGGTCTCAGTTGCAACGTGTGGGGCATCGGGACCTGTTTATGGAGGTCTGTACAAGATTGGAGGATACGGCGAGAGACTTTTTATCCCTACATAGATGGCAGCATAATTTGCGGATCGGCCCTCCAACACCATTGGCGTTTTTACAATTTCTCATTTTGATATGTAACTCGCCTTATTATTCTTTTGCTAGTACTTCAGACTTTTTGGCTGTATGCATCTTAGTTATGCAGAGGCTGGGTGTAATGCTTAAACTCTTTTAAGTAATAAAGACTCCCTTTATCTAAAAAAAATAAAGGCGAAGGAGGGCAGCCACCCTTGCCAGGCTGGCCGTGTGGGACTAAACTCCCACACCCCGCCGGCCATGCTGGTGCGCTGGCCCTAGGCCGGCCTTTTTCTCCTTTTTCGTTTTGGGGATTTCCAGGGCCCATTTAAGAAAACAACCTTTAAATTTTCGAATAAAATAAAATAAAATATATTTAACTACTAATTACACTAATTAATATTAAAAATATGGTATCTAATTTATTCACGCTCCGAAAACTATTTCGTCGCTCTCCGGTCTCTATCGGAAACCTCCCGTAACGCTTCGGATACTCTCTTCTATTTTCTCTTCTATTTCCTATCCAATAAACTTGTCGACTTCCCTTAAGTGTGTTACCCTAGCGGTTCAAGATCTCGTTAGACATAATCGAGACATGCTCTCCGATCAATGACTAATTCGTGGACCTTGGATACCCAGAATTAATCTGAGTGAGGTAATGAATAACTTGATCGTTCGAACCTAGACATCCAGTCATAAACCTTTTGCCTGGCGATACTTAATGTGTCCGAGACTCGTTCATAGATCTCGTTACCGACAGCACTGTCTTCTACTAGTCCCTTATATTATGTCTCACTTGACCTAGTCACATGCTTGCAAGGTTTATTGACATAATGTCACCGAGTGGGTCCTAGAGTATCTATCCTGCTATGCGGACTGGCAAATCCCGCTCTTGACCCCTCGTCTCAACATACTCCCTTCCGATACCCAAGAGGGACACCGTTATTGTCACACTATAAAGATATGATGTTCGATGCAATCAACGTATCTTTCAGGAATAGCGATAAGAGTTGACCTCACGGTCAAAGGAGTAATGACTACGTCCTACAAATATTGGGTATGTCCATCACATCGTTCTGCCAACGATACGACTCCATTGTCAATTGACACCAATGTTACATGACCGGGAAACCTTGATCATCGATTGCACAATGAACTAGTCACGTAGAGGCTACTAGGGACCTGGATGTATTATGTACCACACGTGTATTAATGTTTTCGCTTAATACAATTATAGCATGATATAAAAATATTATTAACAAATGAGATATGATAAATAAAACATTTTATTAATTGCCTCTAGGGCATATCTCCTTCAGCTCGGTCTGCGACGGCACAAGGAGCAGTTTTCGCGGAATCAACTAGGAACCTAACCACTCTTCTTGACGCCGGCCGGTGGCGCCGTGCACTGTCGCCAAAACGAGTCCATCGAATAAAAATGTTATTTCACCGCTTGTACGCATGCACCTCGAGGGACCTCAGCCTGTAATTCAATTTTCTATGTAGTACGGGCCACGTGACCAGATATTTGGCTACACTACGGGAAACCCACAAAACGCCGACGGCTAAGTTATACGCCGACGGTCAAATGTCGGGGCCGTCGGCGTATAATGCGAGCGAGAATACGCCGACGGCAGCCGTCGGCGTAACAAAACCGTCGGCGTAGCCCGACATACGCCGACGACTCGTCGGCGTATACTTTTTCTATTTTCTACATTTGATACGCCGACGACAGCTGTCGGCGTATACTTTTTCTATTTTTTACATTTGATACGCCGACGGCGGCCGTCGGCGTATACTTTTTTCTATTTTCCATTTAATATGAAATAATTCATATCCTTAAATCCGTAAATCAGAATTTAACAAATTAAATGTCTAAATCGATTAGAAAAATGAGAGGAATCCAAATATGATATCCATAAAATCTTTTTCACCGTGCACATGACATTTTGTAACATATGTTTGTTACTTGCATAATTAAAAAGTCATTTTTACACTTAAAAAATGGAAAATGATATTTACTAAAATATTTTTGGCAACAATGTTTTCCATACCAAGACACCCCTATGTGTCAAGTATGGACACGTTATCACAAACTATGGCATGGGGATGGCCATAACTTGGTCATTTGACACGAAAGTTATACATGTCTATAGATGATAGACCTTTTTGTGAAGTATTTTTTTGAAATATTTGTCAAAACTCAAGTTTACCATTTTTCCTAGCAACTAGTACACATAAAAGGACTCCATGTCAAAGGAATTCATCTTTTGAGTATTTTCTTAATTTCTTTTATTTTTGTGAAAAAACGGTCAAAATGACCGTCTTGTCTATTCATTGAAAGGGGTCACATTTTTCAAAACTATCGATATTTCTGTGATAAAGTGACTACTTTTATACCTTGAAAGTATTTTTGTAAAAAAATTAGACCAAACTATCACACACTTGTAGTTCAATTTCAATTACTTTTTGAAAATCGGCATAAAGTCATTTAAATAGGAATAATTATGTAAAAATCGAGAAAATTCCTAATACTTGGGTATTATCCATAAAATATGTAGTACCCTTTGTGACAATAAGATGGGTGCCTTTTGCAACATATTTTTGGTATTTCCTCCATAACAGAAGTCATTTTTGGAACTTAAAAATGGAAAATGATATTTATAAAAATAATTTGGAATTTGATTTTGGCAACAATGTTTGCCATACCAAGGCACCCCTATGTTTCAAATATGGACACATTATCACAAACTATGGCATTGGGATGGCCATAACTTGGTCATTTGACATAAAAGTTATACATGTCTATAGATGATAGACCTTTTTGTGAAACATTTTTTGAAATATTTGTCAAAACTCAAGTTTATCATTTTTCCTACCAACTAGTATACATAAAAGGACTCCATGTCAAAGGATACCTTTTTCTGAGAGTTTTTCACTTTATTTGATTTTTGTGAAAACAAGAATCAATTTTCTAAAACCATCGATGTTTATACAATGCAAAGGATGATATGGATGTCATATTTGAATTCCTCTCATTTTTCTAATTGACATAGACATTTTATTTTTCAAATTTCAATTAACGGAATTAAAGATATGAATTATTCCATATTAAATGTAAAAAGGAAATAAAAGTAAAAATAATTTTATTTTTTTCATTTATTAAAAATATACTATTTTACAATCATTGTTACTTATTCAAATGAATTTTCTAAATTTAAACAATGAAAAAGTGTAACATCCTAAATCAGGGGTTAATATGATTGATATGATATAAGTATCAGTAGGTTCTCATTTCTCATTTGTAAGCTAACAATGAAAGAACTCAAAGGTTAAGCGTGGTTGGGCTGGAGCAATTTGATGATGGGTGACCGAACGGAAATTTTGACCAGCGTAAGTACTTTGACCTATGATTAAATGTGTAATTAGAGATTTAGTATGTAGCTGAGTTAGAAATTTCGAAATAGAAAAAAAAGTTTAAAAAAGTTGAAAAAAGTTCAAAATTTTCAAAAAAAATCAAAAAATTAAAATATTTTGCATTCATAGGCCGACGGCCTCGCATACGCCGACGGCAAACGTGCCTACGCCGACGGCTTCCGGCCGTCGGCGTTTCGTGGCTTTCCCGTAGTGCTATGGCTACATTGTGGACAAGGAGTGGATTTGGCAACGGATAGAAATGCTCATTCATGAATTTCATTTCCTTCCTATACACTGAAGTATTATTTTAGATCTTGTTTATCTCTTCCTCAAACCCTTGAGAATTTAAACATGTTGTCTTTCATCTTGTTTCCTTTGTAGGCTCATTACAGGGGTATCTCTTGTTTTTCTTCTTTTGATCATCTGGCTCAACATGGAGGCACTTATAAGAGTTTCATGAAGTGGAATCCACAAACAATTTCAATCCACTCATTTAAACACGCATTCTCAACATTTATACTTCTGTATTAATCTTTTAAAATTGCAACTGGAATAGTACTTTATTAGTTACTTAACCACATAGCAATATTGTAATATTTTATTACGGTGTTCATGTTACACATTCCTAAAGTTATCATTAGAAGTATGTTACACCAACCTATGTCTTGTAGTACAAGTCATGTTCCCTTTTTTGTAACAATGCCACTTACAAGATATGGATCACCTTTTTAAAAAATAGAATCTCATGGATATGAAACTTCCATGCATTATAGGGTATGTATGTGTGTGTTTTGTGTATATTTGTTAGAGATATCAGCACATAACTATAAGGCATACAATTTAACAAAATATCTAGACAGTGGTTTCTAGTCTATGATTAGGTAGAAGCAACTTTTTTACGATAAATAGTATATATTAATATCACGAAGATAACAATTACACCCAGTCTTTGCAACAACGCAATAACTATTCCGGATGCACACATCCGAGGTAGAAGCAACTAGCCTAGTTTTTAGGAAGAACATATATCACCATATCATGTCGCGGTTGGCATGCTGTTTTTGTTATGGTCAAATGCTTTTTGCAAGTTGTATCTGGTTTAGTATTTTGCTGGTGAACTCATGTTTGTTTTGTACTTGGTACTCAAATGACATCGATAATAGTAGATGTGCAGGCATCAGTATTTGTTGCATATAGCATCAACATTGCATAGGTTTCACTCATTTATTTGCTTGATCGTTTCAGTGAGCATGCTGGGAGGCATGGATTTGATGCTTTCGTTAATAACCATATTGTCGTACTGAGAACTGAAGAATTCACATCCAGCGTGCAACTTGAACAAGTAACATTGTAACAAGATGCCAGGGCACAGATGGTTGAAGGTCAGACATTCACAATTGGTACACACATATAACCTCCTTCAGTGTAGTATTGAGTTAGGCAGAATGAAGTGTTCACGCTTAGCGTTATCCCTGCCGAAATGTGTGGCCAGAGCCGATCCTGACCATGGGGGAGCGACATCATCGATTGTGACATGTGGGACGACGGGTGGACGGCGCTGACGACGGACGGAGGCTGGGCCACGCATGGGGAGCACATCATCCTCATCACCAAGACCGGAGCCGAGATCCTCACTAAATGCTAGCTAGCCAAGGTTCGTCAGTTTGTCATTAGGCCACTTCACCAGTGGTTGTATCTAGGGCTGGATATAAAGCTCGAAATTCGTTAAGCTTATTGAACACTCGGTAGCTCGACTCGTTTAAACTCGACTTGTTTTGTTAACGAACCGAGCTGAGCAGCAATTTTAGCTCGCTAACACTAACAAGGTAAACAATCAAACTAACGAGTTTCGTGAGCAACTCGTTAAGCTCGTTAATTTCTTTTTACAGCAAGATGATATTGATGATGATGTGGAATTCATACCATTTTCTGATTCTTGCGTGGAAAGCAACTAAAGCGGGCATGCGCTACCCCTATCATGAGCGATCTGCACTTCTGCTACTTATGAGTTCTTTGAGACCTTCATGATGTGTTGGAGTCTTGGAGACCTTTTTCTATTAAGTATTGTGCTATGATTTCAGTGTGTGGCACTTCTACTATTAGTCTGTGAACTATTAATTGACGATTTGTCATTTTTTTTAACAATTAAAAAGTAGCTGATTATTTTGATACATCTCCTTAACGAGTTTAACAATCTGTTTGCGAGGGCTCGCGAACAGATAACGAACCGAGCCGATCTTTGATTTTAGCTCGCTATTCTTAATGAGCTTAATGATCTGAGCCTTAACGATCATGAATCTTAACGAGACGAGCCTTAACGATCCAAGCAGCTCGTTAGTCCAGCCCTAGTTGTATCCATGGACCGCTATCTCTGTCTGCGTAGGTTCCTGCGGCAGTGAACATGATCATTTTCTCCCCTTAAAATAAAATGTTGACTGTGTACTACGTCCAGCCTGTGCCGCTCGTGCTGCCACGATCGGTGTCGACGCGTCGCTTTGCGTGTCGAAGCTGAGCGGGACGACGGACGGTGTCGTCGTATGAAACAACAGATGCCTAGGGGTAGGCTTGAGGTTGGGGCCGATGGACGCGAGAGGATTCGGGGAGGGATAGCGCGCTAAGGAGCGCACACGGAAGAACAGATCGACACGGGGATTTACCCTGCTTCGGGGCCCTCGTGAGGAGGTAAAACCCCTACTGCAGCATCTATCCTACTTTGGTGTATTCTCCTCTCTGTATATGTTTTGCACAAGTGCTTCTCGAGCTGTATGGAGCTAGCTATGGAAATGTGCTCCAGGAAGAAGTAAAGGGGGAAATGAGCCCAAGGGGCCTCTGCGCGCCCGCGCGTGGCTGCCCGCCTCTTCCCCCTGGTGCCCTTTATATAGGTGCCCAGGGGACAAGGTGAGGGGACAAGGTGACAAGAAACACTGTTCGCGGTACACTGTTCCCGATGTGACTATTGGGGTCTAATCAACACTGTGCATGCGTCATAGGGATGGGCTTGGGGTGTCCTGTCCGTCCTTGCCTTTGTCTTCTAGCTCTTGCCTCCGGGATCTTAGGTAAGTGGCAGGAGGTATCTAGTACTTGACGAGGAAGCGCCTGGGATGTCGGAGGTTGAGGAGATGCCGGAGAGGTGGAGATGCCGGTCAACTCAGTCGAGGTAGCAATCCTGCCCGCGTAGCAACTCGGTGATAATCCGATCGAGGTGCTGATCCTGCCGAGGTAACGACGACTCCGGCGTCTGCCAAGGCAGCGATCCAATGAAGCGCTGGTTGATGCTGCGACGGCCCGAGGCCAGCCCGGTGCAGCGCTGGGAGGAGGTGGCCTGCCGAGGTAAGAAGCTCGGCCCTGCCGCGGTAAGACTGATGTCAGGCCAGCCGAGGTCGAGGTCCTGCACGCTGTTGGGGAGCCAGGGTGTCGGAGGCGGGGCACCGGGGCCCGCCGGAGGCGGAGACGGCAGGCAGGGAGCAGCAGCTCCAACTCGGCGGCGATATCGGCCAATCCGGGGTCGAGGCGGAGCCACCTCAGGGAGCCAGGGTCGAGGCGGAGCGGCCGAGGCGGGGCTCGAGGAGGTGGGCGCGGCCGAGCTCAGGGCGGGGCCGGCCGGGGCCAGGCGGCGATGTGAACTGGACGGAGCGGAGGCGAGGCAGGGGCGGCGCGGGGAGAAACGGCTGTGGCCGAGGTCGAGGACGATGGCCTGCCGAGACTGGGTCTCTCGGCCCACCAAGCCTGGAGATGCCGGCCCACCGAGGTGAGGCTGGATATACCTCGGCCTGCTCCGAGGCAAGGGGTGTTCGGCCTAATTCGATCTGGGGCAGGAATAACTCGGCCTCGGCCCGATCTGCTGGAGGGGAACTCGGCCCGATCCGAGATAAAACCAGATTCGGCCCAGAGTGATTTTCTCTGTCTTTTCTATATCTTCTGATTATCAATTTCCTCGTTGTTTCTTCTATTAACTTCACAAAACCAATAACCTTGGGTACCCGGGGTTACATCCCAACAGACGGGGAACCGAAGTTGGGTGGGGGTCGTCGCGTTGCGTTGCGTTGGAAGCGAGACGCTGGCGGTGAACTTTTATGGTTCCGCCGCACCGGGGTGCTGGTGGCTCACCGATCATCGGCCATGAAAGAGTGACGTTTGTGCGCGAGTGGAAACTCCAGCTAGCGCCGACCGACCGTGTTACATATAGCCCAACTTTTTTGTTGCCATAGGTGGAACGGAATCGCCAGGCCGTGCGGCTCGGACCTGTCGCTCCACCGGCGGTTAGGGCATCTCCAGCCGTTCGGCCCCCCCCCCCAGGCTGAAAAACGGCGCCTTTTTGGACGGCCTGGGGGAGCGCCGGCGCAATTCGACGCCCTGGGTTCGGCGTTTTCCCAGTCGCCGAACCCAGGACGCCCCCAGCCGGCCAATTTTCGGCCAAGTTTTCAACATACAAATCAACACTTTCGGCCAAGTTTCGGCCAACTTTCGGCATACAAATAGTTCAACATACAAATCCACACACAAATAGTTCAACATACAAATCAATAGACAAATAGCTCAACAATGCAAGCAAATAGAACAAACTAGGCGTCGGCATGGCCATTGCCTTTGCGCCTCCACAGGTGCTCCACCAGATCATTCTGCAGCTGTGTATGCACCGTCGAGTCTCGAATCTCCTGACGCATAGTCATGAAGTTTGCCCATGTTGCCGGCACCTGGTGATCCACATCTGCAAGAGGACCCTGCCTGTAGTACTCAGTGTCAGCCACCGGCTCATCCCGCTCGTTCTCAATGATCATGTTGTGCAAGATCACACAACAGTTTATCAGCTCAGACATGTTGGCCTTGGACCAAGTCAGAGCTGGGTACCGGACAACAGCGAATCGAGACTGCAGCGCACCAAATGCCCGCTCAACATCCTTCCTGCAAGCCTCCTGGCACTTGGAAAACCAAGCTTTCGCGCTTCCTGGCACAGGGTTGGAGATGCTCTTCACAAATGTTGACCACTTCGGGTAGATGCCATCTGCAAGGTAGTATCCCTTTGTGTACTGGTGGCCATTGATCTCATAGTTCACTGGAGGGGCATGACCTTCAACAAGCTTGGCGAAGACATTCGAGCACTGCAACACATTGATATCGTTGTGAGTTCCTGGCATACCAAAGAAGGAATGTCAAATCCATAGATCATGTGTAGCCACGACCTCAAGAATCACACTGCACTCTCCTTTGTGGCCTTTGTACATCCCCTGCCATTCAAATGGACAGTTCTTCCATGCCCAATGCATGCAGTCGATGCTTCCAAGCATCCCTGGGAAGCCTCTTGCTTCATTGATGGCCAGGATCCGGGCAGTGTCATCCGCATTGGGCGATCGCAAGTACTTTGGCCCAAACACTGCCACCACTGCCCTGCAGTACCTGTTCAAGCTTTCAATGGCGCAAGACTCGGACATGCGCAGATAGTCATCCTGAGCGTCAGCGGGAGCACCATATGCAAGCAATCTCATCGCCACCGTGCACTTCTGAATTGAGGTAAACCCTACCGTGCCGGTGCAATCCGTCTTCAGCTTGAAGTAGGTGTCGAACTCCCGGATGGCATGCATGATGTCGAGGAAGAGTTGTCGTTTCATCCTGAAACGGCGCCGGAACACAGCCTCGTCCTGCGTGGGATTTTCGGCGAAGTAGTCGGAGTAGAGGATGCAGTAGCCTTCGTAGCGCTGCCTCGGCTTGCTCTTGCGGCGGCCGGGCTTTGAGCCACCACGCCGCGGCTTCACCTTGTCGAGCAGGCCGGCAAGGCAGGCGAGGACGAGCAGGTGCTCTTCATCGTCGATGTCGGCCTGGGCTTCCTCGTCGAGCAGTTCGGCGAGCAGCTCCTCGTCGTCGGAGTCCATGGCTCGGCCGGCCAAATCGCCGAACACCAAGTAGGCAAGGTGGAGGCGAGCCTTCCCCGAGGGCCTTCTTTGCGGCGAGACGACGGCGGGGGGAGGAGGGGCGGCCGGCGGCGGAGGATTGGGCGAGATGGCGGCTTCCTAGCTAGCTGTATGCGGCGGAGGTGGGGAGGGGCGGTACCGGCGGCGACATCGCGGCGACGCGAGAGATGGGGAAAGAACACGGCGTGGGGGTGGGATATGCGCTATCACGCTGACAGCGCTGGCCCACGCGCGCTTTTCTCCCCCCAAGCCGAACCTGGTGGGCTGGGTTTGGCCTGGGAACGCCGGCGCTAGTTTCCGCCGATCCGGCGCTTTTTGGGCTCCTGGGGGGCCGACTGGGCGAAAAACAGCGCTCCCAGGTCAAAACGGCGCTAAAATCGGCCCTGGGAGGCGCTGGGGGACGGCTGGAGATGCCCTTAGCCGCGCTGATCGGGAAGTTGTCGAGCGACCGATCGAATCTAGCCCAGCAGATCCGTGTAGGTGCCGATCGATCCGTAGATGGCGTGCGTGCATTGTTGACCTGCAGTTGCGTCTCGTGCACTGTTCGCCGGCGGCGGTGGCTGGCTGGCTGAGCGACCACGTCCGCGTCCGGGGCTGTTTCCACCGTAGAAGCGTGGGCCACCGTGCTTGCTGGTTCGGCGCCGCCGCCGCCTCAGCTCAAAGAGAAGATCGGGTCCACCTGGCAGGCAGGCGGTGGCTCGAGATCCGGTGCTTATTTTATTCTCACCGGCGCCGCCTGACACAACGAAAGCCGCCGGCGCCTGCGAACTGTGGGACCTAGTTGACACGTGCCGCTTTCTCTATGGATGGACGGCTTGCTCGGGTTCAGCGCCAGAAAAAGGAAGCGTTCTTCGTCCGACCACACTTGAGGAGGTGATGCCTTCACCGTCAAGACTGACTCGAGCGAGACCAGCAGTTGTGCTCAAAAGCAATCCTTCTTTTTATGGGTTGCGAAGTTGGTAATTTGACCGCGAAATATAATGAACGTTATTTTCGTCGAATGTTCGACGTGCGCTAGTCGCTATACGGCCGATCTACCGGACTGGTTTCCGAAAGAAAGACAGTCGTCCAAACAATTCAAATTGCTTTACGCAGCCTTGACTTGGCTACTACTGTAATCGAACTGCTAATACGCGACAGCAAAGAAACTATGAAAGCTCATAGGCTTATCCAACTGATCCTCGCGGAAAGAAGATCTCGAAAAGGCAAAGCTAACCAGTAGCTAAGCTGCAGTTCCGTCACCAACTGGCTGCTGTCGCTCATTTTCCGAATCTATCGAACTTGTGCAATAGTGAGATATGCTTGCTTGCTTGCAAGAGCTTCCATCCAGCCGCAGCTAACAGAAGTGTCGTGCTAAATAAAGAAAAGTGTTAATTGGATAAATGTCACTATAACTCATGTGATTTTGAAAAATTCCACCGTAATGTTCAACTTAGACCATCCACTATGTGGAACCGGTTCAAAGAAAATATTGTCATTGCAGTCTGTGTTACCTCTCTTGGGCTGCTCCGGGGGAACCCTAAATCTGGGTATCCCGGATTGGATGATGGTGGCACCATTGGTGTCGCTCTCCCTCCTGAGGGCATCATTTTGGAGCAATGGTTGAAGGGACCTGAGGATGAAGCGGTGTTTTATCTACTGCATGGTCTCGACGGGTCTCGGCGGCATGGCGCCGTGGGTTCTCGGCGTTTAACGCGGGATGATGGACGCGCGCGGGGTGGTGGTGCTGTTTGGCATCATGGTGATGCCGATGGTGGGCCTTGCAAGGTCTTCACGTTGATCGCTACTGAAGATGGGATGGCGGAAGATGGTGGCAGTGGCTTCTGTTGTGCGCATGCGACGTGCACTGAGGATCGGCTGGATCGGTTTGTGCTTCCGGCGCGCTATCGGGCGGCCTAGTTGAAGCCACTGGATTTAGATGATGTGCGTAGGTGGTTAGGTCAGGGCATCGGCTCTGATTGTTCCACCCCCTTCATCAAGGTTTTAGGTGTAGCGAGTTTTCGCCTAGATGGTGGTTCTTCTGCTTGATCAATGTATTTCTTTGTAAAGCTTAGTGTACTGTTTTCTCATATTAATAAAACTTGGCTGTGTGCATCCTTTGGATGCGGAGGCTGGGGGCACGCCCTCAATTTCTAAAAAAAAAATATTGTCAGTTTGGAACCGTTGTGATTTTTCTGCTATGTGTAGCATCGCTTTGCATGCAAGCGTGGGACATATAAAACAGTACAAACCTTTTTTTTCTGTGATGCATGTTCTCCTATTCTCCCTCACGAGAAGGCTTCCTTGCTCTCACATGCCCTCGCTTCGCTTGTGTGTGTCAGAGAAGAAGAAAACCAAATTAATGAGTCGTTTTTCTAGTCTGACATCATGCATCGGTGCTCCACTAGCTATGTATGGTACTGAACCATAGGTCCACTTGGTTCGCTTTTTTCTAACATAGTGGATGGTCTTAAACAAATCTCAGTGTATGTATCATTTTTTTAATACCCACTTAGACATTTGATATATATGCCGCCGTAGCCATTTTGGGCACATTTTTAAAATAAATATTTCTCGTCTTCATCCCTTATTCTTTGTCGGACAAAATTGCCCCTCGACCCTGATGTGCGTCTCCATGCTCTGCAACGTAGTGCAGGCACGCCGAAAGAGCAAGGGGGAGGGAACGACGCAGCAGAGCCGGGTCGACGTCGTCGCCTGACCCGAAGGCTGGATCCAGGGTTTCCCCTTGTGCCTGATCAGGTAGGGAAGTGCGGCGCCATGACGAGGCCTCCAAGGAGGTAACGATACCCGAGGGCGGTGGCGGTTAACGTGAGGCTCGCCCCGACCTTGTCCTTGATCCCAAAAGCCATCAAACATAGCAAGGAGCACACTTTGGACCACTGTCGACGAGAGGCGAGGCCGCACCGTCGGCGGCGGAGCAGGAGGTACCGCTCATTTGTCCTCACCACCGGGCCACGTGTCCCCGTCGCCGGGTGAGGTCGTCGCCCGGGCTTTGCCCCGTGGGACCGTGGCAGTGACAAGAAGGAGACGAGGGGGTGGAGGCCGGAGACCCCCCCCCCCCCCCCGAGTCGCCTAGGGTTGGCGACGCGAGGGTGTGAGGGAACTTCTTGTGGGTGCAGCCTCAACCGATGGCGTCTAGGCGGCAAAGACACCGCCAACACCATGTCCATTGTGGCCTCCACAAACCATGAGTTCTAGCTGCCAGTTGATTGAACGGCTGGATTCGACACATGATTTGATGAACAAGAGGAAGAAGGTTTTATGTGGGTCCAACACAAAATACGGGATGAATATTTCAGAGATTATTTAAAAAAACGTGCTCAACATGTATTTGAAAATTAGAAATGCATTTCTCCAACATCACAGCGTCATTTAGCGAAATGGCAAAGATTGGACTCTGCATTCATCCAATTAAACCACAAAGAAATGTCGCTCGGGCTGCGACGGATCCTACTACGAACCTGATCAATCAACGCCGGCCAGTGGTGCAGTGCTAAACAAAGATTACTTGGCAATGGCCCCGCATGTGATGGCTACAGAAGCACGCGTTGGAGCGGGACCCACGGTCAGTCATGTGTAACTCGGGGGAGGGAGAGACAGGAAAGCGTCAAACCCGCCGCGTGGCCGGCCGGCTCGGACGTTGCGTCGCGGCTCTCCTCTGGCCCCACCACCTGACGACGCGATTGCTCTCTCCGCTCCGCACCGCACGGCAGTGTGTACGGGCGGACCCGTTCGTCGCGGGGGACCCACCACGCGGCCGGCGCCGCGCGTCGTCGTCGCCGGACCTCCAAGTCGTCGTTGCGCGCGTTCCCTCCGGTCCAAGCCAAGCCAAGCCACAGCGGTCCTCCTGATTCCCGTGTGGCTGTCGGTCGCCGGGGAGGAGACGGTGCAGTCAAGTGCAGCTATACACACTGCAACCTCACTGACTTCACGTGCAATTTCGCCGGCAGGACCGTTCAACGATGCGTAGTACAGTGTCAGCGAGCATCTCAGCGCCTAATTTGATGTACCTTCGCAACAATTGCCGTGCCCTTGAGCGGTATATGATTATTACTACTACGGAGTACGTAGTATTTTTCCTAGCTGGAACGAAATTTCTCTAGCTCCATGCACGGCAGATCTTGCTACTCATTTTTCTTTCTTTTTGACCAACTTGCTGATCCTTTTCTAGAATCGAAAGCCACACAACAAAGACGCGGTTTGAGAATGGAAACCATAAATTTCTCATTAATCAGAGATTAATATAATATCTTACACTGAATGAACAACAAAAAGCTCTTGTGTTTTTGTTTTCCCTTTTCCTTGCTTCAAGGAATGATGATTAACATGGGGAGAGCAGAGCACCTGATCAACATCTACCATCTCCCCATGCAAAAAAACGCACACCATCTATGTACACCTAGTTGAGTTACCCCATACGTACGCTGGATCGATCCTGGCAATTAAACGGCCGACGATTAGCCTCTTACCATTACACGTACGTACGCAAATCCTAGTCTCCAAATCTTTTCTACGATAGAGAGAGCACGAGCTTTACTCAAGAGTCTTGTCATCGGGCGATCGAGATCGGTTGGCCGATCCTCCTATGCCTATGCCATCTCGACCGGCGGCGGGAAGTTGAGGTCGAACCCCACGCCGACGGCCGGCGAGGCGTCCACCACGGATGACGAAGACCCCGTGTCGCTCTGCTCTTCTTCCTTTGCCACCTTGTTCATGCCGCTGATGGCTGCTGGACGGCAAGCGACGGCCACGGTCACCGCGACCCTGGGGTCGAGGAACAAAAACGGCTGCGCCGCGACCATGGCCGGCATCGACAGGCTCAGGTCGAGCGCCGGCGCCGGAGCCAGAGCCGCCGCCGCCGCGGGGGCGGCCGGCGTGTCCCGTGACGAGGACTCGACCGTGCTGCTGCTGGGACTGACGGCCAGCGCCTTGGGTGGCTGTTGCGTCGGCGGCGGCACGAAGGCGGCGCCGAGGAGGGGCGGGAAGTTGGTCTTGGCCTTGGGCCCGCGGTAGTGGAGCGCGGCGGCGTCGTAGGCACGCGCGGCGGCCTCGGCGGTGTCGAAGGTGCCGAGCCAGACGCGCGCCTTCCTGGCGGGGTCGCGGATCTCCGCCGCGTACCGGCCCCACGGCCTCTTCCGCACCCCGCGGAACCTCGGCTCCATCATGCCGGCGCCGTCCGCTACGGCCGCGACGGCGAGGGGGTTCTTGGGAGCCATGGAATGGACGGAGCGCCAAGTGTTCGTCGGCGGGCGGTTGGTGCGGTGCTGGTTGCGTGGGATGGTTGGAGCTTGTGGAGGGAGGAGAGGCAAGGGAGGCGGGGGGTATTAATAGCGGGTGGCGGGAGGCGTGGAGGGGCCAGCGGAAGGGGAGGTTTGTTTGACCCACAGCCAGCCACCCACCCAGCCCCAGCTAGAGGAGGAAGGAGGTGGTGGTGGGCGGGGCGGCGCGCCGTTTGTTCCTCCGTGTGTGTGTGTGCAGGTGCGGTGTGGTTGGTTGGTCGCTCGGTCACTGTGTGTACCGACTGAGCAGTGCTGGTTTGGTTATGGTGAGGTGTGGTGCACTTGTGTACGCGCGGTGCGGTGCGGTGCCGTTCCGTTAGTTTGCTTTTGGATGGATCTATGCACGGTGTAGCCAGCTCCTTGTACAGCTTTCCTGGTTCTGGCCACGGATGACTCTAGGAGTGGCAATTGTGCCTGCGGCAGCCTGATGCGCTCGTTGTGCGTGTAGATACGCTAGCTGGTTCGGTACGTAGATGTAGATGTAGCAGCTTTAGATCACACGTCCCTTCTTGCACTGAGAGCAACGGCCGGGTAATAACAATGTCGACGGAGTAGTAGCAAAAAGGTGTGGCTGGGCAATACGAGTTGCGTCTTGTAGTACTGAATATTAGTTACTCCGTGTCAAGTACTACGTAGTGAGTAGTAGTACAGTACGTAGTGAGGTCTGAAGTGCACTGTCGGCCGCGTATTTTCGCGTCAAGTACTACGTACTGCCAAGTGCTGTGGACCGACCGGTGGTGCATGCGCGCGCGTGGTTGGGCATGCAGTTCCGTTGGCGAGACAGGCGGGCAGACAGCAACGGCAGCGCCGCGCTGTTGGAGTCTGAGTGAGCCAACGGTTTTGCACCTCGATCGCTCTCCACCACCCAACCTGACCCGTCGACGCGCCATGCAAAGCCATCGCGAGCTAGTGCAGTGCAGACGTGCGCGCGCGCGCGGGTCGCGCTCGCTCCTTCGTCCCGCCGCCTACCCCTCCCTACCTTCCCTCTCGCGGTGGTGGTCTCCTGCCGCGCCGCGTGGCCCGCGGTGCGGTGCAGTGCACCACGTCCGGAGGATTTTGGGGTCTTGGGGACGTCGACGTTCGGACGGATCGCGACTGGGAAAAGACAGAAAAAGGAGTTGTGCTTTTGATTTGGAGGCTGGCCCGGCCGCCGCAGCCGCACCGCGCACGCAAGTTCGTCGTGTCTTCCTTTCCTTGCCTGGCACGGCGGCCGGCGGCAGCGGAGATTCGGGGGAGATTTGGTTGCGTACGTGGGGTATATCATCGGTGGACGCGCGCGCAGCATGATGGACGTGACTGGGCGTGAGGTCGGACGCTGCCTGGTGCGGACGGTGATTACGAAAGTGGTTGTCTACACCGTGCCGGCTGCATAGCTAGGGTGTAGTACTAGCTAGTAGTACCAGTGAATACGAAGGTTCGACGTGGTTCTGTAGCAGTGGTCATCAGGGTTTAATTTCCCCTGGGGGCTTGGCAGGTTAATCACCGGAGGATTTTGACCTTGACGAACGGTGGAAGTTGAACGCTGCATACTCCTTTTCCGCTGCTTGCCCACCAAGCTCGTACATGCACGTGTCCTTGTAACGCGAAGGATCACAGATCACACCGGCCCCACCAGCCTCGTTTCTGGGTGGGTGCGGCGTTGCGTCACGCACGTACAGTACCCCGCAACCACGGATCTCGCTCCCACCGCCCGCACGTCCGCAGCAATTCACACCGCCCGTCGGTGTCGACCTCGCGCTACACGCGTGTGCCATCCATCGCAACTGGATATTCTCGTGCGTTTATTCTAATCGTGGAGCGGCGGCCTGCGCGTCGCCGGGCCCGCCGTGACGTCTAATTCTTTTATTTTCTCTAGATAGTAAAGCCTTTTCCGCTCCGTCCTGCTGCGATGGCTGTTCGGTCGCTCGCGGACTCCATTCGCCTTTACGTACGCCGACAGGTCTCTTTTACAACTGCAGCCGAGCCGACGACGGGCGGCCGGTTTCCCCTCTCCGTGACTGTGTGTGAGATCAGCTACCGACCGAATCGTCTTAGTACCTAGTAGGAACTAATCGTCTTATTAAACCACGCCTGACGAACAGCGCCGGATTATTTTATCAGCAAACAGCGGCGCCGTGCCCGCGGGCGACACAAGGGAAGGGAGCAGCTGCACGGAAGCCGGAGGGCAGGCAGAAGGAATCCACAGGCGGTGGCAGCGTCACGTTGCTCACGGGGCCGGCCAACGCGTGGGCACGCGCGGTCTAGCGTGCGCGGCGCCATGCCCGTCCTCCGCCGCGTGATGGCCGGCGCTAAAGAAATCTAGAGCCAACGCGCTAAACAAACCACACGCTCCGTCTCCTGTACTCCTACCACGCGGCCATGCCTGTACTCGACACAGTATTCAAGCCATACCGCGGTGTAAGACTTTCAAATTTGCAATATCTATGCTGGGTCAAAAGGAAAATTGCACGTTACTTGGGTCACAAAAATTGTACATAATTTACACCATGCAGAGCTACATGCTCCCGAGTCAGACGCGCCGTCCTCGAGAAGAAAAAAATGAGACAAAATTTCAGCAGCAACAAGCTCGGTGTCGGGTTAACTCCAACGCTCATCCTGCATCTCGCCTTCGTCCAGATCTCGCTCTCCATCCACGGAATCAAACGTATCCTGCAAAGCATCAGACATTAACCTCGTGACTTTGTTGTCCTCACTGGACCGTATCAGTCCTTCCAGCTAGAATTCAAACCTCTACTAGCACATTAGCGGCGACACCATAGCGAAAGGAAATATTTACAGTCCAGAAGAACGCACAAGTAATTGCACCCAGTCAATGACGAGAGGTGATGGCAAAAGTGAAGCAAATATCAGATTCAGTATCTCTAAGTCGACCAACATTATATTGGGCCAGAATGTAAAATCTTCAGCGAGTGCAAGTCCAATGGATGGGTTTGACAAGTTGCGCGCAGTCAAGGATTGGAAATAGCCTGCATCTGGTTTTGGCCTTGGCCAGTTTCAGTAATATTCAGACATTTATCCTATAGGAATTCCACTATATAATTCAGACCACCTAACAGGTTACTACCCGTGGTTCATGTTTCTTCTTTACCTGTAAAAGGGTTTGACAAGTTGCGTGCAGTGAAGGATTGGAAATAGTTTACATCTGGTTTACTTATTTTGGCCTTGGCCAGTTTCAGTAATATTCAGACCACATAAAAGGCTACTCACCATGGTTCACGCATTTTTTTTAACCATTTGTTCAGTTATTTGGCAACGTAAAATTACAGATCACCAACTGCCAACCAACTTATGAAGACCATGGTAGCACAGATTGGGCGCCGCCTTTTATTCTATGTATGTAATGCTACTACCACCAACGGTAAACAAAAACAGGTTTCACCATAGCTTCATGCTAGCGAATACTTTGGGTGTATATAAATGTATCTATAGATATAGGAGAACTAAACCAGGTGTGCACGAAAAAAACACCAGGATTCAATCATCACTGGTCAGAAACCACTTTCTTCCTTCAAATATACCGAGGGGCCTCTTCCCCCTCCAGCAATATCAATAATATACGTATAGACGTGATTTCAATTTCATTATTACCTGCAGTGCAAGCTGGCATTGCTTGTCCCTTGCAACAGTCGCCACTGATCCCCTAGCACCCTGAAAATGGATGTGCGTTAGAGATGACAAATATGTATCAACCCTGTTAGATCAGTTAAACAGTCAAGTATTTTTTGCTTACAGCAGGAACAACACGTGATGAGGACATACTGCGCATGTTTTGCTCCAAGGACAGAAACTTCTTCTCCCAAGTTTCATTTAGTCCTTGTAGAGCTTGATTAATCATCTGCTGCACCTGCTCCTGTGTGAATCTCGGCTCCTGTCCTTGTTTGTTCAAACAATCTGGGGAGGCTTTTGATGGTGAATCAGTCTGGGCCTTCTTGCTGACAGCAGGAGCAACATAGCGCCTCTCACGCTTCGAGCTCCCCACCTGCTCCTGTACAGGATGAAGGCCTAGCGGAGTGTCGCTGGTCTCCTTGGTATGCTGATATGTCGTATCCTGAAAAGCAGAACAAAACTGAATCATCAAGACATTCTTCAAATGTTAACAAGCAGAAATTGCATTCTTAGTTCTTACCATAAGGTGCTGATGCGCTGTTGTACTCCGTGAACCTGAAGCATCACATGGGTGGCTTCCTGCATTCCGATTCTTTCTTTTTTGGTGGGAAACCTTCATAAATTCGTCTTTGGCCCAATGGTCACACAACATTTCCCACCATTTCGGTTGCATCCAGTCAGGGACAAATGGTTTCCAACTCAGCGGATCATCATGCTCGATCAACCCAGCGGACTCATCTCCCTGTCGTTCCTCAGAATCTTCTCTAACATCTCCGTTTTCTCCACTTGCCCTACGAAGTTTCAAAGATCTTTTGGATTTCGTTGCTGCCAACTCCTCTCTAACCCTTTGCTTCTCATAGCAAAAGAGGTTAACTAACTGTCTAACTGCTTTGCGCTCAAAGATCTTCTGGCACTCCTCTTCCTGGCCGGAGGACCACTTGTAGCGTTTCTGCCGAAATTCAAAATGACAAGCAGTCATCATTTACAAATTTCCCAGCGAGAAAAAGGATGGTTTGAGATGTCCTGATAAAGTACTCACAAGGAATTCATCCAACACGGTAGCCCTTACATCTGGAGGACATTGGTGCCAATAGTGAACCACAGCCTCACAAGATCTTCCATCGGTATCTACTGAAATACAGGTCCCAGGATAATTTTGCTTGATAAGAAGAGAGAGGGTAGTTGCTACCTTAGGACCCGGTGGGTGCATACTCCAGCTGCTAGTTACAAATTAAATTGACACGCACGTCAAGATTAGAATGTATCAGTTCTTCAACCAACTGGTAAGCATAAAAGCCGGGGAGATACATACTCTGCACCGTTGGGCGTCAACACAGGCCTATCAGCTTCTTTGCGTGGTTCCATTAGCATAGCAGGGGGGCGCCCTCTACGCTTTTGTGATGACTTACTAAGAGATCCTGATGGCATGCCATCACACTGTGCATCCTGAAATTGCTCGATATCAGAAAATATCCAACATGAAGATCTCCATGAAAAAGAAGAACTCTTAGTTTCTTGAAAAACACACTCTTGGAAAAGGTACATCCATGGATCTTTCCACTACAAATCCATTGACGATAGAAGGGTTTGCATGTGTAATGCAATAAAAATAGCACATAAAAATTAACACTAAACCAGAGCAAAGCTAATCTACAGATGAGTTCATGTCAACACTTCTTAACCAACATCGGACATTGTTCAGATGTATCAATTTTAAATGGTAAATGCAAAACTCATCCTTTCAAGCCATTGGCAGGAACACATTTGAACGGTGGAATAACGGTCACTTGACACTATGCATTGATGTCAGACAAACACTGGACATCACATAACACTCTGACCTTGCATTGAAAACAAAGTTCAGGAAAGAAGGGTAAGGAGAGGAACCTGGGAGTAGATGACGGTTCGTGGTTGGTGCTGTGGCGTTGTTGGACTGCTGCACTGAGGTGGTAGCTCTGCAAGAGTGGGAGGCACATGTTAGTGATACACAGCTCTCAATACAGATGACCAAATATATTGGAGAGAGCTACTGACTTTCAAGTGACGAAAGCGAAGCGATTGTGGGCAAAGTCGTGGCAGCTGGAACTGGCAACATGGCGGCAAGGCGGCTGCATGAAGCAGCCAAGTTCATATGCCTGCCATGCCCTGCAAATTTATCGCTTTGAGGCTTGAGTCGTACCTGCTCCGAGTAGTTCTTCCCACTGCAAGCTGCTTCTGCAACTTGTTCATCCATATGATTTTGATTCTCTGATGGATTTGAACGCACTTCATCATCACTTCTATCAAGCTGGACAATTCCATTAAAGTGCTTTTGATGAATCTCATGCTCAAGCCATGAATTAGAGGTGGGATTAGGAAGCACCCACCTATTCTCTGGAGAGTAAGTTTGGCTGTAGCAGTGTGGAGACTGCTCAGTTTCTAGCATATCATGATTCAAAGTGGGTGCTGGAGTTACATCAATGTTATCCAGCTCAATGGAGCCAGGTTGAGGACATGGGTATCGAGTCGGTGAACTAGGAGCAGGATGAGCTATGGTACTCTTGATCTGTGGAGCTTCTGAATTACGACATGGGGAAGCATCTATCTTCTGGATAGGCTCAATATCACTAAGGTCTGGAGATCCCTTTGACAGGCGCTTACTGCGCCTAAGATGAGTCCATTCATTTGAAGAATTCATCAACAATGTTTTTCCTCTTATAATTTCCTTCAGCACTCTTGGTGCTCTTTTTACTTTTGCTCAAGGTTTTGCAGGCAGAGTCTACCTTTTCCTGTTCCACCTGAACTGCATCACTACGAATTTCACCTGCTTGCTGTTCATGGACAACTTGATGCCAAGAACTTATCTGCTCATGCTCGATAGCACTAGGGGCAGGCACATGTTCAGTTGTCAGCTTGTTGTGCATTGAAATTGTATCATCTTGAAACCCTCCTTCTGCCTGGTTTGCATGAACTGAAGACTTTGGGGCTATTACTTGTGCCTGTGATGGGCGGACAACCTGGTTAGGCTGCTCTTCTTGTACGTATCCTTCTTGACAAGATTTTGGACCAACTAAAAATCTATATTTCTTCTTGCCAGGCGTGGCAATAGTTCTTTGGACAGTTTCAGTATGCGACTCCTCCCTATGGACTGAAGGATTAAGAGGCTCATTTTGTAGCCTCCTTACAGCATCAGTTTGCGTACTTGAGTCAGCTCTGAATGAGCTAAAGGACTCCTCCCGAAAATAATGGATTGGATGTTGTCCATGTGTCTGCTCCAAATGAGTAGGCTTTTCAACCATTCCTGCACGAGCTGATTGACTTGGAGGCCCATGCTGCACCTGGTTCATAGCAGCGTAGTATGGTCAACAAAGCGGAAAAAACTGAACAACGTTTACAGTGTATGACCATGATATTGACCATACTCGTGATATTTTGTAGATTTTACAAATAAATCTAATAAAATTAATGGTTCAAGTTGACCAACGAGTATACTTCATAAAGGTAAAAGTAACAGTTTTTTTCCATGGTAGAGTAATATTGCAGCAGTCACTCTGACGAGTCAACAAGTCGGTATTGGCACCACACTAGCCACTAGGGATCTCGATATAACTCGTGTGAGAAGTGAAAACAGAACACTAATCAGAAGCTGCCGCTTGTAGTGAACACCGAGCAAGATGCCTCTTCTCCTTGACCTGCTCCAGTCACCAATCACCACAGTCTTGGAGAAACAGAGTTGTTTGTCCTCCGACCTAAAGCTGGTTTGGCGGCTCCTTTGATTAGCACTTGCCCTCTGATTTTTTTGGTCCCATGGCAGTAAAAGTTGTTGTGTCATAGTAGTAGCTTCTCTGTGACACAGGCCATACTCTTATTTGGGTTAGTTGTATAGCAGGGGGGTAGGAATATCTGATTTCAGGCCATACTCTACGTTCATATTATTTATTGTACTAGAGTAGTATCTGTATCAAGTAGTAGTCAATTATTTATTGTACTAGAGTAGTATCTGTATCAAGTAGTATCTGTATCCAGGTTATCAAATTTTTAAAGCTAAACAATATATTCCATAACCATAGTGATTTCAGCAAATACAAGTTTTTTTGTGACTCACAAACTGAAAAATTAGCAACAATCTTCAGCTATCTTAATCTGCACTTGCATCACTGTCTCAAGCTCTTTGTTTGATCGATCTTCACCGATCTTGCTTATTCATTGACTGAATCAAATATTGCTCATATTCCAATTCACGTAAACTAGAAAAATCAAATGCTGAATTATATTTCAATGGAAACCAGGACCAAAGTTCTGGTAGCACACATTCTCAACTGCGCAAGCATTCTTTAACCTTGTACTTCTGTTTCTAGACGAACAACTGAAAAATGCAGACTGCTAAGACTAAAGTAATGAGCCGGGGATCCTACATTAACCACTCCTTACTAAACTAACTTACAGAAAATTAAAACCAAGCATACTAGCCCGAAATTCCTGATCTGATTTAACCTCGCTGTCAAGAATTAGTAGAGAAGTCAGATACGTACAATAATTATCTGACCACGACACAAGGGGCATTCTGTCGGCAATGCTTCCAGCTAACTTAAACTACCATAAATCCGTTCCTTCTCCCACTAGTGACTAGTGTGGTGCGCTTCAAAAAAAGTGACTAGTGTGGTCTCCCAGTACCCAGTGGTACCACGCTAAGGTGTTTGATGGAGTAACAATATATGGCAATGGAACTCCTGCGAAGCAAGCAGTACCTCTGGGTGATTCATTATCCGGTTGGACGAGATTGGGACGGCTGCTGGCGTAGTGACGACCGGAACGGCCGCAAGGGGGAATGACGCGAGCTCGGCGCCGCAGAGCGGGCAGGCGAATCGCCCGGGTCCGTGCGGGACGCTGAGCACGGATCCGCAACCTCCGCAGGAGACTCTCGCAGGCGCGGCGGGGGCGACTCGTCCGGGGAGCGGGAGCGCGCGGCGAGGGCGCTGCGGCATGAGCTCCGGCGGGAGCGCCTGGGCCATGCCGCAGTCGGGGCAAGCGAACTCCGTGAGGCCATGCTCCACCTCCAGAGTCTCGCCGCACCCGGCGCACCTCACCTCGAGGATCCCCGGCGGCGGCGGCGCCATCGGAGGACCGGCTGACAGATAGGGTTCTAGTTTTAGCTGTTACGAGTAGCTGTGAGCTGTGTAGGCGTGAAATGATTATGCCGGCAGTTTGTGAGCCAATTATAAGTTTTGTCATGGAACAGCATAAATGCATAATGCTAGTTTTGAGTGTTGTTAAGAAAAAAATGCCAACAAAGAGTTCAAGACTGTCCGACCATTGCAGTGTATCCTCCACTTTGGAGCACTTCTTTATATGTTTGTATTCTTTAACAACATTTGTAAACTCCGGTGTGTAAAAAACTAAGGAAAAAAGGTCACAAGATTCGAAACCACTTAATTGTTGTATGCAACAAGTCCTTGTTTGGCCGCGGCAAATTGTTGGAAAAATCTTTACGCGTATTCAACATAGAAGCAAGCGCTCACGGTATCTGAAAAACGCTTACAACACAAACACAACATTTGCAACAGACAACGGAGTCGTCGCAACAGATAAAAACAAAACTCCAACATGTTGTAGAACATGTGCGATATTAAAATCTAGCACCAACATCACCGTGTGGACCTCAGCAATCAATTCGGCTCTAGAAAGTCTTACCGCCATCTGGTATAGCAATCTCGGGCTCATTAGGGAGTGCTAGCAAGATGGACGTACATATATATATATGCGCAAGAGGGAGGTAGAGATATATAGAGTGAGTGATAAAAGAGGGGTAGAGTATGATGGATGTACGAGAGAAACAAAGACAAATAGGATGGTGCTAGGGAGTGCGAGCAAGGATGTGGAGTGAGTGTCCGGACTGGTCGATTAGATCATTTAAATATAAAATCCTAGCTTGCACCCACATCAACCTCTGATCCATACAAAATCATCCAAATTCACAAACATTGAAAAACTGACCATGTCAAACTACATGTAGCTCTAGTGTATGGTTTTGATAATTAATGATAATCTCTATGCATTTATGGTTTCATTACGAAGTTCTCTATGAAGAAATATCCATAGACAATTTACTGGACACATTAGATGGATTAGAAAACGAGAGTCATCAGCAAAAAATAATATATGGACTGAGATTTGGTAAATGACAATTCATGTGTATCAAATGTTTCATCAAGTTATATATCAATAAATGTCCCATAGGAGATACATGAAATTGTTAGATGTATTGGATGATGAATGCTATCAAATTCAAAATAGGAATCAAGATCATTGAGTTGAAGAGAGAGATATCATGATAACGAAGAGGGTGAAAAGAACTTGGAGGCATGAAGATTGTGTTTAGTGATTGAACCCAATACAAACAAGATAAAGTTCATATGAAGAAATAAGTAATGACAAGGATACAATTCATTTGAGGAAATCAAAGGTAGTCAATTTGGTCTTACCAGTTGAGCCATGAAGGGTCAAAATCTTCAGAGAATGAACATAAGGGGAGAATTCAATGAATGGTTTGAAGGCAAAATTATGGTGAGCTGATAAGTTGAGCCATAGTTGCTCATATTTTGAAGCAAGTAGTCAAGTGGAAAAATCATTATGCATCTCATGAGATCGTGATAGTCATGAAAAAGACCAAGGTTTCAACAAGTTGTACATGAGGAAATGTTCAATAGGAGGTACATGAAGAATATTGCTTGGATTAGATGATGAATGTCATCAAAGTAAAAGTAAGCATCCAGAGTAACATGTCATGATCAAGAAGAACCAGTTAAATAGGATTTCAAGACATTAAGATTGTGTTCAATACTTGAACACAATAGATTCAAGATGAAGTTTATATCAAGATAAAAGTAATGATCAAGATAGAGTAAGGTAGTCATGTTTGGGCCTATGATTTGATCCATTAACGGTGAAGATCTCGAGAGAACGGATTTAAGAGAAGAATTTAGGAGATGCCTTGAAGACAAGTTTATGGTGAGCTAATGAGTTGCGCCGTAGTTGACTAAGTCTTGGAGCAAAATTACTCAGTTTAAAATTTCACATATGTATCTCAAAATACTATGATAGGAAGATCAAGGTTTCATCAAGTTCATCAAGTTGTACATGAAGAAATGTTCCACTGTAGATACACGGAGTATTGGATTAGATGATTGATACGTCTCCAACGTATCCATAATTTCTGATGTTCCATGCTTATATTATACCAATTGCTACATGTCTTATATACACTTTATATCATTTTTATGCATTTTCTGGGACTAACCTATTAACAAGATGCCACAGTGCCATTTCCTATTTTCTGTTGTTTTTTGTTTCATAAAAGTTGTTCTGGAAATATTCTCGGAATTGGACGAAACAAAAGCCCAGGTCCCTATTTTTCTGTCACGTACACGAAGTCCGAAGGAGAAATAAAGACGGGCACTGAGGCGGCCACACCTGGTGGTGGCGCGGCCCCACCTCCCGGCGCGCCGCCACGTGGTGTGGGCCCCTCGGGCCTCCACCGACGTCGCCCCTTCGCCTATAAATTAATGTTTTCGGGAAAACCCTAAGTACCCGAGTCATATTCCACGAAAAGTTCCAGAGCCGCCGCCGCCGTCAACCCTAACTCGGGAGGGTTCTGAAGCTCTTCCCGGCACCCTGCCGGAGAGGGGAATCATCACCGGAGGGCTCTACATCGCCATGCCTGCTTCCGGAGTGATGTGTGAGTAGTTCATCCTTGGACTATGGGTCCATAGCCGTAGCTAGATGGTTGTCTTCTCCTCTTGTGCCATCATGTTTAGATCTTGTGAGCTGCCTATCATGATCAAGATCATCTTATTGTAATGCTACATGGTGTGTTTGCTGGGATCCGATGAATATTGATACTATGTCAAGTTAAATACTGAAATATCATGTCTATGTTATTTATGATCTTGCATGCTCTCTGTTGCTTGTTGATACTCTGGCCAAGTGGATGCTTGTGACTCCAAGATGGAGTATTTATGCTAGATAGTGGGTTCAGTCTCCATTTAATCTGGGGGATTGACAGCAACCTCTAAGATGTGGATGTGCTATTGCCACTAGGGGTAAAACAGCGATGCTTTGTCTAAGGATAAATGTGTTGCTTACATTATGCACTTTACTTAATGCAATTGTCTGTTGCTTGCAACTTAATACTGGAAGGGGTACGGATGTTAACATGAAGGTGGACTATTTAGGCACAGATGCATGCTGGATAGCGGTCTGTGTACCATGTTGTAATGCCCAAATGAATCTCATAGTAGACACTACTTGCACATGCATTGTTCTTATGCACTTTCAATATTGTCAATTGTCCAGTTGTAATTTGTTTACCGAGCATGTTAGTTATCTTTATGGAGAGACACCACTAGTGAACTGTGGACCCTGGTCTATTTTTTTATGTCTGATAATACAACCTACTGCAATCATTGTTCTTTTTAATTCTCTGCAAACAAACATCATTTTCCACATTATACGTCTAATCCTTTGTTTTCAGCAAGCCGGTGAGATTGACAACCTCACTGTTAAGTTGGGGCAAAGTATTTTGGTTGTGTTGTGTGCAGGTTCCAAGTCAACCGCTAGGACCTCCCCTTCGACTCAAGCAAGTTTTCTGGCGCCGTTGACACCTTCAGAAGTGTCTTCACCTCCTACTGGATTGATAACCTTGGTAGTCTTACTGAGGGAAGACTTACTGCTACACTCATCAAACCTTACTCTTGGGGTCTCCCAACGAACGTGTGATTTACACGCATCAAGCAAGTTTTCTGGCGCCGTTGCCGGGGAGGTCAAGTCTTCTGCAAGGGGAGTCTCTCACTTCCAATCTCTTTACTTTGTTATTGTCTTGCTTAGTTTATTTTTTATTTTGTCTTGTTTGCTTTCTTTATAAAAAAACACAAAAAAAATAGTTGCTTGTTTTTATTTTGTTATTTCGGCCTAGTGTTCTTTTTGCTAAAATGAGTACTCCTGAGAACAGCAAGTTGTGTGACTTCACTAGCACAAATAATAATGATTTCATATGCACTCCTATTGCTCCACCTCCTTCTAAAGCAGACTTTTATGAAATTAAACCTGCTCTGTTAAATCTTGTTATGAAAGTGCAATTTTCTGGTGCTAGTACTGATGATGCTGCTGCTCACCTTAATAATTTTGTTGAACTATGTGAGATGCAAAAGTATAAGGATATAGATGGAGATATTATTAAACTGAAATTATTTCCTTTCTCTTTGAGAGGAAGAGTTAAAGAATGGTTGCTATCTTTGCCTATAAATAGTATTGATTCATGGACTAAATGCAAAGATGGTTTCATTGGAAAATATTATCCTCCTGCTAAGATTATATCCTTGAGAAGTAGCATTATGAATTTCAAACAATTTGATAATGAACATGTTGCCCAAGCATGGGAAAGGATGAAATCATTGGTAAAGAATTGTCCCACTCATGGACTGACTGCTTGGATGATCATCCAAACCTTTTATGCAGGACTGAATTTTTCTTCAAGAAACCTTCTGGATTCGGCTGCTGGAGGTACCTTCATGTCCATCAAGGTGCTGCAACAAAGCTTCTTGATGATATGATGATTAATTATTCTGAATGGCATACCGAAAGGACTCCCCAAGGTAAGAAGGTAAATTTTGTTGAAGAAACCTCTTCCTTGAGTGATAAGATTGATGTTATTATGTCTATGCTTGTGAATGGTAAATCTCATGTTGATCCAAATAATGTTCATTTAGCTTCATTGGTTGCTCAAGAAGAGCATGTTGATGTGAACTTCATTAAAAACAACAATTTCAACAACAATGCTTATAGGAATAATTTTGGTAGTAGCAATTATAAACCTTATCCTTCAAATAGTGGTAATGGTTATGTCAATTCCTATGGTAATTCCTACATCAATAATAGAAGTGTACCCTCTGATCTTGAAGCCATGCTTAAGGATTTTATTAGTACACAAACTGTTTTTAATAAATCTGTTGAGGAAAAGCTTGGAAAATTTGATGTTCTTGCTTCTAAAGTTGATAGCCTTGCTCTTGATGTTGACCTTTTGAAACTAAAAGTTATGCCTAATGATGTTAAAGAGAGCAAGACTTTTGCTACTGCCAATGCTATTGATGTTGACCTTTTGAAACTAAAAGTTATGCCTAATGATGTTAAAGAGAGCAAGACTTTTGCTACTGCCAATGCTATCCAAGTTAAAATTGACAACAATATTAGGATGTTGGCTGAATTACATGCTAGGTGGGAAAGAGAGGATAAAATTGATAAAGAGAATAGTACAGCTAGAGTTTTTACTATCACCACCACTAGTAATGCTAATGTTTCACATGCTAGTAAGCCTCCTACTATTAATGGTAACATAATTGGTGTTGGCAATGTTTCTACTACTTCTGCAAAACGTTTAAAATTGCCTAAAACCACTAAAACTGTCCTTGATAAAAGTGCTGAAATTTTTCGAAATATGGGGGACAATGGTTCCATTACCATTGATCATAATTATTTTGATTTTGATGATTGTAATATTTCTGAAGTAATTATGTTCTTGCAAAAGCTAGCTAGAAGTCCTAATGCTAGTGCTATAAATATGGCTTTTACAAAACATATTACAAATGCTCTCATACAAGCTAGGGAAGAGAAATTAAAACATGAAGCTTCTATCCCTAGAAAGTTAGAAGATGGTTGGGAGCCCATCATTAAGATGAAGGTGAATGATTTTGATTGTAATGCTTTATTTGATCTTGGTGCTAGCATTTCTGTTATGCCTAAGAAACTCTATGATATGCTTGATTTGCCACCTTTGGAACACTGTTATTTGGATGTTTATCTTGCTGATAATGCTATGAAGAAACATTTGGGGAGAGTTGATGATGTTCTCATTATGGTTAACAATAACCCTGTCCCCGTTGATTTATTGTTTTGGACATTGAATGCAATGCTTCTTGTCCTATTGTTTTGCGAAGACTTTTTCTTAGAACTGTTGGTGCCATTATTGATATGAAAGAAGGAAACATTAGGTACCAATTCCCACTCAAGAAAGGTATGGAACACTTACCTAGAAAGAGAATGAAGATACCTTTTAGTTCTATTATTAGAACACATTATAATGTTGATGCTTCTTCACTTGAAAACACTTGATTTTCACTTTCTGCGCCTAGCTGAAAGGCGTTAAAGAAAAACGCTTATGGGAGACAACCCATATTTTTATTTCTGTACTTTTTCTTTTATTTGAGTCTTGGAGCTTGCTTACTTCTGTAACAACTCCTTTGTATCTTTATTTTATTGCATTGTTGTGCCAAGTAAAGTCTCTAATAGAAAGTTGATGCTAGATTTGGATTTCTGCGTAGAGACAGATTTTTGCTGTCCACCGTTGTGAGCAGTATGCACTCCAGAAAAATTGAAAAATTCTTAAACAATTCACGTGTGATCCTCATATATGTACGCAACTTTCATTAATTTTAAGTTTTCCTATCTGAGCAACGTAAGTGA
This sequence comes from Poa pratensis, assembly GCA_947311845.1. NCBI lineage: Eukaryota > Viridiplantae > Streptophyta > Magnoliopsida > Poales > Poaceae > Poa > Poa pratensis. Next base: position 138,329,805 of record CAMZMU010000052.1, on the reverse strand, counting down.
CTCGAAAAAATTCGTCTTTATGGACTGTTCTGTTTTTGACAGATTCTGCCTTTTATTTTGTATTCTCTCTTTTACTCTTTTACTGTGTTTGAGTGGATTTCTTTGCTCCACAAAACATCAGTGGCTGTAGCTAATGTCCAGAAGTATTGGAGATGATTGTGTCCTTACAGAACATGTGAATTTTTGATTATGCACTAACCCTTTAATGAGAATTACTTTGAGTTTGGTGTGAAGAAAGTTTTTAAGGATCAAGAGAGGAGGATGATATGATATGATCAAGAAGAGTGAAAAGCCTAAGCTTGGGGATGCCCCCGTGGTGCACCCAAGCATATTTCAAGAAGACTCAAGCGTCTAAGCTTGGGATGCCCAAGGCATCCCCTTCTTCATCAACAACTTAGCAAGTCATCTCTAGTGAAACTATATTTTAATTCTTTCACATCTTATGTGCTTTACTTTGAGCGTTTGTGTGCTTTTATTTTTGCTTTGTTGTTTTCTTTTTTCTGAATAAATTGGATCCTAACATTCTTGTGTGGGAGAGAGACACGCTCCGTTTTTCTTATGAATACTTATATTCTTCACTTATATTTGTTGAGTATTCTTAACTAGCTACTGCGATGCTTTTAGCTCCTGTTTTTCATGCATCTCTTATTCAGAGCTGTTAGTTCTTGTAGAGAAGTACTCTCTTGTTTCATTGTTGAATTATTTGATAGTTTTGTGTTGAAATAAGTTGATTGGTATTTGGTTGGAAACAGAAAATGCTACATGTGGTAGATGGTATATTAAAAAGACATATTCATTCTTGTAGATCATTGTCTTGGATAATTTGATGTTTTGCAATTGTTTTGAGCTCTCAAGTAGATCATGTTTAAGCTCTTGCATCATGTAGTTAAAGCCTATTAGTGGAGAACTACCGTAGAGCTTGTTGAAATTTGGTTTGCATGTTTGCTATCTCTAAGGTCTAGATATTTTTCTGGTAAAAGTGTTTGAACAACAAGGGAGACAATGTAGAGTCTTATAATGCTTGCAATATATTTTATGTAAGTCTTGCTGTACCAGTTGATATCCTGTGTTTGCTTTAAACAACCTTGCTAGCCTAAACTCTGTACTGAGAGGGAATGCTTCTCGTGCATCCAAACCTTGAGTCAAAACCCATGCCATTTGTGTCCACCATAACTACCTATTATGTGGTATTTCCTGCCATTCCAAGTAAATACTTCATGTGCTACCTTTAAACTATTCAAAAGCTATTATCTCCTTATTTGTGTCAATGTTTTATAGCTCATGAGGAAGTTATGTGGAGTTTTCTCTATCACCTTGTCATTTACTCATAACAGACTTTCACCAATGGACTAGTGGCATATACATCTGCTTATCCAATAATTTTGCAAAAAGGGCTAGCAAATGGGGTGCCCAGTCCCAATTAATTACAACTATAACTGTTTTATTCTCTTCACATGTTTTGCCATGATTTATCAGAAGCAAATTTCAAAGTGTTAAACATTATCAAATAGGCACTCTTCATGGTATGTGATTGTTGGAAGGCACCCGAGGATTCGGTTAGCCATGGCTTGTGTAAGCAAAGGTTTGGAGGAGTGTCATACCAATTTATAAATATGCATGTGTAAACAAAAGAGAAGAGGGTGATCTACCCTTGGGTAGAAATAACGTCCTTCATGGGAGCCGCTCTTGAAATTCTGGGTGACAAGGGGGATAGAGTGCCCACTGCCATTCGTTGACAACAACAAACACCTCTCAAAAACTTACTTTATGCTCTCTATATGATTTCAAAAACTTAAAAAGCTCTAGCACATGATTTAATCCCTGCTTCCCTCTGCGAAGGGCCTTTCTTTTACTTTATGTTGAGTCAGTTTACCTACTTATTTCTATCTCAGAAGCAATCAGAAGCAAACACTTGTGTCAACTTTGTGTGCAACAATTATTATATGCTTACTTATTGCACTTGTTATATTACTTTGTGTTGATAATTATCCATGAGATATACATGTTGAAAGTTAAAAGCAATTGATGAAACTTAAATCTTCCTATGTGTTGCTTCAATGCCTTTTACTTAGAATCTATTGCTTTATGAGTTAACTCTTATGCAAAACTTTTGATGCCTGTCTTGAAAGTACTATTCATGAAAAGTTTTTGCTTATATGATTCAGTTGTTTACTCTTTATCTAATTGTTAGCAAACTATAGACCATTGCCTTGAGTCACTTCATTCATGACATGAGCCTTGCAATATTATTTGATCAAGATTGTGTGAAGTGAAAGGATCGAGTAGGTTGACTAGAGGGGGAGGGGGTGAATAGGCAACTACCATTTTTAATTTTCTTTTCAACAAGTTAAGGAAATGCTCAAATATAAGTTCTCTAGATATGCAACTAGATGAACAATCCTATATGATGAGCAATAAACAAGCTAGCAAGATATTCTACACAAGATAAGCTAGCAATACGAGTAAAGGAGGGTTAAGAGATAACCACACGGTGACGCGGAGATGTTCTACCGAAGTTCACTTCCCAATGGAAGCTACGTCTCCGTTGGAGCGGTGCGGAGTCACAAAGTGAACTCCGAATAGCCTTAATATGGCACACCGTATCTCCCTCGTGTTATCCTCCGATGAGGAGATCCACGAGCCACTATATGATGCCCTCGAGGTTGGCAACAAACCTTTACAAGGATGAGGCACACTCCACAACCGAATTGGAGGCTCTCACCAAATTCCCGCGGCTCCCAAAGCCACAAGAATCACAAGGCCGGGTCGCGTCTCCACAACTCAATTGGAGGCTCCCGGCTAATCCTTGTGGCTACCAAAGCCGCAAGAATCACAAGTATCTTCTAGGTATCCAAAATATCAAGTTACACAAGATCTACAAGAGACTAGGTCGATGTAGACAAATCGGCTCGGTGGAGATGCGGATCTAGGGCTCCTCCTTCACTCCTCAAAGTATCAACGTGTTTGAGTGGTTGGAGTGGGAGCTCTAGTAGATTGAAGCTTGCAACAATGGTGGAGAGAGAGTGAGGAATCAAGCTTGTCCAACCAGAGGTAGGTGGAGGGGTATAAATACCCCTCCCAGAAATCTGCCCGTTTGAACTGTAAACAGCCCGCAGCGGTAGTACCGGGCCTCGCCCGGTAGTACCGGCTGACGGGGAACTGAAGTCCTGGCGTCTGACTGGTCAACTCTCACTCCACGCGCGCATCGGTAGTACCGGACGTCCTGGTCCGGTAGTGCTCCCAACCCGGTAGTACCGCGCCTACTACCGGTGCTACTACCGGATTAAATCGAGCGAGTCCAGAAGAGCTTTTGGAGATCCGGTACTGGGCCGGGTAGTTCCGCATGGCAGAACAACCGGTAGTACCGGGGTGAACCCGGTAGTACCGGATGAAGCTATGAAGACTGCTTTTCTTCCTTTTCTTGAGACAAAACCTGTGCAATATTAATTGATACAATCCTGCACACTTTTAGCACACACATTAGACATCTAAGTGTGTTGTCAACAAACATCAAAACACTGTGGGGAAGGATATGTCCTTTCAATCTCCCCCTTTTTGGTGTTTTATGACAACATACTTAGGAGAAACAAATGATTTGCAAAAGATAGACGGGGCTCTCCAAATTGTGTGTTTATTAGGAATTTGCTTTTGAATGCAAAATACACCATATAAAATGGGCGGAGCTCCCCTATATTTTACGAACCAAACAAGTTCATATGGATAACAATTACACCAACTTGCACAATATAAGCAACAATACGCAAGTAACATACTAGATAGGTCTTATTACAATACCATAAGTTCAAGGCATGTCTTACACCATGCATAGGGAAGTTCAAAGCAAATATCCAAATAAAGATAAAAGATGAAACACAAGCATAAAGATCAAACGAAGTGCTAGCTTGTGTTTCCACCCATGCAAATCCCACGGCTCATCCTAAATAGAACACATTCTCCCCCTTTGTCATCGAAATGCCAAAAAGGGAGAAGCGCGATGCTAGTACGTCCCTAGGAGCATCAAGCGCCACCCGCGCTGTGGTGGGTCGAAGAGGAGGCCTGAAAGCGATCACCATGTGGAGGAGCATCTTCATCACTCCAGAAACCATGCTTGGACACCCATTCCTCCTTTGGAGTGATTACTTCTTCGGAACCATCGGAGACTGGAATGTTCATGTGCCTCATCATTGCTTTGTGCCGCCGAGCTGCCTTCTTGTGATACACATGAGCTTCATACAGGCGGTCTTCCAAATCCAGTTTAAGGCAAAAGGCTCTCTTGGCCTTAATCTGCAGCTTCTTGAACCATGAAGGTTCCTCAAGAGGAGGTGCACTCCCACTAGCTCTCTCAGCTTCAGCAGCAGCAACAGGATCAAAGGGCTTGGTTTTGGGAGGAGCATGAGACTTGATACGCAGTTCCTTCACCAGATGAACCACAACGTGCTTTGCGGGCTCTCGTGGGGGGAGCAGTGGTGGTATGAGTAGCAGCTGATGTTCTTCCCCTTGCTTGAGTTCTGGCTGTGGTACGAGCAGGCAATACTTCCTCTTCTTCTTCTTCTTCAATCTCATCCTCCACAAGACGTGGCTTCTTGGTACCACGGTGACTACCTGTGAAACAGCATATAGGTAGGGCAGGGAATAGATGAGTGCACAAGTTCACGGATAAGGAAACAAAAACTAGCCAGTAGATGTAAAGAATGGTTGAATCGAGCCAATTTGAAAAACCGGTAGTACCGGGGTGAACCCGGTAGTACCGGCTGAGCCGATTCAAGACTGAAATGGCACAATTCGAGAGATTCAACCATACATTACACATATATGCTAGCTAACAAGGCCTAGGTGATCATCCATCCAACTTTAACCGTTGCCAACGGAGCTACCAACATTTCCTCTCCATACATCTAGGTTTCAAGATCTAGAAACAAAGAATGCAAAGAACGGGGAAATACCGGAGGCCATGGAGGAGATCGACGAGGGGATCGCTCCCACGGAGCAGATCTGGCGGAGATGGCGGATTCCGGCGGCCAAGGGCGGCGGCCGGAGGTGAGGAGCAGAGGAGGCGGCGGTGTGGCTTCGTGCGGGTGGGGAAAATGGGGAATAACCCCCACCCTGCCCGCACGGTGGAATATCTAGAACCCGCGATTCCCGGTAGTACCGGGGCGGAGAATCCGGTACTACCGGGGCCTGAATCTTTGCGAGCAGCAGAACTGCTTAGATTCAGAGCCCGGTACTACCGGATCCCACCGGCGGTACTACCGGGGCCTCCTAAGAAACCCCAGATTTCTCTTTTTGTGTAAGGAATTTGAACTTGTGCAAGATGGAAGTTGTTTTGAGATAGATGAAAGGCATAGGATTAGATCAACACACTGGAGATGGTACTTCATACTCAATTTGCAAGAATCAAATACACACAAAAACACCAAATTGAGCATGTTTTCCATAGGAGCACTAGAAAACCAATAAAATCCAAATGAAACCAACTCTTCATAAGGAAGAGGGTGGTGGCCGAGGCCACCATGTATGAGTATGTGGTGTGATACGCGAAGATATATCTTGAGTTCACGGCCACTACTCGTCATTTAAGCTCACAATTCATAGAACGAATATAGAGATGCAAATGAATTCTTACTATCGGCATAATGGGGGGAGGGATGGTCCAATGATTAGGACCGCACTCCCCCTATGTCCATGCCTACATCTAAACCAAATAAGTATCGTCTAATATGGGTAGGTATGCAAGAAATCCACTAAATCCAATTGGATATGTCCACCACATTTAGTTCTCCTCTCAACTCCTTGAATCTTGCTTCACCAAGAGGCTTTGTGAACATATCGGCGAGTTGATGCTTGGTGTTGACATACTTGATTGCAATATCACCCTTCTCAACATGGTCTCGAATAAAATGATACCGAATCTCAATGTGCTTGGTCTTGCCATGAAGAACCGGGTTGTGTGCAATTTTAATAGCACTTTCATTGTCACATAAAAGAGGCACTTTGTCACAAATGACACCATAATCCTTTAAAGTTTGCCTCATCCATAATAATTGTGCACAACAACTACCGGCGGCGATGTATTCGGCTTCGGTGGATGACGAGGCCACACAATTTTGCTTCTTGGAAGACCAACTCACAAGGGACCTACCAAGGAATTGGCATGTACCCGAAGTTGATTTTCTATCCATTTTGCAACCCGCCCAATCCGCATCCGAATAACCAACAAGATCAAAGCTTGTACCATGGGGATACCAAAGACCATAGTTGGGAGTATCCAACAAATATCTTAGAATCCTTTTGACCGCGGTTTCATGACTTTCCCTAGGACTTGATTGGAATCTTGCACACATACCCACACTAAACATAATATCCGGTCTAGATGCACAAAGGTAAAGCAAAGATCCAATCATAGAACGATAAAGCTTTTGATCAACTTCCTTACCATCCGGATCTAAGTGAAGATCCGCCTTGGAGTCCATGGGAAACTTATATGGCTTGGCATTGTTCATATCAAATTTCTTGAGCATGTCCTTAATGTACTTGGCTTGACATAAGAATGTTCCTTCTCGAATTGATGGATTTCAAAGCCAAGAAAATAATTCAATTCCCATCATGGACATCTCAAATTCCTTGGTCATTAGCTTGGAGAATTGATCACTAAATTCATGGTTAGTGGAACCAAAGATAATATCATCAACATATATTTGGCATACAAAAAATTCTCCATTTATTCTTTTGTGAAAAGGTGGGATCTATTACCCCAATTGCAAAGCCACGGTCTACTAAGAACTCCTTGAGATGATCATACCAAGCACGTGGAGCTTGCTTGAGCCCATAAAGAGCCTTATGTAGTAAGTAGACATGGTTAGGAAATTGGGGTCTTCAAAACCCGGAGGTTGTTTCACATATACTTGTTCATTTAGTGGACCATTTAGAAAAGCACTTTTAACATCCATTTGATATAAGTAATTTATGAGTAGATGCATAGCAATAAGTAAGCGAATGGATTCAAGTCTAGCAACGGGGGCATAGGTTTCACCGTAGTCGACTCCTTCGATTTGGGTGTACCCTTGTGCAACCAATCTTGCTTTGTTGCGGATGACTTGACCATTGAGTCTTGCTTGTTCTTGAATATCCACTTGGTTCCAATGACATTATGGGAGGAGTCATTGGGTCTTTCCACTAATGACCATACTTTGTTGCGCTCGAAGTTGTTCAACTCTTCATGCATAGCCGCAACCCAATCCATGTCTTCAAGGGCATCATACACCTTGAGAGGTTCTAAGCTAGACAAACAAGAGACATGACCACAAAAGTTAGCTAATTGATTGCGTGTGGACACACCTCTACGGATACTCCAAGGATATTTTCTTTGAAGTGTTGTTGGTAATCCAATTTGATGCACGCCGGATGACCCGGCGTTCCAGGCTTGACCAATTGTTTCACCAACACAATATCTTCATCATTTCCTTCATTTGCTCATGGTCAACCCGAAGTGGAGTTCTTGGGGTTGTGGGTTCATTATGTTCTTGTTCACCACTAGAGTTGGGTGGGTCTTGACCATTTTCTTGATCTACATGTTCTTGTTCTTGATCATTGATAGTTGTTGATCACTTGTTGAGGTAGATGGCTCAACTTGGGTAGAACTTGTTCCTTCTTCTTGAGTAGGTCCTTCAATAGGAATTAGTTCTCCAATCCCCATAGTTCTTATGGCTTGAGATGGAGCAACATCACCTACATCATCATGATCAATATGCTCCGCTTGGGAGCCATTATCCTCGACAAACTCCACGTTCATAGATTCTTCAACACACCCGGTGGATATGTTGTAGACCCTATAAGCATGAGACTTTGCGGCATATCCAACAAATATACCATCAAAAGATCTAGATTCAAATTTAGCAATTTTGCAACCTTTAATGTAAACATGGCATTTGCATCCAAAGACTCGAAAGTAAGATACATTTGGCTTTTTACCGGTGAGGAGTTCATATGGTGTCATGTTCTTGAGAGGACGGAAAAAGAGCCGGTTTGAGTAATGACAAGCGGTGTTGATGGCTTCGGCCCAAAAGTTGTATGGGGAATTAAATTCGGCCATCATAGTTCTTGCCATATCAATAAGAGTGCGGTTCTTCCTTTCGGCAACACCATTTTGTTGGGGAGTATATGCAGCGGAATATTGGTGTTGAATGCCCTCCCCACTTAGGAAATCATCCATAGTGTAATTCTTGAACTCCGTACCATTGTCACTTCTAATTGCCAAAATCTTGGAGTCATATTGGCGTTGAACTAGGGTTGCAAAGTCAATGAATATCTTTTGAGTTTCACTCTTCTTCTTGATGTAGAAAGTCCAACAATATCTTGAATAATCATCCACAATCACCAAACAATATTTCTTGCCACCAAGACTATCATATGTGGGAGGCCCAAAAAGATCCATATGAAGGAGCTCCAAAGGCCTCTTAGTGGAGATAATGGTCGTCTTGGGGTGATTCTTCTCATGCATCTTTCCGGCTATGCAAGCACTACAAGGACGATCTTTGGAAAAATTAACATCGGTTAGTCCTACCACGTGTCCACCCTTTACAAGAGTTTGTAAATTTCTCATACCGACATGGCCAAGTCGGCGATGCCAAAGCCACCCCTTGTCGCCTTTAGCCATTAAACATGTAGCGATTTGAGTGGTCTCTTTTGAGAAATCAACCACATACAAACCGTTTTCACGAAATCCAACAAAGGCGACATTGAGTGTTTGAGTGAAAAGGATGGTCACGTGGTATTTATTAAAAATAACGGTGTAACCGGCATTGCATAATTGACCAACGGAAAGTAAATTGTATGAAAGAGATTCGACAAGGAGGACCTTCTCAATGGATAACTCCGGAGTGATCACCACTTTACCAACTCCCACTACCTTGAGTCTTGCATTGTTGCCAACGGTGACATGAGAGAATGAGAGTAGTTGTTTCAATAAGTCCTTTACTAGTTCTTTGCTTCCGGTCATATGGGATGACATCCACTATCAATGAGCCATGAAGATCCACCGGAAGAGAAACCCTACAATAAATCAAGTCTTTGATTTAGGTACCCATTTTGGAATGGGTCCTCTTTTGTTAGTCACAAGGGTCTTTGGAACCCAAATAGCATAGTGATAATCATCTCCATATGAAGAGCCAACATATTTAGCAAAAACACAACCATTTGTAGATTTCAAAAGAACATATGAGGGGTTGTATTTTCCCGCAAAGTTATTGTGAGTGGCATTGCCCCTAGTGACATTACCACTCCCAATAGAGTTGTCATTTGCTTTGGCTAACTCCCCCTCCTTCACAAAAACAATATCTTTGGAAGGGGGAGTCCCTTCTTCTTCTTGTTGTTGACCTTCTTAGAGTTGGGTGTGAACCCAATTCCTTCTTTGCCAACCACTCCCTTTTGATTGCTCAAAAGATCATTGAGGTTCTTTTCCCCTTGGATACAAGTGGCTAGGCCCTTCTCAAGTTGGGCCTTCAACCTAGTGTTTTCCTCAATAAGAGATGCCTTGACACATAAAGGGTTAGTGGTACAAGCATTTGCATCTTTATCATTATGAGAGTGGTGAAGCTAGCATAGATAAATTGAGCTTGTAGTTTGGCATATGACTCCTTGAGTGTAGTGAGCTCACTTGAGGTCACCTTGTGGGTTTCCCTAAGTTGCTCAAAACCCTCAAAGAGTTTGTTATGACTCTCTACAAGTTCCTCATTTTTACTTTTTAGATCAATAGCAATTTGAATAGAGGTTTCACGAGTTTCTTTTGCCTTGGAAAGATCCATGGCATGTGTCTCCTCAAGTTGCTCACGGAGCAATTGTTCCTCAACAAGTTGATCTTCTAGCTCACCAATTTTGTCGGCATGATCACATGCATGCCCTTCGAGCTCACAAATCCTAACATCCTTCTCATTAAGAAGATGCTTGGCTTCTCCATATTGATACATGAGGGCCTCAACCATTTTCTTGGTTGGACCTTGGAGCTTGCTAATGAAGATAGAAATTTTATCCTCTTCTTCAATTTTCCCTACATCCTCAACACAATCCAATAGTGATGGGTTAGAGGAGATAGTAATTTTTGGTGGGGAATTCACCTTGTTTCCTTGGCCATGAGGCACATAGGCTTGGAGATCTTGTCGTCGTTTGGAGATGAGAAGAGGTTGGCCAATGATGGAGGAAGGGTGCCCATTGCAAGAGCCGCCATTCCTACTTCTTCACTTGGTTCTTTATCCTCCTCACCTCCGGACTCGTATTCCTCTTGATGGGATGCCACAAGAGCCTTTTGAGGTGATCTCTTCATGTAGGTAGGCTTGGGGTGGTACTTGTTCTTCTTTAGAATGAGTTGACCACCATTATCCTCTCTTCTTTCATAGGGGCAATCCTTCACAAGATGAGTGTCCTTTCCACAATTGAAGCACATTCTTTTTATTGGTGGAGGGTTGACGCTCTTGTTCTTCTTGTTCCAAAACCGGGTGGCGGCAAGTGCAAGAACTTCATTGAGCTCACCCTCCAAGTCTTCTTCACCTTCATAGACCGGGCTTTCTTCATATCTTGGATGGTCTACCACACGAGCCTTCAAAGCAAGAGTCTTGGGCCACGGACTTGGTTGAAAGACTTGGATGTGGACTTCAATGTATCATATGTGACAAATTGAGCCAACATGTCATTGGGAGTCATTGTTGTGTAATCCGCTCTTGCATGGAGGTTCATCACCATAGTTTCACTATATGGCATAATTGCTTGAAGGAACTTGGCCTTGACCCATTCATCATCCATATCCTTCTTTCCATTTTCCCTACATGTCACCACAAGCTTGTAGAGTCTTCGGTAAAGTTCGGTCGGAGTCTCTTCGTCTAGCATGATGAAGTTGTCAACTTGATGTTGAAGGACGGCCGCATTGGAGCGTTGAATGCCCTCATTTCCTTCATACACGGTTTCAAGATGGAGCCAAGCCTCATTGCAAGTTTTGAGATTCCGCACATGATCTTCATCATTGCGGTCATAGCACTCTCAAGAATGTACTTGGCATTTGCATCAAGTTGCTCATCAATCTCTTCTTGCTTGGTCAAGTTGTTGGGATCAACGGGTTGAAACCATGTAGAACCACCCTCCAAAGATGCACCGATGAGCTGCGAAAATAAGACTCCATAGATTTCTTCCAAGTGAAATAACGAGTATTATCAAGCTTAGGAGGGGGTCTACCAAGGTTGGTTATATGAGGTTGAGTGAGTGAAACTTGAGTGAGATAAGAGCTAGGTGGAGCAAAGTTAAGAGAAGGCTTCTCATTAGGTTTATCATTTTTATCCTTGTCACTAGCACCCTTAATAGGGCTAGCGGATGATGAGGAGCCATTTTGATTAGATACCCGAGTATACACCTCTCCACCATTTTGCCTTTCATGTACCCAAAAGTTCAATCATGGACTTCATGGTGATTGGGGCATCACCCTCGGGAGGGATTATTCCCGCTTCTTTAGTTCTTTGTCAAGTTGTTCTCTATCACGTTTTTCTTGTTCCTTAGCAAGTTTTAACTCCTCATCTTTAGCACGTTGTACTTCCTCCGCACTAGCCATCCTCCTCTTTAGGCGATTAAGCCCTTAATAAAGAGACCTTGCTCTGATACCAATTGAAAGGATCGAGTAGGTTGACTAGAGGGGGGGGGTGAATAGGCAACTACCAATTTTAATTTTCTTTTCAACAAGTTAAGGAATTGCTCAAATATAAGTTCTCTAGATATGCAACTAGATGAACAATCCTATATGATGAGCAATAAACAAGCTAGCAAGATATTCTACACAAGATAAGCTAGCAATACGAGTAAAGGAAGGTTAAGAGATAACCACACGGTGACGCGGAGATGTTCTACCGAAGTTCACTTCCCAATGGAAGCTACGTCTCCGTTGGAGCGGTGCGGAGTCACAAAGTGAACTCCGAATAGCCTTGATATGGCACACCGTATCTCCCTCGTGTTATCCTCCGATGAGGAGATCCACGAGCCACTATATGATGCCCTCGAGGTCGGCAACAAACCTTTACAAGGATGAGGCACACTCCACAACCGAATTGGAGGCTCTCACCAAATTCCCGCGGCTCCCAAAGCCACAAGAATCACAAGGCCGGGTCGCGTCTCCACAACTCAATTGGAGGCTCCCGGCTAATCCTTGTGGCTACCAAAGCCACAAGAATCACAAGTATCTTCTAGGTATCCAATATCAAGTTACACAAGATCTACAAGTGACTAGGTCGATGTAGACAAATCGGCTCGGTGGAGATGCGGATCTAGGGCTCCTCCTTCACTCCTCAAAGTATCAACGTGTTTGAGTGGTTGGAGTGGGAGCTCTAGTAGATTGAAGCTTGCAACAATGGTGGAGAGAGAGTGAGGAATCAAGCTTGTCCAACCGGAGGTAGGTGGAGGGGTATAAATACCCCTCCCAGAAATCTGCCCGTTTGAACTGTAAACAGCCCGCAGCGGTAGTACCGGGCCTCGCCCGGTAGTACCGGCTGACGGGGAACTGAAGTCCTGGCGTCAGACTGGTCAACTCTCACTCCACGCGCGCATCGGTAGTACCGGACGTCCTGGTCCGGTAGTGCTCCCACCCGGTAGTACCGCGCTACTACCGGGGCTACTACCGGATTAAATCGAGCGAGTCCAGAGAGCTTTTGGAGATCCGGTACTGGGCCCGGTAGTTCCGCATGGCAGAACAACCGGTAGTACCGGGGTGAACCCGGTAGTACCGGATGAAGCTATGAAGACTGCTTTTCTTCCTTTTCTTGAGACAAAACCTGTGCAATATTAATTGATACAATCCTGCACACTTTTAGCACACACATTAGACATCTAAGTGTGTTGTCAACAAACATCAAAACACTGTGGGGAAGGATATGTCCTTTCAGAAAGCATGTCTCCTCAAAAATTATTTTATTGTTATCGTTTTACCTACTCGAGGACGAGTAGAACTAAGCTTGGGGATGCTTGATACGTCTCCAACGTATCCATAATTTCTGATGTTCCATGCTTATATTATACCAATTGCTACATGTTTTATATACACTTTATATCATTTTTATGCATTTTCTGGGACTAACCTATTAACAAGATGACACAGTGCCAGTTCATGTTTTCTGCTGTTTTTGGTTTCAGAAAGTTGTTCTGAAAATATTCTCGGAATTGGACGAAACAAAAGCCCAGGTCCCTATTTTTCTGTCACGTACACGAAGTCCGAAGGAGAGACGAAGACGGGCACCGAGGCGGCCACACCTGGTGGTGGCGCGGCCCCACCTCCTAGCGCGCCGCCACGTGGTGTGGGCCCCTCGAGCTTCCACCGACGTCGCCCCTTCGCCTATAAATTGATGTTTTCGGGAAAACCCTAAATACCCGGGTCATATTCTACGAAAAGTTCTAGAGCCGCCGCCGCCGTCAACCCTAACTCGGGAGGGTTCTGAAGCTCTTCCCGGCACCCTGCCGGAGAGGAGAATCATCACCGGAGGGCTCTACATCGCCATGCCTGCTTCCAGAGTGATGTGTGAGTAGTTCATCCTTGAACTATGGGTCCATAGCAGTAGCTAGATGGTTGTCTTCTCCTCTTGTGCCATCATGTTTAGATCTTGTGAGCTGCGTATCATGATCAAGATCATCTTATTGTAATGCTACATGTTGTGTTTGCTGGGATCCAATAAATGTTGATACTATGTCAAGTTAAATACTGAAATATCATGTCTATGTTATTTATGATCTTGCATGCTCTCTGTTGCTTGTTGATACTCTGGCCAAGTGGATGATTGTGACTCCAAAATGGAGTATTTATGCTAGATAGTGGGTTCAATCTCCATTTAATCTGGGGGATTGACAGCAACCTCTAAGGTTGTGGATGTGCTGTTGCCACTAGGGTAAAACAACGATGTTTTGTCTAAGGATAAATGTGTTGCTTACATTATGCATTTTACTTAATGCAATTGTCTGTTGCTTGCAACTTAATACTGGAAGGGGTACGGATGTTAACATGAAGGTGGACTATTTAGGCACAGATGCATACTGGATAGCGGTCTGTGTACCATGTTGTAATGCCCAAATGAATCTCATAGTAGACACTACTTGCACATGCATTGTTATTATGCACTTTCAATATTGTCAATTGTCCAGCTGTAATTTGTTTACCCAGCATGTTAGTTATATTTATGGAGAGACACCACTAGTGAACTGTGGACCCTGGTCCATTTTTTTACATCTGATAATACAACCTACTGCAATCACTGTTTTTTTTTAATTCTCTGCAAACAAACAGCATTTTCCACACTATGCGTCTAATCCTTTGTTTTCAGCAAGCGGTGAGATTGACAACCTCACTGTTAAGTTGGGGCAAAGTATTTTGATTGTGTTGTGTGCAGGTTCCAAGTCAACCGCCAGGACCTCCCCTTCGACCCAAGCAAGTTTTCTGGCGCCGTTGACACCTTCAGAAGTGTCTTCACCTCCTACTGGATTGATAACCTTGGTAGTCTTACTGAGGGAAGACTTACTGCTACACTCATCAAACCTTACTCTTGGGGTTTCCCAACGAACGTGTGCTTTACACGCATCAATGATGAATGCCTTCAATTTAAAACTAGACATTGACATTGTTGAGTTGAAGAGAGAAATATTGTATGACCAATAATAGAACCGAAGACGGCTTTGAGGAATGAAGATTGTGTTCAATGGTTGGACCCAATACAATAAAGATGAAGTTCATACTCCAAAGGTAGGCACAAATTAGAGCTTATGGGATTATAACGATAGAAGTAATGACCAAGCTAGATTTAGTTGGAGAAAGCCAAAGGTAATCATGTTTGCTCTTATAAGTTGAGTCACAAAGTGACGAACTGAAAAGAAGAAAAGAGCATTGCAAATTGCCTACTTTTTGTACGTTCTGAAATCTTAGGCAACATTCGAGATCGGTATAGCCCACGTCGAGGCTGGGTGCACTGAATTCTGTAAGACCGATGGTTTCAATGAAATCGGGGGTGTACCCCTTTACTAAAAAAAGTAGCCCACCTAGGCATGGAGAGTATAGACGGTGTGATTTTTGCAACTAAGACTGCTCACAATGAGGAGTAACTTAGACTAGTAACATGCATATGTTACCATTCTAAGTTACTACCTCCATAATGGAGAGTAACATGTTTGTAGTGTCATATTTAATAGGTTATACACTTATCTTGCGTCGAAATATGTGATGTTACGGTAATATAGCCACAACCATCTCTCTTCTCATTAACAACCCGCTCGTCAGATTTTTTTGGCTGGCACCGAACGCCGAGTCGCAAATGGCGCTGAAACTTTGTTGTCGGGAAATAAATTGGCGCCAAGTCACCTCTGAGAAATGAGACGGAGCTCTACCATTTCCCGAGGGGCCGTGAACCGCGTTGCTAGGGGTAGGCCACAAGCGACCCGCTTCACGTGTCGGCTGTCGCCGCTCGTCAGCATCTCCGTTCCCCACGGACGCCAGGGGAAAACCCTAGCCAATCCCATCCATCCATTCCCCGCGCCGGCGGGCAACGATGGCGCCGCCGCCGCCGCCGGAATCCGTGGAGGTGGGGTGCGCGGGGTGCGGCGAGACGCTGGAGGTGGAGCGGGGCCTCACCGAGTTCGCCTGCCCCGACTGCGGGACCCAGCAGGCGCTCCCGCCGGAGCTCATGCCCCGCCGCCGCGCCCGCGCAGGGCGCTGCCCATCCCCGGCCGCTCCCCGTTCCCGCGCGCATGCCGTGCTCCGGCTGCAGCGCCCTGCTGGGCGTGCCCGCCGGCCTCGGGCGGTTCGCGTGCCCTGTCTGCGGCGTCGAGCTCCTCGTCGACGGCGGGCGCCTCCGGCCCTACCTCGCCTCCCCGCCTGCTGCGACGGTCTCGGTCGTCGCACTTCCCCCAACCGGCGTGGCGCTCACGTCGACGTACACACGCCAGCCGCCGGAGGTGCGTACATACATTTGTTTTACTACTGTTACCGATTGATTTGTCTGCGACTGCTACTAGAATGGATTGCCATGTCAGTTCAGGAATGTCCTACTATCTACAGTAGTAGCTAGAATCCCGACGTTGCTCATCGGATCTGTACAAAGTGAGTGGAGCAGAGTTGTCTGAGGCTCTTCTCTTGATTGTGTTGTGTGCGCTGTAAGATGTAGAGATTCTTGAGTTGCCCATGGGATTACAATGGATCTTGTTAGTATTTCTTTCTAACCATCAGAAGCTTTTACTGTAGAAAAAAATACAAGAGCATCAGATATATGCTGAAATCAGTCTTTGTGGAAAATCGGTCACAAGTTATTAGCAGTGTTTCCCCACAAATCAAATCAATCATATTTTTCAGTTGAATATCGACTAAGTTTCAACAACATTGGTATAAAATTCATCAATAGGTAGTGGTAAGCAGAAAATGCAAGATACCAAAGTAAGAAGTTAAGTCAAAGGTCATTATTTGCCAAAGTTACAGTCTTGTAGTTATCCTTCTCCAAAAGCTCCATCAGGATCTCCTTCTCTACTTTACTAGGTATAAATATGATCTCTCTAATGTTATTTTTGCTTTTGTGCCCTTTTTTGTGGAGCAGGCGCAAGTAGAAAGATACGATCTTCCAATTCGCTCTCATCAGACACCAGCACAATACCCCAGTCAATCAGTTCACAGAGAGGAGCCATCCAGTTCATTCAGACCTGATACCCGGACACCAATCCACAACATGTTAGCACAAAATGGGCCCCTTAGACATTCAGGTCAGAGAGAAGAGTCACATACTGAGCCACACAATGAAACAACAGTGATGTCTGGTACGAGGAACTCTAGATTGCAAGCTGGTACTCAGTCTGTAGGTTTGCAAAAAGTACAACCAGAGTCTTCCATTCAGGTAAGCTCGAGACCACAGGTACAGGCCTACTTTGCTCGTGGAGACCACACACAAGGGCAGCCTCCTGACATTGCTAGGCATGAACATCAGACAAACGATGTCTCTAGTATCATGGAGCAGGAAAAAAGAGATCATCTGGATCAAGCAGCTAACGTAGAACCAACACAAGCTAAGGATCAGTGCAAGACATCTGGATGGAGTACAGAGAGGAAAGAGAGAAACAAGAGTACCGGTGGACATCAGAAGAGAAAAGGAAAAGCTTGAAGAGTTCTCTAAATGAAGGGCTCCATCTCAGGCGTAGTAAGCGCTTGACAAAGCAGACAGAGCATCCAATCGAAGATGAGCCTGTCCAGAAAACAGCTGCTTCTCCAAATGCATGTAATTCTGATATGCCAGATATCGACCGAATCGTTGCCAATCTATGTCCAAGCTCACTGCATCCGCACCAAATGCCTCAAACAAGATCAAGTGAGTCGGACAATGTCGATGCAGCCATTTTGCCAGCCTCAAATCCTGGTATATCTCAACCTGAACAATTTCCTCACCGCGACAGTCAGCTGTACCCTCCAGAGGTCACAGGTACACACCAGCTTGATAAAAGTGGTGAACAGGTGAATCCACAGTCACCAGACGTCCTACTTCAGGTTATGCATGTGCGACAGGTATGACTCTCAGGTGATTCTTCTTACCAAGGGAAGGATTGAGGAACAAGTTGATTTGTGACTACTGAAGGCTGTGTCAGGGAGATTTGTTTTCTCAAAATTGGTTCTCACCGAAATGACCATCACTGCCTGCAATCGCTTTACTACCTCTTCGCTCTAGCTAATTGCCACTCCCGTGCCCACTTTTTTATATACCGACAAACTGGTCTCTATCTCACTCAACTCCATGTAGAACTGATACATCTTCATTTCTTACAATTATAACTGTACCAAGTATCGAGGTATGACTGTATGAGTATATTGTCCAGTGTTCCTCATCAGCTTAAACTTTGGGCCACCGTTTGGTTCATGCAACTGAATAGCAACCTTCGTCTATGATGCTGTCATCCCAGACTCCATGCATACCTTTAGGAGTGAAATTTGAAACTAGAAACTAGATGAACTTGGCGGAGGTGATCTGTGGGCTTGGAAATGGTGATTGTATGTCATTTGCTTCAGAACTTCATATAGTCTAATAAGTTAGTACTGTAGTAATTGTTGTTATTATGCGAGCCAAAAAGTATCTATTGATCTTGCTATTGCCAATATATGGACCATGATTTGAATTACTGCATGTTGAATATATCTGAATTGTTTTAACATGAGCATTCATTTATCCAGGAGAATGCACATGGTGGTCATCTCCTGTCAGACTTTTATGGAAAATCATCATGTAAGCGCAACGGACGTCGTCCTACAAGACTGATCGAACCACGTAGGGAAGTTGACAGGCCCATTCTGATACCAAACAATGTTGAGTATGTGTGTTGATAATTTTTCAAAGTTTTCCTTAACGCATCCTATCTTCATAGACTTGACAAGTAGATTTTCCCTGACAGCAACTGGGATGTCAGCCCACCTTGTCCTAAGGTGGCATCTACCATCACTATTCTTATGAAGCAGAAGTACCCTGGGTCAACCTACCTGCCAGCTGGTGAGCACAATGATCTTCCACCTAATGGAGAAGTGGTTCATCACTGGCACCATTATCCTCCAGAGACAAGGGCTGCCATTTTGAATGAATTTCTTGTAAGTACCTGAATAAATGTTCTTTATTATTGATCCTTTAACCCGCTCATATTCTATTTCAATTGCTGTAGCAACGCTACAAGTGGGCCCCTGGCAAAGAAGCAGAGTGCCTGAAGCTATTTGAGCGCAGAGCACTCAAACAGTTTGCTGGCCTCCTGTGTGAAGAGAAGCAAAGGGTTAGAGCAGTTTTGGCTTCAGTGCAGAAAGCCAAAGAAGCTCTAGGCACACGGAAGTCTAATAGTCACACGGGGTTAGACAAGGAAGATGCTAGAGAAGAGCCTGAGGATCAGCAGACAGCAGAGAAAAGCGAGGATGAGAACCCATTACAGTGGAAGCCTTTCCCGCCTGCTTGGATGTATCCGAATTGGTGGGAGAGGTTGTGTGAGCACTGGGCCAAAGATGAAGTGTTAATGATGACTTTGCAGAATAGGAAGAACCGGTTGAATCGTGGTCGTGCTCATCACACAACAGGTTCTCGGAGCATTGCCATGTACCGTCAGCTTATGGTAAGACATCAAGCCACATTCTTGTGATTAACTCGTTTGAACTCTGATTCCTGGTTCTTGAGCAGGTCATGGAAAATGGCGGGGAGCCGGTGTCAGAACTCGAGGTATTCAACAAGACCCATAAGCTTAAACGTGGAACAGGGGAATTTGTCAGCGAGAGAGCGAAGCGAACTGTGGTAGGTGTTCGAGTTGTATTCATCATTTCGTTAGAAGTTACAGGGCAGCATGCAAAGTGGTTCTATCAGTAGTACCCAGTGTATGCTAAATCCTCTTTGAATGCACTGCGTAGCATGCAAAGTGGTTCTATCAGCATAATATTTTTGCACACTGCATCTTTTCAGGAGGGCTTCAAGAAGCGTTTGGAGGAGGCTGGTGATAAGAAGATCGATCCCCATCTTGCATGGGTACAAGAAATCGGAGGCCGAGATCGTGGGAGGTACTATGGACTCACTGGTATCATCGACAAGGCCAAGATTGATGAATTGGCAAAGTCCATCCCTGGTTCTCTCAGGAAAAGGGGACAACGGCAGAAGTTCTCGCAGGACCAGGTGCAACAGATGATTAATCAGGCTGTGCAAGGGCTAAATGAAACCTGGGAGAATAAGTTCAAGTCCCTAGAGCAAACTATGCGCAGTGGGCCATCGTTAGGTGTTGATCTTGAGGTACAGGAAATCTGATCGTTGGGTTTCTTGTCCAAATTAGGGCCGTGAGATTGATCTGATGTATCTGTCTGCAGCATACTCCTGGATCTTCTGCGGCTGGAAGGGGTGCTCAGGAGGACCGTTCACCGCACCAGGTAAAATGGTGGACTCATGAAACTAAGTTATGCATCATTATCTTTAAATTGCATAACTTTGGATCCTTGGAAGAAAAATAGTATCAACAGCACACACTCTGAACTTTGAAGCACCAAAGCAATTGTTGCAAATAGTTTGTAGCTGCAAATATGATCGTAAAATACAATTGTCGTCGTCCCTGACTGCATATCAATTGAAAATTTCCTGGCAATTTAGTACACTTCACAAGCCAGTCAACTAGCCGACTAACGCTCCAGCACTTATGTTTTATAGCTATGAAGTGATACATATTACGATTCTGTGACGTCTTGCAGGCGGGGTCAGATTCCCAACAAGAAGAAGGGCATAAATCAGTTAGACACGAGGACGACGACCATAGCAGCGAGGAAGTGGTGTCTACAAGCGTTTGAGGCGCTTTAATTCGTTGCGATTGCACATATGTAGAAGATCCATAGTTTGAAGTTGTTCTGGTGTGCTTTGTTCTGTAGAGAAATGCTGAAACGAAGCGTTTCCCCGGTGTTAAGGCAGATATGGTCGGTATTCAACTGTTACTTAGACGAGTTTAAACTTCCAGACACCTTTGCCGAGATATACCGAGATGTGGCGTCGTATTCAACTTTATTGAGGAGCCCTATAACGTTCGGATACAACTAGCAACGCTTTTCTGGTTAGTGATTAACACTGACCCATTGTTGGTCGTTGCTATCAAGTGTTGCTGTATATACTTGCCTCTTCTATAGCAAATTAGCAATTGTACTATTCAATTTTAGCTTCGTAGCATGCTGTAAACGTTGATCTCCGTCGTTGCCGGCTCGCCGGCGTCGCTGCCGCTGCTCTCACATCGCCATCGGCTCCGTAGAACATCCATTCCTGTGCGATCTAACTCGTGGATCCTCAGTAAACCACTCTCGCGAGAGTCTCCCTTTGCCCTACCTCCATTCCCAGCTCTGCTTCGCCTCATGCCAATCTCTCAGCCTCTATTGTCACTGGGGGCATCAACGGTCAACGCAGATCGACAATTAAGTTTGGTTGATTGATACTGAAGAAAATCTCTACCGACCGAGCAATAGCAAATTCGTAGTGCAACATGTTTTCTCCTTATAATCCGAGAAGCTTCAAATTTGTATTTACCAAGATTGTCGGTAATTAGTTACATGGTAATGATCATTTTTTTTCGAGATTGACAGGGGGATAAAATTCCCCACTGTTTGTTGCATTCATCGAAAGTAGCCTGGCGGACCATGTTCTTACAACAGAATAGCAATTACAAGGGGATACAAGGGAAGAGAAAACAATGAAATACAAGAAACAAATACAACTAGAAGAGGGAAATCAAGAGCTACCAAGAGACACACGAGGTGAGGGGTTCAGTCGAGAGATCACAATGCCAAGACTCGGCAATCAGCCTCACGCACCGCACCAGCATTCGACTCGAACCCCACAGCACAACTCAGGAGCACCACCATCATCATCGGAGTCGGAGTGTCAAGCCTAACACCTAGCACTACCCTAGATGGGGAGCTCCGCCACGGAGGTCAAAACGAATAGCAGGTGGGGGAGACATACATTGCTTCGACGTTGAGCAAAGGTGAGCCGAGACGCCACCAGAAGCACGAAGCTACCACACCGCAACGGCACCCACCGGAAGGGTTTTGAGCAAGCACATCCATGTGGCCGAGACCACGTGAAGACCCGCCGAGGAGAGAAACACCACCATCGGCCCAAAATGGCAGCACCAACACCACCAAAACTCAGCACCATCAGCGCACGCATCAACCAAAGCCATACTTTATGGGGTCTCCAAGATGACGCCTCCAAGGGGGGAGTGTTGTACAGGGCACAACACCGTCATCCGGTCCGGCAAAACGGAACCAAGGTTTTCACCCGGAGACCACCAAAGTACTTTAGGTGCTGGAGCTCCACAGCGACACCTCCTGCGAGGAAACGACGTCAAAGACGTCGCTGCCGCCGGCAACGACAAAGTCGATGCAGGGTTCTCACCCGGAGTTTGAGCACATCCCTACAGATGAAGGCAGTCGATCCCCGCCAACAGCCGCCGCAGCCAACCACACCTTGCGGAGACCACAAACGACCAATCACCAACCGAGGCGCCAAATCCTCCGAGGCTGCCGGACACAGCACCATCCACCGCACCCCGCCGAGCACCATGCCGACGGAGGAGGAGGGGCACTGCCCGGGCCAAGAACCACCATGGTTCCGGGCTGCAGCCGAGCAGCACACCGACGAGCTCCATGCCCACAAGCACGGCTGAAGAACGGCGGATCCGGCCGCACAGGTTGAAGAAGGAGCGGCCGGCCCTTTTGGGCCCAGATGGGGCCCGAAGCGAGCCGAGGCCTGCGATGCTCCACCGCTCCGAGCCGCCTCCACTCGCCAAGCCTCGCCGCCGCAGAACGCGCCGCCACCGCCGCCGGAAGAGCCCGCAGGAGCCCGCCAGGGAGGAAGACGCGAGCGCGCCATCGACCGCTGCTCTCCCAGAGCCCCGCCGCCTGGGGGCCCAGGGAGCCACGAGGAGATGCCCCGCCGCCGCCGTCGACCGCGCGGGCATAGCCGGCGGCGGCGCGGGCACGGATGTGAGGGGTGGCGGCTAGGGTTAGGTTTTCTGGGGTCGCCCCCGGGTCGCCCAGGCGAGAGCGACCCATGGTAATGATCATAAGTTTAGAACGTTTTTGTTTGCGCGTAAGACAGTGGGGAAGACCCCCACTGTGTCATTTTCTAAAAAAAGGCATTATTTGATCTGTTTTTAGCATCCAGAAACATTTGATTCAGTTCCATACTTGTAAGCCATGATACGCCCAGCTTATTCCAAAATTCCTCACTGAAACTGCATGAGAAGAGTAGGTGTTGCATCGTCTCAAAGCAGAATCATCACATAAAACACAATCAGTAGTTTCCACCTGAAAGTTTTTCCTTGCCAGCATATCTCTTGTATTTATTCTGTCCTGGATCACTAACCAGAAGAAAAAATTATGTTTCGGGAGACATGGAGAGTTCCAGATCCATTTGAACATGACAGGAGCCTCCGGATATTTATTCAGTTCCAGATACACCTTTCTGGTGTTGTATTTAGTACCATTCCATGGCATTTTCCAAACATCCGTTCCATTATTATTTTGTATGCTGTTCAACATTTCCAGGAGCTGATTGCTTTGATCAAAGGCAATCAATGAAAGTGGCAAGAAGAACATATCAAGTATCTCACTATTTATCATCAACTTAGCTTTTGTGACCGTGAAACATTTATCCTTGGCGAAAGAGTGTAACTGAGGGAACTGAACACGTAGTGGCTCTCCATGGCATTTATCATGCCAGAGATATATACCGTCTCCTCTAGCTGGTATGCATGTGGTGATACTCTTGAAATCATCAAGAAAATTAAGGCAACTCCTCCACCAAAAAGATCCTTTTCTGCCTTGATTAATTGGGAGTGTATTATTCTCATAATATGCCTTCCATATGAGATTTACCCAGGGAATATCTTGCTGGTTGTAAAATTTGTACAGATGTTTAATAAGCGAAGCTTTATTCTGCTCTCTTAAATTAAGGAATAAAGTTTAGAACGTTTACTAGTGTGATAGCGATAGCCGGGATGTGTTCACTTTGACTACGTAGAAATAATAAGGGTTTATGATAAATTTTTCGCTCATGTTCTAAGGCTCTATTCGTAGTCCACATTACAACACCTGAAAATTGAGACCTTTTTATATAAGTGTCTGCACGACTGAAAAACACGACGAGAGTGGAAGATCGTGTGATATTCGGAGGTCCCCCATCATCATAGGTGATCAGTAGTTGATTGTTATTCGCCTGTGTATTGTTCTTTATTCTTGTCAGACTGTACGGTTGCGGTTCTGTGCATTTTAGGTATACAAAGTCCAGGTGTAATACTCACTTAACTCTTAAAACCTCTTAAGTAGGAGTAATAAAATACCTTTATAAAGGAAAATCACTTTGCGTTGACGCTTTTTTTTGTCCACAAGGCGCAATTTTTCGAATTGTTTGTTTCGATTTCCTTGTCTCTCCAGGGGAAAAAATCACTGTACTTATTATTTTCATCTGCCCCGGGGAGGTAAACTCAAAACCTAGGTAGAGCGTCGCTAGAGAAAGCTTCGCCTGGCAACGCTTTCACAAAGCGCCGCCACAGGCGAGACGAGCCACCGGGAGAGAGCAATGGCGCCGGCGGCATCGCCGGAGGGCCTGGAGGTGCGGTGCGCGGGGTGCGGCGAGACGCTGAAGGTGGATCCGGGCCTGACGGAGTTCATCTGCCCGGACTGCGGCGTGCGCCGGAGCTCATGCCGCCGCCGCCGCCGCGGCGGAAGGCGCTGCCCCTGCCCCGCGCCGCCGCCGACGTCCGGGGCGCGCGCCTTCCGTGTGGCTCCTGCGGCGCGCTCCTCAGCGTTCCCGTCGGGCTGGCGCGCTGCGCCTGCCCGGTCTGCGGCGCCGAGCTCGCCATCGACACCGCGCGGCTCCGGCACTACCTCCTGTCGTCCGCTACGGCGCAGGGCGCCATACCCGTGGTGCCAGTCGGCGACTCCTCGGAGCCGCCGATCCTCCAAGCCCGGGAGGTATGCTGTTGTCATGGTGCTATTGCAGATTGAGGCTTAGTTCGATTGCTAGTATACCTGGCTGTTGTTTGAGATGGAACATTATTTAGGGTTAGAACAAATTTACCTAAAAAAATGCTGGTATTGAAATTAAGAGAGTGGCTATTGAATTTCTTATCCCCATTGATGTCCCTTGCATGAGGGTGGTGGATATCGGCAACACACTTCACCTTTCTTATCCCCATTTGACGTCCCTCGCTCTTTGGAAGTTGCATCAAAGGATAGTCCACATGTGGCCTTTCTTATGGCAATGAATCAGATGGGGTGTAAGAAAAAGCATCCGATTGGGTATTAGATTGGAGTGAAGAGTATTCCTTTGGACTATCGTTGATTGATTGAGCAGTTATAGGCTTACAGCCAGGGTGTAGATAGCTGGTTCAGTGAAGTTGTCCTATGAGTGGAAAATGTGTTCTTTTACAGTACGAGATTTCCGTGATGTTGAGTACCTAGCCTGTATGTGAATCAAGAATGGGAACTGGTTGAACTATACAAAAAAGAATCATGATTACTAGCTTGATTCAAGCCAAGTTTTTTTTAGTACGAGACAATCCACATTAAGAAAAATATCATTGTTATTTGATGTATGCTACACTTTTGATCTAATAGTGTACTTTTTTTGTTGGTTTTATCGCAATGCAGGTGCGTCAAGAACATCCTCATTTTGGAATTTCTGTAGGACGTCATCAAACAGAGCCTGATGATCGGCCAAATTGTATGGAACAAGTACAAGCAAAGCGTCCAAATCAGCTAATTCCAGAACAGGCAGATATAGATAATCCTCAATTTACTAGTGAGGGAGAGGAAGTATATGATGTCAATGGAATTGCTACTAAGCAGACAAACATACACTCAGTTGGCCCTGGAATTGTGAGTGCAGAAAAGAGGCACGAAGAGCCTCCAAATCACGTCCGCCATCAGGCGCAAGTTCAATGTTCCACAACACATATAAATACAGAGAAGAGGCAGCCGCTGACTCCCAATCAGACCACACAACAGGCACACCAACAACCTTCTGGTCGTGTGACAGAGTATTCTCGCGCAGAGGATGGAGATGGGGCAATTCATGTCCAAGAAAAGCAACAACAGTATTTCAATCAGGAAAAGTATACAGAAGAGTTATGCACTCGAGTGGACAATGAGATTCTTGCAGGGGACATCAACAGAAGGGGAGTCAAGTGCACAGCTCGCCGGGTCGCTACAGGTGCAGGGAAGATGAAGGTACATGAAGCAAATGAGGCTATAAAGCAGGTGCAGTTACAACAGTCTGATTCAGTGATTCATATGGAGTCGGAAAATCAAGTGACCTGCGTAGAGAAGGAACAATCAAAATCTTCCAGTTGCAGAATCCTGAAGCGGAAAAAGAAGGGTTTGACAGCTGCTTCAAATTCAAGTCTTCAACTTAGGCGCAGCAAACGTTTGGCGAAAGATTCATCTGCTTCCATAGACCAAGAACCTGCTCAAAATGAGTTTCTTGAGCTGCCGGCTTCTCCAGGCCAACCATCAGATACAGTTGTAGACAATGAACCAATGCACTGGGGGACTGTTGAGAGTCACAGAGAGACTTCGACTAGCCACATACCAGACACCATCACGAACAATGAACCAACAGAAAGTGATCCTGATGAGCAGTATGCTGGTTCTCCGGATCAGAGTTCATCTTACTCTCCCGATATCGATAGAATCATCAACAATATGTACCCTAGTCCATCCCCTCGGCATGAGGTGCCTGAAACAAGCTCCAAGGAGTTAGATAGCCGCCATTTAACTACGCCACCTTCTTATTCACATGTTGACTTGACCGATCCTGAGCAGTTTGCACGTAACTACATTCCCCCAGAGGTTAAAAAGGCCCTCGCGGATCTGGGATCTAATTCATTGTTTGAGCATAAAATGTCCCAGGCTAGCTCTGGCGAGGCATGCCTTCATGATTTAACTGATTCAGAAGGAGACGACCCTAGGATCCCGACTCTTCCAGAATGTTGGTAATTTTCGTCTCTGTTGCCCTTCTCATGTCATTGTGTGTTGCCATCGTGCAGAAGTAGTCTCCTTATAGAGAGATCCTTTTTACGGAACATAAATAAAATAAAATATATTGGATAAACGGAGTTATGAAATCAGTAGTTGTATAGTTCAGGATCACACAATGTTAGTTTTGCTCTTACATTTTGTTCATGCTGTAGTCATGTCAGAATGGTGTTTTTGTCCAAGTTTGGGTGATCAATTACATTGATAGGTTTGGTCTGATCAGAGCTTAGCACTTCACTCATTTTCCTTCTCCATGGCAAGACACTACTGTTTCATTTGTCGTAAAGATGAAAGAAAATAATAATGTGATTTGTCTGAAACCATTCTATTGGCGCCCCAGATTCATTTGCAAATGATATTTGTTTTCATATACTCTCCAGTTTTGTGACCACGAGCATTGAATAATAGCAGTACGCTGTGGAAAATCAGTTGTGTTCTTGGAAGATCAGATTCCAAGGCAGAAATGAATCTCGTTGTTGGTTCACTGGGGTGGGGGGCACAAGAATGAGATTTCACGTACCAGGGGGTAGGAAAAACACGAGAATGGGGTTTCATGTACCTCAAAGTATAAGAATTTTAGGAGTAATGCCATTTGATGGTTTACATGGAGGGACTGGCCTGTGCTGTTGCGTTTAACTCCGGCCGGGCTACCAAAATCTTCTACTGACAGCAGGACAAAGTTTGTCTACTCGGATTGGTCGCCATAGCCAACTGAGCTCAAAATTGAAATTTACTAGGTTTTGGCCAGTTCAACTCTGTATCATGATAGAACTATCTGACGATCTAAACCAGATAGTTCCCTCTTATTCCTTGATGAGCCATTTGAACTTGGCATTTTATAGTCTTTATAATCAGATGATATGTTACAGGACTCTAGGCTACCATTTTCGAGCAGATAGTTAGATCATGCATGAATTCAGATACAATTATTTAATTGTTCGCATGTCTGTTTTTTTTCAAGCAGGTAGCAAGAGAAACCACAGACGTCCCCGTAATCTGACACTCGGTCTTAAGATGTGGACCTTGCCTAAGGGTGTGCGCATACCGGTTTCATTGAACACTTCAGGTGAACCTGTTGGAGAACAGGCAGGCACCTTGAGTAGCTTTTTGTGCGCACTAGCACGAGATGGAGTATTGGCACCTCTAATATATCAGGATTGGAGACGTGTTCCAGAGAAAAACAAGGATATAATGTGGCGTATTGTCAAGGTATAAATAAATATTGCTGCTTTTTATGGATGTAGTTCTTCTTTGATAGCCTTTATTTATATGTGTAGCTCAAATTTGACATCCCCCCAATTGGTGAGTTGTGGGTCACGAAGTCTCTAGGAAAAAGGTGGAGAAGCTGGAAATCTATCTTAAAAGTAAAACACTACGATACTCATGAGACAGAAGAGGAACGTCTTGCTGATCGAAATCCTCGTGTTCTCAAAGAACAGTGGCGATTCCTAGTTGCATACTGGAATACTGAGAAGGCGACGGTATTACTGGCTATTATCTTTTTGTGCATGGCTGGTTTCGATTTCCAATTTATGAGGCTTGCTTGATTGTTGTTATATCTCTCTCTGATCAGGCTGCAAGTGCTCGCAATAAAGCTTGTCAGGCAAATGCAGTCGCTCATCATACTGCAGGAACAAAGAGCTTTGCAAGGATAATTGAGGAGGAGGTAATTAAATGTTGCTTCTGTTGCTTTTGCTAACCATGATGCATTGATTGCGCTTAGCACGTTTGTGCAGAAGCAAAAACGAGCAAACAAGGATGGGCCTAGTGCTGCGGATTTGTTCATATTGACTCATACACACAAGAATGGGAAACCTATAAAGAAGGCAACAGCTGATATCATTGTGAGACACAAGAAAATAAACATACCAAATGAATTTATTTTGTGGGTCAGGCACATAAGAGCTGAAGTTCCATTTCATATGCAGGCACGACTGCGTGAAGATTCCCAGAAGCGGACAGAAGGTTCAGGAAGTGATTCTACATCACACAACTCTGTACTGGAGTTCTCCTCGAAGGGCCCACGAGGGAAGGCAGCCCTGCGGCTGCAAGCATCTTTCAAGGAAGCTATGGAGGCTAAACAGAGGGCTGAAGACGAGGCGGACGCGTTGAAGAAGAAAATGATGGCAATGGAAGAAAATCAGAGAAAAATGCAGGAGGATTTGGCGAGTATGAAGAGCACGGTTAGTGCTATAAACAAGATGGTGCCAGCTGGTACTAACTTTGAAGATGAGCTAACAAGTGGACCGTTGTTTCCTCCAGGTTTCGCACAGGTAATGTTCCTATCGAGCTATTATACTGACTGAAGCATTGCAGAACATATCCAGACACCATCGTAACCTATCTCATCTTTCTGATTCAGGAGCCGAACCCTCCGCCACCCAGATCAGGTTCAAAACGCACCAGGCGCAGATGAAATTTTGCATCCATATCTTGATGTCCCTGCACCGTACAATCATCTCACGCTGCCTCATCAACAGCTTGGATGTCACTCAATGCAATGCCATCTTGATCATGGAGATGGATGTATGAAATGAAGAAAGATGACAAGTTGCATGACTGCTACTTCATGTGCAGTATGGACTCACAAAAGTTTTTTAGTTCAACGTTTGTACTTCAGCATTATGTTTGTATGTTGTTGTACTTGTAACCGGAGACTAGATCATGGTATTGTGCCTATTATGTTCGAACATGATCTATATGTCTTACATTTGTATTTGTGATTTCTGATAGTCCACGAAATCGCTAGTGCTAGTGGTATTTTGCCAATTTTTTAAAAAATCTGGTGGCACAGTCTAAAGTTTGGTCGAATTTTGCCCTTTAAATTTTTTGGACGTAGTTTTCTTTTAGATAAAGGGCTTTTATCACTTAAAAGGTTTAAACTTTTTGGACGTAGTTGGTGGTATAAGTGTTTATGAGATGCAAACCGGTAAAAATACATTAAAAAGTCTGACCAACCGTGGTCTATATATAGTATAAGAAAATACAGTAGCTCATATTGCAGTATTTACCAGTAACACATATGATGGAGCTAGCTATGGGAGCATCGACCAGGCGATGAGAACACGCAGATGGCAAAACCCAAGATTGAAATAGTCTTCGCTTCTCAACGCCGACCTGGAACGCAAAAATATCTCCTGCTCCACAACACCACCTTCTTCATCACCAATTGGTGCAGCCTCAACGCCAAGGATCAGCTCGCCCCCTTCCTCCACCACGACGACACGGCACCGGAGCACGAAGTGGCCATCGTCGGTGACAGCCACCTCCCCACCCCGGGAGTCCAGGAGCACCACGTTGTCGTCGATGCTCTCCGTGCGAGCCGTGAGGCGCGCCCTGAAACCGGTCGTCGATCCACTGACGGCGATGGTCGCCTCCACGGCGTTGGCGAGATGCGCGAACCTGACCTCCACCGTGCTGTGCTCGCCCGGCACCACCTCCGTTATGGCGTAGCTGGCCTTGTGGTGGTGAACCATGTTGTCGTATATGAAGGCGTAGTAGCTCAAAGCCTTGTCCTGAGATCGTGGCTCGTCGCCCTTCACCCTGAGGTCGACCTCGAAGGCAGGGCCTATAAGTTCCAAGACTGAATCCTGCACAAATATATTTATATGTGGAACGCGTTCAGAGTATTCGATACGAATTCCGAAATGATAGCCTCATGCATCCTATGACTGATGTATAATTAAATATATTTTTAAACATGAACAATGAAACAAATGGGAGAAGAATTAAGTTGGATGCAGTGCACGTGCCTGCAGCGAGGTGAGTGTCTGGCATTCGTCCCTGCCGCGGCGGAAGAGCACGTTGCGCTTGCGGTCCATGGAGTCCCGCACGGCGACGACGCTGTAGACATCCAGAGGCCACCGGAGAGCCGCGGCGATCTGGGTCACCTTGACTGCGAAAACCTGAATGGTGTGTCTCGGCATGATGTGGAGGGGCACCACCGGTCCGTCCGTGTGTGCCATGGGGAGAAGATCAGCTGCAGGCAAATTCATGGTGATTATCGTTAATTGTATCGCGGGAACAGGAAGACTGATCGACCGTGAGATGCCGGCCGGAGCAAAGATGAAATGAGTACTCTCGTCCTCGAAGGAGGCGCCGCCGCGGCCGTACGAATCGATCCAGCACTGGCGGTATTGATCGAGTGGATTCAGCAGTTCGACGTCGTCGTCGTCGTCGTTCGTGCCCATGGATATGTAGTAGAGGTTCATGGTACCGCCGCCGTTGGCTACCTCCGGATCCGGCCGCTCGCCGCGCCGCCGGCGACAGGTGTAGAGATTTCTTTTCCTTAGCAAAAAGGGTATATTTAAGGCTCGCAATTGACGGCTGCTTGTACAAGGTGGGCCGGCCCAGCTTGTACGAACTTAAATGGTTGTCAAATCAGAGCTTCAAAACAAAAGAAAAAACCAACTGTGGCAAACAAGACCCCCATTGGCGTATTTTTTGTCAAATCTGGCCCTTCGGCCGAACTAATGGCACATCTGGCCCCTCTGAGAAACTATTCTCAGATCTGGCCCCCGAGGTCGGCGCCAATGGACATGGCGCCGAAGTTGTACAGGTCGGCGCCAACAATTTGCATCATTTTGAAAATCCATGGGTTCGGCGCCATCACACTTGGCGCCGACCTAGCTCGGCCAATTTTTTCCTTGGCGCCGACCTGTACAACTTCGGCGCCATGTCCATTGGCGCCGACCTCGGGGGCCAGATCTGAGAATAGTTTCTCAGAGGGGCCAGATGTGGCATTAGTTCGGCCGAAGGGCCAGATTTGGCAAAAAATACCCCATTGGCCATGGGCCATAGTTTGTATCCCTCGTGTAGAGATTTTGTGCTCCCGGGCGCCAGTGATTCTGGTCTTATA
Organism: Poa pratensis; assembly: GCA_947311845.1. Lineage (NCBI taxonomy): Eukaryota > Viridiplantae > Streptophyta > Magnoliopsida > Poales > Poaceae > Poa > Poa pratensis. The sequence continues at coordinate 138,298,387 of CAMZMU010000052.1, read as the reverse complement.
AAAAAACGTAGAAACAAATATTTACAAGTTTCAGAAAATTCTGAAACAAAATTCCAAATGTGGGTATTGGTGTGTTCTACAGATGTGTCAAAAATAAACTTAAAATACTTTGTATTTTTAACAACACAAAAAATGCAAAAGAGTGGTTCTGAGTATGTTTATTTTCGAATCTCTAATTTGTAAAAGCCTTTTTTGTTTTTTGTGGCTTAAAATAAAATTGATATTTTGCACGTTTGTAGAATACACCATTGGATACATACATATGATTCTTTTCAGAATTTATTGAAACTCGTAAATACTTTTTTAGATTTTTTAAAAACAATAGGATCACTGTAGCCTGGAAGCAAAAATATTTTGCCCCTATGATAATGTTATGAAATGAAATAAAGCTAGCGGGCCAATTCAAAAGGAGACCAAAAATCTTTCACAAACAAAAAGGTTGTCACTATATGATGCATGTAAAATGCATACATGAAATTTACATTTTATTACTTGATATTCCAACTTATTTGTATCATATATGGGTTATATTTATGTTTTATAATGATTTTATGGGATAATTCAAAGTTTCCCCATTTATTTGGAATTAACCCTGCAGAACCAGAAAACCCCCTTTTCCATTTTTTTGACTTCCAGGGACCAAACGACGTCCAAATGACCTAATTTTTTACGGGGATCATTTTTTAGAAGGAACGAATCGTAGGAGCAAAGGAAGCGAACAAACGGACACCCGAGAGCCAAAAGAGGTGGGCCCATGTGGCCAGATTCCTTGGCCGCGTGGGACCCCTCACCTTTGGCCTCGTGGCTCCGATGCCGTCTGTTTTCGTCTCCGTGGCTTCGTCTTGACCTAAAACCGACTATAAAAATAGTCTCCCGAGGAGTTTCGTGAGGAGGCGGCGGAGAAACAGAAAACCAAGAAACAGGAGACAGAAGGCTCCGCCGGAGTAGATCGGAGGGGGGAAACACCACCGGAACACCTCCGAAAGGCTCCTCCATCCCCCCTCCAGAGTCTCCATCAACACCACCGTCAAGACTAACACCATCTCCATCACCATCTTCGTGATCCACTTCATCCCCCTCATAGTTTGAGATTGTTCGAACCCTAGCTATTGTCTAAGTACTATTCTACATGTTTGTGAATTGCTACTTGTCATTGTTTCGTGGGGAGATTATATTTTCAGATTGTGTTGTATCACTTATACCATTGAATAATATCATGTCTTTGCGTTGTGAGTAGTTCTCTCATGTTCCTGGGGGCATAGGATGGGTTGGCAATGATTTATATATGACATGTGTTGGTATTTTGTCTAGTCTTTATCTTTTTATGTAATTCTATGATGGTGTTGTGCGAACGTCGATTGCACATCACTTCACCTATATGGGCTCATAGGAGAGCACTGTAGTGTAATGAATTGAGGGAGACTTGGAAGGACATGTAAACCTGAGACCGAGTCATGAAGTTGCATTATGAGGGTATTAGTATCGGGGACCTTAGAGTGTAATGCTATGGTGGGACTTTATGTCTTAATAATTCTTGTGCAGTCATTTACTTGGCCACAAGATCCATCATAAGGGGTTTAGTTTATTTTTTTAGCTATGCCTAATAATGGCTCTGTCCAAAGAAGATTAAAATTTGACAAAATGTTTACCTTGTTGTTCTATAAATATTTATGCCATGAAATCTAGGTAGCCCTTGGGAACGTTCTCTACTTATAAGAAACACACACTTGAGCTTGTCCTCTTGCTGCATAGAGGATTGGGCTTTCTCTCTTTGAGAGCTTTCACTTGTCATATTTTATTTTCAGTTTTTAACTTTATTGCAAACTCTACGCGAAAAATCCAAAAACACTTGCATCATTTAATCATTTTACTTTGTCTAGTGCATAGCATAGATAATAAGAGAAGTGACACTCTTATTTGAGAGGATAAATACTTATACCTTCTACTCCTCGTGGGATTGATACTATACTTACACATTGAAGATTTCAACGACCCCTATACCTGTGGGTATCAAGACATTTTCTGGCGCCGTTGCCGGGGAGTGTAGCGCTTAAGTTTTTATTCTTGTTTGCACTAGATATTTATTTTCAGTTTTGCATTTAGTTTAGTTTTATTTTCAGTTTTCATTAAAAACATAAAAATACATAAAAAATATTGATACTTTTACTATGGATAATATGGATGAATATACACATGAGGAACTTGAATTATTAAAAGAATCTCATTATATCTTTTCTCAAGAAAGGATGAATTTTAGAAAACTTATTGGCTGGCTAAATGAGAGTGCTAAACGACTTTGTGAGTTATATAATGTGTCTTGCTGCATAAGACAAAATGATAAGCATCTCTATTTTCAATGGAAATGTAGCAACAACTTTATAATTGCCGCAGATCATAAGAAGGATAATAATTACTTTGACATGAGATTACAGGACCAATTTGTTGCTTTCATGGGAGCTCATGAGGTGGATTCAATTATTAATAAGAAATATAAAACTTGTGAGATAGCTCGTGATCTTAAAGAAACAAGTTCAATGCTCCTTGAACAATTCCAAGAAATCTTTTCTGATAATGCTTATGTTATTAAATATAAAGAAATAACTCTTGCTGCCATGGAAAGAACTAATATTTTTCAGGAAGAGGATGATGAAAACATAAGCTTGGGAGGACGTATGTGAAGAAGAGGATAAAAACCTAAGCTTGGGGATGCCCGTGCAACCCCAAGAAGATGATGAAAATGATGAACAACTAGAGAATGAAGAGAAGAAACATCCACCTTCACCACCTATGGATGAGGGTAACATTCAATATATTGCTGATGATAAACTTTGTTTTTATAATTCTGATGATGAGGAAGAATATCAACCTATGCCTAATGAGAACATTATTGATAATAATGATGAGGAGTATGGTTTAGACATGCTATATGATAATGCTTTAGATGATGGTCCTATGCTTATTGATAATCCTCCATGTTTAGTTGTTACTACTTTATGTGAGGATAAAAATGATATACTTGCTGCTTGCGATAATACTCTCACTCATGAGAGTCCTACTTTATTTTTGAATTCTCCTAATTACACCATAGAGGAGAAATTTGCTTATGTTGAGAAATACTTATGTGGTTTGCAATTATCTTTAGTTCAAAATCTTTATTGCAACCATGATATTAAACTTGATATTGATCTTAATAAGTATTTTGAAAGAGGGAAGCATGCTAATGAATTCCAAAATAAATTTAATGATCCTCTTTATTTGCCTAAATTATCTAAGTTGAATGATTCTTGTGGTTACATGGTTGAATTTGCTTTTAATGCTTGCAACTATTATGAGAGAGGAAGAGATAAGAATCCCTTTATGTTTCTATGTTATTTAAAATGCAAGCTATTGATTATTATATGCATTGGTTACCTCAAATTTGTTGTTATTTATTCATATATAAAATTGCAATGCATAGGAAGAGAGTTGGACTTAAAAGTAAATTGTTTAATATTCTATGGTGTGTTCCTTATGCTTTAATTTCCTATTCGGTTTGAGCACACCTTTATATCTTTACAACATGTAAAATATCTTTACCTACTGTTTTGTGACAATTAGTTTAAGATTTTCATTTTATATAAAATTTGGGAAAGCAAATGAGAAGGATGAGTAATGGAGAAGTTGGGGTCGACCTTGAACATGTGTTGTTCATGCCAATGGAACCGTTGCAAAGTCTCTATCATTTAAACTTTTCCCAAAGCTAAAACCAAATAAAAAAGAGTGTTTTATGTTGTATATATTTGCTCCTCTTTTGCCTTTTTGCTAAATCAAAAACAATACAAATATTTTCTTTCTTCTTTGTTTGTTTCTCTTGAATCTTTCTTGGTTCTTTTTTCTTCTTTTTTATTTCTTAAGTTTGATTTTGGTTTTTGAGTCAAGGTGCTTGTTTACTACTGTAACATCACCTTTATATCTTATTTTTCATCTTTATGGAAAGAATAACCTCTTTTTAAAGGTAGGATCAAATAATAGTAATTTTTGTCCAGTTTTTGACAGATTCTGTCTTTATTTTGCATTGCTCTCATTACTTGTGTTTTGTGTGGTTCTTTCAATCAAGGAGCATTGCACAACCGTAGTAACAGTAGCCAATGTTTAGAATCAACTCATGATATGTCTTTGCTGTACCTATGTAGATTTAATTTATGGAGGCACTAACCCCTCTAATCAAGTTTTATGATGAGTTTAGTGTAAAAGAGAATTTTAAGGTGGAAGAGTTGAGGGTGATGAACAAGATCAAGGGGGACAAAAACTCAATCTTGGGGATGTTACCCCTAGACTCACCCAACATATATCAAATAAGTACAAGAATTCAAGCTTGGGGATGCCAAGCCACCTCACTCCAACCATCTTGATACCAAGTAAGCCTATCTATATGGCTATAAACAAAACGCTTTACGGGAGGCAACCCGGTTGTTTTATTTTTTATTTTCTCTGTGTCCTCTTGCTGTAACAAGAGACTTTGTTTTTAGTTGTGTTTCTGTAATTTTTAATAAAGTGCCAAGTTTTACCCATTTTGGATTGAAAAAGTTGCTTATTGTATTCGGAGATTTTATTCCAGCATGAATCTGTGCACGGTATGATTTTTCATTCCTATTTTGTAACTCTGAATATGCTGATATTTGAACTATAGCTGCAACTTTTCATCCTCTATAAGCATGAATGTTTTCAGATTTTTTCGACATATTTAAGTAGGGTAGAAAAATGCGTTTGCTGCTGCTGTTTTTGTCGACCCAGTGAAAACTAGGGTATCACGGGCCGGCCCTCCGCGGGGCTCGACCCCCGGCTGTAAAAACTACTAAGAGCCAGGCGAGCCCGCTTGAAGAGACTCGCGAGGATCTCTGCCTCGCGGGGGCTTCAATGCTGAAGGAAACGGTGGAGTCCCTGCGGCCAGGGGACCGCCTCGGGAGGCTTTCCCCTCTCGAGGTGTCGGAGCACTCGAAGTGCTTGGCGAGGCTCTGCCATCCTGGCAGGGCGCACATGAGCCCTGCACTCCGCAGCAGGGTGACGCGCGCATCTGCGCGTAGTGATGAAGAGGCCGCAGTTACCATTTCCATGCTTAAAGGAGGGCGACAAAGCTGCCCCAAGCAAAGCGGATTACCAAGCATGCCATCTTGGTGCTAAGGGGACAACCTGCCGCTCGGCTCCAACGACGACGTCACCAGGACAGCCCCATGGATCTCTGGAGCGCCGTCCATTGCTCAGGCCGGACGGTGGCAGGACATGCCGAAGACCAGCAAGACCAACACGGTGGACCGTGTCTACCACACCTTGGACCAGAGGTGCGCCGCTCTCCTACACCGGCGCCATTGTGGAACCCTAGCTTCCACCCCCGCGCCTATAAAAGGAGAAGGAGTACCACTGGAGAAGGGGATCAATCATTCTTCACCCAAGACTACTAGTCCACACAAAGAAGAGAGCTCCTACACAAAAGTAGCTCCACCGTTGTTGTAAGCTTTGCCCTCGGCAAGCAACTCTGTACTGTAACCTCGCGAAGCAGTGCAATACAACGCAGCAGGAAGTAGGGTCTTTACTCCTCAGGGAGGGCCTGAACCTGGGTACGAGCTCGTGTCCATCTCTGCCGTGATGCGTTCCCTCAAGTTCGTCGAGCTTGGTCCCCGAGGTTGACGAGAGTTTGTTGAGTGTCGTGTTCAGCCCCTCTTGATTCCTGGTTCTCGGGGACTATTCTTTGACATTTGGTGCGCCAGGTTGGGGGCTGAGGCGCTTTTCAACCTCCTTCTTCGACCTCTCTAGCACCATGGCTCAAACTCGAGCTGAGCGTCTTGCACGCTGCACGAACGCCAACGGTAGGGCCACCACTGAGCCCGCTCCAGGCCGCAACCCGCGTGGCCGCCCCCCGCGCCAACCGCGCTGCGCGCAACGACGGCCCCGAACCCCATGTCGAGGAGCCAGAGGACGAGGACGTCGACGAGGAAGCCTCTTCTCTGCACCCTTCCAGGGACCAGGGGGCCTCGTCGCAGAGTCGGGCCGTGCCGAGCCCGAGGGCCGCGCTGTTCATGGCGCAAGAGCTTCTACGCTACCGCCCCACCGAAGAAGGCCATGCCAACTGGCTGGCGCGCATCACTGAGCTCGTGCACGCCGTAGGTGTCCCCGCAGCCCCGGCCGCCTCACGCTCAGTGGTGCGCCACTGCGGGCGCGCAGGAGATCCCGTACCAAGCGCTCCTCCACCTCCTCCGCCTCCACCGCCCCCACCACCACCAGCGGGAGACCACCGCGCCCCGTCTCATGCCTCTTCTCCGCGCGATTATCAAATCGTGGTGAGGACGGCCCCGGACCTGCGGGTGTAGATCGAGCGCCAGAAGGAGCGCAACAATCGAATCGTCGATGACATCGCCGCTGCAGGGCGCCAGAACCGCAACGCGAATGCCACCGCCACGACGTACGCCACAGGCTGCGCTGCCTTCACGAAGCAGCTCCGCAAGGTCGCCTGGCCGTACAAGTTCAAGCCGGACCTACCTCCGCGCTACGACGGCCGAACCAATCCCTTGGAGTTCCTGCAACTCTACACTGTGGCCATCCAGGCCGCGAGAGGCGACGACAAGGTCATGGCCAATTGGTTCTCCATGGCCCTTAAGGACTCAGCACTCTCCTGGCTGATGAACCTCCCTGAAGACTCCATCGACTCGTGGGAGGCCCTCTGCAGGCATTTCGTGGCAAACTTCAAAGGCACGTACGAGCGCTCCCTCACCTACAATGACATCCGAGTTGTGCGCCAGAAGTCGGGTGAATCCCTGCGCAAGTTCATCCAGCGTTTCAGCCAGGTCCGCAACAAGATCGCGAACGTCGAGGACTCGCAGGTCATCGCCGCCTTCAGGGAGGGCGTCTCGAATCGCAGGATGCTCGAGAAGCTTGGCATCCACGACACGCTCACCTCGGTGTCCAAGCTCTTCGATCTAGCGGACAAGTGCGCCAAGGCTGAGAAAGGCCTACTCTTCAAGAAAGAAGTGGAAGAAGATGACAAGTCCAGGAAGAAAAACCACGAGAAGCGCAAAGTCACCGCTGTCCTCGCGGCAGAAACCGGAGACAAGCTGCCTCGCGAAGACACTTCTGAGGCCATTGGCAAGAAGCAGGCCACAGGCATGTATTGCGTCTACCACAACAGGACCAACCACAACACCGAGGACTGTTGGGAGCTAAAGCAGCTCTCCCAAAAGCGACAACTGCAAGACGACCGTGGTGGCTGCGGGAGAGGCCGTGGCGGTCGCGGAGGCGCACGCTACAACAAAAACGGCAATCAGCAGCCTCAAGAGAACCACAACCCCACTGGGCAAAACAACAACCTCCCTGACGATAACCCGGGGGGCTACCAGGCCCCCAAGGGGATCGCAGCATGCATCCTAGGCGGGGCTCAAGCGCCAAGGTCGAACAACCACGTTAAGCAGCATGCTCGAGTGGTTAACGCCGCCCTCCCAAGCATCGAGGCTGCCCAACCCCTCAAGTGGTCGCAGTATCCTATCGCGTTCGACTCCAATGACCACCCCAAGACCACCAAGACGGTCGGCACCATCCCACTGATATGTACCCCCACCATCAACAACATCGTCGTCACGAAGACGCTCATAGACGGCGGGCAGGCCTAAATATCATTTCTGTCGAAGCTTTTGAGCACCTCCAGGTGTGATATGACAAGCTCATGCCCTCCAAGCCCTTTGCTGGAGTGACAGATGGCCTCATCACCCCTCCGGGGCAAGTGAGGCTTGCGGTCACCTTCGGCACTCGTGAAAACTACCGCACCGAGCTCGTCGACTTCGACGTCGCATACATGGGATGCCGTACAATGCCATCCTTGGCTACCCGGCCCTCGCGAAGTTTATGGCGGTCACTCACCACGCGTACAACCTCGTCAAGCTCCCGGGCTGCAGCGGCACCATCACCATCCACGGTCAAGTCCAGGAGGCTTTGCGCACTGTCGAGCTTGCCTACAAGACCGCCGCCGCAGTGGCCTCCTCAGGAAATGACGAGGACGACACCTTCGACTTCTACCCGTGATCATGTCACGATAGACATTTTTTGTCTCAAGAGGGACGCCCCGAGTCGTCGCCTCTCCAAGCTTCACAAAGCTTCGCCCCCACGAGGGCCTTCCCTTCTGAGATCTCTCTACAACGCGTTGCCGCGCGCCGCGAGAAGCATCGGCCGCATCATGTGGAACCTCATGCCCAGTCATGCCGACATCTAACTTGGTCGCCCCAAGTGTAACGAACTAGTGGTTTTTTGGCACAATGCGCGTCAGCGCCGTTTTTGTAATGTTATCTCGGTAAGGGTCTTTCTCCTATCTTTGATCGCCCGCGCTCATACTTTTTCCCTTGCGCACCTCGCGAGCGGGGGCTGGGCACGGTGCCTGTGTCTCGGGAACATCCCACACTACAAAAAATTCGGCCATCCGGGACGATTCCATAACGTGGTAATCATGCTCCAAAACATCGGGATCTGCAATCCTCGACGATTAACACGACATTATAAAAAAGTCAGGGACCGCTAGTCATAGACGATTCTACGACGATCCGGTGAACCTCTGAACGTCGCGAGGGATCCACGACGTTCCGTCAATCGTCGCGAACAACCGGACTGGCCCATCTAAGGCCCATCTAAGGACCATGTTTTTTTTGTCGCGGCATGTGCCACGTGGCAGACGGCTGTTATCGCCGTTTGATGACGTCGTCTTATGCTCGACGATTTCAAGACGTCGCGGCGCGTGATGACGTCATGATACCGCGACGTTTTGTTTTTTCGTCACGCTGTTGCGGTAATCAGGTGCGTACACGTGTTCTGCCGACGAGTAGACACGTGTTCGTCACTACGGTTGTGACGTCATCATCCCTCTCGTCATTTGTTTTATCCGTCGCGTCGGCCATACATCTGTATGCAGACACGTGGTCCAATCATACGTGTACACGTGTCCTCTGTCGATGACGGAAAGTTTCCATCGCGCGTAGTTCGTGACGTCACCGATCACACGACGTTCCGTTTCGTCGTCGTTCGAAAGACGATTCGTCGTAGCGCTACTAGTTTTCGCATCAAAGCAAACACAAAACATGCAGCAAACATACATAATTTTCGAATTAGTCGGAGCCTTGCTCGCCAGCATAGGCATCAAAAGACAGAGGCCATGTTTTACAGTTCCACAGACAACAAGTGGTTGACCTGCACTGAACATACAGTTTTCGGCCTCTCAAAGGCAACCAGCAACATACTCTTGAAGGGCACCAAAATGCGACGAGTTTCCAGAGGTTCTCACGCAGGGCTAATCTGTTGCATGTGTCGAAGAACCTTTAGCCAACAATTGCGCAATAAGGGTATTGCCCAACAGTTGACCCTGCTTCATTGTTTCATGTTCCTCCCTCATAAGGTGCAAGTCTTGATGATACTGGATCCTTTCGGCATCAGCTTGTTCCTTCGCCTGATTCAACTCATGAACAACAGTCTGCAGTTTGGTCCTCCCTTGTTTCTCAGAATCAAGTAGAAGCTGAAGCTGAATGTTTGATGCTCTTGGACGGCTCATTAACACAGATTCGGCGTTAGAGAGAATCTCTTCGACAGCACCATCTCCTGAAGTAGATTGTGCCATCTTGTCTTTAATTTCATCCTATAGAGCAAGTAAAAGCATAAGATAAACTAGCAGACAACAAGCTTGTACAGAACATAGATTTTCAGCAAATATGTACATGACTAGCAGATGACAAGCGTGAGGTGTTATAGCTGAAGACAAGCGTGTACAAAACATAGTTGGGAAAAATGTTGAGATGATCTAGTGCAGATTTTAACAGACGTGTAAGATGTAAGCATGCATGTAAAAGAACTAGGAGATGACAAGAAGTAAGCATGCATGTACAATAACTATCAGATGAAAAGCATTGGTGAAATAGCTGACAAAGTGAATTTGCGCATGCATGTAAACTGTTGATTCCAAATTACAGAATTCTGAGGGACTTACAATTGCTCTTTTCACAGGCGAACTGAAGGTCTGATTCTTGAAACCGGGCTTGGATCTGGACAGTTTGAATGCGTGATCCCCCATGTCGCAGCAAACCTCATAGCTACAAGAACCTGTGGCAGAATGGAACCGGACAAGCTGTCTGCTCGATATGGCTTTCACACAAGCCGTCTACAAGGACAAAGAGTATGAACATATTAGTGACAGTTCATAATATAGAACTGGAAAAGTGGCAAGGTTGAGTGAACAAGGGCACGACCTGTTTCGCGGGTGTCAACCAGGTAGCGACTAAATTGCACCATTCGTCATCTCTCATGTGTTGTACTTCAAAAGGAGGTGTCCGTAGAACCATAGTCTTGTCTTGAACACTGTCAAAGTAAACGCCCTTCAGGAAATAACGTCTTTGTTTTGTATGGTTCTTGAGATTCATTAGAAGAGCTTGATGAGTCCAGGGGTCTTCGAGGTCCAAAATAAATCTTGACTGAAACAAAATTTAGAGCATTCTTCAGTTTTATGAACATCAAGAGAATGAACTGGAAAGCTTTTTTTTCATGGAATGAACTGGAAGTTGGGTTACAAAACTTACACTCAGATGGGCGACGTACATAGAAAATACTTCAGGTCTTCCCTTGTACTCTTTCCAATGGGAGAAGATAGGGACAGTATCCTTCACAGCTACAGAACACGCAGTAGCAAACGTGGAAGCAATCTTTGGGTTCACTGGCCTTGTCTTTCCCTGAGGAATTACAAGTTTGATCCTCCCTATGTTGGACACTCTGTCGCGCTCCTCGCCTAGGACCGGTGGCAGCTCGACATGGGGAGGTGCCTCCTCACCGTGGTCGCCTAGGACTGGTGGCAGCTCAACATGGGGAGGTGCCAGCTCATGTTGGGCGGCTGCTTCCTCACCGTGGTTTCCTAGGACTGGTGGCAGCTCAACATGGGGAGGTGCCTGCTCGTTTTGGGCGGCTGCCTCCTCGGCGTGGTCAGCTGCCTCGGTGTGTTGGGAAACTTCCAGCTGGCCATGGGAGCAATGGGCAACTGGCTGCTCGCCTTGGACATCTGGCCGCTTGAGTTTGGCGTATGTACTTCTTTTGTTTTCTACCGGAGACTCAAGTGTTGTGCCTTCAACTATATCAGCATTGACGCTCTTGCGATTGCGAACTGCACCAGGTTCTGTTTGTGGTTCTAACATGAATAAAGAGCTCAAAGTAAGTTGCACAATAACACTTGCTAAGAACGTATTACAGCTACAAAGTAAGGTACCAAGCACCATTTGCTTTACCAATGCCTAATTATATGGATGGTAGTAGAATTTTGCAACGGCGGGGACATGTGATTTTAATTTATTTCTTAATTACTGAGGTGGAATGGATTTCTATAGTAGAATGCAGACAAAATTTGAACAAAAACAAGCATAACATAAGCATAAGATTGTGTGGTACATATATTGGACCAGCCGCTACACATACCACAATTATCTAACATGATTATTCTACTATTCTAAGGCCGAAGTACCATTTCAGATTCACCTGACGGAATCATGTAGTACTGATAATTTAACATATCGACATGAGTAACCTAATTTGTGGACCTAAGACTTACTCCCTCCGTTATGTTTTAATCTATATCTTGTACAATTTCAGACAATTTAGCGTTGTATTTTATTAGTACTACTTGACCACACCATTTGCTTTAGAAGTATGGTTTCACAGAAAACAAAGCACCATTTGCTTTACCAATGCTCAATTATATGCACAGCCAATACTTAATTATATGCTTAGTAGTATTTTGCAACGGTGGGAATGTAGACTAAATCTGAACAATAAACTGCTCTAGAATGTAGACTAATCTGAACAGAGGGAGTATAGGATCGCAAAACAGGTGTTAAGCCTTATACAAGCTGGAAAATAAACAAACTTTGGCCACAAGAACTCATCAAACATAAGCACCAAACAGGCAATTAAACATACAGACGAAAATAATCCTCACAAGTTTGCCTCCGGGCTTTTACTCGTTGCAGATCTTGGCGGGAACCTTTACTCGTTGCAGATCTTGGCGGCGACCTGGACGGCGAGGTGGCAGGTCTTGGCGGCGATCCGGACGGCGAGCTTGGCGGGTCTTCGCGGCAATGTGGCAGATCTTGGCGATGACCTGGACGGTGATGTGGCAGATCTTGGCGGCGACCTGGACGGCGAGGTGGCAGATCTTGGCGACGACCTGGACGGCGAGGTGGCAGATCTTGGTGGCGAACTGGAAGGTGAGGTGGCAGATCTTGGCGGCGATGTGTCAGATCTTGACGGTGACCGGGACACGAGTGATGCATGTAAAATGCATACATGAACTTTGCACTATATCACTCGTATTCCAATCATATTTGCATCATATAAGGGTTATACCACTGTTATTTAATGATTTTAGGAAATAAAATAATTGTTTCCTATTTTTATGGAATTAACCCTGTGCAGGCTGAAAACCCTATTTTTTCCTTTTATGTTTCAGGGACCCAAACGTCGTCAGAAAAATATGGAGGTCATTATTTTGGAAGGAAGAAGACGTAGGAGCGAAGGAATCAAGCAAACGGAGCCCGGAAGGCCAAAAGGGGGTGGCCCATACGGCCCATGTACCTGGCCGCGTGGGGCCCACCATCCTGGCCCTCGGAGCTCCGCAGCCGTCGATCTTTTCTCCACCGCCTTCGTCTTGACCTAAAAACGCCTATAAAAGAAGTCCCACGGCGTTCTCGAAAACAAGCGCCGCCATATCACAGAAACACGAAAACGAAGATCTGGAGCTGCAGATTGGAGGGGAAAACTCCGGCGGGGCGCTACCGGCGTGGTCTCCATCTTCTCCATCGACATCTTCACCATCTCCACCATGAAGAGGGAGTAGTCCACCTCTGGACTATGGGTTTGTGGAAGTAACATATGTATCTCTCCTCTCTTTGAGCTTCACTAATTAGTACCGTATGAGCTGCTGAACATGATTACGGTCATATATGTAATTTCTATGTGGTGGATCTTTTTATGAGTTAATATATGTTTGAGATTGCAATGTTTGTTTCAGTTATGAGTATAGATGCATATTATGTACCCCGTTCTTATATACTTGTTATGATCAAGCATGTTTATGAGGACGTGTGTGGGGTGATGTGTGCATTAGCTGGAGTAGCGGAGGTGGTGAGTGCGGTAAGTTGACAACTGAAATATCGCAATCCACTTGGGTGTTTACCTTACTTTGTTGCCTTACTAGGGATAAACAAAAATACCATGCTACCGGAGATGTGGGTGTGACCATCGCCACTGATCTATGACTAGATCTAGCATGTTCTTATTTTCACTTCATGTCATGATACTTAAAGCTATACTCTGATTTATCTTAATTGCTAAGGTGTTATGATTTAGTTCGCATCTTGGTGGAGTATAAGAGAGATTAATAACCAAAAGATCTCTATGTTAGGACGTGATGCCCATATAATTAGTAACTTGATATCAAACTTTGTGTTGCAATCTCATATGTCAACTCTATGTGTCCATTGTCTGCCACACCATTAAAAGAGAGTGCATTTGTGAAACCATGAACCCCGGTCCATTTTTAATCATAAGAAACACCTTTCCAACCACTTTTCCATTTTCTGCCATTATTAAATCCAAAATACAAAAACACTTTTCCATCTTGCATTCATCATATAAAACCCAAAAATATCATTCATCATTGTTATCATCATCCTTGCACATTCATCACCACCATTGCATATTTATTTCTTGTTTGCATTGCATATTTATCTTGATATCATTCACACCTTGTGCTTGACAACCACAGGTGAGGTTGAGGACCAAAACAATTAACCTTGTTTTGTAGGTGACCAAAAGAAGGATAGGAGATAGATCTTTCACTACTGATTCCCCAGAGTTCGATATTAAACCCTCGAGTCACCCTCGTGGGGAAACACGTCTTCCACTTACTACACACTCTGCACTTGGAGTCTCAACCTAACCCATTTACTTTTGACGTAGGTAAACTACGCACCGGAGATCAGACTGTCCATTGGGCATCAAGCTTGTTTTCTAGCGCTGTAGATCAACCTCTTCAAGGGCCATCAAGACTGTTTTCTGGCGCCGTTGCCGGGGAATCATAGCTGAAAAGATTTATCCAAGGAAGCTCCTGCACTAGTCCTATTTTCTAGCGCCGGATTCTCACAACAAAGTCAACATCACCAACTTGTGCTAACACCTAAGCTTGGGGAGGTTGCACCTACGTGAGCATCATCTTATCCATCTTTACCTTCAAAGCAAAATTATTTGTTTTGTCATTGTCATTGCATTGTCTTGCTTTTGTAATTCGGTTTGCATTTGTGAGACACATTTTATTTTCAGTTTTGCATATAAAACTAAAAAATACATAAAAACTTTGCCAAAATGAATCCTAGTGTTGAAATGAGTAACTTTGGTCAATACTATGGAGAGTCATTAATGGATGCTTGGTATAGGATTAAAGACATTAGTAAAAATGGTGTCATTAAGTATACCCTGCTACTTTGATAAGAAACTTCTATAAAGGAATAGATGGCTGGTCAAAAAGTTTTCTAGATTCATTAACTAGTGGAAGATTTGCCTCTGGAAATCCCTCACATGCTAATAATTTAATGGAAAATTTATTTGGGAATTCTATAGAATCAAAAGATGAAACTGGAATCAAGCAACTAAAAGTCTCTATGGATAGGTCAACATCATGTTTGCAAACTTACATGGAAGATTATCCTACTAAAAATGAGATGCATTCATTTGTCCTTCATACCAAATCTAGCATGAAAAAGACAAATAACACTCTTTCTGGAATTTCTTTAAAAATGGAAACAATATTGAATTATGCCAAATCTAAAAAGAAGTTGACTAGAGAACTGAATGAAAGAATATCTTCTATGTTAGAACCTTTGGACAAGGATATTGAAAATTATGTTGAGGAAGACCCCCACATTGCCTCGAATCATGCTTTAAAGAAAAGGAATGAGAAACTTGTTTGGGTTGAGAAGTTAAAATGCTTAGTGAAGTCAAGGATCCTTTGCTTGACTTAGAAAATTGTAGCTTGCATGAACTAATCTCTATCTTACAAAAGTTTGCAAGTGATCCTTCCATCAACACTAATCAAGCTGGCTTTGGTTCCTATATTGCTAATCATGTCTTGAAAGAGAAAATTGCTAGGTACAACCAAGAGGCCATGATACCACCTAAGCTTGGGGATATTGTGATTCCCAAGGTACTAGTAACTATTGGAAAAGAGACACATCATGCCATACTTGATCTAGGATCTAGTGTCTCTGTCATGTCTAAAGAACTATATGAAGTGCTTGAATTGAAAAATCTTGAAAAATGCTCTATTGAACTTGCACTTGCTGATGATTCCATTAAACATGCTTTAGGGAAAGTAAGTGATGTTATGGTAGAGTTACATATGACTTTTGTGCCTGTGGATTTTCTAATCATGGACATGGGGAATAAAACCTCTAGTCCTATTATTCTTGGAAGACCTTTTCTTCGTACTACAGGTGCTATCATTGATTCAAAGGAGGGGAACGTGAAGTTTCAGTTCCCACACAAGAAGTGCATGGAACACTTCCCAAGAAAGAGGGGAACATCAAAGTTCAAGCTCCCTCATGAGCTTCATCTTCAATAAACAACAAGTAAGAAGCCTAGCTATATGGCTATAAAGAAAGCGCTTTGCGGGAGGCAACCCGGTTATTTTTATGTGTGATTTTCTTTGTGTCCTCTTGCTGTATCAAGAGAGTTTGTTTTTAGTTTAGTTTCTGGAGTTTTTAATAAAGTGCCAAGTTTTACCCATTTTGGTCTTGAAAAGTTGCTTATAGCGTTCGGAGATTTTATTCCTGCACGAATCTGTGCACGGTATGATTTTTAATTCTTATTCTGTAACTCCGAATGAGCTCATATTTGAACTGTAGTTGCAACTTTTCATCCTCTGTATGCATGAATTTTTGCAGAATTTTTCGGCAAAGTTTGTAGGGTAGAAAAATACGTTTTGCTGCTGCTGTTTTTCTGGACAGATTCTGTCCCATTTTGTTTTATGCATGTTTTGAACTTTATCTTGAATCTTTTTGATTCAAATGAGTTTATGAGTAGGCATACAACATTATATACTTTCTGGACATTCATATGATGTTTTGTTTAAGGATTATATGCAGCAAGAAACCTATTTGTTTATCACTACTAATGCACCCCACAGAAAAGAAAATGGGAGAAACGGTGTTTTGAAGTTTTTTCACAGGGATTGGAGGAGATGCACCAAGAGTTATCCAAGGATGGTGAAGACCATAAGCTTGGGGATGTGAAGACAACCCCACTGGACCTACACACTCTCGGTTTGCACACGTCTAACTTCTGTTTTTCGATCGAAACACTTTATCGCATAAACTTGGAGCGTCTTTTTGTTTGTTTTTGGTTTGTTTGTTATTTTGTGAGACCACCACATTATCATTTATATGAGAAAGAGCTACTGGAAATATGGGTTGAAATATGTTGGATGCTTTTATCATATTGGGAAAAGGGATGTTTGAGTTGATTTTTAATGATACATATAGTTGCATGATTCATGAGCTTGTTTATGAGTAATAATTTGCAAATGCTTTATCAAGAGCTATCACTTATTCATGTTTTGATGCTGAAAGTTATTTTACTTTGTTTAACATGGATTAGTTAGTTCTATGGACACTCATGCATGCATCTAGATGGTCAACTTTCTCCCTCTTGCTAGCCCAAACATTCCAACAAGCAAAAACTTGTTTCCAACACCTTCAACCAAAGTTATTCCAGTGAGTCCACCATATCTACCTATTAGCTTTATGCTATTCCGAGTATGTATATCATGATATTTGTGTTATCTATACCTCTGAATGAAAATGTTTATGTTATTGATTGTTATGGGAAAAGTTGGTTATATAGCTCTCACGAACTTGATGCACAACTTTATTTTTATTGCATAAATAAAACATGACCCATTGTGATTAATAATATGATGCTAGTGGCTTGATAAATGTCCGAGGTTGGGAGTTAGCCCATATGTGCTGTCACATGCAAAGCTTTCAACATGCTCCTTCATCATTTAGTTGATATCATGTACTTTTGTTTATGGATGCCTATCATGGTGAAATGAGGTGGAAATGAAGTAGTTTAAATGAGTTTGTATAAATGGTTAGAGAGACGCCTGGGCCGCTAATCTAAGCCATGCATCATTCATGGTGGAAATTTACTTACATGCTATGGTGAACCGTCTGTGATGCACCTTATAATAAAAAGCTATTCCAATGGTAAATAAAAAGGGTGTTGAGGTTGTTCATCTTGTTTGTTTGTCTTGTCATTTTGATATGGGCTTGTTCCATATCCTGGGACAAGAGGTACCCCAGTTGACGCTCTTGATGATACTATTATTACTTACAATGATAGAACTTGAACTTGCTTTGTTTCCTAAGTTGAGTAATCATGGTGTAGGTACTTGTATTCAAGGGGCATGAGACACCTAACCTTTACTTTATCAAGCACACTACTCATATTTGCTTTCACATTAAACTTTAATCATTCAAGATGCTATGATAGGGGTAATGAGAGCTTGACACCAAGAATTCCACATTGCAATCATTAACTTAAGTAGAAGAGTTTGGAAGTTAGATGAAACTTATGCATGCTTTACCTCTACTCACATATACATCTTTCCAAAGTGTCCACCTTTTATATTCAGATTTTCATCTACACTCTATGACCAATGTAGGATGTTCTTACTTATCATTATGCATACATGTGGTCCATATTACTATCTTCTATGTTACACTTTGTGAACTATCATTGAACATCCTTGCATTGAATACTTGATATCACTTCATAAACTATTTTGCATATTGCTACCCTTTGAAGAATGAATCATTTGACTCTATGTAGCAGTAGCAATCATCTTTGATATCCATTGTTAGTGCTATATTGCAAAGCCCATGTTAGTTTTATCACCTTCATACTCGAGGACGAGTATTGGTTAAGCTTGGGGATGTTGATGCATGTAAAATGCATACATGAACTTTGCACTATATCACTCATATTCCAATCATATTTGCATCATATAAGGGTTATACCACTGTTATTTAATGATTTTAGGAAATAAAATAATTGTTTCCTATTTTTATGGAATTAACCCTGCGCAGGCAGAAAACCCTATTTTTTCCTTTTATGTTTCAGGGACCCAAACGTCGTCAGAAAAATATGGAAAAATACAGGTCATTATTTTGGAAGGAAGAAGACGTAGGAGCGAAGGAATCAAGCAAACGGAGCCCGGAAGGCCAAAAGGGGGTGGCCCACGCGGCCCTGTACCTGGCCGCGTGGGGCCCACCATTGGCCCTCGAGCTCCGCAGCCGTCGATCTTTCTCCACCGCCTTCGTCTTGACCTAAAAACGCCTATAAAAGAAGTCCCACGGCGTTCTCGAAAACAAGCGCCGCCATATCACAGAAACACGAAAACGAAGATCTGGAGCTGCAGATTGGAGGGGGAAAACTCCGGCGGGGCGCTGCCGGCGTGGTCTCCATCTTCTCCATCGACATCTCCACCATCTCCACATGAAGAGGGAGTAGTCCACCTCTGGACTATGGGTTTGTGGAAGTAACATATGTATCTCTCCTCTCTTTGAGCTTCACTAATTAGTACCGTATGAGCTGCTGAACATGATTACGGTCATATATGTAATTCCTATGTGGTGGATCTTTTTATGAGTTAATATATGTTTGAGATTGCAATGTTTGTTTCAGTTATGAGTATAGATGCATATTATGTACCCCGTTCTTATATACTTGTTATGATCAAGCATGTTTATGAGGGCGTGTGTGGGGTGATGTGTGCATTAGTTGGAGTAACGGGGGGTGGTGAGTGCGGTAAGTTGACAACTGAAATATCGCGATCCACTTGGGTGTTTACCTTACTTTGTTGCCTCACTAGGGATAAACAAAAATACCATGCTACCGGAGATGTGGGTGTGACCATCGCCACTACTCTATGACTAGATCTAGCATGTTCTTATTTTCACTTCATGTCATGATACTTAAAGCTATACTCTGATTTATCTTAATTGCTAAGGTGTTATGATTTAGTTCGCATCTTGGTGGAGTATAAGAGAGATTAATAACCAAAAGATCTCTATGTTAGGACGTGATGCCCATATAATTAGTAACTTGATATCAAACTTTGTGTTGCAATCTCATATGTCAACTCTATGTGTCCATTGTCTGCCACACCATTAAAAGAGAGAGTGCATTTGTGAAACCATGAACCCCGGTCCATTTTTAATCATAAGAAACACCTTTCCAACCACTTTTACCACTTTTCCATTTTCTGCCATTATTAAATCCGAAAATACAAAAACACTTTTCCATCTTGCATTCATCATAAAAAACCCAAAAATATCATTTATCATTGTTATCATCATCCTTGCACATTCATTCACCACCATTGCATATTTATTTCTTGTTTGCATTGCATATTTATCTTGATATCATTCATACACCTTGTGCTTGACAACCACATGAGGTTGAGGACCAAAACAATTAACCTTGTTTTGTAGGTGACCAAAAGAAGGATAGGAGATAGATCTTTCACTACTGATTCCCCGAGAGTTCGATATTAAACCCTCGAGTCACCCTCGTGGGGAAAACACGTCTTCCACTTACTACACACTCTGCACTTGGAGTCTCAACCTAACCCATTTACTTTTGACGCAGGTAAAGTACGCACCAGAGATCAAGACTGTCCATTGGGCATCAAGCTTGTTTTCTAGCGCTGTAGATCAACCTCTTCAAGGGCCATCAGCAAGGTCACAGATCTTGGCAGTGACCTGGACGGCAGGCTACATGGCGAGGCGGAAGACCGGGACAGCAAGCTACACGGCGAGGTGGAACACCGGGACGGCGCCCTTGGATTTGGAAGGAAAGGAAGAAATTTTGGAAGGGAGATGGGGTGGGATGGGGTGATGCCGACACGGAGAGGGGGGAATTTTGGCGAGGGGGTATAGGCAACGAGAGGTTCGAAATTCCGTGCGCGCGCATGTAAGGCGACAAAATTTGAACGAAAATTTGGGTGGGAGCGGTGCGAAAGTTTTGGTGGGTGGGCAGGAAGCATTGCTGGCCGGTCGATGCGTGATGGATGGCAAAATTTGAACGAAAATTTGGGTGGGAGCGGTGCAAAAAATTTGGTGGTGGGCAGAAAGCATTGCTGGCCAGTCGATGCGTGACGGATGGCTTAAACAGTTAGACGATTTATGAAACTATTTATTAAAGGATCGTGTGAATAAATCTATAAATTGAACTAAAATTCGAGGAATTTAAAAAAAATCTAAGTAGGAAAACCAAATTATCAATCTCCTAGTTGTGACCCGCTTTGCATAACACAATTATCCCACGAAGGTTATGATAGCTCTTGTAAGGTTGAACTCCCACTTCGGGTGCGCACCGGATAAAATAATGGGATAAATGGGCCCAAATGTACCTACGATATACGCTAATAACACAAAGAAGTACAAAACTCCACTAAGATGTTCACCCCCGTGGTCACCTGCTTAATTAATTAGGGTTTCGACCAATGTGGGGCTCTAGAGTGTCGGAATCACACCTAAACCTAAGTATTGTCCTAACATATGTATGAAAGTGTGTGATGGTACATATGAAGAGCCAACAAACTTGTATATGCGTGCTTAATTAACATACTACAAAATAGTTATCACGCCCGTTAGGTTCTGCTCTTCTATAGAAGAACCTTAGGGATCAACGCTACCCCCTTTCGACGTACGTGGAATCGGTAGGGATAGGGATCACCTTCGCTAATAACTGCATGTAGTGTTTCAACCAAATTAGGGGTCTATGGAGCGTCCGAATCGTCATACCTAAACGTATGTATTGTCCTTTGTGTGTGAGGGTGTGGTGGTATACATTGGAAGAGCCAACACATCTAACTCATGTGACCCCCTTCACAAACCACAATTATATATCCTACACGAAGGTTCCGTTCGATCTTCTCAGGCTAAACTCCCCCTCCGAGTGCACCAGATGGAATCATGTGATTATATAAGACATGGCCCAACGTTGGTTTTGAATGTTCATATGAGCCATCCTAACACAACCAAGGAGAAGACTCCACGGAGTTAATCCTTTCGATGCACGTGATACAATACGTAGACGATAGGGGGTTGACTTTCAGTAAACTACTTAGGGGTTCGACAAGAGTGGGGGCTCTGGAGCGTCGAAATCACACAAGAATCTGGCACTATCCTAAAATATTTGTAAGAGTATATATATGATGCAAATAACAGCATCATCATACTTTGTCACATGATTCCATCTAGTGCTAGTTTAGTCTTGGAAGACCTCAAAACCTTTTCATACGAATAATTGTGGTCTATATGAAGCGGGTCACACCATAACATGGATCCAAATTGTCGTTTTAAATGTTCATATGAGCTAACACAACACAACCAATTAGTATAGTCCACTGAGCTAGCTTCCCTCTGTCGATGTCCGTGGAAACTGTAGATGTTAGGGTTTTGACTTACGACCAACTGCTTAGAGTTTTGACCAAAGTGGTGTTGTGGAGAGTCTGAATCACACATAAACCCAACACGGTTTTCCACAACTTTGAGGATCTCCACCGTTCATCATGACCGTCAATTTTGCATTAAACGAACAATATTATTTCTACTATTTGATGTATTAATAACACAAAAAATTAACGCATTTTTCTTGATAATGCATGTATTACTACATGAATACAAAAATAAATTAAATAAATCGATAAATTATTTATAATACATTGATAATTTTAAGATTCATTTATAATTTGTGCAAGGATCATAAAGCAAATCGACGTTCATTAGAAGCGGTGGAGACAGTTGGATGGAGATCCTCATATATTTGCTAAGTTGCATCTTCCCACATAAACCTAGGTACTTTCCTAACATATTGTAGCCAAATTAAACTGAAATTCAGTACTATATTCAAACGGGGGATGCATGTTTCGCATGAGAAGGCGCTTAACAGCAAGAAAAATAACAAAATGCAACGAAAAGGCCGCTGGTGGCCACAGCTACTCTACTCGCCGATTCACGGAGCACCTGAAAGAGACCCGGCCACTGTGCCAGCTCGTCAAGCTTGACGGTATCAAGGGAGTCTGCCAAGACCTTTTTCATTTCGGGGTCATCCTCCTCGTCGACGACCGGCTACGGTGGAGGAGGCGATGGAGTACGTCGAGGCGGTGGTGTCATTGGCGCACGACCACGTCGCATGAAGAAGAGGGGACGTGTGGCACGCGATGCGCACACACGGAGAGGAGCCGTCCGGTGCGTGACGCTCTGCCCGGCACGGACGGCGTCGAGGACATCTTCGATGGTGCGCCCCTCCCAGAAATCCCACCGGCCTTCACGGTTGTTCTTAGCCGGGGCCTTGGGGCCACCGCCGGCGTAGCGTTCGATGTCGCGGCGTTGCTCCGCCGCCAGTACAGACAACTAGGCCTAGGCATTCGGTTCTTTCGGTTTATTCGGTTTTTTCATAAATCGGTTTATAAGAAATAGGCACCGAATTTATATCGGTTTTATAATTAAATGGAAGTTCGGTTAATCGGTAATTCGGTTAGTTGTTCGGTTTTAAACCGATATGTCCAAACGATGGGAAACAAGAAAAACTGACTTGACATTCTTGGCATACGTGCGCATGGCTGCATGACAGCATGTGCATGCACCAACGTGAATGCGTGTTGGGTGGGTAAAAAATGAATGCATGATGTTTATCCTCCACACATACACTGATACGACATACAGCAAAATTATGTGCATGTGCATGGCCATAAAAGAAAGACTTTCATTCATGGGCAGTGGGGCTGCTAGTTTTTTTTATAGAATAAGTGGGGCTGCTAGGTGTGTAGGCCAGGACTAGTACGTGCATGGGGCTGTTGGGCTTTATTTTGTTGGGCTGAGAAGTTAGTATCGATGGGGGACAGGAGAGTTTTACGTCTGTAGCTAGTATCTCGGTTATTATGATTCTTTCGGGTAATGAGAGGTCAAAACCGAATTTCTAAATAAAAATTCGGTTTATTACATATACACACCGATATTAGTGTCGGTTAATTCGGTTTCGGTTAATTTGGTTTCGGTTCCGGTTAATTCGGTTCGGTGTTCGGTTTTCGGTCTATTATGCCCACCCCTACGGACAACCACCGAAATTGGTCGTCGACAGAGTACTCCGGGTCGGCCTTGAGCTCGTCCGGGAGGGCCATCCACCGCCGGTGGATGAGGAGCTGTAGTTCGAGCGTGTCGACCTTGGGGATAGGCGGCACAGCGAGGCCGCCTGCGCTCATGCGCCAGCCGGACGGCACCCGTGAGTCCGGTGGGACGAGAAGGCCGTAGCGGGCAAACTCCTCCGCCATCGGCGCCGAGAGGTTGCGCGGCCAGATGTATTTGCGCCCTCGTCCCCCGGGACTGCCGTCAGCCTCGTGGTTGTTCGCCATTGATGCTGGAGGAGGGCGTGGATGATCTCGATCTGGAAATGGTGATAGGAAGGCCGCCAGAAGAAGCCACCCCTCTCCGATAAGGGAGTTTTTTTTAAAACAGTCTGAATCCAATCCATGGCAATAATGCCGACGTGCACCAGTGGTCAAGCTGCCTCGTCGATTTGACGCGACAAGGCCTTGAAGCGGCGGTTCGGTGCAGCAGCACGGACTAAGCCTCTCTAACTTTTTTTCTCTTGACTATGAGTCACTGGCACGCGCGGTCCACCGGACATTGGGTCCACATGTCAATGAGCCAATGGCAGGCTATACTAAGCCAGAGAATCTGTGCCGAAGGTGCAGTGGTCTACCCGCAGGAGAAAAGGATGCCTCCTATTATCTAGTTTGACCTTTCGAAGCAAGTTGATGGATCTGGTCATTGAAGATCTAGCTAGTTTGGATGGAGCATGCAATGTTTTATGTTTTCAATTATGTTTATCTAGTTTATTATGTCTATGCTTATTCCTTTATGTTTTCCACAGTCAAATTGATGAACAAGTGAATATACTATGGGTTCTACTGTTGGGTAATACACCTGATTAGTCGTCAGTATCTAGGTTTTCAATTATGTTTATCTAGTTTATTATATCTATGCTTATTCCTTTATCTTTTAAATGTTCATATGAGCTACCCTAACACAACCAATGAGAAAAGTGCACTCGGCTACCCCTTTCGACACTCGTTGAACTGGTAGATCAATTGTTTAGGGTTTCGACCAAAGTGAGTGCTCTGGAGCCAGAATCACACTAAAACCTGGGTATTGTCCTAAGATATGTATGAGAGTGTGGTGGTACACTGGAAGAGACAACATCAAACTCATCGGTGTTTTAAGGCTTAACTCCCACTTAGTGTGCACCGTATGGAATAACTTGGGGTCCAAAAGGTTGTTTTAAATGTTCATATGAGCTACCCCTAACACAACCAATGAGAAAAATGCACTTAGCTACCCCTTTCGACACGCGTGGAACTGGTGACATGGTTGACACTTTCGGTCAATTGTTTAGGGTTTCGACCAAAGTGGGTGCTCTGGAGCCAGAATCACACCAAAACCTATGTATTGTCTAAGATATGTATGAGAGTGTGGTGGTACATTGGAAGAGACAACAGCAAACCCGTCGGTGTGACCCGCTTCACATACCACGGTTATATCGGGCATGCATGAAGGTTTTTGCGATCTTTTAAGGCTTAACTCCCACTTAGAGTGCACCGTATGGAATAACTTGGGGTCCAAAAGGTTGTTTTAAATGTTCATATGAGCTACCCCTAACACAACCAATGAGAAAAATGCACTTAGCTACCCCTTTCGACACGTGTGGAACTGGTGACATGGTTGACACTTTCGGTCAATTGTTTAGGGTTTCGACCAAAGTGGGTGCTCTGGAGCCAGAATCACACCAAAACCTAGGTATTGTCCTAAGATATGTATGAGAGTGTGGTGGTACACTGGAAGAGACAACATCAAACTCGTCGGTGTGACCGGCCGCTTCACATACCACGGTTAAATCGGGCATGCATATGAAGGTTTTGCGGTCTTTTAAGGCTTAACTCCCACTTAGTGTGTGCGCACCGTACGTATGGAATAACTTGGGGTCCAAAAGGTTGTTTTAAATGTTCATATGAGCTACCCCTAACACAACCAATGATAAAAATGCACTTAGCTAGCCCTTTCGACACGCGTGGAACTGGTGACATGGTTGACACTTTCGGTCAATTGTTTAGGGTTTCGACCAAAGTGGGTGCTCTGGAGCCAGAATCACACCAAAACCTAGGTGTTATCTAAGATATGTATGAGAGTGTGGTGGTACATTGGAAGAGACAACATCAAACCCGTCGGTGTGACCCGCTTCACATACCACGGTTATATATCGGGCATGCATGAAGGTTTTTGGGGTCTTTTAAGGCTTAACTCCCACTTCGTGTGCACCGTATGGAATCTTGTGATAACTTGTGGTCCAAAAGGTTGTTTTAAATGTTCATATGAGCTACCCTAACACTACCAATGAGAAAAATGCACTTAGCTACCCCTTTCGACACCAGTGGAACTGGTATAGATGATGGCATGGTTGACTTTCGGTCAATTGTTTAGGGTTTAGACCAAAGTGGGTGCTCTGGAGCCAGAATCACACCAAAACCTAGGTATTGTCCTAAGATATGTATGAGATTGTGGTGGTAGATTGGAAGAGACAACATCAAACTCGTCGGTTGTAACCCGCTTCACATACCACGGTTATATATCGATCACGAAGGTTTTGCGGTCTTTTAAGGCTTAACTCCCACTTCGTGTGCACCGTATGGAATCCCGTGATGACTTGGGTCCAAAAGTTGTTTTAATTAATGTTCATATGAGCTACCCTAACACAACTAATGAGAAAAAAACACTTAGCTACCCCTTTCGACACCCGTAGAACTGGTAGATCAATTGTTTAAGGTTTCGACCAAAGTGGGTGCTCTGGAGCCAGAATCACACCAAAACCTAGGTATTGTCCTAAGATATGTATGAGAGTGTGCTGGTACACTGGAACAGACAACATCAAACTCGTCGGTGTGACCCGCTTCACATACCACGGTTATATCGGGCACGAGTAAGTCGTCGAAAGGGATAGCTAATTAAGTGGAATTTGCTCCTTGGTTGTGTTTGGGTACCTCAGATATAAGAACATTTAAAATCAACATCACTTTCTATAGAAGGAAACAACCTACAATATGTGTTATCTGACATATTGTGCGCCATTTCAAAAAACCACAAGTATATTTTTTATTTCACAAACAAAATAAAAAACCACAAGTGCGGCACACGTGGCCGAACGGGCGGGGGACGCAGCGTCCCTTTGGGAACACGCGCCTTTATTTCGCGCACCGCCCCCCTCTCTCTCTCTTCCAGTCCTATCACTAGCTCGCTCGCTCTCGATCTCACTCTCCTTCGTTCTCTCTCGCTGTTGGAGGTTTCTCCTCCGCCGGTACATCGACAGCACCGTGGCGACCATCTTCGGTGGGAGAAGAAGGCCTGGCATCCTCTTCCTCCCTGGGCAGGTAGGATCTTCATAGGCCCTTTCGAGGTGACCGCGCGCGTCGTCCTCGCGTCTTTCAGGGATATCTTCGTCAATGGTGGTAGATGATATCTAACCCTCGTATGCCTTGTGTAGTTGTATGCATCGTAGATCTGTAGATCGAGATCTATTTATCTGCGTAGTAGGACCTGCATGGTAGATCTACATGTTTGGTGTTTCGGGTAGATTGTGCTTAGATTTGGGTATTTTCGGGTTCATTGCTTAGATGTTTTGTTTTGCTAGCTTAGTTCATCTTTGTCCAGGTTCCAATGCCAATGAAAGCAGAAAACATGGAGGTCTGCAATGACGAGGAGCATAACTGCATTGCTGATTACACTCATCGTGATGAAAACATTGATAAAGTCTGCTTCAGTAGAGAATCTGATCCTGATTCTGAATCAGATTCGGATTATGAATCTGAAAGTGATAGTGATGAAGAGGGCCTACGCATTGTTACAACTAGGGGTTAATCTAAACTTGGATTGTAAAAATTGAATTCATCTATGCAAAAATGTACTACTCTCTAAAATTTACTTTTCTTTCACGTAGGTCCTTATCAGGGGAATAAAGATTTCGAAAAGCACATATATTATGGCAACCATATGGGTTTATCACTGAGATGGCTCAAATTTCTCAAGAGACAAGTCTCTGAGAAAAAACCTGACATACCTTTTTATGTCTGCCAGATCACCTCCTCTGCAGTCAAGGGGAGGAACCCCAAGATGGTGAGAACTTTGGCATTCTTTTAATATCTCATTTCCCCAATCGACACACCATGAACTGATCGCTGATTTCTTTTGCTTTTAGTACTTTTCAATGGATTACAGTCAGAAATTCCTCAAGCAATATCTACATAAAGAAAGACCTTTGCGTGTCACTAACGAGGAATACAAAGGTTCTCGTCAAGTAAGGATATCGATGAGCGAGCATGACGGGCGTGCGGTCATCACTACAAACTGGGCAATTGTTGTCAAGGACGCCCAAATCCTACGAAAAGAAATGGTTATCTTCTGGTTTAAGGAAGATGGACATGGTCTTTGTGTCAACGTGTTCGCCGGTATACCCGTTGAGCGATGCATGTGTCGCTGTTGCTATGGGTTTGTGTAGTTTGTGTATCCTGCTGTGCAAATCTCAAAAACTTGAATAGATGGTCTGTGGGGATGAGTTCTAGTGATACTTGATTGATTAGGGCTAACAGTTGTGGCTAAAATTAAGTTGTAGTGATCTCAATGGTTGTATCGGTGTTTGCTATATTAATATAGCCGGGCTCCGGCCTATTTTGTAAAAATTAAGTTGTAGTAGGTTGGTAAATTGTTCTCCCAGCTTTAAAAACGAGGCAAACAACTTAGTTAATAGTATAAGAATCGACATAAGAGAAAACTAATTTGATTCAAAGTTCAAAGACACGATAATCATTCAACAACTTTCAGCACTAGATTAGGGTAGATACGAACAGGTCCATTACAATGTTGCGGCATACAGCTTCACCAAGATAAAAAACAACACACTAGATTAGGTAGATACTAACAGGTTCATTACAATGTTGCGGCATACAGCTTTACCAAGATAAAAACAACACAACTAGCTAGGAAAAGGACCATCAGCAACACCAGTTTCTCCTCTTCTTCTTCCTTATTTGGAGGCTGCATGATGCCACATTCGACACCAACTTAAGGCAGTTCCCAGAGAAAGAAACTGAATGCAGCATGCTTCGCCTTATAGCTGCCTGGTTTCGATGAGCTAAACGAACCGCGGCCGTCTGCATGCTGCTGGACACTGGAGCGGTCATAAGCAAGCTTCTGGCTGCAGAACGGGCAGATCCATCTGGGACCGAGTTGGTACTGGATTTCTCCAGCCCGCAGTTTCCTAAGCACATGCCAGGCTTTAGCATGCATCACCCCCACGTCATCAATACTCACCTCGCGATCGTCGGGTTCCTACATTTTTTTTGGGATTAAAGCAAGCACATATATGTAACTCAATCGAGAAAAACAATCTAGTAACTACCAGAGATAAACCCAAGCCACTCAAACTAGTAACTCAATCTAGTAAATCAATCTAGTAACTACCGGAGATTAACCCAAGCCACTCAATCTAGTTTTAGAACAGGGGTGTACCGATTCATCGCCGCTGCCGTCCTCATAGAACGGCCGGTAGGTCATGTTCTCCATAGTGGCGTCCTCGTAGAGCTGGTCAATCTCGGCGTACACAGCGGTGAGCTTCTCCTCTGCGGCGGCGGTGGCGTCCGTTGACGCGACGTCGGCGTTCGTTGGCGCGACGACGGTCAACGCAGCCGGATCGTCCCGGCGGCGTACACGTATCCGGCTGCGTACACGGTCGCCTCCAACCCCGGCACCGTGTTCATCCTCATAGCTTGGTGGTGACTATGGCGCGGCGAGGAATAGCGCGCGTCTGACTGAGCGGTGACGACGGGTGGTAGTGTGTGGGCTACTGCGAGCAGGCGGAGTGGGTTCCTGCGAGCAGATGGTGTGTGTCTCTTTTATAGCCGGCCGGTCGAGTGAACTGGAGACGGGATGCGGTGGCACTGGGAGGGCACGGGGGACGGCACGGATGGGTGGGTGAGAGTTTTAATGCAGACAACTCTCTACCGCGCCACACAGAGGCTTGGGGAGACGAGAAGGCTGGGCACTGCGCTAACGCAAGGCCCGGTGAGACACGCGTCTGCCGCGCAGGCGAAGTCGTAGCTTTGGAAGGCGAGAAGGCTGGTCGCTGCGCAGACACCGGCGTTAATGCGACGTGTCCCGTCCCGTCACTTCCCCGGTGTACGTCCACACCACAGTTTGTACCACACGTCCGCCCACAGTTTTTTTTAAACTGACCACGCACCACGCGTTGGTGAAACGTGCACACGTGGAGTTGTAGTTCAACTCCACTCGCCGTGCATGTGAAGTTGAAATGTGCCTCTGCATTTCCGCTCCACTCGCCCACCCGTGCATGCACGCGCCCCCGGTTCAGTAACCACCGCCTTTCGATAAATAGATCTAGGGCATGCATACGTCCATTACTATTCACTTCAACCTGTTGCAAAAAAGCGGCGACCATGGCTCCACGAGCGGCGAAGCGCTCTGCTTCCTCGAGGTAGATATGGGAATTTCCATTTCCGTTCATGGGCTTCTGATCCGTTTCTGAATTCCTCCTGCTTTCATCTTTCTTAGGTCCGTCTTTATGTTAACATCAACTTCCGATCACTGCATGTATGTACAGGGCAGTTGCATCCGAGGAGACAGTCACCTTCGAGTTTCTGGCGAAGAGGGTAACTTTCCTAGAAGCTAAGATTGAAGCGGCCCTGAAACTCGCTTGCAACAATGTCGACAAGGTGATTGAAGCCAGAAAGGAGTTGGCGCAGAAGGGAGAAGCGGCCAACAAAGCGATCCTTTCATTGCTGGAAGATCTGAAGAAGATGATGGCCAGCAACCTCGACCTGACGAGGCAGGTTGGGAAACTGCAAAATGAGTTAGCGCTCGCGTACAAGGAAGCTCTGATCGCAAAGTCATGGGAGATCACAGTGCCATCGGATGCATAGTTCCCACTGTATATGTTTATGTTTCAGCAATTCGAACTAGGTAGATTCCAAAAGGTTTATATATCTAGGTTTTGTAATTCTGCCGTGTTGCAGATCGAATAATATATATGTAATATGATGTATTTGCCGTGTTTATTCCACGTCATCTCTTTCCCGTAATAAAAACTTATGTAAGTCTAGCATAGTCCGAATGCATTATTTTAGATCAACATCCGCGACGTTCTGGCAAGTTTCGTCGAACGTAACTGGGCTACTGGGCCGCGGGATGAAAATCCGTGACGAAACATATGGAAAACGTCGCGCGCACCCGGCCCATTATCAGAAAACCCAAAACATCGAGAGCAAAATCAACTTTTCGACCCACCGCGACGGAAACACGCGACGTTATAAGAACGTCGTAGATCGAGACTATTTTGGTAGTGCCAGCAGCGCCGAAAAATCCAAAGGATCCGACCTCTGGCTCGTGGGCCCGCTCCCACGCACGTCACCTCACCATGGACCTTGGTGCTCGTTCTCCTCGCGAGATACACATGGGGAAAGCCTATAAGCGCGCGTGAGTTATTTCAACTACGCAATGCTCGTGGATGCACCTTTGTGACTAACGAAGGAAGGACAACACCCCCGCTAGAGCCACGAAAACATCCCTAGAAGGAACACGGTGCCCACGAAGGAACAAGACCCTTCGCAGCTAAGTCCAGAACTAAGGCTACGCGCTGTCTTTTCCTTTCGCCAATTGTTCTGCCTCTCGGGCTCCTTTTCTCACTTACACCTCATGGGCTGCTCGCACGTCAAAAGGGGGCTCCCGAGCATCGTGCCTCGAGAGTATTTTTTCCCCTCTAAGCCTTACGCATCCCCCGGCCTTGTCGAGCCCAGACTCTGACATACCGCAGCGGTGGTGCTAAAGCGCAAAGAAAAGGGTCCTAACGACGTAGAGCAAAAAAGGACATGATCAAGGGAGGAAAAGCCTCACGAGAGGCACGCGGCAGCGATACCTACGCACAAACTTTAAAAGATATTACAGTGTTGGCAGTACTCAAAAGTTGCAGCAATGTCTCAAGGCACACCACGACGGAAGAAGCTCTTTAGGCCTCGTCATCACCTAGGCCTTCACCATCAGAATCTTCGCCACTCTCCTCGGATTTTTCCTCTTCCACTGCGTCGAAACGCTCGACGTACGCACTCACGCCGTCCTGCACTTTGGTGGTCAGCTCCAGGGCGTTGGGTCCTATCAGAGGCTCTGTCACATCCTCAAAGACAAAGAGGGGCTGGACGCGACAAAGATTGGCGAAGATGCGGCCGACCGCGAGGTGGAGCAACTTGCGGCTCTCCTCCTCAACCAGATGGTCCATGGATGTCACGGCCTTCTCTAAGTTCTCCACTAGCCGTTCGAAGAAGCTCAGCTACCCCTGGATGTTGGCACCCCCCTCAGCCGTGAAGTCAGGAACCTCGGCGCCCAGGCGATGCGCAACAACCCGGGACCGAGATGCCAGCGACTGAAGCATGCTCCGGTGCTCTCTCTTCAGGGTCTTGGCGTCCCGCGCGGAGGCCTTGGCCTCCTCAGCAAGCGCCGCGGCCGGTGCTATCTGCCGCTGGAGGTCCTTCATGTCCTCCTCCAGGGTACGGAGGTCATGCTGCACACGCCGACGGGCGTCTCTAGCAGTTTTCAGGCGGGACCTGAGCCATTCCAGTTTCCCCTCCAGTTCCTGGATGCGGTCATCGGACTCAGCTCGTTTCTCCAAGAAACGGTCCTTCTGCATCTTCAGCTTCTTCGAGAAATCCTCCTTGCAGTTCTTGCGAAAGTTTTTCTCCTCCTCAACAGACTGCTCGTGCAGCTCTTTCGCTCGCTGCCGGGGGAATGATAAATAGATTAACCCGTAGCCCACAAATAATGCGGCTTATAATCAACGGGCTTGCACGGAAGTAGGCCAACACGAAGAGTCACGGCAAGATAGAAGAAGGATCCAGAAGATTGGAGATAACTTAACTTGGAAGGCACGAAGAGTAGTCTCCAAGTAACATCTTTGTAACCTGACGAGCCTCTGGTTATATAAAGAGGACTCGCAGGACTAGACGAAGGAGAGAATCCAAGCTCTAAACTCTAGATCGCATACATCCAGAGATAGGCGACTCGACACATTGATCGCCAACCCCTTGTAACACCATGTTCATATCAATACCAATCTAGGATAGGCAGGACGTAGGTCTTTACCTCACATTGAGGGGCCGAACCTGGGTTAAAAACATTATCTTCCTCGTGCCCTGCGATCTTAAGCTCGAAGACGCTTGACTCGCGTAATCCCACACCTACGAAGTCATCCATGACACCTGACGTGACAAACCCACGACAGTTCGCGCCCACCGTGGGGCCTGCGGTCAAGAGCGTCACGTTCCGCGCTGGATCTGTGCCAGGGACGGAGGATCTCATCGTCGAACATCTACATCAAGATCTAGCTCAAGCTCGAGGAGAAATCATGGAAAAATTCGACCGCGACTCAACTTCGACAACGCCCCTCACGCGTGGGGGCTCCTCCATCCCCCTCCGGAGTCTCCATCAACACCACCATCAACACCAGCACCATCTCCATCACCATCTTCGTGATCCACTTCATCCCCCTCATAGTTTGAGATTGTTCGAACTCTAGCTATTGTCTAAGTACTATTTTACATGTTTGTGAATTGCTACTTGTCATTGTTTCGTGGGAGATTATATTTTCAGATTGTGTTGTATCACTTATACCATTGAATCATATCATGTCTTTGCGTTGTGAGTAGTTCTCTCATGTTCCTGGGGCATAGGATGGATTGGCAATGATTTATATATGACATGTGTTGGTATTTTGTCTAGTCTTTATCTTTTTATGTAATTCTATAATGGTGTTGTGCGAACGTCGACTGCACATCACTTCACCTATATGGGCTCATAGGAGAGCACCGTAGTGTAATGAACTGAGGGAGACTTGGGAGGACATGTAAACCTGAGACCGAGTCATGAAGTTGCATTATGAGGGTATTAGTATCGGGACCTTAGAGTGTAATGCTATGGTGAGACTTTATGTCTTAATAATTTTTGTGCAGTCATTTACTTGGCCACAAGATCCATCATAAGGGGTTTAGTTTATTTATTTTAGCTATACCTAATAATGGCTCCGTCCAAAGAAGATTAAAACTTGACAAAATGTTTACCTTGTTGTTCTAGAAATATTTATGCCATGAAGTCTAGGTAGCCCTTGGGATTGTTCTCCACTTATAAGAAACACACACTTGAGCTTGTCCTCTTGCTGCATAGAGCATTGGGATTTCTCTCTTTGAGAGCTTTCACTTGTCATATTTTATTTTCAGTTTTTAACTTTATTGCAAACTCTACGCCAAAAACCCAAAAACACTTGCATCATTTAATCATTTTAGTTTGTCTAGTGCATAGATAATAAGAGAAGTGACACTCTTATTTAAGATGATAAATACTTATACCTTCTACTCCTCGTGGAATCGATACTATACTTACACATTGAAGATTTTAACGACCCCCTATACTTGTGGGTATCACTATAAAAAAGGTGCATGAAGATATGTATATAGATGACATGAGGCATATGCATCAAACATACATGTCCACCCTAAAATGAGAGGCTCGCGCACACCATTAATTGCACCAGATGGATAGTTCACAAACACATTTACGGCACCCCTAAAACTTAAAATCAAACACAATCTAAATAAGGAGCGTCGTTGGAGTTGCTCTTACGAAAGAGAGAAGCGCTATATAATTAACGAAGCCAAATGAGCTTGTGTCGCCCAAGGGCTCGTTTGGTATCAAAATACTTTTAAATATTTCAAGAATACCATAGTTTTCTGAAATGGTAAAAACTTTGAGGTGGATGCAATAAATAACGTGGTTTCAAAACTGAAGCGCCCCCAAAACTTCATTTCTTGTCGTTTTGAAAACTACTAGAAGGAAAAGACGCGCGTTGCTGCGTCTGTCCTAATGCGAACAAAAATAGATAAATAAACAATAATTTAGCGAAACATATATAAAAACAAGTACCAATGATGCAGAAAATATTAGCACTGACTTAGTATTTTACAATAGAATTAGTCAAAGGTCCTCACATAAACATAGAGAAGTAGATAAGCAACACAGTTATTAAGTTGTAGCAAGGTTAAGAGAGTACACCACTCAGGAGAAAGAGCATGACCCCACTTAAAAATATGTTACACTCAGTTAGACGATCAGGATACAACGACAATTATGAAATGCCATGAAAGTTAAATTGTGTACCCGTGGTCATGAATTTTCTAAACTCTAATAATTGCAAACGAGGCTAGGCAAACATAGGTCCTTTATAAGTTTATGCATTCAACCATCTGTAAAATCCACACATGCATTTTTTTACATAATCTGGCACGTTGTCTGAAGACAAGTGAGATCTAAGTAAATATACCGCAGAAAAAAGTTCACATATAAATACCCAAATTATTTTTCATCAGTAATAGCTGGCATCCAACAACAAATTGTATAACTCATCATTTCACCCGCATTCACGATCGATTTGTCGTTCACGGTTTGACACGCAACTGCCACCACCACCGAGTTGAGCGACTAACAGCAACGGTGACATCGGCAGACGATGCCAGAGGCGACATAGGTGTTCATGTGCAACTACTGTGAGGGTTGTAGAAAGTCCTTTCAGCTCACTAACATTGGGTGGCCACCAGAGGGGAGCGCAGATGTGTGTGCGGAAAGACGGGCAAACTTTGCATAGGGACGGCTGTTTTTTGGTAGAATACAACTCGAGGGAGGAGGAGGGTAAGAAATGGTGTCACGTGGAACAGGTTGTGTAACGCTATGGTGGACGCTGGCGGCAGAGATAAGCCGGCAGCTCTGAACTCACCACATCATATCAAAACAACTGTTTATGGTTCACTTTTTTGAAATAAAACGTACAACTATGTGTATATTGTATGCACTCTAGAAGCTTTTTTTGTATTTTGGTCTACACAAAAGAGTATTTTTTAGAGGAAAGTTTACGTACAACTACAAGTATGTTGTACGCACTCTAATTTTTTTACTATATTTTAGTCTACACAAAAAGAATAATTCTGTTGGGATATGGAGCTACTTTTCTTTTTGTAAGCCACACTTTTCTTTTTTATAGGTGGGAATCCCTTTTTATTTCACTAAAAATTAGTATATAAGTACAAACATATGTATATATCCAATAGAATTTGTTTCTAAATGTATTTAAAACTGTTTACTATGAATAAATATAATTAAATGGGGTCTACCATGATTTGGAGATGTGAGAAAATGAGAGGACATCAATCGTAGGGAGGTTAGTTTTATAATTAATGGAGGTTAGCTTTATAATTAAATGAGGTCCACCATGATGTGGACATGTGGGAGCATGAGAGAACACCAATCCTAGAGAGCTTAGTTCTTTTAGCACCACATCTCATCAAAACAACTGTTTATGGTTCAATTTTTTCAAATAAAACGTACAACTATGTGTACGTTGTATACACTCTAGAAGCTTTTTTTGTATTTTGGTCTACACAAAAGAGTATTTTTTTAGAGTAAAGTTTACGGTTCAATTGAACGTACAACTACAAGTATGTTGTACGCACTTTAATTTTTTTACTATATTTTAGTCTACACAAAAAGAATAATTTTGAGGGGATATGGAGCTAATTTTCTTTTTGTAAGCCACAATTTTCTTTTTCTATAGATGGGAATCCCTTTTTATTTCACTAAAAAATTATTATATAAGTACAAACATATGTATATATCCAATAGAATTTGTTTCTAAATGTATTTAAAATTATTTACTATGGAATAATTATAATTAAATAGGGTCTACCATGATGTGGACATGTGAGAAAATGAGAGGACGTCAATCCTAGGAGCTTAGTTTTATATTTAAATGGAGATTAGTTTTATAATTAAATGGGGTCTACCATGATGTGGACATGTGGGAGCATGAGAGGACACCAATCCTAGGGAGCTTAGTTCTTTTAGAGATGATCTTGATCTTTTTTTCTTCCTAAACTAAGAAAGAAACTAGAGTATACATCCGCTTGTCACTTAAGTATTCATTTTTTAAATATACTGTGGTTCTAAGAAAATGAGCTCCCAAACGAAGAATAATCGGGTAACGGACGGGAAAATGTGAACTAAACAAGTCCTCAAATCCTTTGCATTTTCAATTCGGATTCATCTCAGCCGTTGGGTGAGCTTTACTGCGTGACTTGCCTTGGATCTTCGCCGGCGCTCCCCACCCCAGTCCCCATCGCCGCCGCCGAAACAGAAACCGCGCCCTACCATGCTCGAAGGCGATGGCGCCACCGCCGCTAGCCACGGTGACGGCGGCATCCAAGTATCCCGGGGAGATCCTCGAGGTGCGCTGCGTGGGGTGCAGGGAGACGCTGGAGGTGGAACGGGGGCTGACGGAGTTCGTCTGCCCCGACTGCGGCACGCCGCAGTCGCTCCCGCCGGAGCTCATGGCGCCGCCCCGGCGCAGGGCGCTTCCGATGCCGCGCGGCGCCGCGGACGCTCGCGGGGCCAGGCTTCCGTGCGGCGCCTGCGGCGAGCTCCTGAGCGTGCCGGTCGGGCTGTCGCGCTGCGCCTGCCCGTTCTGCGGCGCCGAGCTGGCCGTCGACTCCGCGCGCCTCCGGAACTTCATCCTCTCCTCCGCCGCGGCCGTCGTCGTGCCGCTCCCCGCCCCATCTGCCCCGCCGATTGTTGCTGCTCGGGAGGTACTTATACATTTCTCGAGCATGTAGGATTGTGATTTTGGTATAACACAATCGAAGAATTCGGAATTCAGTTGAAAACTATCATTTTTTCTCCTTATAATACTTCGCTTCACCTGAGGCTGCTTTCATGTGTAGAAGAAAGAGCCTTTCTCTCCCTCATTGATGATTTCATATAGTATAGCTGCGTAGTGTGTCTAGCTCAGTTGGTCGGAGATCTGGATGAACACTCCCACTGTACCTGGGTACCCATTACGCTTCTAACCTCATGGTGCACATTTTTCTTTACTGTGATGCAGACATGGCAGGAACATCCTAGTTACGCCACACATACAGGATTACCCCGAGCAGAACCAAATGCCAGGCTGATTCCCATGGGGAGGACACAGATAGAACGCCTGACCGTCTCATTCACGTGCATCGAGATGAACAAGAGCATCCTGATCTTATGATCGATGGAGAGGAGATGCCTGTGGCTAATGGGACTGTTGCAAATGTTAGCCTTCAGAGAAATCGACTTTCACCTAGCGGTCATATCTTAGGTAACAATGAGAGACAAGCTTTGACTCTAAACGCGGTCAGAAATCATGTAAATGATCAGAACCCTAGTTACACAGTTCAGCCAAAGCGACGCAGCTGGCACGCCTGCATAGAGTCATTCATTCAGAGGAAATGCAGGAAGGACCTCTCAGCCATGAAGTGTATAGAGAGGCGAGGCGTACTGAACTGATATATGAGACTTCTGCAACTCATAGAAACCAGAGAGTTGAATGCTCCGTTGGCCCTCAATCTTTTAGTGTAGAGGAGAAGCATATGGAGACTCCTAGTCAGATCATACAGCAGGTGCACAAACACCCTTATCATGAGAGTCATGCAGAGGGCAGTCATGTAGGGTGTCTGGACCTGGACCTGGACCTGGACATGGGGGGTGGTTCGTCCGCCGTTCATTCGAGCGAAACATGGACAAGAGGCATCCACTGAGATGATCAATAAAACACTTGCAAGGGAGAGGGGCATTTGGCCAACTGGCTGTTCAGTTGGACCCAACCCTGTTAGTCTAGAGAAGAGAAATCAGGTCAAGCAAAAACAACAGTCTGATGCGACTCCTGAAGAAGACTCACAACAAGAGCATTCAGATCAGGCAGTTCAGGAGCCTATCAATCACACAGCTCATAGAGAAGCCATGAGCTCTCTTCCTATAAAGGAGACTACTGCAAGGTTAGCAAGCAGAAAAAATCACCGTTTGTTAGTTCTACGACTATTGCATGAAGAGACATATAGAACAAGTGAACCACACTATACAGCAGGCAGAAGGACAGACCTCTGATTCATGGAGTTGATTTTGAGCGTCCAAGTAAGAGCAATGAGAGGCATGGCAACACTTCGGCTCTTAAGGAGCGGGAACAGGTTATGCTGAATAAGCTGTCTGATCTAAAACAGAAAAATACGCAGTAATGAAATTCAGAAGGAGCAAGTCAACATTTCCAAGCAGACTAGTGGTTGGACTCGAAGAAGAATAGAAAGGGCTCAATGGGTTCCTCAAATGCAGGGCTTCAGCTTAGACGAAGTAAACGTTTGGCCAAAGATTCAGTTGCTGCTGTTGAAAATGAACCTGTAGAAAGTGACTCTGATGATCTTGGGGATTTTGCTCCTAATATCCAAGTGCCATCAGTTGCTATGGAGGACGAACCAGTGGAATGGGAGCCTTTTCAGCAGTGTTCCGCCTCTCCAGATTGTGAAGTGTCAGTTGCCACGGCAGATCTGAATCTGTAGAAAGTGAGCACGATGAGGACTATGCTGTATCTCCAGATCAAAGCATGTCTGAGTCTGAACCTCCAGATATTGATAGAATCATCGCTGACCTTTGCCCTAGCACACCTTCTGCGCATAAGATGCCTCAAAAAAATATCTCGATGAACCAGATGACCCTGATTTAACCACAACTCCTTCAAATCGTGACATGTCTGACCCTGAGCATTTCGCACGTAATTATTGTCGGTTATTACCTCCAGAGGTCAGAAGGGTCCTTGCAAAGAAGAAATCTAATGTGTTTCTTGACCGTCTGATGTCTGTGGGTTCCAAAAAGGTATCTCTGCATGATTTAAGTGATTCTGAGGAGCAGCAACATGTCAGAAAGGGAAAGAAAGCAGGAGGTTTTGGTAATCTTTGTGTCAAAGTATGGACCTTGCCCGAGGGTGTAAGGGTACCAGTCTCTTTGAACACTTCGGGCCTGCCAATTGGAGAAAATGCAAGCACGTTGATTTACTTTCTGGGTGCACTAGCACGAGATGGAACTTTGGCACCTCTCACGTATATAAGTTGGAAAAAAGTTCCAAAGGAGAACAAGAGTGTAATGTGGCACATTGTTAAGGTATGCATTCTAATATTGTTCTTTCCTTGCCTGTAACTTTTTTCACACACATTATTCTTTGGTGTAGCTTAAATTTGATTTGGATCCGCCATGTGAGTCGTCGATCCTGACGTTCATAAGAAACAAGCGGAGGGTTTGGAAATCTCAGTTAAAACGGATGCATTATGATTCCCATGAAACTGAAGAGGAACGCCTTGCTGATCGAGACCCTCGCGTCCCAAAAGAACAGTGGCATGCCCTTGTTGCCTATTGGAATACCGAAAAGTTCAAGGTAGTGATGTGCTGCATTCTCTTTTTATTTTTTGTAACATGTATCCCTCTGTTTCAAAATAGATGTTCTTGTAGCCTCTCCATATTTTCTCAAATCCTTCGTTCTACATTTCCAATGCAATTTTAGTCATTGTGTTTCTACTTTTTTCTAATCAGTATAATCAGAAAAGAGCTAATTAACCCCTCTTGTGCTTGATTCCTTGTTTGGGGAATAACTAGAGGTAATGTAATGACCTTTTGAGGAAAAAGAGATGGGCAATATAGACATTTTACCATCGCTCTTAATTCTATATTGGAACAGAGCGAATAGATGTTTTCAATAATTTTGGATGATTGATAGATGCTTTTAAACTCAGGCTATAAGTGCTGCAGGTAAAGTTTCTCGAGCCAAGTCAACCTATATTAATGTCACCGGATCAAAAAGCTTTGCACGGATACTTCAGGAAGAGGTAGCTCTTATTCCTTTGTTTTCAATCTGGACGATTTATTCATATGTTAGTTGAATGAAAAACTATGAACTATACCAGCAAGTCCATTGGTAGATTCTACATGTAACAGTAGGTCCGAACTCAGAGTTTTTGCATTTTTCTCTGCAGTCACAATCTGGTGATCCAGCTCATGAGGATCCAGAAGGTTCAGGGGGCGACTATGCATCTGCCATCGGTGCAGAAAGGAGTGGTAAGATACGCAGGCATAAACCTGGGCCCTCCCCGAAAGACCTGCAGGGAAGATCGGCCTCACAAGCTGCGAGGGACAAAAGAAAGGCTGGAGATGAAGCCTCCACACTGAGAGAAGAGGTGGTAGAAAGAGAGGAAAGTCACTCCAAAGACCCCCAGGTACTTGCATTCTTGAAAGAGGCGAGGGCTAAAAGAAAGGCTGAAGATGAGGCAGCCGCTCTAAGGAAGAAGGTGATAGTGATGGAGGAAAGTCAGAAAAAGCTGCAGGAGGACTTGGCAAGAATGACAAATGCAGTGAGTGCCATGCAAAAGATGATGTCAACCAGTGGCTTACCAAATGGATTAATTGGTGGACCAACAGCGCCACCGAAATTCTAACAGGTAATATCCTTTTAGTAAACTGATTTGCCTGTTGGACGAGGTGTCAAACAAAAGTAGCGAACCGATGACAAGAGTATGCTATTTACTGAGAGCAGCAAAATGCATCGAGTGCAAAGATAATTTTTTCCATGAAATTTACAAGCATAAAAGGGCTAGTGAATATACATATGTTGCTGTGCTTTTTTGTTTTTTCAGAAAACAATATATATTCGGTGTTCCTTTTTTCACCCTGGACACTTTTGAGTTGTTTGCCATTTACTTTATTTGGCTCATTCTGTTTTGTAGATTGGACCTGATCGTCTGATGCTTGGGGTAGCTTGGGGTACATAGCGGCTCGCCGGTCGTGCAATCTTATCCATGGGTTTAAGTTAAGAAGCACCGAGACTGCGGTTTCTCTTGGGTTGGGAAGTGATCACATTCACCCATATGATCCCAGTCTGTTGTCATGTTTTTCCTGTTGTTGTAAGAGGGTGATTAGTTTTATATATTGTATGTAGGATTGAGAACTTAGCATGTTCTACCGGTGTATGCTATGAAAACGGGATGTTGCCTGAATGCTTGTGTTGTCCACGATGTATGCTATGACAACAGGATGTTCCCTGAATGCTTGTATTGTCCACGGCATGGTTTGTTTCAGTTGTTTGTTTGGTCGGCTGTTTGTGGAACGCATACGATGAAACTATCACTCGGTTCCAACATTCCTCTCCTTTCTGCAAAGAGACTGAGAAGACCAGAGACAGACTTGGAATAGACTTGGAATCTGTATTCATGTGTAAAATCATTGGACGGTTTGGCGTCTCATATCAAGGTAAATTGGTGGTGGAACCAAAAGTTGGG
This sequence comes from Poa pratensis, assembly GCA_947311845.1. Classification (NCBI taxonomy): domain Eukaryota; kingdom Viridiplantae; phylum Streptophyta; class Magnoliopsida; order Poales; family Poaceae; genus Poa; species Poa pratensis. The sequence goes on along the minus strand of CAMZMU010000052.1, from coordinate 138,256,959 downwards.
AAAATGTGTGCAGGCTGGCTTTGTTGCCGCTTTGAAGATACTTGAAGGAGTAAGGGTATGTTTGTTTGAGCTGCAGCTTTTGACAAGCAGTTGTAGCTGTTGAGCTGTGGAAAAGCAGCAGTTGAAAGCGGAGATTTGATATTTGGCAGAAATGATGTTGACAAGGCTCACTAAAATACAACTCTAAAAGAAAGACTTATATGATGCGGCACACTAGCAATTCTAACCAAAAGAAAAACAAAAGTAGGATTATCACTAAACAAGCTAGATGCACAACATAGAAGTCGAGCTCTTTTGCATCTGACCGTCGCCTGGGACTTAGTTGGAACGGTAGATGTTCGGCATGATGTTTACACATTTGGCTGGAGCAATAAATTAGTCTAGACTCTTGGTAGAGTCTAGAAGACCATGACCCCAAATTGTGGGTAGGCCCACCACTTCACGTTTTCACTTTCACCTGGTGCCATGAAATGATTGAGAACTAGGATGAGTTTTTTTTTGCGAAACAGAACTAGGATGAGTTGAAATGCATTTTATTCTTCAAATCCAAAAGTCTAGTACCTTCCTATAATTAGTGAATTAGGCTTCTATGATGACCTTCTCGTGGTCTTGAGCAAAATAATCAAATGGGCATGGAGATAGTGATGTAGTATTCATGTATGAACAAAGTTTGAATCCTTGGGGTGGGTGGGGTTCTTAAATTAGCTCACTCTAACAACTACTTTAATACGGGGTCTACAATATTCTTAGAATAAACAATCCACAACCTTTTTTCACAACACACAACCCACTCTCATAAGATGTTTCCAATAGCCCAACCAAACACACGTAAATTATTGATATCAAGTGTTGCTATAGACTATAAACAATGGTCAAAAGTTTACCTCTCCAATGCACGTCACCCAATCTACAAAACCATCGCAAATTCAAAGCACTCTGGGGAACAAAATTCAAGCCTCTTTGCTTAATCATCAGGATTATAATCATGATAGATACATTTAACTAGGAATTTCAAAATATAATTAACCCAAAGAAATCTCCACGTAGAGGAATAAACTTGTTGTAGAAAATGTGAGCTACTTCTTTTCCTTCCTGCCAAAGAAAACTAACTTCAAATTTGAAAATTCCGACTAAGCTCTTGAATGACTTGAAATGTGACGACAATTTATGCTCTATCATGAGCTCCAAAAATTAACAATGTAAGCACATGTTTTCGACATTGCTCTCAGCTTATGTTTCTAAAGCCCATGTCAGTTGCCATCTGAACTCCATATGGAACAACGAGAACTTCCACATTTAGCTCATCTATGATTAAGTCATACTAGATCGCATGAGCTCTCAAAGCCCCCCCACCCCGGTATGATCGAAGATTCCCAAGCTGGTGCTTCCCTGGTTAGTTGAATCATCAAGTTATAATCTCCATTAATCTTCACTTGTTAATTTCAAGTGGTTTCAAACATGCCTTACTGTTAACCTTCTTCGTATTTTACTTTCGTGATAAAAGTTGAGATCACTCGCAACGTCTCAAGAGCCCGTGGGAATGATTGGAGGTGATCACATGTTCACCATGTTTTTTCCGCATTACGCTTAGTCTCCAAGCTGTGTAAGCCCCACATGAAATAATGCACGTCGGGTCATGTGCTCGCTCCTTGGTCTCGACAGATCCATCACCCAGAATCATATGCAATTTGGAAATATTAATATCCACCGTGCTCTTCATCTCTTTCGAGAAGAACTTTGCCCAAATGTATATCTGATATTTTCTTCCACCCCACACAACTCACATAAAGCAATTATATCAATATGTCTGTCACACAACACAACCCTTACCGGGAAAAATTCATGAATTACTTGCTACAATAAAATTCCAAACTTTAGGAGGAGCAAACAATCTCCATCAATTATTCCAAATAGGATTTTTTTCCTTTTGAACTAAAAAACATTCATAGTATTTTGTTTGCGCGCCATCAACAACATGTATGTCGGTATCATTGTAAAGTAACCATTTTCTCGGGTTGTGAGGACCATCATCCTCCACAGTTTTTCATACATGAATTATGTTAATCGTCTGATTATCCAGTGGAATAAAAATGGCATTTATTAATGGTTACCGTTCCCACACGTCCAAATCCAGATCAGTTAGTTCACCAGCTTCACTTTCTATTGCAGAATGTCTCCTAACCAATAGCTTCTTACTTTGATTAAGTGGAATTCATGGGTTAATTAATACTTGCACCATCTCTGACTCTCTCGATTATTAACTCTTCTAGCGTATCCCTTCTGTGAAGGATAGCTGTCCAAGTGTGGGAAATTACATTTGCTCCCCGTCGTCATAAAATCACAATGGTTGACATATTTTCCTTTCAAAACCCCTTCATGCATTTGCAATAAGCATTCATCCTTGTTTTTCCAACATGTCTTGATTAAAGAGCTTAAAATCCCATCCTAGTTCACATTTCAGAATGATAATTTTCTCTTGTGCATTTTCTTTCTCTGGTTGTCACCATCTCACAAAAAGGGCAACCAAGTAGTTAGCATTTGACATATCTTTAGGGACAGTGGGAATCATCAAGCAGCCCATAGTGCATGTTGGAATTTACCTGGATTCATATTTTACTAGTACTTATCTCCTTGCTTTTGGTGAAAACCTCTGACCACCTCTTAGATTTTTGTTGCTATGTTTTCAAACTATTTGTGTGTGGGCGGCTCTAAATACTTATACTACCCGAAGGTTCATGAACCACTTGTTTCATCGAGTCATCGCTATTTGCACTGGAGAAATTAGTGACTTCCCTCTACTCACCAGCACCCGCCCTGAACCAATTCTTAGCTTTGGCTTTTATGTGTTTTTGGATTTGACTTTTAGTTTATACCACCATGTAAAAAAAATGTCTAATCAAATTCATCAATTAAATCGGTCTAACATCGAGTTTTATATATGGCCTATAGTATTTTTACGATCGGTTTTCCACAATCCATAAGCTGCTTTTCAACAACACAAACAACATGACACACCCTAACTTTTATAAAAACCATGGCAAATTCAAAGCACTTCCCGAATCAAAGATGAAAACACGATTCCTCCTTACCCTATAGTAAACCCTAAAAAAAAACAAGATTCAAATCTCGACCCTTTTTTTTTTTGATTTTTCATACTTGTATTCATACGTAGAGGACAGTATTACAAGGCCAGATACAAGCAAAGAAAAAGCAAGGAGAATACAGAGGGCTACACTGCCGCGACACGCCGTCTTCCACCTCGAAGAACCCCAGCATGCTCGATCTCCACCGCCGGAGACGACGAAGAACGCAGCCACCCGGAGTCCTGCACCCTGGAGCGGAAGAGCTCCCAGCCCGAAGGCGTTGAAGAGCCGCATCGACCACCAGCTCCGACGAGCTGGATCTGAAGGCGGAGATCGTCCGTCGGCCGGGGACACGCCCCAAGCACCTTCCGCGCCGGATCTGGGACCAGCGCCGCCCCACCTCACCGGAGGTGGCCAGATCCACCGCCTGCACACCACTTCCCCACACAGCAGTCGCCTCGCACCTCCTCCACCGGCCTTCTGTACACTCGTCACCGGACTGCCGCCAAAGCCGGAGAGAAAAGCAGCAGAACGGAGACGAACCTGTAGCTCGAGAGCATCGTCGAGGACGACGCCGAGGAGGGGAAGCCGCAGGGCTCCAAAACGATGACGCCGGCCACCCGCCTCAGCCGCGCCGCCCAAAATCCCCTTATCTACTCGCCGGAGCGCAGATCTGGGGAATCCCCACCCTCCCGCCGCCGGAGCGGCCGGCGGAGGGTGAGAAATCCCCAGATACGCCGGTGGCTGCCGGGAAACGCTGAGTCGCCTCCGCGTTCGCCTCTGTGCACTGTAGAGGTGGAGAGTTTTCCAGAAATAGACGAGCGTGTCGCGCTAGGGTTTTAGCAGGTCGGCCTTCTGCTTGTTGACAAACCTCGACCCTTGGAATGTTGTATCTAGCCCTTCCAGTTCTAGGCCAGTAGGCGCAGACGGACCGACCAACCCACTCTGCTGCCGCTTCGGTTTCTCCCCTCTTCCTCTGACCGAAATCAGACCTGTCCCCTCCAAACCCTCGCCGCCGATGGCCGGCGGCGGCTCCTCCTCCTCCCCCTCCCCGCCGCCCGCCGCGCCCGTGCAGGTGCGCTGCGCGGGCTGCCGCGGCGTCCTCGCCGTCGCCCCCGGCATGACCGAGTTCATCTGCCCCAAGTGCAAGATGGCGCAGCGCCTGCCCCCGCAGCTCATGCCCAAGCCCAAGCCCAAGCCCTCCTCCTCATCCTCCACGCCCACCTCGCCGCTTACCAATCCCTCCGCCCCGGCCCCGCCCCCCGCTCCCCGGAAGCGAGCGTCGCAGCCGCCGGCGCAGGCCCAGGCGCAGGGGGTGGACCCCACGAAGATCCAGCTCCCCTGCGTGCGCTGCCAGGCCGTCCTCAACGTGCCCCACGGCCTGGCCAACTTCCGCTGCCCGCAGTGTGGCGTCGAGCTCGCCGTCGACGTCTCCAAGCTCCAGGACTTCCTCACGGCCACCACCAACGGTGCGGCGCCTCCAGCGTCAGCTGCTGCTCCCGTGTTGCCGCCACAGCTGGTAGCTCTCACGACAGTCCATATGGTGCCGCCCGCCGCAGAGCCACCCGAGGAGATCAACGAGGTATGTTGAATTGTTGATGACATGGCATTGTGTGCCAAGCAGTATCAGGCTCATGCTTGTAGCATCCCACTATATACTGTTTCATGTAGCATCCTCCACTGTCCAAGTAGTGCAGCTGCTTAATAATTCGTGTGAGACTATTGTGACATTTCTCATTAACATTCAGCTGCTCTTACTCGAGCATCATGTCTCGATGTCTGCTTCACTGGTGTATATTCAGGCTCATAGCCATGCACTTACTGATTTTTTTTATGCCGAGAAGGTTGCAGTTGATGTCGAGCGCGACGAAGACGAAGGCGGTACCGTCGGAGAAACTTTCACTGACTATGTAAGGATTCCATTTATTTTAACGGCTGAGTCTGCATTGTGCGGAAATGCTTTCTAGTACTTCTACAGTTATTGCTATGTGTATATCCAACTGCTTGATAATTTTCCATATTTGTACATTTTTCCACTTCTACAGAGGCCACCCAAGCTATCTCTTGGTATGCCTCATCCAGATCCAGTAGTAGAAACTTCTTCGTTGTCAGCCGTACAACCTCCTGAACCAACTTACGAGCTGAACATCATGGATGAATTGGACAAGACTAAGACATTATCTTGCTTACAGATTGAGACAATAGTTTATGCTTGTCAGGTTAGTTGACATTTTATGATTTTCTTATTTATTTCTATCTGTGTTACCACACCTCTCATAAATCTGTATGTTGTTGTATGACAGAGGCACCTTCATCATCTCCCTACTGGTGATAGAGCAGGGTTTTTTGTTGGTGATGGTGCTGGTGTTGGTAAGGGCCGAACAATTGCTGGATTAATCTGGGAAAATTGGCAACAGGGAAGGCATAAGGCAGTGTAAGACTTCCGGCAAGAATTCTCAGCCAGACGCTGCTGTGATGAACTTCTAAATTTTTCAAGTAGCCAGTCTGTCTTCTTCATTACTTACCTTAGCTGAATTTGTAGTTGCGATTTTCAGGTGGGTATCTGTTGGCTCTGACTTGAAGTATGATGCTCGAAGAGACTTAGATGATGTTGGTGCAAAATGTGTACAAGGTATGAAACCTTTTAACATTGAGCGGCCTTTTTACCTCTATATTAATGCCATCTGCATTGCACCAACAGTATGTGACCCCTGCAGCCCTCATGAAACCACCTTCAACTGTATGTGAATTCCACATATGAAATGTGGACGTAACAAGTAACAACACAATACATATAAAGAAATGCTAGCAGGGAGAGTGATTTTTTTTTCTGTATGTAGAATGTAAGAACTGGTAAATCATAGACTTTCAGTATAGCAATAAATATATTGTAAATTGTAATGCACCATTTGGTTGCTATACTGTGGTCCAAATTATGATAGAGCTAAAGAAGAATGATGCAATAAATGTGTGTACTCTGTTGCAAGTAGCTGGCAGGTATTGAGAACCTAATTCTTCTGAGCCTTCTTATGCGCTGTAGCTATAGCAGTAGCATTGTAGCCCAGTCCACCCATTCCATATCTGCTGCCTAGCCATGATTAGTCGCTGAAGCCAGCCATTCGGTCATATGGTGACTTGAAGATTTCAATAACTCTGCAAATTATTCTTTTTTTTTCTATAAAATGCAAGGAAGAGCATTACAAGCCTAGGACTTGGCATACCCACAGTACATGAACATCATACTCATGGCTCGATTACCGACCTGAGTAAAATAAGTTGCTGACCTTTCGCACTAGGCTGCTCACATAAAATTGCCTCGGTCTATACTCTGCTCAGTGTCACTGCGTATCTGGATGCTGGCAACTGCATTTAAAGCCTTCCAGGTGCACCAAGTGGAAGCCGGATGAGCAATACGGTGTCCTTTATTTGGGTGGGGTTGTTCTATATATGCTTTAAATGTTTATGTGTATGGCTGTTGTATGTATGTACAACCTTATTAAGTTTGTATGAATTTATTGCACTCTAAAGTTTGAAATATAAAGTTCTAAATCTAAAATACTGCATCACAGTATGAATGATATCTGTGCGACATTGAAAATACTATGAGGGAAGTTTAAGCAAGAAACTGTAGCGTCTCGCGACAATAGGAGTGCACATGTTTGGTACATGATTGTTTTTTTTTTTTACACTAAAGGAAGCACATGAACTATCTAAGAATAATATTTTGTTCAAAAACGTAGGATTGGCAGGATCACAGAAGGATCATGATAATAAGGATCTTGTGATTAGGATAGGGACATTGTATGATCCTAACAAAGACATGTGTCAGAAATGTCCAGTAGGATTGTTGTAAGATCACACACTATGTATCATGTTAATGAGAACCATGGATGAAAGAGTATACATGCATAAATAACCTTTAAATGGACTTGTACCAGTGACGCTGTCTTTGTTAGGTAATTAAATGATCGGGTACTAACTACCAAGGGTCTCAACCGGCACTGTATGCACATGACTTATTTTAGGAAGTCCATGAGGAGTAGTATTAGCAACATAGAGTAACAGGATTTAAGAGTGTTACTGGTTTTCACCCTTTGCACCGTTGGAGAGAACATCACAGAAAATTAGTTGTTTTCTTCCAACTGCTAGGCATATTATTTTGTGTACTCCGTTTACAGTCCATATTTATGGTCAATATTTCAACTGATATTGGTATATCTTTTTGTGTTATGCAGTGCATCCTTTAAACAAACTACCATATTCTAAGCTAGACTCAAAGGCCATTGGTATCAAGAATGGGGTAATTTTTGTAACTTACAGTAGCTTAATAGCATCATCTGAGAGAGGCCGATCTCGTTTGCAGCAACTAGTCCAATGGTGTGGACATGAGTTTGATGGTCTCCTAGTGTTTGATGAGGTAATAGATGTGATTCAAATATTTGGATTTGTGCAAGGATAAGCATAGTTTTTTTTTTGTTTTTTTTTCTGTTGTGCAATATTTGTTTTGTAGCCATGTTTGTATACCTGAGAGTATTTTGTGCTAATGTCATATTTCCCTCGCAGTGTCACAAGGCCAAAAATCTGATTCCTGAAGCAGGGAGCCAGCCTACTCGCACTGGTAAATCAGTTCTTGAGATCCAGGTGTGTATATAGCTGGAATCATAATCTAATGGGAAAATAATTCTTTATACCTTGAAATATCTCGAGTACTAACAAAACACTTTTGATGATTTAGAGTTAATTAATGTAATTTGAACAATAGGGTGTTCTTTGGTAATTTACATAACAATAGGGTCTTGCCAGTTGCATTCAGGAAGGGACAAATTTTCCTTCTACTGCCGTGACCTAATGGGTTTTGTCAATATAGGAGAGCAATTTACCTTCATTTGTTGCTGCATGCCAATTTTGGATTTTTACACTATGAACAAAATAATACAATACAATTGGTAAGTGTTGCATCCTTAATGCATATCATGATAAACATTTTTATATTCTAAGTGTTTTAAAAACTAGACAACAACAGTTTTTGTTTATTGTGCACTGCACCTGCAACACATATCAAGCTAAACATTTTTATAGTATGATATCGATGAAGATGTGAGTCATCGAATCAAAGCTGGTTGGATGAAGTGGCGCCAAGCTTCTGGCGTCCTCTGTGATAGGAAAGTGCCACAAAAGCTAAAAGGCAAGTTCTATAGGACGGCGATTCGACCTGCGATGTTGTTTGGCGCAGAATGTTGGCCGACCAAGAGACGACATATCCAACAGTTAGGTGTAGCGGAGATGCGCATGTTGAGATGGATATGTGGCCACACAAGAAAGGACCGGGTTAGGAATGATGATATACGTGAGAGAGTTGGGGTAGCACCAATTGAAGAGAAGGTTGTCCAACACCGTCTAAGATGGTTTGGTCATATAGAACGTAGGCCTCCGGAAGCGCCTTTGCATACCGGACGGATAAAGCGGGATGAGAATGTTAAGAGGGGTCGTGGTAGGCCAAACTTGACATGGGAGGAGTCTGTTAAGAGAGATCTGAAGGATTGGAATATCACCAAAGAACTAGCCATGGATAGGGCTGCGTGGAAGTTAGCTATCCATGTGCCAGAACCATGACCTGGTTTCGAGATCTTATGGGTTTCAACTCTAGCCTACCCCAACTTGTTTGGGAAAAAAGGTTTTGTTGTTGTTGTTGTTGTTGTTGTTGTTGTATTATAGAACTAGACAACAACATTTATTATGTGTTATCCTCGTCTTATTTTAATAACTTAAATGTTACGTAATAAACAAATACTGAATATTGACAGCATTAGTCAAATTTATGCGTTTTAATCTTTAGCTCAGTTGTACCATGACATTTGCTTCGATGATCCCATAAAATGTGGTAATATTTGATGTTGATCTGCCATGTCTCAAAGAATACATATTTGATATATGCATGTTAAACTAATACTATGACATCACAGGAGAAGTTACCTGAGGCTCGTGTTGTTTACTGCTCAGCAACCGGTGCATCGGAACCACGTAATCTGGGCTATATGGTTCGGCTTGGACTCTGGGGGGACGGAACATCATTTAATCATTTTCCTCAATTTTTAGGTTAACCAATTTATCCTGTTACTTCAATCTTTCTTGTAACAGTTAGTTGAAAGAATATCTTTTTCAGTTTCATATCAAAATAAGTTAATATTCTCCTAACTAGCTATATTCGACTCTTCACCATAAGCTGTATAACACAACGTAGCAAATGTGAGCTGTCCATGAACATGTTGAGATTGCAATAATAGGGTCATCTGACTTGTGCAAAGGATGACTCGGTTGGAACCAGACACATCTCATAAGGATCACCGGAACTTTATGGAAACACTGCTAATATAGTTGTGGGGGGCTCCTTTTGGTTTATTGCTGCTCCAAGTGATTCATACTCCAACTTTAGTTAGTCTAAATTATAATTTCTGCAGTGCAACCTGTGCCGGATATTCTGTTCTTGTGAGTGTTTGTGTTTTGCGCTGGGTTATGTCCGGCAGTTACTTTGTGTTTTGTTTGGGGTGTTCGAGTCTTTTAGTTAAACATTGCATGCCATATATTACTTCTCTATGCTTCATTAGAAGCAACTGTTGTAAAATATAGTAGACTCATGGTGTTCTTCATAGTTTATGGAAACTTTTGCAGGTGCTCTTGAGAAAGGTGGTGTAGGTGCTCTTGAACTTGTCGCTATGGACATGAAAGCTAGGTCAGTGTTTTTTCCAGCATGTGCCAGTACATGAAGAGCCCGGCTTAATGGGTACCCATGTGTAAATTGTGCTATGTGAATGGGGGTTCGAATATAATTCATCTGTCCTTTTCTATTCAAAGTATTGGCTCCGAATGATATACTGAGTTCTTTCATTAAATAACTTGCAGGGGTATGTATGTTTGTCGTACACTAAGTTATAAAGGGGCTGATTTTGATATTGTGGAGGCTCCTCTTGAGGAAAGAATGATGGTAAAACCACAATTTTTTTGGCATGGTCGCTTTGCACCATCATGTGTTCTCCCAGGCGATGCTTCTTTATCCATAAAAGTTATACTCGTTGTAGTTTGTATTTCAACTAGGTCAATGTTTTTGTTTGAGAAAAAGGTTTATTGTGGTATTTATGTGTTATGACAGCTAATTGATTTTTTCTAGGCTTTCTATCTGTGTCATTAGAAAATACTCTTAGCTCATGATAAAGTTACACCATATTATATGCAGAATATGTACGAAAAGGCAGCCGAATTCTGGTCTGAGTTGCGCCTTGAGCTCCTATCAGCAGGCGAATTTTCTGGAGAAGAGAAAGGCATTTCAAATCAAATTTGGAGGCTATATTGGGCCAGCCATCAGGTTTTGCTTCCTTGCATATTTTCTAGAAATAAACTTCCATAAATTTTTATTGCTTTTGCAATTCTGCATCCTTTACAGTTCCATGACTTCCTGGTTCTCTAATATCATATTGCCCTTCTTTTCGGCATACTTTACCACATAGCATAAGGAGTATGGTAGATAAGGAGGCTTTCTAAAAAGTATCTAAACTTATTATTCATGTACACTTTATGGCCTATGTTTTGCAGCGTTTCTTCAGGCATATGTGTATGTCTGCGAAGGTACCTGCTATTGTGAAGTTGGCTAAGGAGGCCTTGGCTGAGAATAAATGTGTGGTGATTGGTCTCCAGAGCACTGGAGAGGCTCGAACTGAGGAAGCTGTCACAAAATATGTGCGTTTATATTTCCTTCTGAACTCCCCCCCACTCTAGTGTGTTTTAGCTCCTTGCAAATTGATCATTCCAAATTTGAATCAGGGTGTTGAAATGGAAGACTTCGTTTCTGGTCCCCGGGAGCTTCTTCTTAAGCTGGTAGAAGAAAATTACCCTTTGCCTCCAAAACCTGATTCTTTTCAGCAAGGTTTGTGCTATTTGTTTTATTGTTTCAGTATGTTAATCTTAGCCTTGTTTACCAACTACTAATCTTAGTCTTTGTTGCATACAAATTTTTGTGTGTGATGCATGAAGTGTTGTTACTGGTCATTAATATTCAGCCTTTCCTTTTCCTTTCAACTCTACATTTAAAAAAAAACAGTGTTACTTGCATAGTCGCATAAACAAGCTAGTGTTAGAATGCGACTCTTTTCCATCTCCCATTTAAGGGTATTTCATATTTCATTTTGCATCCTTCCTGATTGTTTTCATTTTGGTTGTCATCTTGTGTCAGGTCTTTTGGTTCTTCTAGGTGTCTTCTTCTTTGCTATTTAATTTAAGTAATTTTTTGCAGGTGAAGAAACTGTCACGGAGATCCAGCGTAAGCGGCATTCTGGACCAGATATATCTTTTAAAGGGAGAGTTAGGAAAGTAGCAAAAATGGAAGATGTGAGCGATGATGATAGTGATGACTACTCTCCATGTAAGTTCTTTGGAAATCGCTTGATTCTAGCTGCCAACAGCTTACCAAACCTTTATTGCTGTATTGAAAGATTATTTAGATGTCAGCACTAATATGATTTTGACCTGCCTTTCAATGTAATTTGTTCTGTATTCCTGTATTCTGGTACTGGATACAGCTGTCTAAATTTTTACATGGTAACTTTTGGAAATTAGAAAATCAAGTTCTGTCTATTGCGGAAGTACCTTCATATATGACATGGGATACACCTGTTAATGTACTCATTGGGAACAACATGATTACCGAAATCACTGAACACACTTCTATAATATATACTTTCAAAGATGATGACCAAATCACTTCCGTGTAGCATATGAACAAATCACTTACACCTGATATCTTATGCTCGGGATTGAAAAAATCACTTACACCTGACTTAATCCATGTGCTCCATATAGATAAGGATTCACTTTTAGGACATCCAATGTTAAAAGAATGGAAGTCTTCTTTGTAGTATCTTGATCATCTATCACTGATACACTGTTATCGTCGATGCATTATAACGGTGGTAGTTATGCTATAGGCTCTTAGTGCTTCTCTTATCGGGGTGCAACTTCGTAAGGTCTGAAGAGGTCACATCAAAGGTGCAGCTGATTTTAACCATTCAAATATCACAAATCAAGGCCTACACGCTCGTACAGCATAACAGTAACATCTTGCGATGTGCTTTTCTCCGATCTTGTATTTCTGCAGTGTTTACAATCACAAGCTGGGCCTGTCAGGGCTTACGAGTTAAAATGCTTTTACCTTATGCAGGTAGCGTATGCCAGTAATGTAATTTGCGTAATATGCTCAGGCATGTTTGCAGAAATTAAATTTAGCAACTTCAGTTAGACATTTGAGAATAGAAAGTAATGAATGGAAGAACTATATATGAATTTAGCAACTTCAGTTAGACACAGTATGAATATAACAGTGGGAAATTGGATGAAAAGATGTATAATGAGATTTGAAGTGTTAGCATAGAACTTGCCCTCTGCCTTTGTGCTGTACTAATGTGTCTCTTGATCACTGCTCAAGTAGACCAATTAGTGTTTTACGGGTACACATATGGAACAATCAAGATGACTGGAAAGGAAAGCCCAGATAGACAGGAAAGTACTTCAAAATATTCCCTGCCATATTTAGCAATAAGATGCATAATAAATGTGCAAGAAGGCTCCCTTTGAAAACTTAAATACGCAACAAACTACTACCCAAGAAAGCTAAAACACCTCTTACATGCCCACTTCATGCTATCCACTATGTTTGTGTGTGCTATAGTTGTGTGGGCTGGAACTACACTTGCTGAGACAGATGTCACAACAAATGGTACACTATGGCATGCTATTGTAAAACACCTCTATTGCTGCTTGGGTACTTGTGATTAACTATGCTGAGCTCGTTAATTTATACTCTTGATTATTGTGCTTTTCAGCTGAGTCGTCAGATCATGAATCATCATCATCGGACGAGGAGTTTCATATGTGTCAAATCTGCAACTCAGAGGAGGTAACTTTTAGAGCTAATTATTTTGTACCCTCGTGTTAAACGTACATACCTGTATTGTTGAGTACCATTCACATCAAGTCTTATCACCTTTTTGGACCTCATTGCCCTGTGTAAGCTGTATGTTTCACTAACTTACCTCGTGACCCTGGCTGTGTTTGTAATTTTCTTTTATTATGGCCAGTACTATTTACTATTTAATGTTACATGATAAGTAAAACATCTATGGTTGTAACCTGTAAAGATGCCAAAAGGTGATTATCATTGTAGAGTGTTTGCAGGAGAATATAATATCTGCCATAGTGCACATTCATTTGTTTTTTTGCTTGTAAAGTTCTTTGTATAATTTTATCTTTATTTTCAGGAGAAGAATGTATTGCTCAATTGCTCTGGTTGTTCTCTTCGTGTTCACCCTAGCTGTTTGACACCACCTTGGACTGGCATGTTGACTGATGATTGGTCATGCTACTCATGTAAGAAGGTTGAAGGCCAGGAACAGGAGCATGATGCTAATGTAGCTGATTTTTCAAAGAGGTATTTGTGCATTTGATGAATCACGATTTTCATCAGCTTATTATCATCAGCACAGTTTACAAGTACTTTTTTTTTTGCCTTATTGTCAGGTATGACACTGCAGTAGAGAGAAAGTTGAAGATTTTGGATGTGATACGTTCCTTGGATCTCCCTAACAACCCACTGGATGATATCGTTGATCAGGTAGTTTTAGCTTATTTCTGCTAGAAATGTTGATTATCACAATCCTGATTGTTCTTTCGAATTTTCTGGGCTTGTATTAGAACTTCTACAAATACTGAGTGACATGAAAAGGGACGAACACATTCAACTTTATAATCAACTACTGTTCACCATGTCATTCCCCACCCAGTTAGTGGCCCATGTGGCCCAAATCTAGTAGTGATACGATTCGTCCCACATATATAATGCCTGTGGATCAAAACATACTATTTCTGGATTAACTCTTTTGAAGGAAGTGAGGTTGAATATCCAAAGAGTTGCTACACATTTGTAAGCCCATCCCATGTGGGGGACTGAGCTTTATAGATTTTAGTCCTGGGCGCCTTTTGAATTTTCTCATACACCTACCTAGGTGTCCTCTAGTATGAACTCGTAATATAACGACTCTTCATATTGTCTCTTGCTTTCTGGATGTCTTGGTATATAATTATTACAACTGGTGGGTGCTAGGGTAATGGATGGTTTGATTGGTTTCTCGATATTGCATTTTAGAGCAGAATAAAGGGATGGTTCGAGATGCAGAACCATCTGCGTGCTGCTTGATTATGCATTTTTTTTTTTTGAGATTTTGATTATGCATTGCTGAAAGAGCTTCCTTGGTGGCATATATTTTGGGTTGACAATGAATCTTATATCTAGAACCTGAATTTAATGCGAAAAGGATAACTTTTGTTGATTTTAATTAAGCTCGGTCTTGGCTTTTGGCTGTAACAAATTAACAAATTCCCTTTTTATTTTGTATATTTTGTAGCTAGGGGGACCTGACAAGGTCGCCGAAATAACTGGACGACGTGGTATGCTAATTAGAGCTTCAGATGGTAAAGGCGTTGTTTATCAGGCCCGGAACGCGTGAGATAGCTTACTTATGATATTGCCTTAAATTTTTTGGTTCAGCTATCCCATACGTGTATATTTATTGCTCGCAGGAAAGAAATCTCCATGGAGATGATCAATATGCATGAAAAGCAGCAGTTCATGGATGACAAAAAACTAATCGCAATTATATCTGAAGCGGGATCGGCTGGTGTTTCTCTGCACGCTGACAGAAGGGCAAAAAACCAGGTTTTTTGTATCTCCATTTTTCCATGTGTTGCAGCGACTCAAATTATCTAAATGGAATATTCCTAAAGAAGCTGGATCAAACTTTGCAGAGGAGAAGAGTACATGTAACACTTGAACTCCCTTGGAGTGCAGACCGTGCAATACAACAGTTTGGGAGAACCCATCGTTCTAACCAAACTTCTGCACCACAATATAGGTCTGCTATTTATTCATACTACCTATGTCCAATTTGAGGCTTTCATGTAGAGCTAGCTTTTGAATTTGCACTGTTTGTTTCTTGTAATCCGCTACGACTAGAATGAAGATTGTATGCTATTATCTGCTTCTGCATGAAGAGTTAGATCCAGACTGAAGTTCCAAGTTTATTATGCGCAACTGCAGATTGCTGTCAGCTGGAACCTGGAATAATTAGTCACTTGCTAATGCATATGTTCAGGAACAGGATTGCTGTACTATTTTCCAGATGTGCATAGGAATGAATATGAGCTTGTTTTGTAGGCAATCTGTTCGAAGCTTATAAAAGGGTATATGTGTTGACTTCTAAAATGCTTAGGCAGGCTACAGACTATGTCTTGTAATCGTTTAAGTTGGCAGGTTATAGTTACTTTATTACAGGTTATGTTTAAATCTAGTGAACACCAATTCATCTGGACTTCAGATGCAGATTATTAATTTATGCCATGCACACTCATATCCTGAGATAAACAAGCAAGTGTTGGTTCACTGGGTGGGGGTGGGTGGAGGGTGCACTCTGCTAATGATATTGGTTGTTCTGGTTATGTCAAGTTATCATCTTTTACATTGTACGTATGATCTGGATGGTACATTAGGAAGATAGATGAGTTACATATCTTAATAAAAAAATCGAATGTCAATTGTAGGCTTCTGTTTACCAATCTTGGTGGTGAAAAGCGATTTGCATCAATTGTGGCAAAAAGGCTCGAGTCTCTTGGAGCTTTAACACAAGGAGATCGCAGGTTTTTGCCGTCTCAAGCCTCATCCATTTTTATAATGAACATTAACACTTCTGATCCTAGATTTTAACTTCTGCAGAGCTGGACCTTCTCTGAGTGCTTTCAACTACGACAGCAATTACGGGAAAAAGGCGCTAGCCATGGTGTATAAGGGAATAATGGAGCAGGTTTGTTTAATTACAGCTATTTTTCTATGATTTCCCCTTTTTATGCCTTGTACACAATTCTAAGAGTTGGTTTCAAGGTGACCAGGATTCTTTTCCAGTTGTTCCTCCAAGCTGTTCTGACAACCAGGCTAGCATCCAAGAATTCATTACTAAGGCAAAGGTTGCTCTAGTATCAGTTGGAATTATAAGGGATGCGACAGTATGTAAGTTTATCTAAAATACTCAGACCCTATTTAGTTTTGATTCTTTTTCTGCTGAATGAATACCATTGTATATGTATTCATTTCTGAACTTAAAATGCACATTTGTCACCTGATTGCCAGTCTGACATCTGCCATCTTTCAACTATTTTTTTGGACATAAGTTGTTAATACAAGGTTGATCTTATGTTCTTGTTTAGCAAGCTTGGAATATTGGTAATCTTGCATAAATATTTTAGTCTGAAGTTAGTATTTGTCAATCTTGCATTACTATTTCATTTTGAATTGATGCACTATCCTATGTTAAATCATTACAAATTTAACTTATTAAGTTTCAGATTGATCTTACACTGAAGTTGAACCTGGCAGTTTAATTTAGAATTTTTATGTCCTACCCTATCTAGTCAAGAGAAAAAGGCTCACTAAATGATTTTGCAGGCAACAGTGGAAAAGATTCGGGGAAGCTCTCTGGTCGTATTGTTGATTCAGATATGCATGATGTTGCTCGTTTCCTTAACCGCCTTCTCGGATTGGCTCCAGACATCCAGAATAGGTGAGTTATCATGCATCATAATTGTTCTGCATAATTGGTTGGCCATGTTAACTTATTCTGTGAGCAGGTTGTTTGATCTTTTTACAAGTATACTTGATGTTGTCCTTCACAATGCACGAAGAGATGGTCAGCTGGATTCTGGAATTGTTGATATCAAAGCCAGGAATGTTGAAATGAAAGAACCACCGAAGGTAACTCGTGTTTTTATCATTTTTGGGAGCTCCTACTTCCATATATCATAAATTTATAATGCAAATTTTGGTGCAGACTGTTCATATTGATAGCTTGTCTGGTGCTTCAACAGTACTGTTTACTTTCACCATTGATAGGGGAGTTACTTGGGAGGTAAGAGGTCACATTTAGAACCAACATTTGTTTTTTCATCGATAACCATGTGGTGATTGCTAGTTTTATTCAAGCATGATAAACACTTATTGTACACTGCAATAGTAATCATCTGTGCATTATTTCTTTCATGAACATGGTGATGCGTGAAGTTGGCAAAGGCAATGCTTGATGGAAGAGAGAATGATAGTGCTGGTTCTTCTAATGATGGGTTTTATGAGTCCAAAAGGGAATGGATGGGGCGAAGACACTTCACTCTAGCTCTTGAAGGGTATGTTGTTTTGAATGATTAGATGTCCATTGTTTGGCTATTTTGCTGAGGTATAAGTTGTCACGATTGTAAGAAGTAAATCTCCCTTCCATCAATGGGTAGAGGGAATGAGAAAAATTGGAACCATTGCAAAGGGGCATAAATCCGATAATCCCATCGCCCGTGGAAATGACTTGTAGACCCGACGGCCACACGTATTTTGCACCGATCGTACTGAGAAATATTGTCGAAGTAAGATATTCAATGGAAAATTGAAATGAAACATGTTCCTTTTAGTACTTATTGTGTTTCAGGATTTTCCAGGGAAAATAGAGCGTGCTAGTTCGGCATATTCCACAGAAAAGTCAAGCAAAATATATGGTAAAAAAAATCATATTGTTTGTGTGGAAATAGTGACACATTTTAATTTTAAAATAGGAAATTGTTAAAGTCACGCATTCTTGTGAAACATGAGTGAACTACGCCTTTAAGAATTTGTACCACAAAACAACACTTTTGTTTGTAAAACATTGTAAATGTTGACTTTACTCCCACAGCGGTTGTGGGCGGAGAAAGAGCATGACTTGTAGTAGTGAAGGTAGCCCCTTCTATCATTGAAGTCTTATAGGGGGATTGAGGGCCCAAGATCTGTATGCCTGTGTTGCCTGTGGTTGGAAAATACCATGCTTGTATCTATTCCCTTGGACAAGCTGGCCCCGGTGGCATCAGAAGGCTATGGGGTGGCTCATTCTCGTGATGGTTAAACAAGTGTGCCATCCAGCGTGCCTGATCTGTCCACGGGCAAATGCGCTGGCAGCCCAATCCCCGCCATCACAAGAGCATCAGGAATTGATGCATCGCTATTGGGATGGGCCAAATTTGCCAGTTCTATTGCAACCCTTAAAAATACTTTTTTGTGATGCAAGTTCTTAATGGCGTGACTATTTGACAGTTTCACAAGAAAGCGCTCTTTAAGAAGGAAAATGCTAGTAGAGGTTTACTTTATTTTTTTGGCACCGATGTGAAATTGACTTGAGGTTTTCACATACCAGCTCAACTGAAGGAATGTACAAGATAATTCGACCTGCTATCGGTGAAGCACTAAGGTATTTCTCATCATAACTTTTCTGGCACAATTTTTCTATGATTTTTTGAGATGCATACAGCTTCATGATCACCATCTCTAGCTACTAGATGTCAACCTAGTAGGTATTGTATATCATGTATATGATGACAATGCATATTTGGTATTGAACCCCTATTTTACATTTTCAGGGAGATGCCTTTAACTGAACTGAAAAGCAAGTACAGGAAAGTGTCATCAATAGACAAAGTTAGCAAAGGTTGGCAGGATGAATATGATGTTTCATCGAAACAGGTAATGTGGATTTTTTTTATTACTTTTTTGTTACCTATAAATAGTTGCATGATGGATTTTTCTTAAAAATTCCCTGGGTGGATGAGGATTGAACCTGTGACTTCACAGTCATGCAGCCTTGCACATCACCACCTGTGACCCGTGTAATTTTGTGTGCTCATGTAATCATTTCACTCAAGTAAGGAAATTATGGCGAGCAGACATTAGAGAAGTACAATTTGGCAAGGGTCTTGATATATATAATTTTACTGAGAATTGAACATCCTATTAATGTTTGAAATAAATACTTTAGGAAATATTTAGTGTATAGGTATTTGCTATGGCAAATGTTGAAAGTTGTGATTATCCTGATATGGGAACAGCCCCACAGGACTGTAGTGCTTGGGCAGTTTTTTTTATGTAGTTATTAATATATGAAGCAAAACACTTTAATAAAGGATATTCAAACTCCACGACTGACTCGGCACACAAATCTCTGGAGGTGCTGTGTATAGTGATCGGGTGTTGCATTCATTTTCATAGTTCTAGTTAAAGTTTATGTTCCATATTCCACGCACGAAGGATATGCTTTGTGTACCTTCACCCTCTTGTACACACACTACTTATCCCGTGCCTTTTTACCTCATTTCAGTGTATGCATGGATCCAAATGCAAAGTTGGGAGCTACTGTACAGTAGGAAGAAGGCTGCAAGACTTCAATATTTTGGGTGGTCTTATACTTCCAGTGTGGGGTACAATAGAAAAGGCCCTAGCTAAACAGGTTTACTTCTATCACTTATTACATGCTATAGTGTTGCTTGTTATGCTTCAGAGTTGAATGGTAAGTTCATCTATGGTCACTGCGTCTATATTGTTAACTAAAATATGCAATACCAATAATAAGACTCACTACTCAGGACCAGTAGCCTTATTTAGAACCGACTATGACACATGAAGATACCTTTCTTAATTTGACAAGTGTATCTCGGTGTTGAACAGCATCTTGGAGCCATATATTTTGATATCTTTATCTGAAAAGACAGAGATGTCTTTTTGATTTATGGATGGATGTTGATCGTCAGTCCTCGAGAATTCAGTCGACCTTTTTCAAGGGTAATAGTATGAACGCTGTGTGTCACAACCAAATGAATTTCCAGATCAATTCGCTTCTGTCAGTACTTTAATCCTTGAACTGGATAGCTGTGCCATTGAAGTGATTGTTTAATGTGCCTATGTTTTGTTGCTGAAATTTAACAGGTTTATCAAAATCACAAAAGAGTTCGTGTTGTCCGTTTAGAGACGACGAATGACAATCAAAGAATTGTCGGATTATTCATTCCGAATGCAGCAGTGGAGTCAGTACTAACAGGTTTGTTTTTCATATCCCAAAATTCTTGTCGTGTAGGTCAATGGGGACAATCAGTCATCATAAACGTGACATTTGAAAGAAAATTTACTTCCTTAACCTTAACAAAGCCTTTTGTCCCAAACAAGTTGGGTAGGCTAGATATGAAACCCTGTCACGAGGACTTCTCAGGAGGTCACCCATCGTGGTACTACTCTCGCCCAAATGGGTTTCATATCCATGTGACTGGCTAGTTTTTACGTTGGCTCGCCAAGCCTATCACAACCCTTAGATATGAAACCTTTCATGAGGACTTTCTAGGAGGTCACCCACCCTAGTACTACTCTCGTGGGTTTCATATCCATGGGACTGGCTAGTTTTTACGTTGGCTCGTCAAGCCTATCACAACCCTCCTCCTTTATCCGGGCTTGGGACCGGCTATGCCTAGAAGACATAGGCGGAGTTGAAAGAAAATTTACTAGAATGCAGAAATTGTTCTTAAGCCCACATTTTGGAATTCTGATATTTCCTGTCGAGTATAGAGATCTACTGGAACCACTGGAAAGACGGGTAACCGCTTCCACTAGAAATTTTGCTGGGTAGTGTGCTGAATTTCAGTGAGAAAAGAATAAAGACATGACATGGTGGGTATCACATCATATGTAACAAAGACATGGTGGGTATCACATCATATGTAACAAAGTTGTTTATGCTGGCAAGTTTTGCTCAACAGACCAGAAATTCAATTTTGTTCCATAGCATGGCATCTCCATCCTGTGTTTTTGTTAGACGTTGGAAGCTGTATATTTACTTAGTGCATTATGTTCGTCCTTTGCCACCTATACCTGTTAAGTGACTTGCAAATATTACTCTCTCTTGCAGGCTTACAGTGGGTGCAAGATATTAAAGATTGACATGGAAATAGTTGATTTTTGACATTCATATTGGTGGTGATGACCACTTGCCTTACCTGATGTTAGATGCAGCCGTTGCAGAGGCTTGGCACATTGAATTTTGTTTCTAGGGAGCTGCCAACATCTGTCTAATTTATTGGAATTTTTAGCTTAGAAATTAGGCCAGTAAATACTAGCAACTTCTTTTGTATGTAAAATATACAGTTTACAATCAGTATCATGTTTTGTTCACCGTCTGGTTTGTATGCTGTATATTACCATGTAAAGCTTCCCAAAGCTCACCTAATCTCAACAGAAGAAGAAAAAAAACCCAACAGCTCATGGCCAATCTCAAGTCATGCTCCCTACGTTCCTACATATAAGATGTTTTAGTTGTTTCACATGTTGTCCATATGCATAATAAAATGAGTGGACACACAACAACGTGTCTAGATACATTTATGTGCATGTAAATGTGGACAAAACCTAAAACATTTACATTTGGGAACGGAGGGAGTATATGTGTAACTGTGAGTAATTTTGTATGCCTGTCTTTAGTCTGTTCCTGCCTATTTTACTGTTATGTTAAACAATTTATTTTGCTACTTATGTCCCTAGTTGACAAAAATGTAAATGTTTTCATCTTTCCTAAACTATGTTTCGTGTCTTGCACTCTGGACAATTGTAACCAACGTCTGTTTCAACTAGTATGTATGTAATTTTAGCACCTCAATCTTTATCACTCAAAAATAATAAAATACTGGTAAAGTTTCAAATTTTCGAATATCGGCATTGTCCCAAGATTCTGATCTACATATGTGTCTTTCTTTTCCAGAGCACAATATGACGATTTTTCATTAAGATTTTGCACAAGGGTATATATCTACACCTAAGAACTTTTTCTTGAATTTTTGGAAACATAAAAATATTGTTTTTGAATTTTTAGAAAAAGAGCTCCCTGGAAGATATGGAGCCATTTGTCCTCTCTCGTAAAGTAGTACTCACTCGGTCATAATGACGAATGTCCCTTACCATGAGAGCATCTCCAATAGATTTTGCAAACTAGGGCACCATATTTTGTTTTTAGAGCACCACATTAGCACCCAAAAAAACTGGTGGATGATGTATTTTAGGGCACTGAATTTTTTTTGGAGCTCCAAGAGATGACCTAAAACTAGTGCCATAAAATAGATCCGAGTTGATGAGGGAGGGAGGCGCATCCGATGGTCGCCGGCTGCCGAGCTCAATTTTGTCCATTTGGAGGTCGCCGGAGGCCTATGAAGGTGGCTAAGAGCATCTCCAGTCGGGGCGCCCAAATGGCCGCCCAAAGGCCTTTGGGGCGTGCCGGACACTTTTTTCTCCCCACTCGCGCCGCCCAAATCTGATTTTGGTCCGGCGCGGCTCAGTTTTGTGTCCGGCACGCCCAGCCCACGCCCTCAACTTGGGGAGGTTTGAGGCGGCCTCGGACACTACGAAACGGCCGCCTCCGACGCGCGGGCCACGCCTGGCAGTGAGACACGCATCGGCGAGTAATTTTTTCCTCGTCGCCCTCCCACTTCTCCTCTCCACCCCGCCTCGATCTGGAACGACCGCCTCCCGGCCATTGCCTCCACCACCCGACTAGACGCCGGCGGCGCTGTTTGATTTTCCTCCTCTCCTCGCCGCGCCTTGCTTCTCGGCTGCGCCGCCGATAGTTCGACGACTCGAGCCGGAACCGGCGGCCTCTCCTCTCCACCCCGCCTGGAAGGTGTTCGGCAGAATTACTGGTACGCCTGGTTTTGTACAGAATTTAATCCGCCGGCTCCGACGACTCCAGCCGGCTCCATTGTTCACAAAATTGCCGTCATGTGCAGATGGACAGCGACGATGAGATGATGGCCGTGATGCTGTTGGAAGAAGAAGCCGCCATTGCCGAGGAGGAAGATGAGAACATAGTGATTCTCACATGTCTTTTCCAACTTCAAGCCGTCGAGGACGCCAATGCTGCACCAAAACGAGGAGGCTCGGCGTTCGGAAGGAGGAAGAGCAAGCCGAGGCAGAGAATGGAAGGCCACTGCATGTTAGTCTCTGACTATTTTGCGGACGTTCCTGTCGCCACCGCCAAGGATTTTCGTCGACGATTTCGGATGAACCGTGGATTGTTCAACGATATCGTGCAAGGTGTGAGGACGTACGATCCATGGTTCAAATTGAAGGACGCCGTGGGAACTATTGGTTTCTCTTCTCTCCAGAAGTGCACTGCAGCCATAAGAATGCTTGCATATGGAGCACCTGCTGATGCTGTAGATGAGTATCTACGGATGTCAGAGTCGACAATTATCAAGTCGATGTACAGGTTCTGCAGAGCAGTGGTCGGTGCGTTTGGCCCACGGTATTTGAGAGGACCAAATGAACAAGAAACAACCCGGATCCTGGAACAAAATGCTGCAAGAGGATGACCTGGGATGCTTGGAAGCATAGACTGCATGCATTGGAGCTGAAAGAACTGTCCTTTTGGTTAGCAATGATTGTACAAAGGAGGCCACAAAGGATACTGCAGTGTGGTTCTTAAAGCTGTGGCCGATCATGATCTATGGATTTGGCACGCATTCTTCGGCATTGCAGGATCAAACAACGACATCAATGTGTTGCAGCGCTCTCCTGTGTTTGCGAAGCTAGTTGAAAGTCATGCCCCACCTGTAAACTATGAGATCAATGGCCACCAGTACAACAAAGGGTACTACCTTGCCGACGACATCTATCCAAGGTGGGCAACATTTGTGAAGAGCATCACCAATCCTCGGGGAAACAAAGCGAGTAATTTCGCAAGTGAGCAAGAGAGTGTCAGGAAGGATGTCGAGCGGGCATTTGGAGTGCTGTAGCAAAGTTTGCTATCGTTCTGTACCCTGCTCTGACATGGTCGAATGAGCAGATGTGGGAGGTGATGAACTGTTGTGTGATTTTGCACAACATGATCATCGAGAGCGAGCGTAACAATCCAGTGCAGGATCATCACCCATATGACTTTGAGGGTCCTCATGCACATGTTGATCACAACGTGCTGACAGATTTTGCTGATTCTGTCAATGCATTTGGAAATTCGTGATGAAACTACTCACAATGAACTCCAAGCTGATCTAGCGAACCATTTGTGGGCAAGACGGTGCATGGCGGCGGCACCACAGGAGGGGGAAGAAGTTTGAGCTGTAATTTTGTTTTTCGATAACGTGTAAAACTTAATTTTAAGTGTTTGAACTATTAAATATTTATGTTTGTGACGTTAAAATATTTGAATTCATATTAGAAAAAATAATTGGGTGGCCCCTTTAGGCGGCGCGAGTGGGGAGCGACGGCGCCCAAATGCGCCAGCCCTTCCGGACAGTGTCCAAAAGGCTTGTCCGGAAAGCCTTTGGACGGCCATTTGGACGCCCGACTGGAGATGCTCTAAGATCGACAAGGAATGGAGAGGAGCTGGGTAATGCGGCCAGATCCAGTGGTGCAACGCGACTTGCTGACAACCGAACGGGAGTCGCGGCGGCCACACATCGGTGTTGAGGTGGTGGGTTGGCGAGGAACAAACGGAATCGACGAATTCAGGAGGCGGTAGTCATGGGGTTGCGGCGGACGTCTAAAGCGGCGAGGTGTCGGCGGGGCTAGGGCCTGGGCGGGCGACGGGCCATGGCCGCGACGTAAAAACAACAGTAATTTGCGTGGGGGCGATACCGGTCGACGGCGGGGAACGTTCACCGCGCGGTTGGCACCCCGCCGGGTTTTTCCCTCTTGGGCATAGGATAGTGCAGCTCTATTGGCGATGCCGTGTCAGCACTCGCACGCAAAGCTCGACGGCCCAAAGCCCAAGCGAAAGCTGATCATGCTCTCACGTGCCTGCGCTGCACCGTACCCGATCCCGTTGACTGCCGGCCATCGATCGAGCTCCATTCTCCAACAAGCTCCCCGCGTCAAAACTCTCGCATTTTCCCGTCTCCTTCCCCACCGCCACCAAACCTACGACGCGGACCCAGCCAGCCACCGTCCAAGAACACCGGAGGCGACCAATCGCCGAGCAAGAAACCCATTTCGCGACCGGGATTCATTCGGCTTCCTCGTTCATTTCCGTTCCCCTCCGCCGGATCGCGCGACGGTGTAGATCCAAGAGACGCACTCCTCCCTCCTGTTTGACCCGGTCAGGCGGGCGGGAGGAGGCTCGGGGCTCGGGGCTCGTCGGGTCGAGCTTGATGCTCCCAGCCTGCTGAGGATCGTCGCGAGATAAGCCATCCGTCTCGTCCGGGCGGCCGGCTCCCGGATCAAGAAATGGTGAGGATTCATTCATACCATGAGCTTCATTTCCTCAGATTCAGCGGGCTCGTTCAGTACGACGTCGGTACTCGGTCGTGAGTTGACCGTTAGCTTTAGGAATATGCGCAGAACACGTACAGAAAGCGTGGGAATGTGGTGCCCAGTGCTTTTCCTTGGTGTGTGTTGGTGGAGTGGAGGACTAGTGGATATTCTTCTTGTATCAGTGCTCATGTTGCTTCGACAGTTGTAGAACTTGCAAGCCTTGTTAAGGATCCAGTCAAGCAAAACGTTAGTGCTTAGTTATGTGAAATCTGCATAAAAAAGTAGATGCACCGATTTTCCACCTCAGCCATGGGCTACTCCACTGATACAATTCTATTTACTCCTATGACTGACTGCCACATGAATAACAAAATGATCTCTATTTTCCAGATGGAGGAAAACAAATCAGCATCAGAATCAGGCACATATACTGTGGACGATGCGCTTGTTTCTTCAGGTTTTGGGAGGTACCAAATGTTGATCCTTGCCTATGCTGGGATCGGCTTGATTGCCGAAGCAATGGAGATGATGCTGCTATCGTTTGTTGGTCCGTCGGTACAGCTAGAATGGAACCTTACTGCCCATCAGGAAAGCATGATTACGAGTGTTGTTTTTGTTGGAGAGCTCATCGGAGCTTACTCTTGGGGCGTGATCTCAGACCACTATGGAAGGAGGCAAGTCTATTCATTACTTCTTTCATGTAATTTTGGTCCACAACATGCGCATGAACATTTCCATTCTTGTTGATAAAATTAATGGTCAAAGTTATATCTAAAATATGAAGTGGCCTTGTATTTAAAGACAGAGGGAGTATCATGTTGGCATCGAACCTGTTTTCCATTGACAGCCACTACTTATTCCTAGTTGTAGCTGGTTACTAACAGTAACTGGTTCGGAAGTGGCAAACCAGCATCATTAATAGCCAAGATTGGCATTTCTATGTTATTTTCAGAAAGCAACCTCCAAAAGTGTTTTTTTTCATGAAATGATGATTCTCAGAAGTACTGTTTCCATTCGAAATCACTGAATCGTTACAGATGTGGGAAGTAGGATATATTTCTATTTAAGTTTAATGCAAACCCTACCTGATTTTTATTGTTCCTGTTTACAGCACACAAGTTCTTATTTTGTGCTACATTTGGATTTTATAGGAAGGGGTTTCTCTTTACTGCCATTGTGACGAGCGGAGCTGGATTCCTGAGTGCCTTTGCTCCCAACTATGTGTCGTTAATGGCTCTAAGATTTTTAGTCGGTATTGGCTTGGGAGGAGGACCTGTTCTCGGATCTTGGTTCTTGGAATTTGTTCCTGCTCCAACTAGAGGAACTTGGATGGTCGTATTTTCAGCATTTTGGACTGTCGGGACTATCTTCGAGGCTTCTCTTGCATGGGTATGTTTTTCCATCCCTTGATATTCTGAAACTGATGTTCTGACTAGTGCTAATGTATATCAGCAGTAAACATTGTACATGATAAACATCAATTTGGAAACGAACTTCTATCATAAGGGAATAAGAGCGAAAATTGCATGTTGTCCTTGAAACTTACTTTCCTATCCTCGTCAACCCCTTCCAACATTATTTGAGCCATAACACAAATACTTATCTGCATCATCTCTATTTGTACGTGATAAATATTGCTAAAATTTAACGATGTATCCTGTTTTACGTATTTTCAGCTCTTAGTTTAAAGATGGATATATTCCCATAGAGAAATCTGACATGTGTATGACTTGAATTATTTCACCATGTTGGTCTTGCTTCTAAACAAAATCCACCTTGGTAATGGCAGGCAGTTATGCCCAGGTTTGGCTGGAGGTGGTTGCTAGCATTATCATCTGTCCCATCTTTCCTCCTGCTTGTGTTTTATGCTATCACACCAGAGTCACCAAGGTTCCTATGCATGAAAAGCAGAATAACAGAGGCTATGGATGTATTGGAGAAAATGGCGAGCTTAAACAATGTACCACTGCCTTCTGGTAGGCTTGTTTCTGAGAAAAACATTGAGCTAGATGAAGTTTCTGAGTCTGCAACACTCCTGGCTTCTGGTGCTGCTGATAGTGGTGCTGGTGCTAAAGAAGAAGAAATTGACAACATTAAGGAAGATGAAGGTTCCAATTTTGGAGGTATCAAGTCCGTTTCTAAGCTGCTGTCGCCAAAATTGCTCAGAGCAACTGTACTTCTGTGGATGGCTTTCTTTGGAAATGCGTTTTCCTACTATGGGATTGTTCTATTGACATCGGAGTTAAGTAATGGGAATAGGATATGTGCGAAACAGGAGGTTGAATCCGTACACTCGAACAATTCAAGCTTATACAAAAACGTTTTTATCTCTAGCTTTGCAGGTTTGTTGTCCTATTCATAATATCCGTATGGTTATCATTCTCCACTGCATACAATCTTATGCTGGTGACTGACCTTTCATGTTTCCTCGAAACAGAGATTCCAGGGTCGCTTGTGTCAGCTCTGATCGTGGATAGAGTTGGCCGAAAGCTTTCAATGGCGTCAATGCTCTTCACTGGCTGTGTCTTTTTATTCCCTCTAGTATTTTCCCAGGCAGACATGCTGACAAGGATCTCATTGTTTGGTGCCAGGCTCTGCATATCCGCGAGCTTCACAATTGTGTACATATACGCTCCTGAGGTCAGTTCTGTTCTACCTCTCTTTGTGGCAGCCAGTCTGGAAACAAAGGCTGAACCCATCTTTGCTCCATCCTTTCCAGATATATCCAACCTCGGTGCGGACAACAGGTATCGGCGTCGCCAGCTCGGTAGGCAGGATCGGCGGCATCCTGTGCCCTCTCGTCGCCGTCGCTCTGGTGCACAACTGCCAGCAGACGACCGCGATCCTCCTCTTCGAGCTTGTAGTCTTCCTCTCAGGGGTGGCTGTCATGTTCTTCCCTTTCGAGACGAAAGGCTGTAGGCTTAACGACACCGAGGCCGATCTGAATTGATGTGGTGGTTGTATTGTAGCACCCATTTTTTGTGTGACTGAGAGATATGATGTTATACCACTGAACATTTTTTTCTACACGATGTCGATATATTGATTACAGTGATCTTACCCACCGGGAACTTTTCCCTCTATAGAACTCATTGCGTCGACCTGTTGCGTGAGGTGCGTAGAATTTGCAGAACATCTGATTCGCTGGATAACTTGGTCTCGGATTTATTCTGTAATCTACTTTTGAAAAAAGTAGCCGCGGAAATACGAAAGGTCCGTAACAGCAAAGTGCCGCTTAAACGGTGTTTGATTTTTTATGTTAATCAGCTGTGGCAGCTGAATATTTCACAACCATGAACCGGACAAACAACAAATCACATCAGCTAGCACCCGTCTGGTGCAAGATTCAAGCTTCTGCTGGGCCGCTTTCAATTAGGACAGCTCAGAAAAAAGACGTTTCCGTCGTAATTTCTCTACATTTTCACCGAGTTGATGTTGAACCGGCTCATTTTCCATGTTGCATTTTCGTTGTGTTGAATACTTTAGCTGCTGGGTTGCATCTGGGTGTGCTGTGGCTGTGCTACAAGCAGTGTACAATGGCGCTCATGACTCTACGCTGACCTAACTATTATTCATTGTTCGGCGAAGGAAGCAGTAGCAGCATGATGTATGTTTTGATAGAGAGCTATTGTCTCTTTGCGAAATACTCCTAGCAAGTTTGTAAAAGATTCCACCAGCAGATGACTGACTCTAAAAGTCCCAAGTCAAGTCATTGCGGAGTTGTTGGTCTCTTGACCGCCCGACTCTTCTAATTAAGCATCATCACAGATTCATAAGGAAATCAAGCATCTTTACAGTTACTAGTATACTTGGGCGATAGGATAATCTCCAAGAGAAAAGGATGTCTAGTTCCTCACACAAGCTTGCAAGATCATTTCGCCAGAAGTTTCTGACTAATTTGTCCTCAGGGGTCTTTACAGAGTTACATACGATTTAAACAGTCAGAGATCGCGGGCGCAGCCCATGACGCGTCACACGATTTAATTAAAACTCGATCGGTACTAATTAAGCTCGATCGCGGTCTCCTGGCTAGTTCGTTGTCTGTCGGGACCGGGCGTGCGATTCCTTTCCTCGATCAGGTGACGACGTGTCAGGCGAGTGCGACAGACTTGGCTGGCTACCGGCTCCCACTTCTTTCCCGACCGCGCGAGCAATCATGCAGCGCATGCACTGGTCACCTGTAGGACGTGTACCATGGTGCTGGCCGGGTCAATGTTATCTTGTGTGCGTGCGTGCGTCGGCAGCACTACTAGCTCGTCGTCGATTGTTTGCCCCGAGCAAACCTCATAAAGTTGTAGAATATTTTGCAGATGCTGTGAACACACTGGCGAAACTTTCATGAGTATTAACGAATCATCAGCAAATAATAAATGGTTGAAGCTTGGGGCATTTGGGCAAATCTTGACACCTTCAAGTTCGCCACTGTTTTCAACACTATTTAGTAAGCTTGAAAAAGCCTCCTCACACAAGAGGAACATGTAGGGCGAGATGGGGTCCCCCTGCCTCAAACCTCTGCTGGGGGTAATTTCATCGGTCATAGTCCCATTGATTTTAAATTTGTACTTAACAGTGAAACATCACTCTGATGACCCACAAGTATAGGAGATCGCAACAGTCTTCGAGGGAAGTAAAACCCAATTTATTGATTCGACACAAGGGGAGCCAAACAATACTTGAGAGCCTTAACAGCGGAGTTGTCAATTCAGCTGCACCTGTGAATAGTCTTGCTCGACACAGATTATCAGTAGCAACAGTTTTATAGCAGTAGTAGCGGTGAAATAATAGCAGCAGTAAATAGAGACAGCAGTAGTGATTGCAGTAAACAGTAGGATTAAAACACTGTAGGCATAGGGATGGATGAACGGGCGCTGCATGGATAAGATAGCTCATATAATAATCAAGACATAGGCATTGCAGATAATAATGATAAAACATCCAAGTACTAAGTAAACATAGCCATGTGTTTCGTATATAGTCGTACGTGCTCGCAATGAGAAACTTGTACAACATCTTCTGTCCTACCAGCCGGTGGCAGCCGGGCCTCAAGGGAATCTACTGGTAATTAAGGTACTCCTTTTAATAAAGTACCGGAGCAAAGCATTAACACGCCGTGAACACATGTGATCCTCACATCGCAGCCATTCCCCTCGGTTGTCCCAATTATTGTCACTTTGGGACCTCTGGTTCCGGACAACAATATGTGTATACAACTTGCAGGTATGATCAATAAACAGTGCATATCATTATGAAACAATAACATGTTTAGATCTGAAATCATGGCACTCGGGCCCTAGTGACAAGCATTAAGTTCAACAAGTTGCAACAACATCAATAAGTACTAACAATGGATACTAGGCACCATGCCCTAATGATCTTATAACTTATTACATGAACAATCTCATCCAATCCCTACCATCCCTCTCAGCCTACAGCAGGGAATTACTCACACATAGATGGGGGAAACATGGATGGTCGATGGAGAAGCGTCGGTGATGATGATGGCGATGATCTCCTCCAATTCCCCGTCCCGGCGGAGTGCCAGAACGGAGTTTCTGGTCCCCGAAATAGGTTTCGCGATGGCGGCGGCGTACGGTGATGTTTCTGGATGAAGTGGACGACCCCCTCGCGTTTTAGGTCAGAGAGGGTTAAGTAGTCGAAAGGGGGACTCGGGGAGGTGTCCGAGTCACCCTCCTCAGTGGCTGGCGCGGTGGGCCCCTTGGCCGTGCCGCCCTGTGGTTTGGGCCACTCGTGGCCCATCTCTGACTCCCCTTCTGGCTCCGTGAGTCTTCTGGTAAAATAGGAGGTTTGCGATCTTTTCTGGTGTTTTTCCCTAAAGTTGACTTTCTGCACAAAACAAGACACCAGGGCAATTCTGCTGAAAACAGCGTTAGTCCGCATTAGTTGTATTCAAAACACATAAGTTAGAGGTAAAACAATAGCAAAAGTGTTCGGGAAAGTAGATACGTTTTGGACGTATCACACTCCATAACCAGCTCTGTCCAGCTTTCCGAGAAGCCCATTTTTAACATCATCTTCTTCAAAAAATCCCATTCCACTCTATCATATGCCTTGCTCATATCCAGCTTGAGAGCCGCATACCCCTGAGCCCTGCTCTCTTGTTCTGCATATAGTGGGTAACCTCATAGGCAAGGAGGATATTGTCCGTAATCAGCCGGCCCGGAACAAAAACACTTTGGTTGGGGGCGATAATGTCAGCAAGGATCATCTTCAATCTGTTAGCTAGGACCTTGGATACCACTTTGTACAAGACGTTGCATAAGCTAATAGGCCTCAGCTCCTTCATTTTATCGGGGTTCTTGACTTTCAGGATCAGAACAACAATAGCTTCGTTCCAGTCAGCTGGAAGCCCATGACCGTTCAGGACCGACAACACCTCCAGCGTTATTTGTTCACCCACCAGATGCCAATACTTCTTATAGAAAATTGCCGACATACCATCAGGCCCGGGAGCTTTCAGATCCCCAATGCTAAACAAAGCATCCTTCACCTCCTCCGCAGTATAAGCTTTGGACAGCTGCTCATTCATATCCGGTGTGACCCGGGGCACCACATGATCCAACAGCTCCTCCATCCTTTGCCCTGCATGAGAAGTAAACAGGTTTTGGAAATAGTTAGAGACCACCGCCACCATATCCTCCTCCCTCTCCACCACAACACCATCATCACGGATCAGTTTTTTTATTATGTTCCTCTTTTTCCTCTCCGAAGCATAGGAGTGAAAGAAGGAGGTATTCTGATCACCCTTTTCCATCCAGTTGACATGAGCTCGTTGGCGCCAATACATGTCGCGTTGGTGCTCGAGCTTATCCAGCTTGTACCTCAGGATTTCTTCACGTTGGACCTGATTTTGGGAGATCGTTCTCCTTCTCCAGCTCTCCAGCTCTTTCTTCAGCCGCAAGATGCGCTTCTCGAGACTTCCCAGCGTGTTTTTACTCCAATCTTGCAGGTCATTTGCAACCCCTTTAAGCCCCGACACCACATCACCCCCACGCCCCTGGGTCTCTCGCAACCATGCATTCTCCACAATAGTACTGCACTCCTCCTCCTCCAGCCACTTAGCCTCAAAACGGAAGGGTCTCGGGCCAGCAACGCCACGGTTTGAGCTGTCATCCTCAGTCGCCACAACCACAGGTCTGTGGTCAGAATGATGGGGGTTGTCATTAGTCACCTTGAATCCCGGGAAACGAGTACACCAAGAATCAGAGGCCACAGCCCTATCCAGTCTTTCCCGAACATATTTTGTTGCGTCATGGCTATGGTTACGCCAAGTGAAAAGGTCCCTAGTGAACCCAAGATCATGCAGCTCGCAAAATTCCAGGGCCTCTTTGAACCTGTCCATTTGAGCTTGGGACCGAGGCGCCCCCCTCCTTCTCACAAGCGAGCAGGATCTCATTAAAGTCACCCATGCATAACCAGGGTTTATCACTCTGGTGTTTCAGTGTCCTCAACAATCTCCAAGTATTCTTCCTCTCCTCCATTTTTGGTTCACCATAAATTCCAGTGAACCGCCACTCAATACCGTCCTCCTCCCTAATCGTCGCATCAATATGATACTTCGAATTCCACCCCGCTGTAAGATTCACACCAGTGCGCCAGAACAGAGCTAATCCACCGCTCTGCCCAACACAGTCCTTCACCACCATGTTTGTCAGCCCAATTTTCCACCTCAGCCATTGTAATCTACTTTCATCGAGTTTTGTTTCGCACAGGAACAGAATGTCGGGGTTCACCTTCTTGATCAGGTCAAGGAGGCCCCTAATTGCCGGGTCGTTCCCCAACTCCCGGCAATTAAACGCTGCAAGCTTCATTGGGTCTTGCAGGGCTGGATCGCCAGCCCCGCCGCATTTGTGTTGGTACCTTCCTCACCCATTCCACCTTTAGGACGTTTCGAAGCTTGGTTTTCAGTTGTGTCTAACTCCATTGGATCCGCTTCCCTTTCCCCCCCCCAGCAACTTGTTTCCCTTCCTTCTCGACACCCAGCCCACCCTTGTCTCTCCCCCTTTTTCTGTATTTTTTCGGTGTCTTCACCTTACCCCCACCTCCAGTCATATTGGCTACCACAGGGACATCAGATTGCCCACTCGGGGTTAGCTTCACCTCGCTAGTAGTCATGGTACCCGGGCCAATCTCCAACCCTGCGTCAGTTTTGCTTGCAATCACACAGACACTACCAGCGGACACTTCTGGGTTCTCAAACAACAGTTTCTTCTGGCTGCCTCCCCCGCCCCCCCCCCCCCCCCGACAGATGGAGTCGGCAGTTTTAGAGGGCTAGTGACCTCCTTTTCCTCTCCCCCTCCTCCCCCCGCTTGCTTGTTTTTCCTCCGGTCTGCCGCATCACTACCTGACTTCCGGCCATAACGATCCCCAGAGTTGCTGCCCCGCCAAGAGACATAATTTCGGTGATCCCCTCCTCTGCCCCAGCTCCCCTCATCACTGCGCTTCCTCACAAGTGTATATTTGAGCTAGTTACCGAATTGTTTCTCCTTGCTTGGTCCCAGTTTAACGGTGCACATCTTCTCCACATGGCCAATGACACCACACACAAAACAGAAGTCTGGTAAGAACTCATAGGTGACCGGGCACCATTTCTCCTTCCCCTCACTGCCAATTTCCACCATGATGCACCTTCTTAGTGGCCTTGTGATGTCAATCCTGGTTCTGATTCTGAGAACTTGGCCAATAGCAAGGCCATCTTCGTCAACATCAACTTGAAAGGTCTCCCCAAATTCATTCCCAATGTCTAGCCCCGTCTCCCTGTTCATGTGCCCCAACGGTAAGCCTTCCACCCTCACCCAAATGGGGATGTACTTGAATTCCAGCTCATCCAGCGATTTTGTGGCATCAAACTCACGCACCACTAGCAGCTCCTTGTCGAACATCCATGGTCCCTCCTCTGTTGCTCGAGAGTAACCAGAGTGTTGTTTGAATGTAAACAGGAACAAATTATTCCCCATGTCTTTGCAGATCAGGCCTTTGAGAGGGCACCAAATCCGCCCCAGCGCAGTAGCAATCGCATCCGCCATTGCCGGCTTCTCGGAGAAAAGCTTACCAATCGCCTACGGATCCCGCGCCTCCGCGAACTTCTCTGCTCCACGGCCCAGTCTCACTCCTTTCTTCTCCGCTTCTGACAGCTTCAACTTCCTCATCAGCCCCTGCATTTCCGAGACCTCCATCGCCCTCACAGGAACACCACACCCCACGACGGAGAAAGGGTGTATTACGGTCGATGCGCCGCCACGCTCGAGAGGCTTTTAGGTGGTGGGGGAAGGACAAAACTGAGTGTGTTTTCTCCCGGCTTCCGGGGCCTGGGGACGGCGAGCAAGAGCCAAACGGTCACCTGGACGGGTTGCGGAGCGAGCCGCGAAGTGGCCCGAGAGGTCGGGGACGGAGACCTGACGAAGATCCGCGTTTGGCGGCACCGACATACGGTAACCCTAGAAACGCCCCCGCAATCACAGGACCTAACACGATATCGTCACCTAACGGGATGAACAGAACACGATACCGCGATTATGTTTAGCAACAACACAAAGCAGGCAGCT
This sequence comes from Poa pratensis, assembly GCA_947311845.1. NCBI lineage: Eukaryota > Viridiplantae > Streptophyta > Magnoliopsida > Poales > Poaceae > Poa > Poa pratensis. The sequence goes on along the minus strand of CAMZMU010000052.1, from coordinate 138,222,154 downwards.
AAGGTGGAGATGATGACTAGCTTGGGGTCACAAAGGAGGCCTGGAGTGAGCGCTATTTGGGGTTGCCGGTGCATGTGGGCAGGTCTAAAGCTAAGATATTCGCTTACCTGAAGGATAGAATCTGGCAGCGGATACAGGGGTGGAAAGAAAGAATGCTGTCAAAGATGGGAAAGGAAATCTTGATCAAGGCCTGTGCTCAAGCCATTCCCATTTTCGCTATGACATGTTTTGATATCACGAAAGGTCTTTGTGAGGAGATTAATGCTATGATCTGTAGGCATTGGTGGGCTTATCAGGACAATGACAACAAAATGCATTGGCTGTGCTAGGACAAATTAACGATGTCAAAAAAGGAGGGTGGTTTAGGCTACAAGGATCTGCATGCTTTTAATATGGCTATGCTGTCTAAGCAGGCCTGGAGGTTGCTCACCGACCCTGAGTCCCTTTGTGCGCGAGTGCTCAAAGCAAAATACTTCCCAGATACTAGTGTCCTTGAGGCGGAGCCGTGTGACGACATTTCCTATACCTGGCGAAGCATCTTGAAGGGGGTGCAGCTCTTGCGTCAGGGGGTGATTAAGCGGGTGGGCGATGGCAAATCTATAGATATTTGGCAGGATCCTTGGCTGCCAAGGAATTGGTGCAGACGCCCAATCACTCCTCGAGGCCAGCATGTCTACACTATGGTCCATGAGCTTCTGGACCAGGTTGTGGGAGGGTGGGACAGGCTGTTGGTCGACGACATCTTCTGTGCTCAGGATGCCCAGATCATCAAGGCATTGCCTGTGTTTGAGGATTTGAAGATCTTTGGGCTTGGCATCCTACTCCAAATGGTCAATTCTCTGTCAAGACTGCATATAAGCTTTTTCGAACTGAGGGTGAACAGCCTAGCACCTCTGCTGATCTGCAGGAGCCTGAATGCTTTTCCTGGAATATGATTTGGAAGACCAACCTGACTCCCCAAGCCAAACAGTTCCTCTGGAGGATTGCCCATAATAGCTTGCCTCATCGCTGGAGCATTAAGAGAAGGGGTATGGACGCTGACCCCCTGTGCCCCATGTGTCAGCGCCTGAATGAGGACGGTGGCCATCTTTTCCTCCGTTGCAAACTTGTTAGAGCTCTCTGGAGAGATTTGGAGCTGGACCAACTTCGTTTGACTCTGCTCGAGTGTGCTAATGCGAGAGAGTTTGTGGGGGAAAATCCTTCAGCAGGAAGAGAAAACAAAACTGATGTGTGTGGCCTTGCTCTCGGTTTGGTGGCGGGTTAGAAACAAGTGCAACGCTGGGGAAGCTAAGGCATCGCATGATGCTGCGTTTCATCAGATTATGGCCTTTCGTGCTAAACTTGAGAGATTCGGAAGTAGAGGGAGGAGTCAGGTTGTGCACAAGGCTGTCTGCAAGTGGCAGCAACCAGCAGAGGAGATGCTCAAGATCAACGTCGATGGAAGCTTCGATGCCGGTGGGAACACTGGTGGCTGGGGACTGGTGGTTCGTGATGCTGACGGCATGGTTTTTGGTGCTGCTGCTGGTAGTATGCACCACGCCCAGAACGTGCTACATGCCGAGGCTGAGGCCTGTTTGCAGGCTGTTCTGTTTGCCCAAAGTTGGGGGATGCTAAATATCCAGGTGGAATCTGATTCACAGCAGCTGGTTAATGCGATCTTGGGGAGTGGTCAAGAACTGGCTCTGAATGGTACCTTGTTTAGAGAGATTAAGTTCCAAACTAGTTTTAATTTCGCTTCATTCCGTATTTCCTTTTGCCCAAGGGCGTGTAATAAGGTGGCGGACGCTTTGGCGACGCATGGTGCGAAACTTGGCTGCAGACCCCCAGATGTCTGGACGGGTTCTGCGCCTGACTTTGTCTGTGATTTGGTAGCCAGCGATTATGCTGAGCTGACCCGTTAATGGTAGTTTCCTTCCAAAAAAAAACTCGTCGTCGATCGCGTGTTGGTTCCTTTTGCCGTGGTTGGTTGGATTGCCTTTTGCCCTCGAGGCCAAGCTAAGCAAGCTTATCTGTGACCACGAGGTTGTCCCTTCTGCACGATCTTTGAATGATAATTAGTACTCCTTCTGTCCCGAATTAGTTGACTTGAATTTATTAAATATGAAGAAAGATATTTAGACTTTACATTTGTATTTAGTCAAATTCCTGTCAACAAATTCAGAACGGAGAGAGTATCTTTATCCTAAATGGCCATTTGCGAAACTATCGATCACCAATCTCTCAAACAACATAAACATCGGACCCCTCCAGAAAATGCAATGCTAAAAAACTTTATGACAATTTTAGAGGCTCTGAGATCAGAATATGCCATTCCCGTTGGTTTATCCGAAACTTCAAAAATGCGTTGTCATTTGAAATACTCACTACGTCACTTTTATAAGGCACTTTAGATATTTTAGTGTAGGCTAGATACAGATAAAAATAAGAGAGTGTACACGCCATGTATTTTCAAAAAAGAGCTAAAACGGTCTTATAAAAAGTGAGTGGAAGGAGTAAGCCATTTTTTTCGAGAATAACGGGGGGAGGGGGGGAATCCCCACCGCTTGTGGCATTCATTCGAAAAGAGCCTGGCGGGCCATGTTCTTACAACAAATGAGAAATTACAGGGGATACAGGGGAAGAGAAGACACTGAAAATACAAGAAAATACAACTAGAAAAGAGATAGCAAGAGCAGCCAAGAGAGTCACAAGAGGTGAGGGGTGCAATCTAGAATCACAATGCCAAGACTCGACAATCAGCCTCACGCACCGCACCGGCTAACGACTCAAACCCCACGGCACAACTGAGGAGCACCACCACCATCAATGGCGAGTGACAAGCCTAGCATCTAGCACTAGCCTAGACAGGGAGCTCCACCACGAAGGTCGAGACGAATAGCAGGTGGGGGAGACATACATTGAGTCGTCATTGAGCAAAGAATAGTCGAGAGGCGACCAAGAGCACGAAGCTCCCGCACCGCAACAGCAACCACTGGAGGGTCTTGGCACTAGTAGGAAAAGGCCTACCGCTGGCGAACGGAAATGGCCTACTGCTGCCGGGCGGGCGCCCGCCAGCGGTGATTACGCCAGTGGTAATTTTGTACCGCTGGCGGGCGGCCGTCCGCCAGCGGTAAGGCTCATTACCGCTGGCAGGCACAATTTCTGCCCGCCAGCGCGAGGTTTGTCATCGCTGGCGTGTAGCCTCGGCCGCCAGCGGTACGCCTCGCTGGTTGGAGTTCTGAGAGCGCTGTCCGCCAGCGGTACGCCTTGCTGGCTGGAGTTCTGAGAGCGCTGTCCGCCAGCGGTACGCCTCTGTGTCCGCCAGCGGTACATTTTCGTGGTATTTTTTTGTTTTTTTTAAATAACGTATTCCAGCATTATATCAAATATAAATACAGCATATTGAGGTACAGGCGACGAAAATGATAATAACATAGAAATTTCCACATACAAACACGTCAAAAGTTGTCATACACGAATACATGTCGATAGATTCATACACGGAAGTTTTCCAAATGGATTACTACTGTCATCTAAACCACAATCTTATACAAGAGAATGCCAATAATGATGAGTAAGAAGGGGGTCATGATGAAGTTGGACTTCATCCGGTTCTTCCTCTCTTCCGCAAGCAGGTGATGCAAATATCTAGCTTCTGTCTCCGCTTTACTTTCGTAAATGTTGTGGTTGTTCACGATGATGTTGGACTTCATCATCCGGCTCGTCTTTTCTTCCTCAAGTAGATGGTTGGCATACCTAGCTTCCGCCTCCGCTTTAGTCTTGTAGCTCTTGTGGCTGTTGTCTTTGAACTCGTTCACTTGCTTTTTACAGTCTTCCCACTTTTCATAGACTCCTGGAACACGACCTTTGTACACCACATACCACTTCCCCATTTCTCTGTACACAAGACTCATATAAAATTATAAGTCAAATAAGAGTTGTAAGAAAAAGATTTGTGTACATAAGAGAGAAGAAAGATTAAAGCAAACAAAAAATTAACTAAGCATGCATGCATCTAACGAGTTGTGTACATAAGACAGAATAAATATTTGTTCCTCGATCACCTTCTCTCCGGTATCTACGGGAACGGTTCACAACCATTTAACGAGTTGAATGGCCTGTGATCACCCGAATAGCTTAAGCGCCTTTCTACATCGGCATTAGCTCGTGGTTGTAAGCCGTTGTAAAACTGTCCATCTTGATCTAGGACGTCACACATGATGATTCGCGCGATCATGTTCTGAATGTATCGGAACTCGGCTCTGATAACATAATCAGCGGAGTCCTTTAGTCTTGCGACCCATGCGTTGAAATCACGAGAAATAAATTGGCCTCGTCGTTGAAACTTTAAAAACCACCTCATTTGATAGAGGATGTACCATGACTCCATGCAACTACTTGAATCCTGCTTCATGCAGGGGAAATACGTTCTATGCGTGAATCTAAACCTTCCATCCTCTGACTTTCTTGTTTTTAAAATCGGGCCACCCTTCATGGCGTAGCCATTGGGAGCATTATTCAGAACAATCTTGATGTCGGTGTAGTCCCGCTTAGACTCCGCCCTGTCTCCATGGCGATCCTGCTATCGAGATACAAGGCAGCTAAGCGTTCCATGTCCAAGTGGATGAGGGTGCCGTGTTTGTTTCTGCGCAAAACATCACCATTGTAGACGCAAATTCAACGATGGAAATCTGTGGAAGCATGTTATGACAGGTAGGCATGACTTACTCGTGAAAATAAGGCAAGAGAAATGAGCACGGCGGGCTCGACGCATTGTCGAAGAAGAGCTTTTGGAGATAACCGGTCGCGGATTTCCTACCCTCAGGGTTGTTCACGAACATTTCTTGCATGTAGTAGGGGTCAACCATCACGATGTCGGGGGTATTCTCCATTTTGATTTGGTGCGCCATTTCGAGCGCAACAAGACGGACTATGGATGGGTGGAGCGGAAGACTATGGTACATGATGATCCCGATGAAGTCCAGCTCGATGACGGTGATGATGGCGACGATTTCCCCCTCCGAGGGAATTTCCCCCGGCAGATTTCTTCCTGCAGGGGAGCTTTTCGCTCTCTGGTGTTTTCCGCCTCGTGGAGGCGGCGGAATATTTCGATGGCCTCCTCTGTGTGTTAGGGTTCCGAGGGGGTCAAGTACACGAAGGGGGAACGGCTGAGGTGGGCCAGGGCCCCCAAACCACCAGGCGGCGCGGCAGGGGGCCCACCGCGCCAGCTGTGGGGGCCCCCATGCCCTTCTCAGCCTCCCCTTTTGGCCTCCTCCATCTTCTGGTAAAATAGGACTTCCATATGTCTCCTTCGATTTATTGATCTTCAGAAATAGTGCATCTCGACGGTGCTTTTTCCAGCAGAATCCTGACTCCGGTGTCCAATTCTCCATTATTCATCAAACATGCAAAATAGGTAAAATAACATAAGTAACACTTCTAAATATGAAATATATCGATGAATAGCAGTAAATTATGATATAAAATAGTGATGCAAAATGGACGTATCAACCCCCCCAAGCTTAGACCTCGCTTGTCCCCAAGCGAAAACTGAGCTCAGTAAACATGACCACAAGTTTATGGAGCAAAGTGTCGATAAATAAAATACGGACAAGAAGCATCACATTCATTGATACACAAGTCATTCTAGACAGCAACTTCCCTTCATATAATCTAACTTGAAATAAGTAAAGGGAACCACGATGAAGTGCATAAAGAGAACCATGATTGGTGAAGGCAAACTTAAACTCTTGGTCAGAGAACAATTAACAGATCATACTTATCTTTCGAGAAGAGTCTTTATATCAGAGCTTATATAGCAGAACTTACATGCCTTAATCATAACAGTCTCCTTACAGTCATTGATAACTTTCAAAGTTATATTCATTCGGATAAAAGCTATTGTGCGAAACAAGGAAATGAGAGATATGATTAGAAGTATCAACACATATAACTAATTGGATCTCAACAACTCAAATGCTTGCTTGAGATAGAGAGGAATGGGTTTACTGACTCAACAATAATGTAAAAGATAGGCCCTTCGCAGAGGGAAGCAGGGATTAAATCATGTGCTAGAGCTTTTAAGTTTTGCAAAGCATATAGAGAGTATGAAAATAGTTGTTTGAGATGTATGTCGTTGTCAACGAATCGTAGTGTGAACACTAACCCCTTGTCAACCAGACTTTCAAGAGCGGCTCCCATGAAGGACGTTATCTCTACCAGCAAGGTAGATCATCCCTCTTCTCTTTTGTTTACACATGTATTTTAGTTTCTTTATAGTTGACACTCCTCCCAACCTTTTGCTTACACAAGCCATGGCTAACCGAATCCTCGGGTGCCTTCCAACATTCACATACCATGGAGGAGTGTCTATTTGCAAATTAAGTTGCTTACTGATAAATCAGGGCAAAACATGTGAAGAGAATTATTAATGAAAGTTGTAGTTAATTGGGACTGGGCACCCCATTTGCCAGCTCTTTTTGCAAATTGTTGGATAAGCGGTGTATATGCCACTAGTCCATTGGTGAAAGTCTGTTTGACAAGAGAAGATAAAACTCACCTCATGAGCTAATAAACAGTGACACAAAACTAGGAGTAATAAGTTTTGAATAATTTAAAGGTAGCACATGAAGTATTTACTTGGAATGGCGCAAAATACCATATAGTAGGAAGTTATGGTGGACTCGAATGGCAATGGTTTGGCTCAAGGTTTGGATGTATGAGAAGCATTCCCTCTCGATACAGGTCTTTGGCTAGCAAGGTTATGTAGCAAGCATAAGAGTTGAGGGATACAAACAATTATACAAGTGATAAGAATAATCATGCAATCTTCCTTAGAAGCACAAATAGTTTAACTTAAGAATACTAAGCTTATGAGCTACAAAGAAAGAAAGATCATGGAATAATATATTTGCATGCACTCCCTCTCTCTACTTAAGTCTCAAAGTATTGTCTACTACTGACCAATGCTAAGTTTGCCAAAACCAAAAAGATTAACTTGGTGCTCTAAAAAGTGATCCCTATACTAACAACAAGGTTATCAATATGAAAGAGAATTGCAAGCTAAAATAAAGTATGCAGAAAGTAAATGATAAAACTTCTCATTAATATTTCATAACGGCAACTCACACCAAGGGATACATAGATAACCAACTAAAAGAGAGATACTTCCACATTGCAAACCATCATATAAGATAACTTCCCTACTCACGATATGACTTTATGGAAAAGTAAAAGGTAAAGATAATGATGTGATACCGCGGCACTCCCCCAAGCTTGGAACAAACCAAGGGGATGCCAATACTTATGATGAATTACTCCTTCGGTGGTGGTGGTGAATTGTTGATAAGCTTATCAACCAGCTCCTTCAGTTCATCAATCTTGTAGGTGAGGGCGCGAATCAGCTCAGAGTTGTGTTCGATGCGATTCATAAACTTGTCAGACTGCGAGTCCCAACTCTTGGAGTTGTTTCCCCACTCCTCAGCAGCAGAATCCCTCTTTCCTGTATTGTTAGAACGATCTATATTCCAACCACTAGGCAATTCAGCCTCCGGGATCCTCTCAATTTGATGCTTATGGATAAGAGTATGGAAGGGGTTATTTATGCCTGGGGAAGATGTCCTGGGAGCCAAGAAGCGTCGTGGAACCTTCCCTCCGGTGCTCATCCGCGCCCTTGCCTGGGCTTGAATGGATTTGCCACCACTCCGATGCTTGCAACGGTAGCGCGCGGGTATTCGCGCGGGTCTTCCTCCACTTCTCCTTCATCTTCGCTCTTGACTTCCTCCTTCAGCTTGGGGTCTTGAGTCTCGTCTTCCAAAGGCTCCTTGCCCTTGTTGTTGTTGTTGGAGACCATGGCGCTTCTAAATCTGAAAACAATATCTGGACAGAAACAGCTCGAAACGAAACACGAAAAAGGCGAGATACGAACCTCGGGGGTTCGGGTGAGTTATATAGCAAAAAGTTTTACAACATAAGGAAGGTACAGGAGGAAACCTGATCGGAGACGAGCTCCGGGGTGCTCAAACCACCAGGCGGCGCGGCTGGGGGGCCCACCGCGCCGACCTATGGTTTGGGCACCACGGGTGCCGTCTCCCATCCGGTTCGGTCTCTTATTTTTCCATATTTAATAAAAACGACGAAAATATCTTCTAGAAAGTTATTCGCGAAACTTTTCTTACCGAAACTGTTACCTATTCGAATCGAATTCTGCAGTCCCAGAAAAATGTTCTTCAATGAAAGTTTCCGGAGTCACCACTTTAATTGTATCAACCTCTTCATTAATAGAATCTCCAGAAATATAATGCTTGAGTCTTTGACCATTTACCACTTGTGTAGAGTTATCTTTCAATGAAGCAATTTTTATTGCACCTGAACGATACACCTCCACAATAACAAATGGTCCTTCCCATTTTGAGAGTAACTTTCCTGCAAAAAATCTGAGACGAGACCTATACAATAGAACTTTCTCACCAACATTAAATTCTCTTTTAAGAATTCTCCTATCATGCCATCTCTTAACTTTTTCTTTAAAGAGTCTAGCATTTTCATAAGCCTCACTTCTCCATTCATCTAAAGAACTTAAATGCAACAACCTTTTCTCACCGGCAAGTTTAAAATCTCTATTAAGTTCTCTCACTGCCCAATAAGCTTTGTGTTCTAATTCTAAAGGCAAGTGACAAGCTTTACCATAAACCATTTTATAAGGAGACATGCCCATGGGGTTCTTATAAGCAGTTCTATAAGCCCATAAAGCATCATTTAACTTACTAGCCCAATTTTTTCTAGATTTATTAACAGTCTTTTGCAAGATAGATTTAATCTCCCTATTTGACAATTCTACTTGTCCACTAGTTTGAGGATGATAGGCTGAAGCAATTCTATGATTAACACCATATTTAGCAAGAGTCTTTCTAAAACCACCATGGATAAAATGAGAACCTCCATCAGTCATAAGATATCTAGGTACACCAAACCTAGGAAAAATGACATCTTGAAGCATTTTTAAAGAGGTCTCACCATCAGCACTTTTAGTAGGTATAGCTTCTACCCATTTAGTGACATAATCAACAGCAACAAGTATATGAGTATTACCTTGTGAAGAAGGAAAAGGACCCATGAAGTCGAATCCCCAACAATCAAATGGTTCAATAACAAGAGAATAACTCATAGGCATTTCATTGCGTCTAGAGATATTACCAACCCTTTGACATTCATCACAAGATAAAATAAACTTTCTTGCATCCTTAAAGAGGGTAGGCCAATAAAAACCTGATTGTAGAACTTTCTGCGCAGTTCTATCTCCAGCGTGATGCCCTCCATAAGCACTTCCATGGCATTTCCTCAGTATTTCCTGTTGTTCATATTCAGGAACACATCTTCGCATAATACCATCGACTCCTTCTTTATATAAGTGTGGGTCATCCCAAAAGTAATGCCGCAAGTCATAAAAGAATTTCCTTCTTTGCTGAGCTGAAAAGGTTGGAGGCAAGTACTTGGAAACAATAAAGTTAGCATAATCAGCATACCAAGGACTATCTCGCGAACTTACACTTATTGCAGCCAATTGTTCATTTGGAAAGCTATCATTAACAGGAATAGGATCATAAGGAATGCTTTCCAATCTAGACAAATTATCAGCAACAGGATTTTCAGCACCTTTTCTATCTATGATATGCAAATCAAATTCTTGCAAAAGAAGTACCCATCTAATAAGCCTTGGCTTAGCATCTTTCTTTTCCATAAGGTATCTAATTGCAGCATGATCAGTATGAATAGTGACTTTCGAATCAACTATGTAGGGTCGAAATTTGTCACAAGCAAAAACTACAGCTAGAAATTCTTTTTCAGTAGTGGCATAATTCTTTTGAGCAGAATCAAGAGTTTTACTAGCATAATGAATAACATTTAACTTTTTATCTACTCGCTGCCCAAGAACAGCGCCTACAGCATAATCACTAGCATCACACATAATTTCAAAAGGTAAATTCCAATCAGGTGGTTCAACTACAGGAGCGGTGATTAAAGCCTTTTTCAAAGTTTCAAAAGCTTCCTTACAATCATCATCAAAAACAAATGGTACATCTTTTTGAAGAAGATTAGTAAGAGGCTTGGAAATTTTAGAGAAATCTTTAATAAACCTCCTATAAAAACCAGCATGACCAAGAATACTACGAATACCTTTAACATCTTTGGGACAAGGCATCTTTTCAATTGCCTCCACTTTAGCTCGATCAACTTCAATACCTCTTTCAGAAATTTTATGTCCAAGAACAATTCCTTCATTAACCATAAAGTGGCATTTCTCCCAATTAAGAACAAGGCTAGTTTCTTCACATCTCTGCAAAACTTTGTCAAGGTTGTGCAAACAATTATCAAAGGAAGTTCCATAGACGGAGAAATCGTCCATGAAGACTTCCACAATTTCCTCACAAAAGCCATGAAAAATAGCAGACATGCATCTTTGAAAAGTAGCAGGAGCATTACATAAACCAAAAGGCATACGTCTATAAGCATAAGTTCCATAAGGACAAGTAAAAGTAGTTTTCTCTTGATCTTGCGCTCTCACAGCAATTTGAGAAAACCCAGAATACCCATCAAGGAAACAAAAGTGAGTTTTCTTGGACAACCTCTCAAGCATTTGATCAATAAAAGGCAAAGGATAATGATCTTTCTTAGTTACTTTGTTAACCTTTCTAAAATCAATGCACATCCTATAACCAACTACTACTCTTTGAGGAATTAGTTCATCATTTTCATTAGGAACAACGGTAATTCCTCCTTTCTTAGGAACACAATGCACAGGACTTACCCATCTACTATCAGCAATAGGATAAATAATACCAGCTTCAAGAAGTTTTAATACCTCATTTCTTACCACTTCTTTCATCTTGGGTATTAAACGACGCTGATGCTCAACAACAGGCTTTGCATCAGGTTCCATGTTGATGGCGTGCTGACATATAGTAGGAGAAATTCCCTTCAGGTCATCAAGAGTATATCCCATAGCTCCGCGGTGTTTCTCAACACTCCCAATAACCTTTCCTCCTCTGTACCTGAAAGTTTAGAGCTGATAATAACAGGATATATTTTCTTATCATCAATATAAGCATATTTAAGATTATCAGGCAGAGGTTTCAAATCAAAAACAGGATCCTCCTTGGGTGGCATTGTGGTACCCAAATCTTCCACAGGTAAATTGTGTTTGAGCATAGGTTGACGAAGGAATACTTCATCAAGCTCATTCCTTTCTTCCCTGAAGTTCTCACTTTCATGATTCTCCATATGTTGCTGCAAAGCATTGTTAGGAGCAAGAACAATAGATGCAAGTTGAGCAATTTCAAAATCCTCACTAGGCAATTCAGTTTCATAAGGTGCTTTAGCAAATTTAGAGAAATTGAATTCATAAGATTCACCAGCAAATTTAGTAAAGATTTTCTCTTTCTTACAGTCTATAACAGCACCACAAGTATTCAGAAAAGGTCTACCAAAAATAATAGGACAACTATCATTGGCAGCCGACCCAAGTACAAGAAAATCAGCAGGGTATTTAGTCTTACCACAAAGGACTTCGACATCTCTAATGATACCAATTGGAGAGATAGTTTCCCTATTAGCAAGCTGAATAACCACATCAATCTCTTCAAGTTTACAAGGAGCAATTTCGTGCATAATTTCCCTGTAAAGCTCATAAGGAATAGCACTAGAACTTGCACCAATATCACATAAACCATAATAGCAATGATCACCTATCCTAACAGAAAGCACAGGAACACTAGACTTCCTAGAACTTTTAGGATGTGAGACAATATTAGAAGCATCCTCACAAAAGATAATGTGTCTATCTTCTAAATTTTCAGTGACAAGATCTTTAACCAATGCTACAACAGGTTCAACAGTTATTTGCTCATCAGGTTTGGTAGTTTTCTTATTACTTTTACTAACAACACCAGTTATGATAGTATGTTCCTTAATCTTATTAGGAAAAGGAACTTTTTCAATATAAGGTTCTGGAATAATGCGATCACAACATTAACCTCAACACCTTTAGATATATGAGAAACAGATTCATCTTTATATGGTTCATGATAATTTTTAAAACCCTCCTTCGGCAAACCGAAATAGGAAGCAAAGGCTTTATAAAAGTTTGCAACAATTTGAGAGTCAAGACCATAAGTAGTGCTAATTTTGCGATAATCATCAGTATCCATAAATTTTTAACACACTCAAAGTCATAGTTTATACCTGACTCCCTACCTTTGTCATTCTCCCATCCTTCAGTGTTCTCCTGAATCCGATCAAGAAGGTCCCACTTAAACTCTTCTTTATTACGAGTGAACGATCCAGCACAAGTGGTATCCAATAGAGTTTTATCTTGAAAGGAGAGTCTTGCATAAAAGTTATCAATAACAATATTACCAGGAAGCTCATGAATGGGACATTTGAGCATTAATGCCTTCAATCTCCCCCACGCTTGAGCGATACTCTCTCCATCATAGGGCCAGAAGTTATATATGAGGTTCCGATCCTTATGAATCTCACTTGGAGGATAGAATTTGGAGTAAAAGAGAGGTACAATTTCCTCCCATCCAAGAGAATACCCATTCTTCAGCAGTTTATACCAATGTGCAGCTTTACCAGACAGTGATAGAGAGAATAATTTCTTCTTAACTTCTCCCATCGAGATACCTGCACACTTAAATAACTCGCACAATTCATGCAGAAATAACAAATGATCTCCAGGATGGACAGTTCCATCTCCTGCATAGCGGTTATTTGTGACACGTTCAACAATTTTCATAGGAATTTTGAACGGTATTACCTGCTCATCTGGCCTCCTCTACTACCTTAGCAGTGGTAGTTGTTTTCCCAAATAGGAATTCAAGAGAAGACCCCTCCATAATGAGATATAGCAGCAGGCAAAAATAAAAACAGCACGTACAATAAATGTTTCCCTTACCAATTCCACTTACCAATAGCGCTACACTCCCCGGCAACGGCGCCAGAAAATAGTCTTGATGACCCACAAGTATAGGGGGTGTATCGTAGTACTTTCGATAAATAAGAGTGTCGAACCCAACGAGGAGCAGAAGGTGTTGACAAGCGGTTTTGATGAAGGATTCACTGTAAATGCTCACAGACAAGTTTTTAGGAGTTTTTGATATGACAGATAAATAAAGTACAAGTAAATAAAATGCAGTAATAATAGTTGCAGCGAGTGGCCCAATCCTTTCTACAGCAAAGGACAAGCCGGTTGTTGTACTTATAATGACCAAACGTTCTTGAGGACACACGGGAATATTGTCAAGTGCTTTCGCTTCATATAGTTGATTAATCTTCATTGTTTTGATAAGTGTTGTGTGGGTGAACCTATGCTAATGCACCGCCCTTCCTAGGACTAATACATACTTGTGATTATACCCCTTGCAAGCATCCGCAAATACAAGAAAGTAATTAAGATAAACTAACCACAGCCTTAAACTTTGAGATCCTGCTATCCCTCATGCATCGATATACCAACGGGTGTTCAGGTTTCTGTCACTCCGGCAACCCCACAATTGGCAAACGAATACACAATGCATTCCCCTAGGCCCATAAAGGTGAAGTATCATGTAGTCGACGTTCACATGACACCACTAGAAGAATAACACCACAACTTAAGCATCAAACCATTAAATATTACTCAACATAGTTCACTACTAACATCAAGACTTCTCCCATGTCCTCAAGAACTAAACGAACTACTCACAAGACATCATACGGAACATGATCAGAGGTGATATGATGATGAATAACAATCTGAACATAAACCTTAGTCCAATGGTTTCACCCAATAGCATCAATAACAAGAGTAATCAACACCGGGAGAGTTTCCCCTATGAAATAGACAAGATTCAGCCCTAGATGTTACAGCGGAGACGGGGTGCAGCGGCGGTGATGATGGTGTTGGCGGTGGAGATGATGATGATGATCCCGATGAAGTCCAGCTCGATGACGGTGATGATGGCGACGATTTCCCCCTCCGGGAGGGAATTTCCCCCGGCAGATTTCTTCCTGCAGGGGAGCTTTTCGCTCTCTGGTGTTTTCCGCCTCGTGGAGGCGGCGGAATATTTCGATGGCCTCCCTGTGTGTTAGGGTTCCGAGGGGGTCAAGTACGCGAAGGGGGAACGGCTGAGGTGGGCCAGGGCCCCAAACCACCGGCGGCGCGGCAGGGGGCCCACCGCGCCAGTGTGGGCCCACCATGGCCCTTCTCAGCCTCCCCTTTTGGCCTCCTCCATCTTCTGGTAAAATAGGAACTTCCATATGTCTCCTTCGATTTATTGATCTTCAGAAATAGTGCATCTCGACGGTGCTTTTTCCAGCAGAATCCTGACTCCGGTGTCCAATTCTCCATTATTCATCAAACATGCAAAATAGGTAAAATAACATAAGTAACACTTCTAAATATGAAATATATCGATGAATAGCAGTAAATTATGATATAAAATAGTGATGCAAAATTGACGTATCAGTACACTGCGAAGATATCATCAAATCTCACAAAGAGCAGGTCTGCGCCATTTTCCCTGACAAAGCCCAACCGGTCTGGTATCTTTGCAATGAAAAGGGGATATGTTGGAGCTTCTTGGTCGAGAAGTTTCCTCTCCACAACAAGAACAACCTCATGTAGGTCCAACAAATGTCCTCTCAACTGTTTGACACGATCCGCCGGCAGGATCGATCTACCCAAGTGATGCATCTTATGCCAGTCCTTGATGGGTATCCTGTCCACAAACCGGGAATCAGTCCCCTGCTCCGGTGGGACGGTGGAGTCGTCCAATTTTGTTTTCTTGTATCTTTTACGTGCCTTCTTAGGCTTGTTCACCGGTGCATCTTCTGGCGTCCCATGATTTGGCAAGATAGGAACCAAATTGGTGATAGAGTCGCCGCACCCGTAGCCGATCATGGGGGGAGGTCCTACTTGGCCTCCCTTCATCCAAGTCCCAACAAACTCACGGACGGTAGGAAACATGGATTTCAAGGTATTTGTAAGTTCGTTCTCGATGAACGCCTGCATCGGATCCTCGTCTTGTATATGAGAACCGCCGGCCTCGTCGTTGTCCGCCATGTTCACACTAACGAGAAAAGTCGAACTTTAGTTTAACGAGAAAATACTAAGATACCCATGAGGCTAAGTTTACCGAAATAGTCATGCCAAAATTCATGATTTTTTTTGGCATGACCTTTGCTACAATTACGAGATATGGAGTACCCGAATTTGCCGAAACGGAAGCTAATCAACGTTCCGGCAATCTCAAGGGACTCAAGGGTACCTGCAAACATTTTATATTCATCACAACCACCAAAATTTTGGTCACAACCACCAAACATTTTACCGAATCACATCCACAACCACCACCGAATCACATCCGCAACCATATTCACATGCATACTTCATATTGTCACCACTAACAATAGGTCATTTCACAAATAAGGGGCAAAAATAATAGTGACATTTCAACAAACACCTTCCGTGCACGGCGGTTAACGGGTGGGAGGGGAGGGAGGAGGCGGCGGGTGAGCTCACCGGGAGGGGCGCGGCGGCGTAGAGGAGTAGGCCGGCGACGGCGGCGATCGGGAGGCGGCGAGTAGGGGCAGCGAATCGGGGCAGCGCGGGGTATGGCGGCGAATCGGGGCGGCGCGGGGAGGCGAGTCGGGGCGGCGCGGGGCGGCGAATCGGGGCGGCGCGGGGTGGGGCGGCGGTCGACGGCGGCGGCGAATGTGGGCGGCGGGGCGGGTCGGAGTCCGGGGCGTCGGGGCGGCGACGCGTGGTTAGGGTTAGAGAGGAGGGCGCGGGTGGGGGAAACTGGAAAGAGAGGGGCCCGACCGGCCGGTAAGTGGGCCGGCCACACTTACCGCTGGCGGACGGGCCAGGTGTCCGCCAGCGGTATATGGTTACCGCTGGCGGACGGAGAGCTTTGTCCGCCAGCGGTATGTTTTAAAATTTTATGTTTTGTTTTTTATTCTGTTTTTTTATTATTTAGTATTTTCTAGTATAGTTGTGCATAGCAAAACACGTTTAAAATAGTTGTGTGCATATAAATAAATATTCATACACATCATTGTTCAAAACATCTGAATTAAATTACAACTTTACAATAACACACATGCATGTCGTCTCGCGCTTTTCTCTTAGCGTTTGGCCTTCTTCTTGCCTTTCTTGGTCTTAGTTGCATAATTCAGCCCCAAATTATGACCTCTTCTTTTGAATGGAAGTCCTCCTCTCGTGGGTAGCATGGTTCTACTTCTTCTTAATGTGTATGGCATGTTATCATCATCTTCATATTAGGGTCACCGTACTGGTCGAAGTCATCCTCGTTCGCGATTCCATCCATTCCAATGATGTTTCTTTTGCCTCTCCTCACGACTACACGGCTAGGCTTTGACGGGTCGGTTTTGAAGAAGCACTGAGACACGTGCTTAGCCAATACCCATGGCTCATTTTGTGCGGTGACGTTCGTGCTGCTTGATGAAGTGCCGGCTTCGGGTAAAACCATGGTGGTGAAGTATTGGTCTTCCTTTTTCACGGTGGATAACCTAGCCCATCTCACACGGAACATCGGCACCATCTCTCCAGAGTAGTTAAGCTCCCAGATGTCCTCTATCCTTCCGTAGTACCTGAACTTTTTGTCACCGACGTAAGATAGCATTGTTACCCCTGAGTTTTGATAGTCAGAAGTATTGTCCTTTGCCTCTGTGTAGAAAGTGAACCCGTTGATATCATATGCTTGAAATGTCGCGAGGTTGGGGGTGGGGCCACGTGACAAGTCGTATAACAATCTACCTTCTGCATCATCCGTTGGCGGAGCGACAAGCTCATCTTTGAACCAACTCAAGAAAGAGAAGTTGTGCTCTCTGATTATTTCTCCTTCGATCCTTTGCCTGCCCTGGCCAATGTACTTCTGCATAATCTCCAGTTTGTGCTTTTGCACCCAAGTATCGACCATTTGAAGGTGTTGGAGAGCTACTAAGTTTGCCCTCTTAAAGTCGGCCATTCTCTTACTGAAGCCCACATGTAAGTCCCGCGCGCCATTTCTGTGACCTGACCCACCTAACTTGCCAAAGTGCTTGTTGGGGGCAAACCAACAGGGTTATCAATTATCTCCAGATGATTCGTGCAGAAAGAGAAGCACTCTTCAGTGAGAAAGCCTTGAACGATGCTTCCATCCGGACGGGCCCTGTTACGAACAAATCCTTTTATGACCCCATTCATCCTTTCGAATGCCATCATGTTGTGGAGAAACAACGGTCCGAGATGAATGATATCATCCACGATGTGGACCAACAGATGCACGCAAATATCGAAGAATGCGGGCGGGAAGTACATCTCAAGCTCGCATAGTATCACAACAATCTCTTCCTGCAGTGTTGAGAGTCTCTTTGCGGTGATTGACTTTCGAGAGATCACGTCAAAGAAGTTACAAAGTCCAAAAAGGGTCTCACAGACGTGCTTGTCCATTATCCCTCGGATCGCAACAGGGAATATCCGTGTCATCATCACGTGACAATCATGAGACTTCATACCGCTGAAATTCTTTTTCTGCCAGTCTAAGAATCTGCTTATCAGCCCCGAGTAACCCAAAGGCACTTTGACTCCTAGAAGGCACTTCATCAATTGTTCGACCTCCTTTGGACTAAGAGTGAAGCAAGAGGGGGACAGTAATAGTCATTCTTCTTAACCCTTTTGGCATTGTGACCGTCCGTCTCCTCATCTAACTGGTCGTCTGCCACATTTTTGCGCTGCGCATGAAGCTCTTCCCTGATGTTCATATGTTTAAGGTCAAATCTTGCTTTTGGCCCATCTTTGGTCCTGTCCGCCATGTGGAGCACAGTGCGAAACATACTCTCGAACACATTCTTCGTGACATGCATTACATCAAGGCAATTTGGCGTAGTGTAGATGGGCCAGTATGGCAAGTCCCAAAACACAGACCTCGTCTTCCAAACACCACAGAGCGGTTTTGGCGCCTTTCGCTTCTTTCCCGGCTCAGGGCACTCTTGCCATTCATTCAGCAACTCATAAATGTCATCGCCGCTCTTCTTAAGTGGAGGTGCTCGGAGCTCATCTTCACCGTTGAAAAGGTCTCCACGCCATCTCCATGGGTCTTCATCGTTTAGCCACCTTCGATGGTCTATGTAGACGGTTTTCGAAGAACCATCTTTCTCCAGCTGGTGGAATGTCGGATCATCTAGGCACCTGACACATCCAAAATATCCGTGGCACACCTGGCCGACAACGTATGCGTAGCCGGGCAAATCGTGCACTGTACACAGCAAGGCAGCTCTCATAGGGAAATAATCTTCTGCGACGGCGTCCCAAGTGGGAACCCCTTGGGATGACCATAACTTTTCTAGCTCATCTTTCAGTAGCTTCAGATACAGATTGATGTCGCTGCCAGGTTGTTTCGGCCCTTGAATTAGCATGCTCATATGTATGTACTTCCTTTTCATACACAACCAGGGAGGTAGGTTGTATATCCATACAAACACGGGCCACGTGCTATGTGAACTGCTCTGGTTGCCAAACGGATTGAGACCGTCGGTGCTGTAACCCAATCTTATATTCCTTGGCTCGTCTCCAAAGTCTGCATCGAAAGAGTCTAATGCTTTCCACTGGCTTGCATCCGAAGGGTGTGTCAGAATTATATTTTCACTCCGGTCTGAATCTTGCACCACTGCCGCCTTTCTTTCCATGTGCCAGCGCATAAGCTTTGCTTCCTTACGGTCTGCGAAATATCGCTGCAGACGAGGAATGAGCGGAAAGTACCACACAACTTTGCGAGGGGCTTTCTTCCCGGTCTTGTATCGATCGACATTGCACACTGGATATTTGGTCATTCCCTCGTCCTCTTTCTGAAATATGTAGCAATCGAAGATGCACACATGGTACCTCTCGTGCGGTAAATCAAAGGGGCACACGACTTTCTTGGCTTCATCACAACTTTTAGGACACGTGTTGCCCTTCGGAAGGATACCGTGCAAGTATTTCAGGTTAGCGTCAACGCTTATATCGCTCAATTTGTGTCTTGTCTTCATATGCAGAAAATCAAGCGATACTTTCAAGCAGGAAGCTTCTGGGTCGCAGCCTGGATACAACGGAGTATTTGAATCTTTCTCCAATTGCGCCAGCTTAGATTCCCTGTTAGCCGTCTTCTGAAGAAACAATTCTGTTAGATGAGGGTCCCGCACGACTGAAGTTAGCGGTGTCCGTGTGTCCTCCTCTTCTAGTACCTGATACGTCTCCAACGTATCCATAATTTCTGCTGTTCCATGCTTATATTATACCATTTGCTACATGTTTTTATATACACTTCATATCACTTTTATGCATTTTCTGGGACTAACCTATTAACAAGATGCCACAGTGCCAGTTCCCTGTTTTCTGCTGTTTTTGGTTTCAGAAAGTTACTTCTGGAAATATTCTCGGAATTGCACGAAACAAAAGGCCAAGTCCCTATTTTTCCAACACGTACACGGAGTCCGAAGGAGAGACGAAGACTCGCCACGAGGTGGCCAAACCATAGGCCGGCGCGGCAGGGGGCCCACCGCGCCGCCTGGTGGTTTGGGCCCCTCGGGGTCCGCCGACATCGCCCCTTCGCCTATTTATTCCCCGAGACGTGAAAATCCTAAAACACCGAGCCTTTCATCCAGAACATATTCACTGCTGTCGTGGGTTTGTCACGTCAGGTGTGATAGATGACTTCGTAGGTGTGGGATTACGCGAGTCAAGCATCTCCGAGCTTGGGATCACAGGAACAAAGATCAACACAGATTTACCCAGGTTCGGCCCCCTCAATGTGAGGTAAAAGACCTACTTCCTGCCTACCCTAGATTGGTATTGATATGATAATCGAGGTGTTACAATGGAGGCGATCCGATCTGGTACTCGCCGTATGAACTAGGGTTTAGGGCTTGATAGGTCGACCCGTTCTAAGTCCTGCGAGTCCTCTTTATATACACAGAGGCTCGCTAGGTTACAAAGGAAACCTTTCCCACAAGGAATATGTCCACAAAGGCCTACTCGGAGACTACTTGGTCTTCACGTCCTCCGGGATATGTCTTCTAGAACTTTCCCCTTATGGCGGTTCAATATTGGGCTTGCTCCCAAGTGGGCCTTTGTCCGTGCGAGTAAAGTAAGTCGCACTGGGCCGCGGGTTAATCCAGAAAGTATTCCCCCGACATTAGCCCCCAAGATTGGTTAGGACTTCACGGTGAGGATCCCCTGGTCACTTGAGGTAGTTGTTGAGCCGCATTGTGAGCGTTCTGACCAATCTCTGATTGATGCGATTCAGAGCCGCGACTTATCTGTGCGACTCATCCCCGCTTCTGGAGATATTCTGTTCCCTTTACTTGCGGACCGTTCCTTGTTTTGCGGGCACAAATTGTGCCGTTGGTTACGAGCGCAGATTGTGCCGTTAGTTACGGGCCCCTTCAGTTATAAGCTGCGGCCACCTAGGTCATTATCCATTTGCCCTTGCAATCTCCTCATCCCCAGCCGCGCCGTCTTCTTCCTCGACTCGAGCCTAGTTCTCCAATCCCATCTTCCCTCCGCAATGGCGCCCAAGGCAAGCCATCTGACGATAAGCGCAAGATCTCCTGCAACTGGGAAGGATCCTGGGTAACGAAGGAAACTCTTGTAGATCTGGCCGAAGCTGGCTTCTTGCCGCCGAAGGAGGATGGCGTCTGGCGGGCGTCGGCGATGAAATCGAGCCGCGCCCCAAGCCCAACGAGCTGGTGATGTTCGTGGAGCACGTGGAGCGTGGATTCACGCCACCAGGTTCTCCCTTCTTCCGCAATCTTGCAACGCCTAGGCCTCCGTCTTCACGACATCGGGCCCAACTCAATGCTCCAGGTGAGCAACTTTCATGTGTTGTGCGAGGACTATCTTGGCATAGCCCCCAACATCGATATGTGGCTGGCCTCTTTCACCTGCAACAGCCAACTTGTCTCCAAGGGTGGCGCCTATGTTCAGGTCGGCGCCATCTCTCTGCAACGTCATCGAAACTCTGTTCTTCCCAAACTGGCTCTGGCGAATCGACCCAGGGCTTGGCAAAAATCTTTCTTCTATTGCCAAGATACTTCACCGGAGGACGAAACTCGCCTTCCCTCCTGGTCCAACACCCTCTTCGTGCCTACCGAGGCACTGAAATCAAAACCCCGCGACTCGGCCATGCCCTTCATCAATGAGTCGCTGATCAAGGTCCGTGCCTTAATAGGTCATGGTCTTACTAGTCTTGATCTTCTCTCTTGCTGGACCAAATGGCGCATTCAGCCCGTGAGTCCACGACAACGATCCTTTCTTGAGTGCACAGGCACTTCTGCTGACGTTGATCGTATCAAGGCTTCGGACTGGAGGCCTGAGGATTGGGTAGAATTTGTCGACCGCGTGACTGAGGAGAAGGACATTTCCTTCGACAAGGTGGGGCTTGCCCCTTTTAGTGTTAACAACAAGCCTTTTGAGGTAACTCATCTTCTCTGTCTTTTTGTCTTCGTAGTTGAGTCGCATTCCTTTCTTGATACTGCAACTTATATCTTCCTGATCCAGGCTGATGAGAACTACTGGTCGCTACCTGCGACCGTCTCCGGCACTGCTGCTCCTAAGCGTGCCGCACGAAAGAAGTTGCTGCCCACTCTAGAGGGCAGCGAAACTGCTGATATCCCTTCTGTCGCCTCTGCGGCCTCAGAGGATGAAGAGACTGAGACTGAACTGGACGAGGATGACAGTCCAGTACCAGCCGCGAGCTCTGCTGCCGCGGCCGGACCAACTCCCCGCAGAGCCTCCAAGAGGCTATCTCGTGAGGAGCCAGAGGTTGATGCTCTGGAAAACCTGAGGCCACGAAGCGTCGCAAACCTGCTACGGGCGTGACCTCTTTCGCGGCCAAGCGTGTGTTCAAAGCCACCGTCTCGGCTGAAGAAGACATGGGTCCCCACTCTGGTAATTTCTGTTGTCTTGTCATCTTGAATGCTTTTTCTTTTTCCTCTACTGACACGCAAAACTTCTGCTCGTAGATTCTGGGACCCAAGGCCTGTCTTCACCGTCAAGCGGTGAGCTTATGGCCTTTGTGAAGATGGCTCCAGAGTTAGTGACTTTTCCCTGTGCTTATAATACTTTTATTCTGGCTTATGTGCTTCTTCTTCACACAATGCCCTTGCTTTTTGCAGAAGTGCGGCTAAACCCGCAGCTGAGCCTGGAATTGTTTCCGAAACCGCGGTTGAGCCGCGTTCTCCTCTTGCACTCATACCGCCATGGTAGAGGGCGTGGCCACCACTGATGACTTGGCCACGGTCCCTGTTCTTGACACAGCCACCCAAGAGGTGGCTCTGGAGGATAGAACGGATCCCCTTATGATCCAGGACGTGGAGAAGGTCAACCCCTCCTCCATAGATGTAATGGCCAAGGATGCTGATGCGCCAGTTATTGAGTCGCCAATTTTGCATACTGAGGTTGCTTTTTCCTCCTCCACAAGCCGCGCTGAGAGACTGTCAGAGGCTATCATTGCCTCAAATGACAAGCAAGCCATGGAGCTCCGCAAGGCACTGTCTGACTTGTCTGCGGCTTATAAGGTAAACTTCTATCTCCAGTTATCTGTCTCTAGCCCCCAAGGATCAAGTTTCTTCTTTGACTGTAAAGGGAGACTTGATGCTTCTCTTTTATCTGTTGATATATACTTACTAACTGATGCACCCTTCGTAGGAGGAACTAAGCTCCATAACGGCTGCCAAACTTGCCTTGGAAAAGCAGCTGGGGGATACTCCCTCTGAACTGGAAAGGCTGCGCGAGCTCCTTGGCCAGCGTGACGCTGAGCTGAAGAAAGGGAAACCAGGATGGGCGAGCTATCTGATGAAAGCTTCAAGTTATCTGAGCAAGTCAAAGCCACCGAGCTGCGGCTTAAAACTGTTGAAGAGAAGTTCCAAGAAAGGGTCCAGCAGCTGGACCTCCAAGTCAGTGCTCAGAAAGACGCCATTGCTGATGCCAATGAGGACGCAAGGCTTAAGGCTGTTTCCATTGGCGAGCTTGAGAAAAAGTTGAAGAAAGTTTCTGATGCCCATAACCTCGTCTACGCCAAAGTGTGCATCATGACTCAAGAGTTAACTGGTATGTGTTGCGACTCATATCTGCATCTGTTTTCTCTACTATCTTTGCCTGTATGTTAGAGCTGACGGAGACATGCCTCGATGTAGGTGAAGATGCCAAGAGCAGCGCAGCCGTACTCAAGAACAGCTGGAGTATATCCGCGATTTTTCGCGAAGAACTTGTGATGCCATGAAATCATTGTCTAAGTGCCTGCTGCCGACCAAGCCAGTCCCCGGTGATTCTGAAGGGCTGCTAAAAAGACTGCTTAGGGCACCTCAGTTCTTTTTGGACTGGAAGGAGTCCTCAGCTCGCACCGGCGCGGCTCATGCTCTTTCTTTGGCCAAGACATACTATCCTTCTTTTGATGCTGCCAAGGTTGCAAAAGGTAGGCCCTCGAAGAAGGTGGATGGCACCGAACTGACGGCCTCAGAATATGCGGCGACTTGGAAGGATATGCGCGGCCACGCGACTGAGCTGGTGGAGGGGATAGATCTTGCGACCTATATGGGCAAGTATAATGCAGATGGAAGCAGGTGGGAGAAGTTACCCGCTCCGTCATCCAGTGCGGTGATTCCGCAGGAAAAGAACCCCTCTCCAGGCGTATCCAGCTCTGCAGCCCCCAAGCCCGCGACTGAAGAGCCCTCCAGCGAGCCTGCGATTACTCCTTCTGGCAAGCTTGGTAAGCCGCCTGTTCCTCCTTCCCACCGGCCAAAAGCTGCGCACAAGTGAAGAAGAGAAAACAATGGTTTGGTGATCTTGGCCCTTAGCGGCCTGTAATAATTGTTAGAATTTATGTGTCATAAGACAATATTATGGTTTGCTTAAGTACTCTTAGCAGTACATGTTTCGACCAATAGGCTGGTCCTTATGATTTGTCTCGGTTTTTCCTCACTTAGGCCCTTGCGCGGCTCAGTATTTCCCAGGTAAAAAGTGCGTGTTCAGGGTCGTGAGCGGCCATGATAGGCAATCAAACTCGATTGACGCCGCACCCCCAGTACTTTGGCCGCATAGTGCAAGTCGCATCCAAGAGAGGTTGAGTATAATCACGATAAATGCCACTTGTTTGGCGATCCCAAGGAATAGGCCGCGCTAAAAAGCTGCCGCACCCCCAAGGGACCAATGATTAAAAAATAAAAGACTCATAGCTCAATTGGTAGTTTGAGATGCTTTATTTCAGAATCATTATATGATACATAGGGTCGGTCGCGCCTAGGTGGCGACCAGAAGTGATGCTTGGGTCGGTTGCGCCTAGGTGGCAACCAGAGATGTTACATGGGTCGGTCGCGCCTGAGTGGCGACCAGAATTGGGTCGATCGCGCCTAGGTGGCAATCAGAATTGTTACATTGGGTCGGTCGCGCCTGAGTGGCGACCAGAATGGGGTCGATCGCGCCTAGGTGGCGATCAGAATTGTTGCATTGGGTCGTCGCGCCTGAGTGGCGACCAGAATGGGGTCGATCGCGCCTAGGTGGCGATCAGAATTGTTGCATTGGGTCGGTCGCGCCTGAGTGGCGACCAGAATGGGGTCGATCGCGCCTAGGTGGCGATCAGAATTGTTGCATTGGGTCGGTCGCGCCTGAGTGGCGACCAGAATGGGTCGATCGCGCCTAGGTGGCGATCAGAAGTGAAGTTTTTTAGCCCTGAGTGGCTTACTTGATGATGTAAACTCTTAATAATTGCTGATGGCAACTCGCGATGCCTGGGATGTGTCTTTTATTGGCAATGGCTTGTAGCCTTTGACTTCCTTGCCTCCCTTGCGGCCGTAATCTGAAGTCGCAAGTCAGGCAAGTGCCTTTTAGCCTTCACGATGTCATCAAAATTCTCCTGCGACTCGCGCATGGGCGCGCTCTCTGCGATGCAAGCTGCTCTGGCTATGGCCTTGTCGCCCTCTTCGCATTCTTGAGCTATTCTTTTGTCGCCATTGATGGTGATGACTCCCCTAGGGCCTGGTATTTTAAGCTTTAGGTACACATAGCACGGCCTAGCCATAAACTTTGCGAATGCTTCTCTGCCAAACAGCGCATGATACGGGCTCTGGAAATCTACAACCTCGAACCAAATGTACTCGCTCCTGAAGTTGCTTTGTGTCCCAAAGGCGACCTCCAAGTTGATTCGCCCCAATGGCTGAGCTGATATGCCTGGCACAACACCGTGAAACGTTGTTCTTGATGGGTATAGCTGCTTTTCTTGGAGGTTCATTCTTTTGAAGGTTTCATAGTATAATATATTGATGCTGCTGCCTCCATCCATCAGTACTTTGCTCAACTTGTATCCTGCGACTTGAGGAGCAACCACCAGCGCGAGTTTTCCTTCTTCATTTATTTCTCCTGGGTGATCCTCGCGGCTCCAAACCACTGGCTGCTCGGACCACTTTAGCCACTGTGGGACGGCTGGTACTACGGCATTAACAGCCTGATTGCGTCGTCGCAGCTTTTGTTCCCTCCTTGAAGTATTCACCACAATGGTATGATACTGACCCAACTGTTTTGGGAATGTGGCTGATCTGGCTGCGGATTTGGGACGGCGTTGTTGCTGTTGTTGCCTCCGCCGTGTTTACCTTCCTCGTTGTTTTGATGATTGAAGTTTGTGCTGAGTGGCTGTCCATCCTTCCACTTTTTGTAATGATAACACTGTGCCTTCGTGTGGTTGGGTGGTTTCCCATCTTTTCCTATATGGATGTCGCAGGGGCGGTTGAAAACCTCTTCCAAATTAACTGGGTGAAAATTCCTTCCTCTGCTGCTGTTTGTTTGTAACGAGTATTCGTATTTGCGACTAACCCTGAGTTTCCTTCCTCGTTTTTGCGCTTGTTATAACTCGCATTGGCATTGCTAGCTTGCTGTTGTTGAGGCTTGCTACTGGCCTTCTTTCCCTTGCCAGTGTTTTCCTCTTCCTCCCCATCAGATGCGTCCCTGGTTTTATCCGAGCTAGCATATTTGTTGGCCGCCGCCATTACCTCGCTTAGGCTCTTGACTTTATCCTTCATGCGACCTAGTTTGTGGACTAGCGGCTCAAATTTGCAATTCTTCTCCATGACAAGGACTGCTGAACTGGGTGGTATGTTATCCGAGGAATGTATGATCTCGGCGACCCTTCTCATCCAGTGGCGACTCGACTCGCCTTCCTTCTGTACACAACGCTCAAGGTCCTCTATGCTGCAGAGTCGCTTGCATGTTCCTTGGAAATTCTTGATAAAAGCTTCCTTCATCTCATCCCAAGAGTTTATTG
Source organism: Poa pratensis (assembly GCA_947311845.1). Lineage (NCBI taxonomy): Eukaryota > Viridiplantae > Streptophyta > Magnoliopsida > Poales > Poaceae > Poa > Poa pratensis. The sequence goes on along the minus strand of CAMZMU010000052.1, from coordinate 138,195,842 downwards.
AGTTTGGTGGCAAATTCTGCAGCCATATGTGAGCTGCGCCTTCTAACATCATGTTTAGGTAACGTGCGCAGATCTCTTCGGATGCGTTTAGGATGCTCATGCCCATCTCGTAATTGTTGAGCCAAGTGACAGGGTCCATGCTTGCGTTGTAGTTGGCGACCTTGCGAGGTCCTTTAAAATCCGCAGGAAACGGTTCAGACCTGATTTTTTCGCTGAAGCAGACCGGGCCTTTGAGTCGCGACGATAGATTGGACGAAGCTGGTCTTCCTACTTGATTAGTCGCTGCGCGCGGCTACATAATCTCTACGGGTTGAACTTGCTGAGGTTGATTCTGAGCCGCAGGTTGATCTTCCCTTTGTCGCCTAGCCGAACTTGAAGTCGCAACGTGCGGCGACTCCGAGTGGATGCTTCTTTCTGCCGTCGCTCTGCTATTGTAAGGAGTGGAGTGCAGCCGCCCTGCGTGTTCGGACATGTTTGCCTGCTGTATTACTGCTGTGCTCAGCATCTCAATGGCGGTCTCGCCTCTCTGTCTATTGTGCGTTTCCTGCTGGTGCTAACCTGGCCAGGATGTTTGTAGCCGCAAAGAGTTCTCTACCGGGCTAACATAATGTCCTTGCGGTGTGTGGAACCTTTGAGGCTGCTGTGGCGACTGCTGAACAAAGGTTGGTTGTGGCAGTGGCGGGGGCATCATGGCCCTGTTGTTAGCCTGCACTATGGCCCTCGATCCAGATATCTCTGCTTCTCTTGGTGCTGCGAAGGATGGAACCGCTGGTACGATTGATGGTACAGCGATTGCTTGAACCGCTGGCAGGCTAACGGGGCCACGGGCCGCATAACCATGGCAGATGGTGCCACGTGTGCGGTACCGCGACTGAAGGTTGTGCGACCCCTGACCATGCGAGCGGGCGCTTGTGTTGGTGGCGACTGATGGGATCGCAATTGCTGGTTCAGGCGATTGGAACAACTCCGTAGGGTTTACTGTTCCTGGCTGCAGGCGACTTGCGTGGCGTCTGTGTGGCAAGGTAGCCTGTATTCCTTGCAGAGTATTGGTTTCCTCGATGAGTCGCAGTTGCTCTTGTTGGAGGCGCTGTTCCTCTCGCGCAGCCTGGCTCTCTCATCCGCGATTCTCTGGACTTCATCATATAGCCCGATCCTGGTAGCCTCCAGTTCTGTTACCCTAGCAGCCGCATTAACCGCAGATATCGGCGTATGCAGCACGCTTCCTTGTGGCGGTGTGACCGATGCATTGGGGGCTACCCTTGACCCTGATTCCGCAGGAGCGACTCCAGGTGGAGTTTCTCTGTTTGCGACTCCTGAGGCCGCGACTCCTGGCGTCATCGCGACGGATACCGCGACTCCAGATGCGTCTAGCGCGGCTTGTTCTGTTGCTTCCGGCGGTGTGGGGGCTAAGCTGCCTGGTGGCATGCCCAGCCCTTCGTCCGCTTCTGTGGTCCTGTAGACCCCTTCAACATGCCGATCTTCTACAGAGGGCGAGCCACTATCCACAGGGCCTTCGCATAGCCTTTCCTCAAGGACATACTCAATGGATTGGCCTTCTTCGTCTTCAAGAGGCAGCGACTCGTAGTTGATAGATTCTTCTTCTTGGTCCACTGTTACCGCGACTCCCTCCTCTGAGTCGCCATGTTGCGATGGATCCTCTGACTCGCCGCCAATGAAGCCGACAAAGACGTTGATGGACCCAAAGGGGATGACATGGCCGGTCTCCAAGTAATCTGCTTCCGGCCCCAGCTTGAATCGTCGATGAGGGGTGTGCCATCGACCGTGATGATACGGCCAACAACACATCTTCCGCTCCCTTCATGGATCCTGCGCGGAACGTGACGCTCTTGACCGCAGGCCCCACGGTGGGCGCCAACTGTCGTGGGTTTGTCACGTCAGGTGTCATAGATGACTTCGTAGGTGTGGGATTACGCGAGTCAAGCATCTCCGAGCTTGGGATCGCAGGAACAAAGATCAACACAGATTTACCCAGGTTCGGCCCCCTCAATGTGAGGTAAAAGACCTACTTCCTGCCTACCCTAGATTGGTATTGATATGATAATCGAGGTGTTACAATGGAGGCGATCCGATCTGGTACTCACCGTATGAACTAGGGTTTAGGGATTGATAGCTCGACCCGTTCTAAGTCCTGCGAGTCCTCTTTATATACACAGAGGCTCGCTAGGTTACAAAGGAAACTTTCCCCACAAGGAATATGTCCACAGAGGCCTACTCGGAGACTACTTGGTCTTCACGTCCTCCGGGATATGTCTTCTAGAACTTTCCCCTTATGGCGGTTCAATATTGGGCTTGCTCCCAAGTGGGCCTTTGTCCGTGCGAGTAAAGTAAGTCGCACTGGGCCGCGGGTTAATCCAGAAAGTATTCCCCCGACAGCTGCCGCCGCCGTCGTCAACCCTAACTCGGAGGGTTCTGAAGTTCTTCCCGGCACCCTGCCGGAGAGGGGAATCATCACCGGAGGGCTCTACATCGTCATGCCCGCCTCCGGAGTGATGCGTGAGTAGTTCATCCTTGGACTATGGGTCCATAGCAGTAGCTAGATGGTTGTCTTCTCCACTTGTGCCATCATGTTTAAATCTTGTGAGCTGCCTATCATGATCAAGATCATCTTATTGTAATGCTACATGTTGTGTTTGCTGGGATCTGACTTATATTGATACCTATGTGGAGATGAATATTATATTATCATGTCTATGTCATTTGTGATTTTGCATGCTCTCCGTTACTTGTTGAAGCCTTGGCCAAGTGAATACTTGTGATTCCAAGAGGGGGTATTTATGCATGATAGTTGGGTTCAACCTTTATTTAACCTGGGATAGTGACAGCAAGTTCTAAGGTTGTAGATGTGTTGTTGCCACTAGGGGTAAAACAGCAATGCTTTATTCAAGGATGAATGTATTGTTTACATTACGCACATTACTTAATGCAATTGTCTGTTGCTTGCAACTTAATACTGGAAGGGGTACGGATGTTAACCGGAAGGTGGACTATTTAGGCATAGATACATGCTGGATAGCGGTCTATGTACTTTGTCGTAATGCCCAAATGAATCTCATAGTAGACACCACAACTCGCACATGCATGTTATATGCACTTATCAATTGTCAATTGCCCAGCTGTAATTTGTTTACCCAGCATGTTAGTTATCTTATTGGAGAGACACCACTAGTGAACTGTGGACCCCGGTCCATTCTTTTACATCTGAAATACAATCTACTGCAATCATTGTTCTCTACTGTTTTATGCAAACAAACATCATCTTCCATACGATACGTTTAACCCTTTGTTTTCAGCAAGCCGGTGAGATTGACAACCTCACTGTTAAGTTGGGGCAAAAATTTGATTGTGTTGTGCAGGTTCCACGTTGGCACCGGAATCCCTGGTGTTGCGCCGCACTACACTCCTTCACCAACACCTTCGAAGCAACCTCGTTTTCCTACTGGTTCGATAAACCTTGGTTTCATACTGAGGGAAAACTTGCTGCTACACTCATCATACCTTCCTCTTGGGGTTCCCAACTGACGTGTGACGTTACACGCATCAAGCATAGTTTCTGGCGCTGTTGCCGGGGAGATATTCCCTCGTCAACTTAGCGCTAGCAGTACCACATGATCATCATCGTCTTCTTCTACTTCATCATGTTGCACGGGATCCGAATCAGGCTCTTCGTCTTCTGGCCCCTCGTTGTTATTGTCTTGCTGCCCTTGATCCTGATTATTTCCTTCCGGCGCACCATCATTTCCATATTGTTCATCATCTGTTAACCAACGAGTGTGGCCATCCATGAAACCACGGAAGAGCAGGTGTTCCAGCAAAGTTCCGGTAAATGGACTGATGCCGACCTCGAGTTTACATGCGCGACACGGACACTGTATATCTTTGCGCTTATTCTGCAGCATGTCTTCCGTCGCGTGTCTCAAGTATGTATTGATGACACGTTCACTCATAATAACCATTATCACCTGCACGTTGTATAATCAAGACAATAATTAAGCACCATTTAATATTTTATCGGGTTTCACGAAAAAATTCGCCATGACCTTCCTACAAATAGGACCCAAGGAGAGTGCCAACAGTTGCCGAAACGGAAAATGAATCAACATTCCGGCATGGTATTGGCACCCTCATTAATTTTCACACATCACAATACAAATTTATTCATCACAACTCAATTTCACACATTCCAATCCATTTTTCATCCAGCATTTCACATGGTTACGGCGGGCGCATTTATCCGACCAAATTAATTTTAAGAATGTGCTTTAACTTATATCGCTAAAAGATCACCTTAAGAAAGTTAAAACACACGTCAAAATAACCGCGAAAGTCGTCGGCCGAAGATGAAATCTAGATCTTGAGATATGAGTGACTTGAGTGGATTTCTTTTGGTCAAAGTAGGATGTGGGAGAGAGATCTAGTGGGATCTATCAACTAAATTACTTTTTGTTGGCTAAAAGTGATTAATTTCATGGGGGAAAGGAGCCACAAATGGGGAAAACTCGAGCTAAGAGAGAGAAGAGTGAAGTGCAATAAGTGAGCAAGGGTGGTAGGTGCGGCCGCACTTATGTTACTTTCCCAGGTTACCACCGGCGGACGATTCAGCGTGCCCGTCAGCGGTACTGAACGGACCGCTGGCCTACGGTGCAGTCCGCCCGCCAGCGGTACTGTCCCCATTTTTTTTCAGCCGAGCTCAGCCGCGGCAACTACTGCTGGTAGGCCCTGTCTTTCGTACGCCAACGGTACGTTTAGTACCTCTGGCGGGCATGATACGTGCCCGCCAGCGGTAGTTTGCCCCGCCTCCTCCCAGATTTCTGCTCCTATCGCGGGCGGGCAGTTTTTGTGTCCGCCAGCGGTACGTCCAGAACCAGTGGCGGACTCGAAAAAACCGCCCGCCGGCGGTCGTAGCGCTGGCGGACGAAAATGTTGTCCGCCAGTGGTATGCTGGTGGCTATAAGCCTTTTCCTACTAGTGTGGGCAAGCACATCCAAGTGGCCGAGACCACGCGAAGGCCAGCCGAAGCGAGACACACCGCCGTCGGCCCCAAGCTGGCCGCACCACCGCCACCAGACGCAACACCATCACCTCCGCAGCAACAAAAACCATTTTTTTATCTCCAAGATGACGTCTCCAAGGAGAATGTGTTGTATACACAACACCGTCATCCGACCCGGCAAGCGGGATCCTAGGTTTTCACCCGGAGACCAAAATGAAGGTGCTGGAGCTCCACAACAGCACATCCTCTAAGGAAAACGGCACAAAGGTGCCGCTGCCATCGGCACGACGAAGTCGTAGCGGGGCTCTCACCCGGAGCTAGAGCACAACTACAAAGATGGCAACGACCGCCGCAACCAGCCACACCTTGCGGAGCCTGCCGGCGGTCTCGGACATCAACACAGGCATCACCTCCACCAGGGCCACCGGACGCAACGTCAACCCCCGCACCCGCCGGGCACCATGCTTGCAAGGTCGGAAGGGCGCTGCACGAGGCCGGGATCCACCATGGACCACGGCCGGAGCTCTGCAGCACGCGGCGACACGCCCCACTTGCGCCACCGCATCGACTGCCGGAGGGCAGGAGAGCACTATCAAAGACGACGCGACATAGATGTGCCCGGTCCATTCTGGGCCTTGATAGGGCCCTGCAGGCCACAGCTTGCGGTGGTTCGCCAGGCAGGCAGGAGACAGCGGGGAACTCCACGAGCTGCGCCACTCGCCGCGGACCTCGCCGTCCGTACCTGTTGCTCGGAAGATCGAGCGGCCGAGCACCGGAGCCGCCCCGGCGTCCTCAGTCCACGGCGCGAGGCGGGCGCGACGAGGGACTCGTCGCCACCATGCCAGGAGCCCGCGAGCGCGAGGGACGCCGTCGCCGCACGGGGACGGGAAGACCGGCGCCGCAGCATCCTCCGAGATGCGGCGCGGGGCCACGGGCAGCAGATCCCCGCCGCCCCCTTCACCGGCGGCGCGCGGCGTGGCCGGCAGCCGCCTCCAGGACGGCGAGGGAGGGGGGCGAGGAGGAGAGGGTGGCGGCGGAGGTCTTTTTTTAGGGTTCCCCCCGAAGTAAGCCATTTGATTGGACCCTCTGACCTAAAACGTCATATGAAATGGCTTATTCGTGGGATTTTCAGCCCTCTTTGGTTGAGCTTAATTTTGATTGTGTAATCATAAAACTAACTAAATAGGTGCTTATATTTTGGCCATTTTCTTATAACACCCTGCAATAATTTTCATTCAAAAGACAATAGCCGAAAACGTTTTCCATTATATAAGTCAAAATCAAAAGCCAAAAATAAGCCCAAACCAATCAGGGAGCTGCAACCAATTAGTGTGATCTTGGAAAGATAATCATCACCGGATCAACGTGCACCGTCCCTGTACCGTACAGACCGTGAGTACCACGACACTCTACAGTTCTTGTATGTCTGAAGCAGGGTACCATTGGACCAGTTGACGTCGCGCGCTGACCCTACTAGCACAGAACTGTACCGCATCGGCGATACGTTTGCCGCCGGACCTTTTCCTACCCTGTTCACCGGACGATCCAAGGCAGGCCGACCCACCCGTGAGCACAACAGAGCTCGCCGCGCGTGACGGCTGACAGGTCAGCCACGGACGGCGTCGCATGCGCGTCCGTCAGCATGGAGGGGCCCTGGCCGGCGCACGTGTCCCCCCGGCCCTGCCTGGTCTCTCGCCACGGACCCTACGATCGACGAATCCTAGCTGGCACAGTATAGTTGTGGGACGACGACGCGAGGTGGCGGGGCCCTGCCGGAGATGGTGGATGGCCGACCAGGCCGCCCCGCCACTGCTGGCCGATGACCGGCAGGCTACCGTCCACCCTCCGCCTGCCCCGCCGGGGCGGTAGCCGACGAACCATATACGACCGTGCCCTGGGCAGGTCAACCCGCAACAGCACCAACTGACCCTTTTGGCCTTTTTTGCCACGCGCACCAAATACTGTTCCCCCTGGCAACATAGGCAACAATATTATACAAGGGCGTTGTACATTGTTATATGGTCATGTGCGTCGATAAGTCTTATCTAATCCACTAGCATACATGACATCTTTTTTTTCCTTGTAGTACTATATTGTTGGGAAATGGATGACTTATGCATACTGCACACCTACTGTGCCCTTTTAGAGACAGTCCAACATGGTATCTTATAGGCAGCCTTTTAAAAATGTTTTTATAAGCAACATAACACGGCTAAGGAAAGACATGGAAATCATGCTAGTATTCTCAATTCGGTCCAAAACAACATAGAAAAACAAAACGAAAAGTTAGACCAGCACACGACTTTAGCGTGACAGCTGTGTGCATGTAGCATTGTGTCATAACTAGGGGAGTGCGGGACGAAGCTTCCTGGAAACCTCCCAGACACGAAAAGGCCCAATCCGCGATTTTACTTGCTTAATAATAACTTCATTTTGTCACGTTACAAAACTGAAGTCCAATTTTCTTTGGAGTTCTAGCAGCAGTACTATTTTCCACCGGCCAAAAATATTTTTCATGGTTTATAATATATGCAATAGTTATTAGTTATTACTCCCCCAATAAAGTACGTCCTTGCCTGCATATGATAGGTTGCGTATAGTTGTGGTCAAAATCAAACATTGTAATATTAAATGCATATGATATTATGTAGACCTTTCATTATATATTTGGTCAAATTTTACAATGTTTGACGTTGATAAAAAAAATTGCAACATATGTTGGGGCAGGAGAGAGCATATTCGGGGTGTCACAATGCTATAAAAATTGTCTCCATAGTAAATTTACTTACTCGTTTTTCATCTCATGGCATAAGAAGTGCAAGCAACTTCTGCACAAAGTTATACCAACATGATTTTGCTATATTGCGATAAATTAAGAGTCCACAAAAAAAACTACAAAATTTTGGTGCCAAGTCATAAATGCACATACTCATTATCGAATAGAAACAAACCTAACGTAACAAACATACATCGAATAAGTACATCCACATATTAAATCAAAGAAGTAACCAATAACGGTTAATGTCTGATACCACAATCCATATTTTTGCAAACATTTGTCGATTCTCATGAAGAGAAGCGTAATAATATGTCTATCAATTAGAAAAAAAATATACGTGACATTTGCACATTTATCACATTAGAAAAAACATGCGAAGTTGACTTCCAATGTTGACCCTCATTGCCCAGGCATATGGCGTCCAAATCACTATGTTATTTAACGATCTATCAATATCACATCGGGAGATTACTTGCGAAAGCATGATTTTATGGATGACATATGAATTTTTATAAACCGTGACAAGAAAAATAAATGAACACGTGAGAACCGATCCTCATAGGTGGGATGGCTAGTACATGCGGGAGGTTCACAAATTGAACGTCATGTGTGTCTTTCAGTCTCAGCAAAACGGCTTATTCTTCAGGAGGAGGCGATATCCTAATCGATAACAAGTGGCACATTGTGGTTTCATCTACTCCGAGACTCTAGTCTTTCATAGATGAATATATATGTGCCGTCTATATGTACTCCACATTTATACAAAAAAATGTTGCAAAGACAGAAAATACAACCTATTCAGTAGCAAGTTTTAATCATATAACTCCAATAAAGTTGAGAGTATTTCTTTTTTACTTTGGAAAAAAGTAGAGTTTTACCCCCTCTTTCTCTTGTAGCGGGATGCACTCACAGCACAGACCACACCACAATCATCGATGGAAACGGCAGCCAACGACTCCTCTTCGCCCAACTTGTCCTCGGTCTCCTCCTCACCACAAGTGTCTGGATCAAGAGACGCAGACCCGTCACGCACACACCACCATGGCACCATCCCAGGCTTCCCAGCCCCGGCCGAGTCCACGATAAAACCCAAAAGATATCTCCACTCCCACCCCGTGTGCGCCACTGTCTCCGTGCCTCGTCTTCCCGTGCAAGCTTCTTCCCTCTCGCTCTCTCTCTCGTTCTCTCCTGTGGCTTTGGGGCGGCGGTTCTTCTCCTTGGCATGGTCGGACGGATGGAGCGGCAGACGGTGTCAACTTCCTCCGCGTCATGCTCCCCCTCCGCCCGCCTCCTCCTCGTCCTCCTCCGCCTGCGGCGGCCGGAAGCGCCCCGATATACTCAACATGATCCGGGTAATCAAGCTACCAATCACTTCCTTGGCTGTGCACCAAAAGCTTCTTCTTCCCTCTGTTTGCCGGTTACAGATTAAGTTTTTTGCTTTTATGCGCATGTAGTACTACTTCGTTACTGTTCTGATATTGATTGAATACAGAGGGCGTGATTAGTCGTTTAGCCGGACCGTTTGTGTTCATCTGCATGCGCGTGAATAAAACTCCCTCCGATTGCTCTATCGAAAAACCCAAAAAAGAACCTGATCGATCGATTAGGAAAACATACGAAAAAGGGGATTCTTGTTACCTTTTCTTCTTCCGCTACCACTATAAGAGGCAAATCATTTTTTCTCCAAGAATAAAAGGCAAATTAACACCAAAATGTTTTATAGTGGATTTAAAAAACCTAATGAGTGGATAAAGGCTAGGGTGCAACTTGTAACTTCAAGTCACAGGATTTTCAAAGCCTTTGGGTCCGCAGCTTTCCAAGGGAAGTTGGACTTTGCCATGCAGCAGCATCGCTGGCTGGCTCCCACCTTTTGACTTGGTACGCGCCACCACGCAAGTCATGCCAACCAGCCGTAAGCAACCTGTAGTGTGCCTTTTGGACCCTTGCACTGCCGCGTCTACTCTACTACTAGACCTATCACTGTCGTGGGCGGTAGCTGTAAGCAACCTGCGCCAAGCAATAGGCAATCAGGGAGCAATATTATTTGGTTTTCTTCGAGGAACTAGGAAGGCTAGTTGGTGTTTTTTAATTTTCTTTCAGTGGCGTTGGTTTATTGTGTTGAAAGATTCCGACAGGACAAGTTGGTAATTCTGAACTTTGAAAATGGTGAATTTGTTAACCGCCAAAAAAATGGTGAATTTGTTAGGTTACTGCAATTCTCAGCAGGTTCATGAACATGGAGCTTTGTTGTGAATTTTAAGATTTCCTACTGTGAGTTTGAGACAGGGCCGGGATTGTTCTCGTGTTGTTAAAGGTTCGGGATATATGACACTTTTTTCAACTTAGAAGCCTGCGGTATTTCTATCGCTGCTCTGTCAAAACCACTTCACTGATTCAGTCCGACATTTACGGATACAAAAGTCTTAGTGTTATTTGAATAACGAAAATTGTCCCTATGAGATACTCTCACTTGATAGGCTAGGCGTGAGTACTACTCTTATTGTTGCGAGAGGACTCTCAAGGTTGCAGTGTTTGGCTTGGCTGGGTATAAGTTGTTTCCGACGGCCTTGGTCCTAGGGACTCTTCTATCTGGTTCAGATGATGTGCCTTGAGTTGAGTGCTAGTAGTTTGTGTGTGGTTTTCACCGGTTTTCCTTAATAAACCGCGTGTTGTTTGGTTTTTGGGTCCGGTTTCCTGACTTAACTGGATCATTTCTTCTTTTTATATGCAATGCGGGAGCTCCCCACCATAGGTTTCAAAAAAAAGAAGATATGCTACCAGTAAAACCTTTCCTGTATAGTAGTAGAACTTCTCTTCTGCCTTTTCAGCGATTCCCTGTTCTATTTTGTGGTATCAGTGATTCATTTCCATGGGGTTGACCTTTGCATTTCCTCTTGATGGTTCTATTTTTGGTTTGTGCTGAATATTTAGTTGGCTGTCCCCGAAGGGACTGGTTAGTACTGAATATTAATATACTGACATTATGTTTTTAATCTATGTATGGCTTTACAGAATGCAGCATGTCTTCATTCGTCATCCACCGATACCGGCAAGGGGCGGAGTAAGCTGTCAAGCAACAAAGTGACGCATGGATTCCACTTGGTGGAAGGAAAATCTGGCCATGACATGGAGGACTACCATGTAGCCGAGTACAAGTGTGAAAAGAACCACGAGCTTGGCCTCTTCGCCATTTTCGACGGCCATTTGGGTGATTGTGTGCCGAGTTACTTGCGAGCTAACCTTTTTGCAACATACTAAAAGAGGTATTTTTTGTTTTTGGTCAGTGTTTGCAAAATCAGGATTATGCTTTACCATTGCTATCTATATCTTCGAATGCCTATGGATTTAACTAATTTACATGCAATCAGTTAATTGGTCAAATACACAACAATTTCACATCGATTAAATTTGGCCTTACGGCTATTGTGACCAGTTGAATGTTGCATATTCCATTAGAAAAGTTATTACATGCGCCTTACACCCTTTATTCACAGAGTAGAGATCTCCACTCAATGTGCGGGGTATCCTTCAATGTTCAACCTTTCTTATTTTACCTTATGATTATGAATGTATTGTTTTCCTTATAATTTTCCCTTCTCTCATTGGTGCAGCCTCTCTTCTGGGCTAACCCTCACGAAGCAATAAAAAATGCCTATGACTCTACAAATAAATACATCCTAGAAAATGCCAAGCAACTTGGACCTGGCGGTTCCACAGCAGTTACTGCTATCGTAGTTGATGGCAAGGATATGTGGATAGCAAATGTAGGTGACTCAAGGGCTGTTGTATGTGAACGAGGTGCTGCTAATCAGATCACAGTGGACCATGAACCTCATACGACTAATGAAAGGCAGAGGATTGAGCAGCAGGGTGGCTTTGTCACAACATTTCCTGGTAAGATTTTTATTGTGCTCACTTCATTTCTCTCTTTATTTTAGTTTCACATCATTGTTCTAAGTAAAACAAGGTATAAATGTATGCATGCCTTTGCTTAATTATATTTTATGGACTTAAACAGGTGATGTCCCTCGAGTAAATGGTCAACTTGCTGTCGCGAGAGCCTTCGGTGACCATAGCCTCAAGACGCAATTGAGTTCAGAACCGGATGTTAGACATGTACCTATAGACTCAAGTATAGAATTCGTCATACTTGCCAGTGATGGGTTATGGAAGGTTTGTACCCGCTTATCATTTTAATGCATTAATCTTCGTTCTCTTCATGCTTACAGCAGAAATTTTTAAAAATCCTGAAAGATGTTCGCACATCCACCTCATTAATCTTCTCTTTTCAGTATGTTTTGCCATTGCTTGTTTTCTCTTGTTTTTCACCCTGCTGTGATTTTTAAAATTATTTGGTTAGAGTTGTACAGGTTTCAGTTTCTTGTTCATCATTTATCTTATAATAACTGCATGCTCTGCTTCCAGGATCACCCCTCTCTATTTATGACAGCTCTGTTGTGTATGTTTCTAAATCTATGCCTTTGCTGAATTACTTCAGGTGATGAAGAACCAGGAAGCCGTGGATCTCGTGAAGTCGACAAAGGACCCCCAAGCAGCAGCGAAGCGGCTGACGACCGAAGCGCTCGCGAGAAAGAGCAAGGACGACATCTCCTGCATTGTCATCCGTTTCCGCTGCTGAATCGGTCACATTTCTCCACGGCGTACCGCATGCACAGATCTGCAGTCATTCTGCTGAATCCGATTCCGTGCCTGTTGATATGCATCTCGCTATTCCGATCGAGTCTCTGTAGTGGCTGTTGTTGTTTGTACGTATTGTAGGCGTCATTAATTGAGCAAGCTTGAGGAGATTAGAACATTGCCAGGGACGATGTTAGAGTTGAGGCATGGGGCTAGTAGTTTGTGGCTGATTTGTGCATGGTGGCTCATTCATCTGTGCATATATGATATATACACCAGCATAAGATCCCCGCCAATCTGTGGAACATCTCTCTGTGTACTTGACTGATTGTGATGGTAAATTGGTAATGTACCGATGATGTTAAGGTTTCTCATTGGATTTCTGTAAAACAATGTTCAAAAAACCCAAATGGCAGCATGTTGGCAAAATTTTAATATTTTTATAATATGAGTCAACTGAATGATGCGTTCCAGTGTCCCAAACTTATTCCCATCTGCTGCGCTGATTTAGAGGACTGTCTATTTGCCATAGCCCGCTATCTAAAACATGGTTTTAAAGTACTTTCCTCCAGAGCCCTAGCTTAATTCCCTTCAGTTGCGTCAGCAGATCAAATGTTCTTTCCTTGGTTATATACCCCTGGGAGCCTCCATAAAATGTTTACTTGATCTTGCCATACTTCCTGCTTATCCGGGATACAGTTTGTGAAGTCCTGCTGTTGTTGGGGTATCCAGTGCTCATGAAAGGCCATCCAACGTTAGTGTTCACGAAAAAATATGCCAAAAGTAGTTAAGAAAGTTATGAGCAACGCCATCAGGATTACAATGCAAGACATTGTGGACCGAGGCTTAGCCCGGTGGTAAGGTGCATGCTGATATGCCCTGCCCGCCCGAGTTCGAGCGTCCGTGCTCGCGCTCGGTGCGTACGCACACTTACTTTCTATCAAAAATAGCGCTGCTGGGATGTCTTCCTAGTACGGCCAATCATTTTTTTTACAATGCAAGACATTTTGTTCATCCTTGATAGATAATTGTGTTTCTTCTTCTAAGCTTGAGTACGTCCTAGTGTGAGTGAGATCAGCAATAATGTTATAGCCAGGCAGCCTTACCGTGAGTGAGATCATTTTACGTTGTTGAACTGTGTTGCGTTAAATTTATCATATATTTTGATGGTAAAACTGTTATGACCGGGGTCACTTATACCCGGAGGAGGCCCAATGGGCAGGTCTAGTTAGGGGCTTGGCCCACAAGTTATCTTAATTTCATTATATAAACAGATGTAAACACTCCGTGAAAGGAAGCAATAAGAATATTCTGTTGCCCGGCTCCCAGAGGAGCCGGAATCCCAACCCTAGCCGCCGCCTCCTCTTCCTGCGCCACCTCCTCCCTCTCGCACGACGGCGCCCACCCGCCGGCGACCGTGAGCTCGTCCGCACGCATCGCCATCCTTCCCCTACAACCTCCGCCCTAGACCCGATAGAACCCTAGCTCCTAACACCTTGGTATCAGATTGCTCTTGTTCGATCATGTCTTCATCGTCGGCCACCACCTCCACCTCGCTGCCCATCCCCACCACCTCCACCTCGCCGGCCTTCACTGCGGTCGTAGCCACCATGCCGGCTTCCTCCCCAGCGTCGGTCGCCGTCGTCTATACTCCCGCGGAGATGAGCGGGGTCCTCAACAACCTCGTCACCGCGGTCCAGGGGATCCGACAGTACTTGATCGGCCCCTACGGGCCGCCGCAACCGCCATCCCCGGTCCGCCGGCCCTGCCGTGGTCCTCGCCGATCTCGACGGCCACCGCCCACGTCTTCCCTGCCGTGGCAACCGTGGCAGCCGCCGCTCAGCGCCGGACCGGTTTCGCCCACACCGGGAGGCGTCCCAATCCACCAGGTCCGCTTCCCACTATCGACATCACCGCTGCCGGCCTGGCTATCCGGGTCGTCGCCATCGCGGTCTACACTATGGCCGGAGAACCACCGGCGCCCACCCTAACGTCCGGCGCCAAGTCGAGTTTCGCGGGTCTACACGCGGGCTACGTCGAGCCATCCGGCCATGGCGGCCATACACAGCCGCCGCCACGGTTCGCCAAGATCGACTTCGCACCTACGACGGTACGGAGGACCCTCTCAACTGGCTCAACCAGTGCGAGCAGTTTTCCGCGGACAGGCACCCTCGCATCGGACCGCACCTGGCTCGCCTCTTATCACCTCCGGGGCGCCGCACAGACGTGGTACTACGCCCTCGAGCAGGACGAGGGTGGCATGCCCCCTTGGGAGCGCTTTCACGAGCTCTGCCTCCTTTGTTTCGGGCCGCCGATCCGCGGGAGCCGACTGGCCGAGCTCGGCCGCCTTCCCTTCACTCCACGGTACAGGACTTCGCCGACCGTTTCCAGGCCCTCGCATGACACGCGCCTGGTGTGACAGGGCAGCAGCGGGCCGAGCTCTTCGTTGGCGGTCTTCCGGATCACATCCGGTTGGACGTGGAGCTTCAGGGTCCCCAGGACCTCCAGACGGCTATGCACTACGCCCGCGCCTACGAGCGTCGTGCGCAGGCGTTGCAGGCGCCGCCGGGCCGAGGGGGCCGCTAGCCCATCAGGCCACCCCGACCGTACCCGTGCCCGGCCGGCAGACTCCGGCCACCCCAGCAGCCACCGCTCCGGCCGCCACGCGGACTTTCCGTCGGCTCACCCCGGCCGAGCAGCTCGAGCGCCGTCGCCAAGGACTTTGCTTTAACTGCGACGAGCCCTACGTGCCCGGTCACGTCTGCCCGCGCCTCTTCTACTTGGAGACGGTCGACTACGTCGAGGAGGACGCACCAGCCGATGGGCTCGGCGCGCTGCCCCCACCAGCGGCTGCGGAGACCGCCCCGCGACCGCTAATGCGACAGCGTTCGTGGTTTCACTCCATGCGCTTGCGGGTATCCGTGACGAGCGTACTATGCTCTTGCCGGTGACGATTCACGGCCAGCGTCTGGTGGCCCTCCTGGACACGGGCTCCACGCATAACTTCCTGCCCGAGGCTACCATGCGCCGCTTAGCCCTTCAGCCGACGGGCGGGGAGCACCTTCGGGTCACGGTGGCGAATGGCGACCACCTCCGGTGCCATGGGCTGGCACGGGACGTGCCCATCACCATCGGCGACGAGCACTTCACCATCACGTGCACCGGCATCGACTTGGGCTGCTTCGACTTCATCCTCGGCGTCGACTTCTTGCGGACCCTCGGTCCCATCCTCTGGGATTTTGACACCTTGACGATGACCTTCTGGCGTCTGGGTCGCCGCATCCGGTGGGAGGGCATCGGGGGCGCCTCTCCGGCGAACCCGCAGCTTCAGCTTGCGCGACCGCCACCGAGTCCGAGCGCCCACTGTTGGATCACCTCCTGCAGCAGCACGGCGACCTCTTCGACGAGCCTCAGGGCCTTCCGCCCGTCCGGGTGTATGATCACCGCATCCATCTCTTGCCGGACACGGCGCCAGTTGCAGTGCGGCCCTACCGCTACCCCCAGCTGCAGAAGGACGAGCTGGAGCGGCAGTGCGCGCTCATGCTCGCCGCGGGCATCATCCGCATCTCCACGTCACCGTTCTCGGCGCCGGTCCTCCTCGTCCGCAAGTCGGACGGCACGTGGCGCTTCTGCATCGACTACCGCGCCCTTAATGCCATGACGCTCAAGGACAAGTTCCCTATTCCGGTGGTCGACGAGCTCTTCGACGAGCTACATGGGGCGCGCTTCTTCACCAAGCTCGACTTACGGTCGGGCTACCACCAGGTGCGGATGCATCCGGATGATGTCGCCAAGACGGCGTTTCGGACTCATCATGGCCACTTCGAGTTCTTGGTGATGCCTTTTGGCCTCTCCAACGCCCGGCGACCTTTCAGGCTCTGATGAACGACGTCCTCCGGCCGTACCTGCGACGGTTTGTGCTTGTTTTCTTTGATGACATTCTTATCTACAGCACCTCGTGGGCGGAGCACCTTCAGCACATCGCCATCGTCTTTAACGAGCTTCGAGCGCATCATCTTCACCTTAAGCGCTCGAAGTGCTCGTTCGGGACGTCTTCGGTCGCCTACCTCGGCCACGTCATCTCGGCCGAGGGGGTGGCTATGGATGCCGACAAGGTGGCGGCCGTCGCGGCTTGGCCGACGCCGCACTCGCCGCGGGCCCTTCGCGGTTTCCTGGGGCTCGCGGGGTACTACCGGAAATTTATCCGGGAGTTCGGCCTCATCGCGGCCCCGCTCACGCGCCTTCTGCGTCGCGACGCCTTTGCCTGGGATGATGAGGCCACAGCGGCATTCGAGGCTTGAAGGGGGCCCTCACGACGGGACCCATTCTTCAGATGCCGGACTTCGACCGCCTATTCATCGTGGACTGCGACGCCTCCGGTGTGGGGTTGGGCGCCGTCCTTCATCAGGGCGACGAGCCGCTCGCCTTCTTCAGCAGACCCTTCGCAACGCGGCATCTTAAGCTCGCGGCTTACGAGCAGGAGCTCATTGGCTTGGTGCAGGCGGTGCGCCACTGGTGGCCCTATCTTTGGGGCCGGTCGTTCCGGATTCGCACGGATCACTACAGCCTCAAGTTCTTATTGGACCAGAGGCTGTCGACGGTGCCGCAGCATCAGTGGATCAGCAAGCTCTTTGGCTTCGACTTCACCGTCGAGTACCGTCCGGGTCGCCTTAACACCGTGGCCGACGCCCTGTCTCACCGCGACGCCCCCACGACGCAGCCGTCAGCGATTCCTAGGGGGTGGCGCTCTGCATCCGCTCAGGGCCCACGTTCGCCCTCTTCGCCGACATCCGTCAGGCCACCACAGCCGCACCAGACGCTCAGCTCCTTCGGCAGCAACTTGCTGCTGGAGACCTGGAGGAGCCATGGCGCCTGGCAGATGGCTTGCTCCTGCATGGGCGCCAGGTCTTCGTGCCGGACCACGACGACCTCCGTCGCCAGGTGCTGCTGATGGCACACTCGGCGGGACATGAGGGTGTGCAGAAGACCCTCCATCGTCTCCGCGCCGACTTCTACATCCCTGGTGATCGGGCCCTGGTCCGGGACTGGGTGCGGTCTTGTGTGATGTGCCAGCGTAACAAGATGGAGACGCTACGGCCGGCCGGTATGTTGCAGCCTTTGGAGGTGCCTTCTCAGGTCTGGGCCGATATCTCCATGGACTTCATCGAGGGCCTCCCCAAGGTGGGCGGCAAGTCCGTCATCCTCACGGTGGTCGACCGCTTCTCCAAGTATGTTAACTTCATCGCGCTCGGCCATCCTTACACTGCCGCGTCCGTGGCCCGTGCCTTCTTCGACAGCATCGTCCGCCTCCACGAGTTTCCCTCGTCGATCGTCAGCGATCGGAACCCAGTGTTCACGGGGCATGTTTGGCGCGATCTCTTCCAGATGGCGGGGGTGAAACTGCGGTTCAGCACGGCTTTCCACCCTCAGACGGACGGCCAATCGGAGGTGGTCAACAAGGTGATTGCCATGTATTTGCGTTGTGTCACGGGTTATCGTCCTCGCGCTTGGGTGTATTGGCTCGCGTGGGCGGAGTACTGCTACAACACCTCCTACCACTCCGCCCTGCGCGCCACGCCATTTGAGGTGGTCTACGGCCGTCCCCCTCCGCCCATACTGCCGGTTGACCCGGCAACAGCTCGGACGGAAGCAGCATGAGAGCTTGTTCGCAGCCGCGACGAGATGCTTGCGGAGGTGCGACAACGCCTCCTTCAGGCCCAACAGCTAGCCAAGCACTACTACGACGGCCACCATCGCGAGGCGGAGTACGCGGTGGGCGATTGGGTGTGGTTGCGCCTTCTTCACCGCTCTACTCAGTCCCTGGACCCGCGTGCGAAGCGCAAGCTGGGCCCTCGCTACGCCGGGCCATTCGCCATCCTGGAGCGCGTCGGGACGCTGGCCCACCGCCTTCAGCTTCCGGCCGGGGCTCGCATCCACGACGTATTTCATGTGGGGCTGCTGAAGCCCTACCGTGGGGAGACACCAGCGGCGACGCCAGCGCTTCCTCCGACCTCCGATAGGCGTCTTCTTCCGAGTCCGGCGAAGGTGTTGCGGGCTCAGCTACGTCGCGGAACGTGGTACTTGTTGATTCAGTGGGAGGGTCTTCCGGAGGAGGAGGCCACTTGGGAGCAGCGTGACGAGTTCAGCCAACACTACCCAGACTACCAGCTCGAGGACGAGTTGTTTGCGCAGGCGGGGAGAGATGTTATGACCGGGGTCACTTATACCCGGAGGAGGCCCAATGGGCAGGTCTAGTTAGGGGCTTGGCCCACAAGTTATCTTAATTTCATTATATAAACATATGTAAACACTCCGTGAAAGGAAGCAATAAGAATATTCTGTTGCCCGGCTCCCAGAGGAGCCGGAATCCCAACCCTAGCCGCCGCCTCCTCTTCCTGCGCCGCCTCCTCCCTCTCGCACGACGGCGCCCAGCCGCCGGCGACCGCGATCTCGTTCGCATGCATCGCCATCCTTCCCCTACAACCTCCGCCCTAGACCCGGTAGAACCCTAGCTCCTAACAAAAACCCAGCAGAAGAGTAGTTTGAATTCGATGGGGCACACGGCATTGTGACAATCCACCGCATGCCTCAGACAAACAACCTGCGGAGATTATTTTATAATCTGCGATTGAGAAATAGCGCCACAAAAGAAGAGGAAATAAGACTAGTCAGGGGGAGCCTAATTATCGTTAGAACGTCAACTCCAAATATCAAAGTAACAAACTATATGATTTTTCACCAATTCTGCTATTCTATCACCCACTTATGTACATCGATCGATAGTAGCAAGCTAACTAATGAACATAAACAAATGATACTTTAGCACCAACCACATTTTCAATTACCACTAAATTTACATACAAAAGGCTTTGTGTTGCAGTATTGCATGGCACTTGCATACTCTCCAAAAGAAAAGTTACCACCAACGACGTAGTTGGTGATGTCACAGGTGCTCCACGTACATACAGTACATTTCGAATATTACCAGTCCATCGCCCTTCACCCAAAGACATAACTATTATCCAGGGATTTGAAAATAGAGTGCCCTTCCTCCATCACCTTCACCAGCTC
Organism: Poa pratensis; assembly: GCA_947311845.1. Taxonomy (NCBI): domain Eukaryota; kingdom Viridiplantae; phylum Streptophyta; class Magnoliopsida; order Poales; family Poaceae; genus Poa; species Poa pratensis. Next base: position 138,176,343 of record CAMZMU010000052.1, on the reverse strand, counting down.
CGGCGACGCGTGCACGTACACCACCCAGTCCCCGTCCCCACGCGCGCTCGGCATTGGCATGACGTATGCTGCACCGGCCGGCCATGGGAAATGGTAAGATGCGAATGCCGGCACGCCCGTCCCGAAGTCGGCCTCGCTGACAGGGAAACCCATCCCCGATGACACGATGCACGACGTAGCCTCGGCGCCGCCTGTACCGCCCAGGTACGCTCTGGCCGCGGCCGGCTTGGGCCGCAGCGCCTCCACCCAATCGATCAGTCCCCGGAAGTGCTCGCCTGTCGCGGCCTCCCGCACCCACCGGTGCACGTCGTTCGCCACGTCTGCGAGCGCCATGCGGCGGTGGAGGTCGCCGGCGCTGATGACGCCATAGGTTATGGTCAGGACATTACCAAAGTAGGCCTCCATAGCACTATCTGCATCTGGAGACATGCGGGTGCGCCCATCGACGACCATGCCCATGCAGCATAAGCTCTGGCGCTTGGAGGCCGCCCTGGCGGAGAGCTGCCACAGGTAGGCCGTGAAAGACTCGAGCTTTGTGAGCCCAGGACCGGCCCTGGCCTGCAGTGCCTTGACGTCACCGGCGGCGATGTGATAGATGCGGTTGACGGCGGTTGCGACGACGGAGGATGGAGGGGGCGGCGGTGCGCAGCTAAGAGGGGAGAAGAGGCGATCGATGAGGGCGTCGGTGGAGTGTGTGCGCGGCGACGGGTCACGCGGAGCGACAAGGGAGCGGCGAAAGCACGGAGCAGGAGCGGCGGAGCCACCGCGGGTTGCCGTGGCCCAGGCGACGAGGAACATGTTGAAGGAGTAAGCGTCGCAGACGCGGTGGTCGAAAGTGCAGCCGACAACAACGCCACCACACTTAAACTTTGTGACCTGCATAAATGAGTTTGAGTAAGTATCCTACGGTAGGCTATCAAGAAATGACTCTGTGCATTTAGGTTAGAATCACCCTTGCGTCTCAAAATGAAATTCTAATCATCAATGATTTGTTCTCCATTCAGTTATCTGATCAATTATTTCCTTGAAAAAAAATGCGTTTTTACGGTCAGTACTTCAGTTCTTTAGATCTTGTTTGGTCAGTACATGATGTTGATGTATAGTTCCTTAACATACTACCTGAACACATATCACGCCGGCTTTTTTGGCGGGAACAAGCTTCGCCACGCCCTCGTCCACCATGCCCAGCCGGAGCTCCCGCAGAAGGGCATCGCCGGCGCTTGCCTCCGTAAAGTCGACGCCCCGGCCGCTGCACAGGATCTCAGGCTCGCCGTCGGCGTTGGCCACGACCTCCCCGGCGAGCGGGTAGTACGCGATCAGCACTTTGGCCAGCGCCTCCTTGAGCGCTGCTGCGGTGGGCGCAGGGTGGAGGTAGCAGAAGAAGACGCCGACGTCAATGGGCGGCAGGAGAAGGTCCAGATTAGACAGCGGCAGGCGGTGCTCCTGCAGCGGCAGCGCCGGTGGCACCGTCGTTGTGTCTGACTTGAGGATTGTCACGCCGACACCGTGCAGTACTTCGGTGGTTTCCTTCACCATGCTGGCGTGTTTTTACCGCGTCTGTTTGCAGTCGTGTTATACGTATCACACTCTGGGAGAGCAAGAGATGGAGTGGAACTTGCGAATTTGGTGCTATTTAAAGAGATGAGGGTTAGGTAGACTGATTAAGAGTTAAAGAGTGCGAAGTACTCTTCGCTCAAACAGTATGCACCGGTAATGCGAGGTTAACTTATGATATGTAGCACTTCTTCGGGAACTTTTCTCCTTTCTAATAGTTTCATGTTCATTTGGCTGCCCTCCCATTTCTTGAAATCTGGGTTTGGTGATATTTGTCTGGTTTGGTTTGGCGTTTCTGTCTTTGGTGAGAAATCGGTGCTTCTATGTAATAGTCTTATAAAATAAAGAAGAAAATAACATATTAATGAGGCTTAATAAGATAAAAGCCGCCCCTTCTGTCCCCTTCCCTGATCCCCTCAAACCCTAGCAGCTGGTCAACCGTCTCCAACTCCTCGCCACCGCTATTGTCGGTCTCTTCTGCGGTGGCGGTGAGCTCACACGAAAGGTGCCGAGGAACTCATCTGCTAAACGTGGTGGCCGTATCAGCTATCAGGAGTTGGGACTTTAGGACGTCGTGTCCTTGCATCGATCAGGCCTTCGGTGATGCGTAGTGGCGAATGACTCTTTGCGGTGTACCAGTGGCGGCGGTTGACTGAGGCTTCACCGTATGGGCCGGACGACACGGCGACATATCTAAATTTATGTCGATAGAATGTGTGTAGACTTTTGATGCCCATATCAATAGTTTAGCGTGTATTTACCTTTCAACATTTTCTTATCTGAAAAGGTACGACACAACAAGATATCAAGTAGTGCAATTAGTTTTTGCAGGATTAGTAACAACTATAAATAGGGTGGTGTAGCGATGAAGGAAAGTCAATCGTTGGGTAAATGATGGCGATTATCAGATTCAGAGTTTAGTGTACAAATATGTTATATGGCGAATCTATTGATATTGAATTGCTACGGTAAGTGTTTTTTTCCTATAACACTGATCAAATTTAAAGTACATTGACTTTAAAATTATAAGGCTCGCTTGGTCATTGGAACGGATGGCCGGGTAGCAAGTCACAGTGAGACATCGTGCACTCTTCTGGGGAAAAGGCTGATCAAGTACGTAAGGTAGTTGGGCTAGCACTAAACCTAAATCATGGCTACGTTTACAAACGAGACTCCGCTGCGTCAAATCGGGACCTCGGATCCGGATAGCAGGATAGGTGAAACGATCAAAGCGTACTGGCCGACCAACCACTCGATCGGTGGAGGATCGATACAGAGTCAGCACGGTTCACTTGCAATTGGTCACTCGATCGCAGAAAAGTAAGTACTGCCTCCGGTCAGTTTTTTTTAGAAAAAGAGAGTCCCAGCCTCTGCATCGATTGATGCATACGGCTCTTTATTGCAGCGTCAAGAGATATTTAAAGTTTACATTTCAAATAAAAGTTCAAGAAAAAGGAAATACAATCTTTAAAACTAAATGACAGCCTCCGGTCAGTGTTGTGACGGTTACTAAAATTTGAACGTGGTCATTCATTTGCAGAGTCACTTTTTTCTGAGCTCGGAGGTAGTACCAATATTATTCTCAACAGTTTCTCTTCTAGTAACAAAAGGTGCACATGACAGTAGTGACACACTCAATTGGAGGCGCTCACGCGGGGTAGAAACTAATTAGACCATAGATTTTACATAGGTCACGTATATTACTACCGGAAAACGGGTTGCCGAGTGCCCCATGGTTTGTCGAGCGCAATTTATACGCACCAATAGAACACTCAGACACAAGAAGGAAGGCACTCGACAAATAACGTGTACATCGACAGTTTTCCGCCACACTCGGACAACAGAAGACATTCATCCGACCGGCATTCTCCAGCATCAACCCATCATCTGTCTCAGAATTATTGCACCACAAAGATGCCCATCGGCAAGCCCACACAGGCCTAGGTCTGTCACGACTGGCCTACGCCAAAACACACACACCGCACACGCCAAGCGGCGAAAGGCTGCCACGCATGGAATGCATCACGACTAACACTATGCATATTATGCATAGGATTAAGTATAGTTTTCAGCTTGAAATGTCACCTTTGCGACACATTTCATACTGAATTTTAAAACCAGATAATTTCAACCTCAAAGTTTACAAATCCGAACCAAAAAAAACCCGACCTGGTTTTGGTAGGTTTGACCTGTTTTGAGGGGTGACTTGTTGCTGACTTGGCACTAACGTGGTGCCGGCCATCAGTTAACAGTTGATGAAATAAGATAACTTTATTTTTAATCTCACATCCTAATGACCCCCCACAACACACTGTCGTTTGTCTTTTTTGTGCATCCCAAATACAATGAATTTAGTGTTGAAAATTTGCACGATTGTAGATCTCAATGTTAAAATAGGTCTAGAGTCCTGTCGTATACATGTACGTATTATACGTATTGTAACCCAATTGTAATTGTGAGCTGATCATGCAATATAAAGGAAGAACGTGGTGAGGCTTTGACCCCACGGAACCCTAAACTTCAAACTTGGTATCAGAGCCGAGAGCTCTTCCTACCCTAGCCGCCGCCACATCTTTCCGCCGCCGCCGCGTTTCTCGCCGCCGCCGCGATGTCGTTCACCTCTTCCGCTCTCACGATCGCCGTGTCTCCTTCCACCCCCGCTGCGCCCACCATCGCACCACCTTCGGCCTCGGCGGCCGTCCCAGTTGTTCCGCCCATCGCGGTCCGTCTGGACCGCAGCAACTACATCCTATGGAGGGCACTTGCCCTCCCCAACTTCGCCGGAGCGCGCCTCCACGGTTTCCTCGACGGCTCGGCGAAGGCGCCGGATCAGACCGTGACGACAGGAACCGGCGATGCTGCTCGTACCGTGTCCAACCCCGACTACGAGCACTGGTGGACCCTCGATAAGAAGGTTCTCGGGATACTCCTTGGATCAATGCACGAGGAGATCTCAGCCCAGTTGATCGGCTGCACCACAGCTGCTGCTGCATGGGCGGCGGTGCAGGCCATGTTCAGCGCAGAAAATAGCGCTGGTGTTCGCAATCTCCGGCGTCAAATTCAGGCGCTGAGGAAGGGGGACAAGCCCGCTGGCGAGTATATGCAGAAGGTGAAGGCACTAGCTGACGCCATGGCCGCCGCCGGCTCCCCACTTCGCGATGACGAGATCATCGATTACATGCTCACCGGCCTTGGCTCGGTGTTTAACCCCATTGCTGCTTCGATGAACTTCGCGGGCCCTGTCACGCTCTCCGCGTTCTACTCGAGTGTCCTCCACTATGAAGCCCTCCAGCAGCAGCAGTCGGAGCCCGAGGATTGGATATCCTCCGCCAACGTTGTGTCGCGCCCGGGCTACAACGCCACTCCGGGCCGCGGCAACGACTCTGGTCGTCCTAGTGGCGGCCGTCCCGCTGGTGATTATACACAGCATGGGCAGATCGGCTATGGCCAAGGCGGCCATGGTCAAGGTGGTCAGGCCAGGGGCAGTCGGGTCGCCCCGGCGGTAACGGCGGCAACAGCCGCAACGGAGGAGGAGGGAACGGAGGCGGCAATGGCCGCAACCGGCGCTGGCGCCCCAAGTGTCAACTCTGCAGGAACTGGGGGCACGAGGCAGGAGACTGTCGTAGCCTCCGCGCTGGCAACTCCGCGTCTACCTCCACTCATGAGCCGCCCCACTGGATCATGGATTCCGGGGCGACGGATCATCTCACAAGTGATCTAGAGCGTCTTCACTTCCACGAGCGCTATGGCGGGAAGGACCAGGTGCAAGTGGCCAATGGTGCAGGTTTGTCAATTTCGCATATTGGTCACTCTAATTTAGCCGGTTCACCTCTTCGTTTGCACAATATTCTTCATGTTCCACACATTAATCAGCACCTCCTTTCCGTTTATCGTCTTGTCTCCGACAATGATGTTTTTGTGGAATTTCATCGTTTGTTTTTCCTTGTTAAGGACAAGGCCACGAAGAAAATTCTTCTGCACGGTAGAAGTCATGGAGGGCTCTACCCCATCCCGCTTAGTCGTGCGTCCACCTCGTCAATCCGACAGGCGTCTTCCAGCGTCAAGACCACATCGTCCCAGTGGCACCAGCGTCTCGGTCATCCCACCAATAATGTAGTTCAAAACATTGTTAGGAATAATGGTTTAGTGTGTTCGTCCGATATTCAGACTTCAGTTTGTGATGCTTGTCAGCGTGCTAAGAGTCGACAATTGCCATATAATTTATCTCATCGTATTTCTACTATGCCTCTTGAGTTAATTCATTCTGATGTTTGGGGCCCTGCGATTGCTTCCTCGGGAGGGTATAAGTACTATGTTAGCTTTGTCGATGATTACTCTCGTTTTTGTTGGATATATCTCCTCAAGCATAAGTCTGATGTTGAGCAAGTGTTCTATGCTTTTCAAGCTCACGTTGAACGTCTCCTTCACACTAAAATCATAGCAGTCCAGTCGGATTGGGGGGGTGAGTATCACAAGTTGCATCGCTATTTTCAGCGTACCGGGATTTCTCATCGTGTGTCCTGTCCACACACGTCACAACAGAACGGGGTTGCTGAACGCAAACACCGTCATCTAGTTGAAACAGGTCTTGCTTTGCTAGCCCATTCTTCACTTCCTTTGCGTTTTTGGGATGAAGCTTTTTTGACCGCGTGTTATCTCATTAATCGAATGCCCACACCTGTTATTCAACAGGACACACCCGTGCATCGTCTCCTTAAGGTCAAACCAGACTATTCCTTTCTTCGCACCTTTGGCTGCGCGTGCTGGCCCAGTTTGCGCAAGTATAACGCACATAAGCTTGCTTTTCGCTCTACTATGTGTGTGTTTTTAGGGTACAGCCCAATGCATAAGGGGTACAAGTGCTTAGATCGTTCCACGGGACGCATATATATCTCTCGTGATGTTGTTTTTGATGAGTCTGTGTTTCCATATTCCACACCCGGTGTTATGATTGACATCTCCACTCTTGCGGATGCGATTTCCTTTCCTTCCGATGAACCGGCTACGGGTGATAATATGCGAAAATATGACCTGTCTTATTTGTCCACTGACCCGCCTGCCTCAGGCAGTGTCTCTCATGTGCAGGAATTTCCAGTCGAGCGAGATACTCCTCCGCCGCCTGTGATCGACGCACGCTCGCCGGTGATTGACGTGCACGTCCGTCCCGTGCGTACCGAGCTGGAGATCGACGTGCATGGTGCATGCACGCCTCCCGGCCCCAGCTCTCCTTCGGCCCACTCGCCTGGCCCATCATCGGCCCAGTCCTCCGACACGGCTGCCTCTCCTTCGTCGTCGTCCACTGCTCAGCCTGCGTCGCCTTCTGTCGAGGGTCCTCCTGTTACCTCGACCGCGACGCCTCCGGCTGCGCATGAACACGCGATGGTCACGCGTAAACGTGACAATACCTGGCGCGCGAAGCAGATCACCGATGGGACGGTGAGGTATGATCCTAATCGGCGTGCGTTTCTTGCGACGCCCGTTTCTCATCGTGATGCACTGCGTGAATCCGCCTGGCGTGCAGCGATGGCTGATGAGATATCTGCCCTACGTCATACCAATACGTGGGTCCTTGTTCCTCGTCCTCCGGGGGTTAACATCGTTGGGAGCAAGTGGATCTTCAAGACCAAGCATCTGCCGGATGGTTCGATTGATAAGCATAAGGCACGCCTTGTCGCCCGTGGTTTTACTCAGCAGCATGGTATTGACTATGGTGATACTTTCAGTCCAGTTGTCAAGCCAGCCACAGTTCGTCTGGTTCTCTCTCTTGCGGTGTCACAAGGATGGAGTCTTCGACAGATCGATGTGAGTAATGCATTCCTTCATGGTTTTCTCTCTGAGGATGTCTATATGCAGCAGCCGCCTGGTTTTGAGGATGCTCGATATCCCTCTCATGTGTGCAAGCTGCAGCGGGCTCTGTATGGTCTTAAACAGTCTCCCCGTGCGTGGTATGCTCGTCTCAGTGCACGTCTCCTTGAGCTTGGTTTTGTCTCCTCCAAGGCCGACACGTCCCTGTTTATCTTCTCTCAGCATGGTGTTCGGATTTATATGCTGGTCTATGTGGACGATATCGTGATTGCTGGTTCTACTCCGAGTGCAGTTGATGGCCTTGTTCGATCGCTTGCATCTAGTTTTCCTATCAAGGATCTTGGCCGGCTGGAGTATTTTCTTGGTTTAGAAGCGTCCTACAATTCAGGGGGGATGACAGTGACTCAACGGAAGTATGCATTGGATCTCTTGCACCGTGTGAGTATGGAGAATTGTAAGCCCACTCCTACACCATCGACAGAGCGTCTCGCACGTCAGTCAGGCGCTCTCCTAGGTCCGATGATTCTTTCCGGTACCGCAGCGTTGTTGGAGGCTTGCAGTATTTGACACTCACTCGTCCAGATATTTCTTTTGCGGTGAATAAGGTGTGTCAGTTTCTTGCACAACCCACCGATGTCCATTGGGAAGCAGTCAAGCGCATTCTGCGATATGTTAAGGGAACATTGAGTACAGGACTGAAATTTCTGAAGTCTGTCTCCACCAGCATTAGTATCTTCACTGATGCGGATTGGGCAGGGTGTGTTGATGATCGCCGATCCACAGGAGGTTTCGCCATCTTTGTTGGACCAAACCTTATTTCGTGGAGCTCGAAGAAACAACCCACAGTCTCGAGATCCAGTACCGAGTCTGAGTATAAAGCTTTGGCAAACGGAGCTGCTGAAGCCATATGGGTAGAATCACTACTCAAGGAGCTTGGCGTTTCACAGCAGCGTGCACCCGTTTTATGGTGTGATAATTTAGGAGCTACATATCTGACAGCTAATCCAGTTTTTCATGCACGGACGAAGCACATAGAGATCGATTTCCACTTTGTGCGTGAGCGTGTTGCTTCTGGAGCTCTTCAGGTCAGATTTATTTCTTCCAATGATCAGCTGGCTGATGTGTTCACCAAACCAGCCACTCGACAGATGTTAGACCGTTTTAAGACCAATCTGAATCTTGTTCAAAGTAGAAGTTCAGATTGAGGGGGTGTTAAAATAGGTCTAGAGTCCTGTCGTATACATGTACGTATTATACGTGTTGTAACCCAATTGTAATTGTGAGCTGATCATGCAATATAAAGGAAGAACGTGGTGAGGCTTTGACCCCACGGAACCCTAAACTTCAAACTCTCAACAATATCTATATTTGGTAATTGTTTCACGACTTTTGGAAACATAAAAATGTAGATTTTGAATTTCCAAAAAGAGGGCTCCATGTAGCCCAGGTTTTAAAATAGGTTTTCACACACAACGCCCTACTATAATGCAGACACTTCACTTGACCGATCGAGTTAACCACTGGATCAATCGAGGATCGATGTATAACAAAGATTAAAGACAAGGCTCACTCGGCCACTCGATCGTCACACTCGATCGCTTAAAGGTATCTAGCGAACTAGCGAAGACATATCATTCTCAACACAGTGCGTTTCTCTTCCAACAACGACGGGTGCATATGACAATAATGACAGACACTGTGACACACTCACTTGGATTCTTGGAGGCGCGGCACGATCGAGTAAGTACTTACGGCTGCTCATGGTACGTACTGGGTGGCAGGCAGATTGGAACTGGTGAGCATTATGGATGGAATGGAGCTCGCATCGCACGCATACACCCACGACACAGCGAGAGGTTACCTTGTCACTTTTCCAGGGGTCCGGGAAATTAGGATCTAGTACGGGTAGTTCAGCCGACGCTCTTGCTTCACTTGGTAAAAGCGAGCTGGTAGATCCAAAATACTTTCGACTATTCCAAATTAGCTACGAGGATAATGTTTACTACTCACTTCCTTACAAATTTGAATTAAAACCATGACAAATTATAAGGAGGGAGTAACACCTTATTAAACAAACTTTACAAAGTCGTGCCTTTTTGGAGAAACAGATCACGGCGGAGAGCAGTCTAGGATCGCCAATGGTGCCTATTGCTTTCATGGAAACCATGGCTAGCTTATTCCGTTCGGCTTTGTAGAAATGATAAGATTTTTAATGATAAAATTTCTCTCATGGAGGGAGTATGCTGATGCACAAGTTTACTCCTTTCATGGTCCACATTACAACCTCTGGAAAATCATGACATTTTTATAAAGTTGTCTGCGGCTCTGCGTGCCTTCCGAAGAAATGGCAAGGGTATTTTTATATATCGCGTGATTTTCGGTTTGGTCCACCAACATCGTAGACGTTTTACTATTTCCTTATATACTTGTGTTTCGCATGTAGCTTTCCTTCTTGTTTTCGTGACTTTGTGTTTCTGGCACTGCATCCTAGTTATACATGAGTCAGGTGTAAAACTTTTGAGCAGTAAAATGCCCGTTATGGAAAAATAGGTTGACTAAACTGAGGTAATATTGTTTTGTGTTTCTTTAGTCGCTCTTCGATGACAAACTGGATGTTGTGACCCCCTGCAGAAGCTATTGGATCCGATATCACTCTCCACGTCGTCTACTCCCTATTCTCAAGCTCGAGAATATGCTCAACAAATTTCTTCTTTTCTGAAGGATCCGCCCTTCCCAATCGTCATGGAACAAGTACGAGATCATCTCTATGACCTCTACACTCATATTATACACTTCTAAAAGAAGACATATCGTAATTCTCCAAGGAGGTTTGGACGATCTCCTATTCAACGCGTTTAGCGTCACTGAATGTACGAAGAAAATAACATATGGGTCGGCCCACCTCTCACCCTTCGTCTTGATCTCTCCCGATTTTATCCACCGCCACAATCTCTTCTCATCATCGATCCCCCACCTCCACCATCGGCCATAACAACAGGCGTCCCACCCAATGTGCCTCCCAGCTCGAGTCACAGCCACTCCCGGTTCGCCACTGCACTTGTTTCTCTCTGAACCCTCACACCCGTCTTCTTCTCTTTCAAATCCAGTTACCCACCGCACCCCGTCCACCCATGTTATGTTTTTTCTCCTTCGACGGCGACGTCGGCGGTCGTCTGTAGATTCGTGTCCATGTCTTCTACGATGGCCCGCCACCCTTAACTCATCTAAGTTTTTTTTGTTGAGCAGGCCTCAACTCATCTATGTCTTCCTCTCTCTGGTCACCACCGTTGCTGACGGGCCAGGCTAAAATACTGTTCAACGACACACTAAAAGGAACAGTCAGCGAACGTCAAATAGGGTTCGACAAGGTTTGGTTGGGTGTTGATATAGTCATATCTACTGCTACTGATAATTCCATCAAGGCTGCAAGGTATGTGGTGCCTGCTAGACGACGCATGATTGCTGATGTCGACAAGGATGGAAAGTTGGATAAAGGCGTATGTAATACTTCAGTTTTTATTGGTAAGATTTCTGTACAAATTGTTCCTAAGCAAGAGATCAAACCAACATTCAGGACTCCTTGCAACATTGTGACGAGGCAAGCCTGTCTGCATCGCCACTCGGAAGGTGAAGCTCCATGCAGAAGCTCTTGAGTATTTGAGTAGTACGTATTATCCAGGTTAAATAGGTTTGCTTCAGTTTCTAGTACTAGTTCTAGTCTCGTTCTGTTTTAATATGGGCTTTGCGTGAGATGTAAAAGGGCTAGCTGTTTAGCCGGCTTAGTTTGCTAGTACGTCAGTTTAATTAGAGTCCAAGTCGGTTTGCAAGTCCGGTGCTTGCATGCACCATATATTAGGCCAACGGGTCATGTAATTAGGGCAGACAATGTTTTGAGAGTTAATTAAACAGAAAATCGCCGATGGTTGGCGGCGGCATATTCTGCTTGTGTGTGAGTTGAAGAACCGATCTGGGTTTTGTGTTCCTGGCCAGAAGATTGAGGCAAGTTGTCTCTAGTCTGCTGCCGATCCATCAGGGATCATCCACGTGATTCTCTTGCAGGTTCGCGTGTAGTTTGTGTCGAGTTTGCATCTACTAAACTCAACACTTGTTTATTCATCCCACCGATAGCTGTGTGAACAGAAATCGTACTTTGATCTCTTTACTGCTACGCGTACTAGAGACAAAGCTACAGCTTGCATACGAGAATAGATTGCCTGGGTGTATTTGCTGATCGTTGTGGAAGGATACTAGCTGTTGTCTGGATTACTTTTATTGAGAAAGATTGTACTTGTGTTAATTGTACCGTGAAAGACAGGGCAACACATTGCGGCATCGACTACACTAGTTACGCCATATCATCTTGGTATCAGAGCAAGGTTGTTCACAGTGCAGTTTTTTTTTTCTCGGCTATTGCTTGTTTGATCTTGTTACTTTGTCAAGATGTCACACCATGAGGACTCTGATCTGGATGGAGGGGAAATTCCTGAAGATTTGCGTATTCACTTGATGTCGATCAAAGGCGCCAATAAAAAGCTTTGTGCAAAGGTTGAAGATTTGTCCGCGGATATTGCGGGCGTTGAGGATAGGCTTAATGAGCGTTTGACGACAAGTGATCGCCAGCGGGATGACAGTTTACGAGTGGTTAACGAGAGCCTTAATCGTTTGACCGCGGTTGTTCAGCGTCTTGAGGCAAGGGATGCACCACGCCGGCAGTCCCGATCACCGGCGCGCAGCCAAGGCAACTACGATGGAGATGGTTCTGATTTGTCGGATGCTCGTGGAGGCCGTCGACACCGACCACGAGGAGGTCATGAGGTTCGCCATGGTGCTGCCCATCAGCGCAACCACGGTGGTGAAGCTGCACGGGAGGATGATGGTATTGGACGCATAAAGATCACGGTACCGGAGTTCTCAGGACGTTCTTATCCGGATAAATATTTAGAGTGGGAGATGCTTGTCAATCAGATTTTTGACAACCACAATTTTTCTGAAGAAAAGAAGGTTCGTGTCGCGTCCTCGGAATTTACAGAGTATGCTCTTGTTTGGTGGGATAATCTGAACCGTAATGGAGAGAGAGCTGCAACATGGGTTGACATGAAGCGTGTTATGAGGGACAGATTTGTGCCTGCTAGTTACACTCGTCAACTTCATAGTAAATTGCGTCGTCTTGTGCAAGGCGCAAAAACTGTTGATGAGTACTATAAGGAGATGCAAACATTGATGATACGAACAACGGTACGTGAGTCTGCGGAGGCAACCATGGTACGGCTGTTTGAGGGCTGAATGAAGATATCCGTGACTGTGTTGATTTGATGCAATACAATGATATTCATGAGTTGATTCATCAAGCTGAGCGAGCTGAACGTTGGGTTCATGAAAAGCAAGCTGCAGGTGGTCGTCCAACTTACAGTAGTGTGCGGCGTAGTTCTTCTCATGTTGATGGTGGGTTTAGTGCTAAACCGGCTGTTTCGCACAAGCCACCAAGTGTTGAACATAGCAAAATGTCTGCAGCACCTAAGGAAGTCTCTCAAGCTGCATCAAGCACGTCTCATCATAGCAATATTATATGTCATAAGTGTGGAGGACGTGGGCACATAATGCGTGAGTGTCCGAATCAGAAGAAGATTTTGCTTGTTGATCATGCATATGTGTCAGAATCTGAAGATGAGATGCCTTCACTAGAAAATGCTACTCGTAAGGATGATGGTAATGTCGTGGATGCTTGGCCTGAACTTAATGTGCCGAGTTTGATGGCGCATAAGGTTGAGCACGATGATCGGGTCATCGTTGAACCAGGACAACGCCGCAACATCTTTCAAACTGCATGTACCATCAAGGGAGAAGTATGTAAGCTTATTGTTGATGGTGGTAGTGCAAGCAACATGATTAGCAAGGATGTGGTGGAGTCTCTTTCTTTGCCTACATGGGAGCACCCGAAGCCATATTATATGCAGTGGATAAATGGTGTGGGCAAGTTGAAGGTCACCCATAGAGTGAAGGTTCCTTTTACCGTGGATGGATATGTTGATAAAGTGGAGTGTGACGTTCTACCACTACATGTTTGTCATCTTTTATTGGGACGTCCTTGGCAACACGATGTCAACGCACTACACCATGGACACACGAACAGGTACACCTTTATGCATAAGGGTGAGTTCTACGCTCTTTTTCCCAAATATGCAAATGATATCAAGTGTACTGTTGAGGTGTTCAAGAAAAAGTCTGAAAGGCGTAGGTCGAAACCGAGGACGATTTTCTTTCAAGGGAGGAAGGATGATATAGTCATATCTACTGCTACTGATAATTCCATCAAGGCTGCAAGGTATGTGGTGCCTGCTAGACGACGCATGATTGCTGATGTCGACAAGGATGGAAAGTTGGATAAAGGCGTATGTAATACTTCAGTTTTTATTGGTAAGATTTCTGTACAAATTGTTCCTAAGCAAGAGATCAAACCAACATTCACGACTCCTTGCAACATTGTGACGAGACAAGCTTGCCTGCATCGCCACTCGGAAGATGAAGCTCCATGCAGAAGCTCTTGAGTATTTGAGTAGTACGTATTATCCAGGTTGAATAGGTTTGCTTCAGTTTCTAGTAGTCTCGTTCTGTTTTAATATGGGCTTTGCGTGAGATGTAAAAGGGCTAGCTGTTTAGCCGGCCTAGTTTGCTAGTACATCAGTTTAATTAGAGTCCAAATCGGTTTGCAAGTCCGGTGCTTGCATGCACCATATATTAGGCCAACGGGTCATGTAATTAGGGCAGACAATGTTTTGAGAGTTAATTAAACAGAAAATCGCCGATGCTTGGCGGCGGCATATTCTGCTTGTGTGTGAGTTGAAGAACCGATCTGGGTTTTGTGTTCCTGGCCAGAAGATTGAGGCAAGTTGTCTCTAGTCTGCTGCCGATCCATCAGGGATCATCCACGTGATTCTCTTGCAGGTTCGCGTGTAGTTTGTGTCGAGTTTGCATCTACTAAACTCAACACTTGTTTATTCATCCCACTGATAGCTGTGTGAACAGAAATCGTACTTTGATCTCCTTACTGCTACGCGTACTAGAGACAAAGCTACAGCCTGCATACGAGAATAGATTGCCCGGGTGTATTTGCTGATCGTTGTGGAAGGATACTAGCTGTTGTCTGGATTACTTTTATTGAGAAAGATCATTGTACTTGTGTTAATTGTACCGTGAAAGACAGGGCAACACATTGCGGCGTCGACTACACTAGTTACGCCGTATCAGGTGTTCTCTTTCGTAGTCGCACCTTTTGCTAGGGATGCAAAAAAGAGACCCAGTTGTCCCACTTATTATACATTTTGTACATGTCTAGTACAAAATTTTGGATCAAAATTGACATGTACAAAATGAAAATAAGTGGGACAATTGGTCCCGTTTTCAAATCCTTACCTTTCGCCATCTTGGGCCAAGAATCCAGCCTAGTCTATCACCGCGGCCCATCTGGAGGTCCAGTCCGTCACAACCATCAAAAGTTCAGAACCAGTGCGGCTCACTGTCGACGTGCCCTACCAGACCTTGCCGCCGCCGCCGCCGCGCGCACCACCGCCGACCCTCGCAGCGCCAACCCCGCGCCTCTCACGCGCGGCGCCGCCGACATCGCCGTTCCCGTTCCACCGCATTCCTCCGCTGCCTTCTCCACCCCGTCCGTGATCTCGGACATTGGTTCCTGAGGTACGCGCCTTTAGCCATCCGGGGGTTGTTTGATCCCAAACCAACATACGCAAATTCTGGTTGCGCATCTAGAATTCTGGATCCTCCAGTGTGATCTCTCTGGCGGTTTATGTGATGGGCGGAGTGACCTCGCAGGTCATTGGTCAATGTCAGGCTGGCGGGCGGCGGGCGCTCGTGCCGTCCTTCGCCGGCTCGGCGCGGCCGCGGCGGAGAAGCAGGATGACCGTGTCTTCGCAGCCAGCTATAGCAGCAGCAGCAGCAGGGCCAATGGTCCATTTGGCTTGGGTATGTGCTTATTTGTCCCTAGTAGTCGTTTTGTTACTGTACTGATGTGCACTTGTTGCGTGACCTGAATTCTGAAATACAAGTAGAATGGTCTTGTAGAACTTATGTAATTGGTTGTGCGAGGCTAGTGAAAATGTAGGATTATAACTATAATGAACAATTAGTGTCTTTGAGTTATTGTTCATGATACACAGTACGAAATGGAGTGCCATACTAGCAAATGTTAGTTGTCAGCTGAATACTTTTTTATATAGCAGTTGTCAGGTGAATCAATAACATATATGTTCATGTGCTTATGTTAGGATTGTAGAACTGTCCCTTTTTAGTATGTGCTGAAGGGGTTTTACTCTACATATTTGATGGCTTACTGACAATTTGCTTGCAAACATGTAGGCCAATACACAAATCTGCTGAGGGCACACACTTGTACCTCCAGGGCTCTTCCGTCGAACTTCCATCAGCTGATCCACAATGCTGTAATGCATTCTTCCTGTTCAGCTTCAGTTTTTTTTTTTTTTGGACATTTCAGCTTCAGTGTCTTATCTTCCTTTCCTTGTTTATTGCTACTGGTTGATTCATGGTTATAACTAAAGTACTGCCTCTGCAAGTAACTCACATCGAGCCAATTTTGACGAGCAGGTTCCTAAGCTGTGAATTTTCGCAACTAGTAATTGACACCATTATAATCTTATTACTTGGCTTCACGAAACATTATGTCTTCTGTTTGTGTTTACATGGGAAATTTGTGTTTCAATGTAGGGAATATCTACTACAAGAAACTTGCTTACTGCAGATAATGCTGTGGTTCCCGTTTCTTCTCCTTTGACATCCCCACTGGGGGGTGGAGAAGAGACGGACAAAAAGGGGGCAGTGGTTAAGAAACTGAAAGTCCAAGCCATCAAAAAGGATATCAAGCAGGTAAGCAACAGCTCAGTCCTCCTAAATGTTTGAGTAAATACATGCATGCGGTTCTGCCACTGCCATGTCCAGTATACAGTTTCCTGAAAAGTTTCCCTTGATATCTATGTCAGAAACAACAAATCTGTATGCTGAATACTAAGCATTAATAAGTTCCTGAGATTTGCAGTGGTTACACAGCAAAGCACACTGTTAATAATAGTGAGAGTGTAAAGCTTTCAGTTTTTACGTTCTTGTTTTTAGTAGAAGCCACACTTGTTTCTTAACATCCTTCAAAAATGTTGTGATTCATTGCTTAAGTTATATATTGGTTGGAAATCCTTTTTGCTTCTCTCATGTCAGTAGAATAACGAGCATGTAGAGATTAGTCCAGCAAAGTAGACTTCATGTGCTGATGTACCTGCTCATAATTGTTTACTAGTACCATCAAGATTCAGGAGTTATTCAATTCATCTCAATTTTCTGGCTGTTGTAGAGCCCCAAGAAGGTGAATCTGGTAGCCAAGCTGGTTCGAGGAATGCGCGTGGAAGACGCTCTGTTACAGTTACAAGTGACGGTTAAAAGGGCTGCGAAAACTTTGTACCAGGTTCGATAATTAGCAAAATCCTATATACTTCAAGTATCTCTGCTGCTTCCTTTGATGAAAGAGTGATCATTGATATTTCCGTTCTACCAATCATAGGTAATCCATTCTGCTCGAGCAAACGCAGCTCACAACCATGGATTGGATCCTGATAAACTTCTTGTGGGTAAGATTGCGGAGAATCACAAATTTACTTCTCGTATCCGCAATAAATTCAATCTCATTCATTTCTTCTCCTTATCCTTGACACCGCAGAAGAGGCCTTTGTGGGGAAAGGACTTTATCTCAAGAGGCTGTCTTACCATGCCAAAGGTAGGTGCGGTGTCATGGAGAGGCCTAGGTGCAGACTGACGGTAGTGGTTAGAGAAGCTACAGCTGAGGAAGAAGCGAAGATTGCTAAACTCAGAGTTAGCAACTACAAGAAGCTAACTCGGAAGGAGAAGCAGCTCATGCCGCACCGGCTTATCGAGGTTAGCCCGAGGTGGGCTCGCAAAGCGAAAGAGGAGGCTGGTACTAGGGCATAGTATGAGTTATACTTTGCAGAGTCTTTCTTCACGGGCCTGCAGACGGAGAGTAGCTGCATCTTCAGTCTTCTGTTTCATCTTTGAGATTTACCAAACATGACTCTCACGTGAAAGAATCCGGACTGTCAGTTGCCTGACCAGTCTTTGTTCTGTTTGTGTCATCTGTATGAAATCTTTTGCAAGACGTTTGGCCTGTATTCAAGCGAATTCTGCTTAACATTGAATAAGCTCAACTCTGGTGTGTTGTTCGGTCTGTCTGTTCTTATAGATGTCGCCCAATCTGTTTTTAATCCAGGAGTAGAAATGCTGATGATTATTCTAGGCACTTGCATTTTTTTATTTTATCATTTTACAAGTTAATAGTGTGTGTTTTTCTGGTTGATCAAGATATCAAATTGGGGCGGCATTAAAATTCTGATCGATCAGGTAGTCAGACAAACACGTCCGTTGTTATGTGATCTGCACAGAAGTAGAACAGTACTACTCGTACATTACAATTTACAAGGGATATATACTATACCGTAGCCTTGTTACGTCTTGTACATAATCGCCAGTGGTAATTGTAAACCCGACCCATCTAGATTATTGGAGCGCGCACACATGGACACATACCTCTGTCGACTCTGTCTGCGCCGGTGCACTTCATCATGCCCAGATGTCCGGGGCTCTGAATATCGTGGGCTCCTTCTCCATCACCTCCACCAGCTCCGGCGCCGCGTGCACATACACCACCCAGTCCCCATCCCCGCGCTGGCTGGGCATCGGCATCACATACCCAGCGCCCCCAGGCCACGGGAAGTGGTACGACGCGAACGCCGGCACGCCCACCCGAAGTCCACCTCGCCCACCGGTAGCCTCATCCCCGACGAGACCACACACGCCACCGCCGCGCCCTCTCCGTCACCAATCCCCAGGTAGGCCCTGGCCACAGTGGGCTCCGGACGCTGCGCCTCCACCCAGTCCACGAGTTCCCCGAAGTGCTCCCCGGTCGCCGCCTCAGCCACCCACCTGTGCACGTCCTCGGCCACGTCCGTGAGCGCCATGCCACGCAGCTCACCGGCGCCGATCACGCCGTAGGGGATGGTCAACACGTTGCCGAAGTACTGCTTCATGGCGCCGTCTGGGGACACGCGGCCGCGCCCGTCCACGACCACGCCCATGCTGCACGAGTCGGCCGCGAACGCCCTGGCGTAGAGTTGCCACAGGTGGGCCGTGAAGGACTCGAGCTTCGTGCGCCCCGGCCCCGCCAATGCCTGTAGCGCCGCGACGTCGGCGGCAGACACGTGGTAGATGCGGTTGACGGCGGTGGGTGGCGCTGCCGTGGCTGGCGGAGGTGGCACGCGGCTGACGGGGACGAATAGTTGGTCGGCGAGCGTGCCGGCGGTGCACGACAGAGCCGGGCTGCTTGGCGCGAGGAATGACCGGTTGAAGGATGGGGCTGGAGGCGCGGGGGTGCCCCGGGCTGCGGCGGCCCATGCGACGAGGAACATGTTGAAGGAGTAGGCGTCGCAGACACGGTGGTCGAAGGTGCACCCGACGACGGCGCCGCCGCACTTGAACGTGGTCACCTGCATGATTGTGGCAGTCATATTATGAACCTGTGTGCATGAAAATTGCAAGGTTGTCCCACAGGTCCACAGCTACTATATACAACAATGACATGACTTCAAAGGTTTTCGTTTGCGTTTAATTAGTTTGTACAACTCCGTTTCAAAATTAGAAATGTACTGTATATGCATTGGCAAAACAGTGATAATAAACCAACAATAGTTGGTCCTCTAAAAAAACAATAATAGTAGTTGGCATGCCGATCGATATTACGCAATTAAAGATTGAGAACGTTAGGTTGGTAAGAATGTAAGATACTAAGATCTGGAAGCACTTGACTGCCCCGTGGATAGTGCTCCAAATATGTAGCAACACACTAGCTAGCTAAAGATGATTTTCATCAGGTTAATAACCGTAGGTTCGTTGCGAGGTGACCTCGGCCGGCTGGCGCCCATGCACATGCTAGAGATCGATCGACGATTCGACACGACCGATCGAGGAGCAAATTTTTTCATGAACAGATGCATGGTGATTCGAACCTGGACGCTCATGATCCCGGCCTTCTTCTTGGGCACTAGCTTCTCCACGCTCTCGTCCGGCAGACCGAGCCGCACCTCCCGCAGCTCCGCGCCGTCCGCGGTCGCCTCCGCGAAGTCCACGCCGCGGCCGCTGCACAGCAGTTCCGGCTCCCCCGCACCGTTGGCCACGACCTCCCCGGCGAGCGGGTAGTACGACACCAGCACCTTGGCCAGCGCCGCCTTCAGGGTCGACGCGGTCGCGGCGTCACCGGCTGCGTAGCAGAAGAAGACGCCGACGTCGATGGGGGGCAGGATGAGGTCCAGGTTGGACAGCGGCAGGCGGTGCTCCTGGAGCGGCAGCGCCGGCGCCACGGTCGAGGTGAACGTGGCGGTAACCTCTATCTTGTCGCTGCCGTGGCATTTGGCGGGAGAACGGATGGCGGTGGGCTCATGATACTGCACCATGATGCGTGCGCGTGTGATTAGTTTGTTCGAGCCGTGGAGAAGGGAGCTGTGTGAGCTTCCCTTGAGTGAGTGAGAGTGAGTGATCAATGTCTCAGTGGATGGGTTTTTATAGCAGATTACAAAGAAGTGGCTCCGAGCTATGCCACACATGTCAAAGCTACTTCACTGTTCAACAAAATTGACTCATATTCAACGAAAAGTCAGGCATGCATGGGTAAGACTTTTTTGCTTTCATCAAAGCAAGGGGCCTTTTGTCTAAAAAAGACGTCAGACATGCAAATACTAACATTGACATGTGCTGATACAACTACAAAGGCTATCGATGCACAAATGTTGCCTCTGTAAATTGTAATGTTATGTTATGTTATGGAATTATGGATGCTTATTGTTCGTGGGGTACATGTATATATGGATGCAAACCATACCGGCCCAGGCGTAGACGCGTAGGGGAATAATATGACTAGAGATAATCTCCTTAAATGAAACTACCAATGGAGCGTTAAGTGTATCTTCTGCAATTAAAATGAATTAACACATTATCCCTCTTATTTGATTCCCATTTTGCTACAGTGATGTGGCGTATGGTTCAGGTGGCATCCAACTTGTCACCTAGTCGATGCGTTGTTGATATACTTGTCCATTATGTGTGACCATTGAGATGTAAACTCTGAATTTTTAAACTGCGCAATAAAGAAAGTCGTGTGCATCAATTGATGCAGAGGCTGGGGCTAGGCTCCCATTTCGAGAGAAAAAACCTACTCGATGCGTTGCTAACATGTTTGGTAATTTGTTGAGGAGATATATGTATGGTTAGTCACTTAACTTGTCCGAGATGAGTACTTTGGTCACTAAAATTGTAAAATGTTGCCTGAAGGTCACACAACTTGGCAGAGATGAGTAAACAGGTCACAAACCAGCTTTGACCTCTAACTGACGCTGACCTGGCAGGTTGACTATGGTTTGACCATCTGAGGCGGGTGGAAGATAAGCAAAAACACCCCCGGAAAAACGTGGAAGCAGCACTCCGTCCAGATGAAAAACGTGAATAGCTTGAGGTTCCGCTGCCAGAGCAAGGCCAGCGCGGCGTGCGTCCAGATGAATTTGCCAGCTAATTGAAATCCATGCCAAACTGAAATTTAATCGAAGCAAGAAGAGCACCAATCGCAGCTTGAGTTACTTGTCCGCAAGCAAGAATAGCACCAACCGAAGCATCCATGTGGAGAGGTCACGCGCGGCCTGTGGAGAGGTCACGCGCGGCCTATGGAGAGGTCGTCGGGGACGGAGCTCCGCGTCGGTCCAAATCCAGCCATGGCGAAGCCCTTCGCCACGGCCCCACGCACCGCCGGCCCCTCGTACCGCTGGAGCCACTGGAGCATCTCGCGTGCGGCTGGGACAGAGGAGCTCTCCGGGGACCAACAAACAGGTCGCGGAGCAGGGGCCCGGCCATGGAGGTGCTCGGTGGTGGTGGTGAGGAGAAGACGGCGACCGCACCTCGCCGGGCGGCAGAGATGGCCGGCGCCGGAGGGAAATCGGTAGGGGACCGAATGGCTCCTCTGGTTGCCCCTGCAACACATCCGTCGCCTGACGCTGGCACCAAAAGCAAGGGGAGATGCCGTCGCTGCGGCACGGGCTGGAGAGGTAAGGCTCCACGGCGACCTCCTTCGTTGACGCCATGGCGCGTCGGAGGTGATGCGCCCGAGAAGCTCCAGCTCCGGCAAGCCGCAACGCCGCCAACTGCTGGCGCCGAGCCATCCCGGCCGCCGTCGCGCAGCCGCGACATCTCCACCATGGAGCCGAGCGGGGGCAAAAAATCGAACATCACAGGCCGCTCGACCACCGCCACAGTACATCCATACCCCGCCGCCGAGCCCACCGCTGCACTGCTTTTCGGCGAGACAGGAGGACGGCGACCATGAACTCGAGCTTCAGCATGGTGCGTGTCGGGGTGAGGACCCAACGGCCCTGCTCCGGCCTCAGCTCCGGCTCTCCGTTGCGCCATGAAAGGGGATGTGTTGCCCCATGTGTGGTTTTGGTAATTAATGACAATCTCTATGAACTAATGTTTGCATTGAGCTATCTTTATAGATCTTGTCCATGAAGAAGATTGGAGTTCATGTGTTGGGCTCTAGAAGATTATATGTTGACCAAGATTCTATCCAAGGGTTTATATAAAGAATGGTCGTCTAGAGTTGAGCTTATTGCAAGCATGGCTTGGAAAAGAAGATTGAGTGAGAATTCATGTTTATCTCCAAGCCATCATCTATATGAAGATAAGAAGACAAAGTGCAAGTGGATACATGAAGATGGAGCTAAGCGAGGCTCTCCCATAATGGTGTATGGGGGAGTATTTGGAGAAGTCTTCATCAAGCATGTGCTAGCAAAGCGCAATCAAGAAAGATGGTCCACTTGAAGAGATCAATATCGTCATCATCTAGCTCAAGTGGAATGCGCAAGGCAAAGGTATGATCTTGATAGGGTTTCTATTTTACCGGTCTCTTGGTGTTAGTGGAAGACCGGGTTATAGGATAGACGGCGTACTATCAAGAGGGGCTCTCAAGTGAGTAACTTGATCGCATCTTTGTGGAGAGCTCAAACCTTTGCATACTTGGCATATCATCTTTCTTGGTTCTTATTTGCCTTTTATCCATGTGAGAATTTAGAGCTTGTGTTCTTCTCATCAAAAACGGATTTCATACGAATATCTTGTTGCGTTTTTTATGTTGGAGGTTTTACCGATTTGCCTTTTCTAAGAGAGGTCAAACTCTTTTCTTGTGTATTCCTTCTCACATGATGGACTATGATGTTTCTCTGCATAATCATGTAAAGCTCTTCGTTGCGATTCCAACGAGCCCAAGATCATCGAAATCGGAGTCCGGATGAAAAGGTTATTGTCGTTTTCGTTTTGGTGTTTCTGCAGTTTTCTGGGGGCGGAAATATCTGGCCCCTAGGCCGGAAATATACGGCCCCGGATATATCCGGCAAAATATCCGGCCCGGGTCCAGTACCGAAATTTTTGGGGGACTTAGTCGTTTTTCGGGGGTCCGGAAATATCCGGTCTGACCCGGAAATATCCGGCCCGTGACCGGAAATATCCGGCCCAAGTTTTCCTGCACCAGTTTTCCAACGGGAGGATTTCGTGGGACCTATAAATGGGCCCCTTCTTCCCCAAAGTGACCATAGCTCTTGAGCACGAAATTCCCCACCATTGTTGACCTTCTTGAGCTTGGTTTTCTCTCTATTCCTCCATGATTCTTGCCTCAAATTAGAGGGAAAGAGAGAGGAGATTTAGATCTACTTTTCCACCAATCAATCTCTCCTCTAAGTGAGGGGAAGCTTTTAGATCTAAATCTTGGAATTCCATTTGTTGAGTTCTTCTTTGTTCTTCCTCTCTTCTCCCCCCATAAGCATTAGTTGCTTTTGGTGGGATTTGAGAGTGAAGGACTTGAGCACTTCTTGTGTTCTTGCCATTGCTTTTGTGCATCGGTTTGTGATCTCCACGAGGATTCATGGAAGTAAAAGTTTGTGAGCTTGTTACTCTTGGGTCTTTGGACCCTAGACACCTTTTGTGGCGGTGCATGCCTTTTGTGGCGGTGGAGGCCTTTTGTGGCCACTTGGGGGCTCCCAATCCTTTTGTGGGTTGTGCCTCAAGATTGTTGTAATGGATTCGATTTCCGCCCAAAAGGAAATCAATAGTGGAAGGTGAACCGACCTTTTGTGCGAGGTTCATCGGAGAATAGGGTGAGGCCATTTGTGACATCTTGAGTTTGAAACTCACACCCCTCCAACGAGACGTACTCCTCTAAAAAGGAGGAACTCGGGAATACATCGTCGTCTCCGCGTGCCTCGGTTATTTCTATACCCGAGCTCTTTACTTATGCACTTTACATTGTGATAGCCTTCGTGGTTGAAGTACTATCTTGCTATCACTTTGTTGGTTGTCTTGCTTAGCATAATTTGTTGGTGCACATAGGTGAGCCTAGTATATTTAGGTTGTTGGCTTGTTAATTTAAACACCTAGTTTTATTCCGTAATTATCAAGCCTAAACCGGAAAAGTTTTTAAACGCCTATTCACCCCCCCCCCCCCCCCCTCTAGGCGACAT
Organism: Poa pratensis; assembly: GCA_947311845.1. Lineage (NCBI taxonomy): Eukaryota > Viridiplantae > Streptophyta > Magnoliopsida > Poales > Poaceae > Poa > Poa pratensis. The sequence goes on along the minus strand of CAMZMU010000052.1, from coordinate 138,152,350 downwards.
CCATATCCTTTCACGCCAAATCTCCATGGGGCACTTCCGTCGGCTATCCATCGCCGCCGCCGGTCGCGATTTGGGGAGCAGAAGGATTTGAGGATTTTGGATTCTAGGGTCCGTGCCCGTGTTTTTTATTCCAGCAGCCCTTTTTCAATTAAAACCGTGTCTGGAAAGTTTGAGGGGGTTTTCATAAAAACGCCGTCCCTCACGCCCACGGCACGTGACAATTAGCACGCCTAAACCTGCCAGGTCAGCATCAGTTAGAGGTCAAAGCTGGTTTGTGACCTGTTTACTCATCTCTGCCAAGTTGTGTGACCTTCGGGCAACATTTTGCAACTTCAGTGACCAAAGTACTCATCTCGGACAAGTTAAGTGACTAACCATGCATATATCTCTTTGTTGAGGGGCTCTCAAATAGGTTGCAAGCTTTGATCCTGGTTGGAACTTCTGCTCTTTGTTGGTCACTATAGCTTTGTTGTAATGATATAGTTTTTGATAAAAGAAATATTAACTCTCATGTAAAAGTTATATATACCTATGTACACACTACCTCCGTACTTGTTCTATTTTGAAGCGTCGAGAGGACCAAGACAGTTAGTATTGGCGGAATGTACGCAGACAGAACGGGTTGTAATGCATCTATTTTTTTCCAATATGGGTGGCAACTTAGTATCCGCATCTCGACATTTTGAGCCTTTTAGTGGCATTAGAAATGTATTTCCTCTTCTACTTCTTACCATTAAAACTTTTACAAGGTCTGTTCTCGTTTGTGTGCTTAAGCTTGGTGGCTATGTGCATTTAAGATGTTGGGACCCGAAGACTAAACTCTTTTGTGTTGTATAATCTACATAAATTGTGAAGAATCAAGGAAAGTTTCCATTCAAGAAATAACCGGCACCTTGGCCTTTCCTGTCTTAACTTTAACCTTTGACTTGTGGTGCACATGTTCCATTCATTGTTCCGAGCATATTTTGTTCCTGACTTGTTATTGGTGACGTTTCTGCAACCGGTTTGAAGAGTAAAGATATTTACAATGTATGTGTTAGTGTATTTGACATGTGTGTAGATTTTCATAAATAAAAATACATATGTAGTAGTGATTTTTTGCATAAAAGCAATTTATTGGGCACCAAGATTATCCTTTTTACATAGGGCACATAGAACATGGACATGTGCGTGTATGATCTTTTCCAGAATTTTTTGACATTTAACCTATAATTTTTAGCCGGGTGTAGATGCACCCTAGTTCAGCGATGACAATGAGGTATCGTATATCCATGTACTACGTATGATCATGCATGAGAATAAACTTGTCGATGCATGTAATAATTGACAAAGCCCATAACACCTTCCAATACAACCTTATAAAACATTGATACTAGCTAACTTAAATACCGAATCACATGCACCGACTTCTTCATCCAAAATGCCGCCCTGAAGAGGCGGGCAATATATTCAACACTCCCCTTTATATGCCTAAGATGTTTCATCGGGCCTTAGATTTGTGAATAATCACAAGAAACCGGTTGTGTAGGTCGCAAATATTTCTAGTAACTAATGCATTGGTTGTGTCTTGAATTTGTGAATTCTTTTACTCTAATACCATATTTTAATTGCATCACTAGTCAATTTACTAGAAGTCTGAATAAATGGATAATACACTTATAGTTCAACACACATTACATCTAAACATGGACGGAAAGTTGGCTATAATTTTAAAGTGCGCCAGCTTAATTTTGAACTCAAGACCTCTCGCCTACAAGTTGTATGCACCTAACAAATTTCACCTATCATACCAAACTTATGGAGAAGTAGGGGCAACATATTTCATCATTGACGCCCTAACTTGCGACATTCATTTGTCAATTTTAAAGCAAGAAAATATGAAATGGTTAAGCTAGTCTGATTTGCTGCACCAGACGAGAGTTCAGTCAAAGCAAATTAAGCTAACTATCTCATGACATACATCATGTCTAGTTTTTTGTTTCCCAAATTCACACAAACAAATTCAGCACGAGTCTTACCATCATGGGATCGCAATTTCAGACTCCAAAGTCTCAAGCCTTTTCTCAGTTTCTTTAATTAGAAGGTTATTTTCCTCGGCGCAAAAAAGAGGAAGGTTATTTTCCTGGAAAAAAGAACATAAGGTTAATTAATGTTTAATATCCCGGTAAAATGGCTTTAACCGATCCGTGCTTGTCAGGACGATCGTAAGTCGACACCATACCTAATGCATGAACTGTGCATGCAGTGACGTGATGCTCTGCTCGAGCTAATTCCTCACCTAACTATATACACACACACAAGATCGAAAGACGTAAGGCTTCTCTTCAGAAGGCCAACATCGATCAATTCTTGGTAAGCTTACGTGCAGTAAAAACAGACCGAAAGCTTCCAGCCAAAGGGCTGAAGTCAACAACAAGCAAACCACACTAGCTACTCATCTAGCCAGCTACTCCCAATGTGTATGTATCTAGACATGTTACATGTATAGATACATCCACATGTGGTGTATAGCAAGTCAATTAAATTGGAACGGAGGGAGTAGTTAAGAAGTAGTAGGTTCTACTAGTAGTAGTGAGATCGATAATCTCTCTGGTTGCAACAGAATGGAATATACAAGTAAAATGAGCAACACACCAATATACTGTATATAGTAAGTAGTACATGACACACAAGTGTTAGGTGCAGCGGGACACCGGCAGGGAAAAGGACTAGCTCAACACCCAGACACTAGTTGTTTAATCTGATTCTGCCCTTAAGTTGGTCGGAACTGGTGCAAAGGGATTGAGCTAGTAACCAGTCTCTCGATAGCCTTTCGCCGTACGTACGTGCTAAGTGGTAGCTAGTGAGTTTAGGCGTGACCGTGTAAAGCGCATCAGTCGATCGTCATCTATATATTTAGCAGGTGAGAATATATGAAATCGATCTCAGGACGTCAGATGTACGTTGATAATGCAATATCCAAACAATGCGTGTGATTTGTCTCGCCAGAAAGAGCTAGAATCGATCGAGTGTTTTTTTCTCTGGAATTACTACGCTCTATTTTCTTCCATCCCTACAAAATATCAGAGTACACATATGCTACACATGTATATGTATTAAGTAAGGTCACAGAGATCATAAACAAAATCACGAGACTTTGGACAATACATCCATAAATTATTTTTCAGATAAAATGAAAATAGTCCCAGACTTCAAAACAATAAAGCCCAGTGGTTCAACATCGTTATTACATGCTACAACATACAGCTTAGCAAAGTCACTAATTAAAAGTCACGCAACAATGCACAGAACAAGGGCCACCACCCTAGGCACACACCAACAAGCACCTAGGAACGACTACTTTGAAGATTTATTGCATGAAGGTGTGTTTTAGCTCGCCCACCATCCACTCGAGACCTCTTTTATCCTGCTGCTTGATGTTTATTATGAATTTGCCAAAGTGCCCAAGACTAAGCCAGAAACAAAACCCAAAAACTGTCTATGAGGCTATCACAAGAAGCCCGAAAGAATCACAACAAAATGGAGAGCAGACGGTAAGAGCCAATTGCCAAGAGAAAATTCTGACCTTGTGAGGGATCGTGGCAACCCATGTGTCGTGAAAGTGTGCCAATGCCTTCCCTTGCAACAGTTTAGCATACATCGAACCAACCGAAAACTTGTCTAAAGGTTTCAAGGCCAAAGAGAACACGTCCAACCCATCAGACAATGAGACCTCGTCCAGGAGTGCCCCAAGCGTTGTCCATTGAGCAACTCCCTCTAGAGGAAACGACAAAAATTGACATTGGCTTGAATGTTGCTTTGACATGTTTCCAATAAAATAAAAGTCTATATGACATACTGACATGTTTCCTTTGACATGGATGTTATGAATCTTATGACATCTGATCTGAGAAGCTTCATCACACCATATTTGAAACGAGGCAAAAGATTTGCCATTGCATTAATTAAGGAGAGGTTTTTAGAGGTACTACAAGCCCACCTTGATCACACATGATCAAGGCTAAAGATACATCTAGGATTACTGTCACGACATTAAGTTACCCAATGCTTTAGCACCCGCCCAACACCAAACTTGCGCCTCTTCTCTTATCTTGTCAATGAGCATCGGGGCGGTGGATGACTTGTTTCGGAAGACACGCGCATTTCTTTCCAACCAAATTTCCCATGAAACTAGCATAGCAAGCGAAGCTAATGCCTTCCGCGACTCTCCCTTCTTGTGGATCACTTGAAGCCACCAATCTTTAACGGTCGCAATCCCCACCCAATCATTCGGGGCTAGGTCGGAGAGCCCCAACCAAGTCTTCAATGTCATCCAAATTCTCCTCGTGAACCGGCATTGAAAGAAAAGATGAGCTGCCGATTCTTGCACTTGGTTGCAAAGCTTGCATAGGCCAAAATTTTGCCATCCTCTCCGCTCTAGTCTATCCGCCGTCCACACCCGGTTTTGGAGAACCAACCAAGCAAAAATCTTGCATTTGGGGGGGGGGGGGGGGGGGGGGCCAAGGCTTCCAAACAAGAGTAGGCATCATCGAGCTTGTGTGTCCCAAGAATTGCATACGGTAGGCCGACTTGGAGGAACAAGCTCCATTATTTGTGAGCTTCCAAGTGATGGTGTCCATGGCATCGGGGATGAGGTTTACTTCATGTAGCATTCCCCAAAGTTGCACAAATTGCGCGATGTGATCGGTAGAGAGGCCTCCATCATAGTTGATTTGGGAGACCCAAAAATCGTCCTCAAGGGCTTTCCGAACCGTGCTCTTCTTCTTTTTGGAGATGTTGAAAATCAATGGCGCTATGTCCTTCGGCCTCCTTCCGTCAAGCCACGAGGATTCACAAAAAAGGGCTCTCTCTCTCTCCATTTCCTATAGTCACTTTTGTAGCTGCCGCAAAAAGATCATGGTCATCGGAGGTGCAAGGGTTCCCAAGGTCCACCCATGCCTTTTTTATCTTCATTTCACTCTTGCCAAAGCCATCTCAAACGAAGAGACGAAGCAAATTTCTTGAGGTTGAGGATCCCAAGTCCACCAAGGTCTTTTGGCTTGCACACCATCTCCCAATTCACAAGCCGCCCAAAGAAAAGCACGCCGGATGCTATCAATCTTCAAGAGGGACTGGGTTGAGTATGAAAATAGACCAGTGATACGTCTCAAACGTATTTATAATTTTGATTATTTCATACTATTATTATAGCATTGCAGCGAGAAGGTGCAGAGCAACACACTGACCCAGCGAACATGGCATGATAACTGAACCAACATCAATCTAACCGGACACAACCTTGTCATGTCCTTCGGAGAGCAGCTTGGTGTGATGAATTGATGATTCCATGGCGCCTGCACAACCTGAACAACAGGTATATGCAGGGGAGGAGTGCAGAAGATTTGAAGCACCACCGTTCCTACTTTACCTGGCGCATTTTGGTTACGCTAAAACTTGGATACCTTCACACAGTATTTGATGTATCCGCTTGAAAGCTTCAGTGAACACATGATTATTCCTGATCCTTTTCAAGTAAGTTTGCCTTTTCAAGTAAGTTTGGAGCAAGCAAGTTCATTATGTCTCATCGGTCTCTGCATCGAAGCGAGATGTTATCTCAGCTATTGTTTCCTGGAGGTTTATTGTGTGAGGGCCTCCCGGTGGTTTCGGGTCGCAACCAAAACAAGGCTCTGTCACAGCTGCTTGGTTTGGATTGTGTATCATTACCTGATCAGTTTGTTAAGACATTACATAATGATGTGGTGTGCGAGGGTCCTAATTCGCCCCGGACTAGTAAAAAAACTGATGGAAAACATACCATAAGCAACCACCTGACATATATAATGTCGCCCAGATAGTTGCAGAAGCAACATGATATCACTGGTAATTTAACCTCCACGTTACATGCTGAATATCGACAGAACAGAGATAGAAGAAAATTCAAGGAGATGTATCAGCATTTCAGCACTACCCTTTGCTGACAGAAATAAGATGCCCTCGAAGGGACACCAGAGCAGAGTTAGGCTGAAGAAAAATAAACCCACCAACAGGGTGCAAATACTACTATAACGTTCATCATCCAACTGAATCCATACAAGAGAAGGATCTGGTAGAATATAATCCCTCCCTTCCTAAATATAAAAGAAATATATTAATATTGAAAAGATACCACATACACGCAGCCTTTGCAACAATAATATATCAGAGCTAGTCTAGATATTAAGTAAGCACACAGTCGAAAAGGAAAAAAAAAAGACCATGCCACGATCAGAGACTAGCAACAACATGAACAAACCACCACCATCAACGACACCTATACTGCGTGTAAGGTTCTCCGAATTTACACCTCCAAAAAGGTAGCAGTGCACAAGAACTGTCGTCGCCATGTCAAACACTCAAGCCGCAAAAGTCAGTTAATGGCAGGGGCGAATCTCCTGTACAAGGGCTGGGTGCAGCTGACCCCAATGGATCTGTAATATTATCGAAGAAGCCTAGAGAAAATTTGTATCTGACCCCACCGAAAAATGCAGAAGAATAATTCATGGGCTTAGGAAAATGAAAATATAATTCATAAGGATGGCCCATGGACCATGCTCAGCTCAGCTCAGTTCGATTTCCTCACGTACGTGACCAGGGGCCTATATGAGACCACCACGGCCTTTACGTGCACCAACGGTTCCCTAATTCCCTGACGAGACGACGGCCGAAAATTCCTCTCATCTCTCGATCGCTCTTACCCCGATCGACCAATTGGCGTCCGCGCCGCTGCGCGGCAGGAGTCCCGGACTCAGCTATTTGACGCCGTGAAGTTGGGAGGCCGCCGCTGGAAATCGGCAAAAACGGTAGCGCCGGCGCAGAAGATTGAAACTGAGATTTTGCCGTTCTAGTTCAGGTAATGGATAATTCATATATTTTCGATATTGAACCTCTTCAGGATGCTTTTCGATAGTGTAAACTCACATGCAATTTTTGTGAGTATAACATGTCTTTCTTATTGTCTCCATACTTCAGGATGCTACAAATGAGGCATTCAAATAATTTTTGCGAGCTGCCACTTTAGTTTCCCATTATTATCTGGAAAGAAATGGATTCACTACGTCGTCTGGATGGTATGTAATGTCTATTCTAATGCAACCCGGTTTTAGGCCGGTTCCCCGTTAATGAACCGGTCAATTCTCTACTGCGTTTTTAAATAAAATGAGGCAATGTCCCCGTTTTGTTCTATTCTAATGCAACTACTATTCAACCGTTGCACACTTTCATTGATTGTACTGTCCTTTCGCGCTATTTTACCTCAAAAAAAATGGCATGGTATAATACTTGATTCTGTTTTTTAATGTGCAAATAGCTTTGTAATGGCCGACTCCATCGCCAAAATTTTCTAGATTCGCCCCTGGTTAATGGGTTTTCACCCCAGAACCTCTAGACAATGCCTTAGCAAGGCAACGACTACAGAGCCATCATTGACAGGTACAACCAATGAAGGCCAGGCCTAGGGTTTTCATTCAAAAAACCGAGACGCGGTGCTCAGAGAGCACCACCAAGAACGAAGTCACCCTGTGTCACCGACCCACTTGCTGAGTTGCTGCAATTCACACAGTCATCACGTGCACGGTTCCGCAAACCTTATGCATTCAATGACCATCTGATCATCATCTTCTTCCCATCCACTGCGAGTACTACCTGGGACAGCCACCGACAGTAGGCGATCTCGACTCAATATGAGCATGCGAGATAATACCTTCAGAGTCTAACCGATCTTCAAGCACGACCGCCTTGAATCCCCACGTCCACAACATGGAATCGGCGCCATGGAGGTGCCGATGCCGATGTTTCCAGGGTGGCGACAATTTGCGGTTGTCAATCACCAAACACACGAGCACGCAGTTGTCTGTGTACGGCGTCAGCGATGCATCCGCACCAGGGGTGCGCATCATGGCGGATCAGGAGGCAAGAGGCCACGTCCTTGGGAAGCACGAGCAGACCAATGTTCAGCGGCGACATGGATGAGTGATTTTCGAGGGGATCGTCGATGCGATCTGGTGTCACGGGTCACATAAGAAGAAGCAACGAGCGCCCCCGGCGTCACCTGTGGACACACCGCACACCAAAAACCTCCCATCGACATCTTCTACTAACCCGCCGCATGGCTGCCACCCTGGAAACCCCCGCCCATGGCCTCCATCGCCCCCACATAGACGGCCTTCGCCTGCAGAAGAACAGCCCGCCACCCTTCGGTGGCGGACCCGCCGCCACCGCGGCTCAGACCGAAGGCAACGGCGGAGGAGAGAGATGACGGCGGCGGCGCAAGGTTTGGCTCGTGGTGCATCGCCTAGGGAGCGACAACCAGGAGCGAAGCCTTTTTCTCTGTTGTTATATGTGTTCAACTGTACGTCATATGGGCTGAAATGGATGATGAACATACACACTAAAATGTGTCTAGAAATTCTAAGAAAACAGACAAGAAGATGTGGCAGTGCTTGTGAATTGTAAGTTGTCACAGAACAAACAAGATCCATACAGACACTGATCCTGTTATTTAAGAGAACATGCAACAAAAAAAACTAGTCTGGTCAAGATAGGAAAATACACCACCAACAAAGTACATTCTCGAGACTGGCACGATCTTTACAAAGAAAACAGGAAAGCTTGTACAAGGGACCTATCTTCGCCCAAGATGAAGCTTCACATCAACATCACTTGGCGAGGTGAATGCATCAGTGTGAGCTTCATTGTACTGTTCTCGCCGGTCACCTGTGCATTTCTGTTTTTTCCATAGTGACCAGCAAATGAAAACGAGCGCCAAATCGAAAATCTTGGTGTCCTTTCCCGAGGACCTTGCTCTTTCCTTATGCCACCACGTCTCCAGCTGATGTGTCACTCACTAGTTGGGGCGCTTTGCCGTAAGACCAAGTTCAGCCAAGCACTGATGCCAAACTTGCCTCGAAAAGATGCACTGAATTTAGGATGTGCTCCCCGAACGCTCCTGCAACCCATGCCTCGCTCCTCTGCCCCAAGTCCAAAGCCTATGTTGTATTGCCAGCCGTAAAGTCTTGAATTTTAGATGCGCTATGTTTTTCCCGATCACTTTTTTTTTAAACAGGGCTTCGATCACTTTAGCAGAGGCAAAGCTCGTGGCGCTCCGAGAAGAACAGAGGCGATTTTTATTTCAACCGAGGCAAAGGGGCGACGTTTTGGTTGCCATAATACTACATTACACAACTGTGTGTGTAAGAGAAACCAGATCATAAAGCAGCAACCACCTGACACATCAATAAAACCAAACTCTACTGTCACTCCTCCAGATATCTGCTTCGGAGTAGAACAAAATTACAGACAAGAAGCCCAGAACCGCTTCACAAGAAAACACAGAATTTACACTAACAGACCCAAAACTGCCAAAGCAAATCTGCACCTCTGCCCAAAAAGCAAGAAACGGTATGCACATCCAATGGTACTTAACAGTACTCTCAAAAAAAAACAAGCATTGAGACGAGTTACAGCCTACACAAAAGATTTAGCGAGGTTCATCTTCGTAAAACGCAAATGTTAGATACATCTCCCACACAGTTGCTGAAGCAACACGATGCCGCTGGTGTAATATACAACCTCCACATTACAACTCATGATTGACATATAACAGAAAAGGGAGAAAGTGCATACAAACATGAAAAACAAAACTTTACCGCTGTGGATGGCTGAATTTAACTATTACGGCCAAAATCTTGTGCTAGGCGACTCACTCTTCAATGTGAACCACTGTAGCTGCCCTTGCACAAGAAGATATATCAGCGCTGCCCTTTGCTTCACAGAAATGAGATGGCTGCAATGGATCACCAGAGCACCGTTAGATTGAAGAACAAACACAAAAGGTTGCAAATACTGCTATAAAGTTCACTGTCGAACATGTAAGGATCTGGGAGATTATAAAGTACATCAAGGCCAAATGTCATCATATAAAGATACATGGCCAGCTAAAGGAGCGCACTCTCAGGTCTCCCAATTTACGACAGTGGCAGTTGGCCGCTGTGGCCCGTTATGCACCGACTGGTCCATCTTGTGCATTCCCATCACTGGCGCCACGAGACTGGACAGGTCTTTTCTTCAGCAGATAAATTGCCACTGACCTTCACAAAAGCCTCCTAAAATGCAAGCTCCTCCTTCCCTATATATGTTTTCCTCCCCCTCATCCGAATTAGCGGCTATGTCTTGATATGAGATATAAAATAGCATTATAGTATATGGCATGTTTACTCCAGTTGTTAGCGTCCTGATGAATTAGTTTATGAGGTTAAATCAGTACCTTGATTCGCATTTTCTTCTCTCATTGCTAACTTGGCAACGACATATATAAATGTGGACAGGAACACTGGAAGCAAATTCTGGTGTTGGACAGGGTCTGCTCCTTAATTAGTAGGGAATGAATAATTTCTAACCCATCTGGTTCCGACTGCTCTTTCTCAAAAGCAATTTTCAAAGCATCTCAATATGAGTGTAACTAGAGATTAATATAATTGTACCAGATGACTGGCAATTGTAGCATTTGCCAGGTATTTCTATTACTGACTGATACTATTATTTTTGGGGCGGATTATTCGTAAATTTCTACAACTATTCAACTAGTAAAGTTAATGATACAACTTGATGGTACCCCAGAACTACTGATGGCGAAGTTGGTTCCTTTTTGGTGACCTACAGTTGACAATTAATAGCAAGTACTGGGTAATGCTTCAGAGGAACTAGATGGAAGCAAATATTGTTTTGTTCACCATGTTAGGGAGATTCCATTCACTTCAGCTACCGTTTCTACACAAGCAATAACATGCCCCATTGACTAGACAAGATGGATTCACGTTGAACGGTATGCATACCTTATTATGCTAATGCTTTGTATTTGCATACAGGTCATTTTCTCATCTGCTAACCACATATATCAATAGCATACAGGTCTAGGATTGATTTGAAACACACTGATTTATAGACCATACTCTTTACTGTTATACCCCACCTTATTGTTCTAATTTGTTGGCTACTTGGTTTGATAGGAATGCTTATCTTGGAGAAAGTTCAGTAGCATAGTCCTTGCAATATAATTAGAGGAAATTATTATGAGAAAGTTCATGAAATAATGCATTCATGTACTTGTTTCAGTCAATTGGCATACCTGGCCCAATCATTTGGGTTACTTGGGTAAGTGCTTAATTCCTTTTTGTATATGTGTATTTGCGAAAAAGAAAAATGAAGCGAGGTAAAAGGCAGTTTTTTAGTAAATCTGGTTTCAGTCATAGTTTGTGTTAAAGAGAAGAGATTACAGTATCTACAATAATCATTTATGTTATTAGGATAATATCAAGTGCTTATACACACCCACTGTTACTGTTGCTGATAGACACCAGGTTGGATATGTGTTATAGATTCTTCAGTATACTTTGTTTCATGATCACGAAGGATGCGAGTGTTTCCCAGCAGTGTACCAAGCACATGGGTAGATTACATCAGGGCCTCGATATTTCGGTTTTGTGGTTATTGGCAATGGTGTTGCTGACCTGAGGTCTGCTCTAGAAATTTCCAAGAACAGCTCTATTGCTATCATAACCAAAACAGAGGCTCGTCAGAGCAGCACAAATTGCACACAAGGTGGTGTTTAATGACATTCTACAACCCTGTAGAAAGTTGCATGCAAGAACAACTGTTTGAGACACTTATCTGTGTGATGACGAGGCTGACAGGTTAAGTTTAGCCACCATAATTGCTTTCTTATGAGACTATATGGTCAATGGATGTCCCACTGGATCCTTGCATGTTATTAATTTTAATTCACTGTTCTTGATTAATATAAATAACCTCCCTCTTGTTACCTTTCAGATAGTGTGCACAGAAGGTACAGAAGATGCTAAGGAGCTTAATAGCGACGGGTACTAATTTGATTATAGGCCAAGGTATAGACTGCACTAGCAATGGGAGTTAGAGATTCTCAAAGTACAACCATTCAATCCGTAAGGGAGGCTAGCGATTGCATTAATTAGGAATATAAATAATGCAATGAATTGGCCTTTTTTTCCTTCTCTTATATACATGTATATGCTACTGCTTCTGGAATTGGAGTTCTCTGTTATTTTTCTCATATGATCTTACATATTATTAGTACTTTGTAGGTTCTCCGTTATTTTCTCACCTATAAAAATAGTCTCGTTTTAATAGATGAACCAATAACACCTACAGATCAATGAACATCATGCTAAATATATGAAGGACTCCTTATTGACCTTGGTTTGGTGTATTTACATGAGTATACATGACTACCGCCGGAATTGGAATTTTGAGCAGACATTGTAGCTGCATTTTTCAAATTATCAGGGAGCCCACATCGATAAACAAAACAAGCCACACACGACATCACAAACATACTATGTTAGCCAAAAAAATCTCAGATCCAGCTATAACAGAATGAAATAATGCACACTCCATACTATCAAACAGTTGAACACCGGCCAGGCGGAGCACGCCTCGTACTAGTACCATCTAGAAGATTGCCTTAACCCACTGACTGGTAAAAATATGCGTATTTATTTCTTACAATGATGCAAAATAACAAACGGTGGTAAGAAGTAAGACTTACATTTAAGATAAGCTCTGCATTCAACGATGCCTCCTGTCTCTGTACTCATCTCTAGAATGGCGATCTCCATAATCCCTTCTTGAGTGCTTATAAGAGTCGTCATATCTAGACCTCTTTGAATCATGGCTATCTGCATCTCTAGTTCTGTGCCGACCATACTCTTCACGAGTCCTCCGGTCCCTGTTTTCATCATCGCTGTCTCTGTTTGAATTTGGGTCATATCTATCGTCTATAACTTTTCTTTTGTAGTCCTTTTCCACACCATGTTCACCTTTCTTCCTCTCATGTTCTATCTCTTTCAGTCTCTCTTCCTCCAACTCCCTCTGCTTTTGCTTCTCCAGCTCCTTTCTCTCTTCCTCCTGTAGTTTTTGCTTCTCCAACTCCTTCCTCTCTTCCTCCCTCTTTTTTTGTTTCTCCCGCTCCATTCTCTCCTCCTCCTTATGCCTTTGATCCTTCAGATCCTTTCTTCTCCCATCTTGACTGCTTTTCCTTTCATCTAGCTCATTCTTGTAAGAAGCCCTTTTAGCATAGTTCTGATCTTTACTATTCTTCAATCCTCTCTCAGATTTTCTATTCTCACGGCTTTCAGCACTCGCATCTGATTCACTGCTGCTGCTGCTGCTGCCGCTGCCGCTATAAAATGAACTTTCACTTGAGCTAATCACCTTTCTTTTTTCTTCCACGATCTTTTTAACCTTTGTCTCAAGGCGTCTTTCCCATCCATCTGAATCAGAATCAGAATCATGCCTCACACGCTTAGTAGCATTTTTACCGGTGTCCTCTTCTTTCTCTTTAAGTTTCGGTGCTTGTTTATCAACTTTAGAAACATGCTGAGAGGACTTTGCAGCCTTCTTCTTTCCACTGTTATACATCTCTAAGTCAGTATCTGATTCGTCAATGTACTTGTCCTTCCGAATGACCTTGCTCTGTGGCTTCTTATCTTCAGATTCATGACGAGAAATCTTCACAGACCTCTTATATTTGTCAGTGAACTTGTCATTGGGAAGGACCTTGCAGTGTGGCTTCTCATCTTCAGAGTCATGGCGAGAAGTCTTCACAAATCTTTTGCTTTTATACTCATCACTCTTCAGGTCACTCTTAGATTTGTCATTTGAATTGTCCTTCCTAACAACCGACGCATTAAGGTGCGCTTTCCTCTCATGAGTATAGCCATCCGGATCAGAATCGTGCCTCTTGCACTTATCAAGATTCTTACCAAAACTGGCTTCCTTCTCTTTACTTTTTGGTGCTTGTTTATCATCTTTAGAATTGTGCTGAGAGGATTTTTTCCTTTTCTGATCATAATCGCTCCCAGAATCACTGTTCGAGACATCACTCTCCGACTCACTGTATGAATCATCCTTGTACTTGCTTCTTCTGGATTTCTCATCTTTAGCATCGTGGCGAGAGCTCTTCACAGGCACCTTCTTTCCCTCATCATGACTGATTTTTGCATGCTTTGTCTTCTTCTTGCCATGATCACTATCTGAATCAGCCTCAGAATCAGGACGAGTGTCTTTTCCATGTTTTGCCTTCTTATGAACAATCACAGGATCAACGTCTCTGTCTAAGAATGATTTCTTAATGTGTTTCTTTCCCTTCTTCTCATCATGGTCAGTGTCAGAATCATCTTCTGAATCATACGCATGCTTACTCTTCCTAGAACTCCTGCTGTGACCATTTCTATCTTTCTTTTTCTCCTTCTTTCCCTTCTTTGCATGCTTTTTACCATCCTTTAGAGCCTTAACATCGCTCTGAACATCAATATCCATCCCCTCATATTCCTTCCCGGGTATAAGCTCCCCAGACTCCGGATCACTGTCCACATCATCTTTCTTCTTCATTGCAACCTGAAGATCTAGCCCAAGAGCAGCCCTCATCGTCTCAAGCTGCTTCTCCTTCCGTGCGGCGACATGGTGGCTCTGTGTGCCCATAATCCTGAGAAGAGATAAACGTTTGTCAGAAAATTATGATAATCTTACAAACAGAGCAAAATACTGAACATATGATCAGCAAAATAACAAAGGCATACACATGAAGGAGCAGGGACCAAAATCTACAAACTAGCATAAGCTATAGATTGTCTAAACCAGAATTTAAAGGACCGATTCTGTTTGAATGTGAAATAAACTACAAAAACTATTAGATCAAGAATCCAAATTACTAACCCTACACGAGTGTACTGTCATATATTTATCACTGGTCTCATCTGCAACAACTCCACGTGAAGAAAAAATGATAGCTGACAGATACAGGGAGATATACACGGATAAGACGAGTTCGCAGATCCATACCCTTCGCCCGGACGTCCTGCCGGTGCCTTGCGGCCCGCCTCCACGGCCACGGCAGCAGCAGCCGCCTCGAGCTCGGCCTCCTTGCGCGCCTCCTCGACGCGGTCCTCGATCTCGCCCTCGGTGTAGCCCTGCTCCTCGAGGGTGTCCCTCAGCAAGACGAGCCGCAGCTCCACCTGGCGCTTACGGTCGTGCTCCAGGATCTCCTTGTTCGGCTTCCGCATCCCGCCGAGGCCCCCCGCGCCGGGGCCGGCGCTGGGGTCGTCGTAGCTGGGGTACGGCGCCTTGGGGGCGCCGCCGTCCCGGGGCCGGATGAAGAACTTGTTGGTCTGGACGTAGCCATTCGTGCCCGACCCGCGCGCGGTCTGCAGCCCGATGCCGTTGTACATGGCGGCGGCGGCGGCGGGCGCCGGCGGGCGGTCGGTGAGGTGCTGGCGGGTCGGCGAAACCCTAGGTTCGAGAGAGTTGGGTTCGTGGCTTTCTTTCTGGGACGGTCGGCTGGAACGCGAGATCCCCCGATTCGAGACGACGGGATGGGGAAGGAGAGGGGCTGGGCTTGAGTGGGCCAGATATTTTTTTCACCCCGCGGCGGCGCCGGAACCAGTCCCAGACGGTCTCGTGTGGCCCACTTTTCGGTGTAGGATTCTTTTTAGCCGTGTACGTGTCGAGTGTCGTGTGTGCACACAGGATTTTTTTTTTGGAAAAAGTCCAAAACAAATCTTTAATTTGTAGCCAAAAGATAAATCAAACCCTAAACTTTGAATCCCAGTAATTGACATTATGAACTTGTAAATCCCGATCTATTTTAGACCCTGAACCTGTTTGGCGCACCCGAAATACAATAATCCCGGCCGGGATAACGTGTTACTCTCACCGACGATTCGGCCCCACTTATCATATCCATCCCCTTCTTAGATTTTCCAGATGCAATAGGCGGCGGTGTTCGCTCCTGACGGAGGGATCAAGTGGTGGCTAATCGAGTGCTGATTGTACTGCTACGGTGACGTACACGATGAACAGATAACTCGTCGGCCAGACTGCCGCCAATGCGATGAGGAGCGTTCCTTGGACAAACTAATGGCGAGCACACACGTGGAGCCGCGGGCCGGCCAGATTCAAGTCCGTCGTGCCTCCCGAATCCGCGGGCCAGCAGGTTGATGAGCTCCGCGCGAGGCCGCAAGCGTCGGTGCTATGCACGACGTCGCAGCGCGGGTGTGGCGTAGCTAGATTTGGCCGTGCTCTATCGCGGGGCTTGCACAGAACAGAGTGCATCCACAATGGCAACTTGGACTAGACACGCAAAAGAATAATATTCGGTTGTGCGTGTCTATTTGCGGTGATGCTCTAGCATGCTGCTAGCCTGCTACTCGCAGCTGCCCTTTAGCATGGGGATCCTGACGAACAGAAAGAAAAATTAAAACATGATCGGGTTGAATGTGAAAAGATTAGGGAAGAAGATGAATATGACCAGTGGGCCAGTGATGTCAGTGAGTGTAGCAGTTTTGAGTTTTTTTCCTGTCGTGGAAAACAGGTTCAGTGTCTAAAATAGACCGGGATGGATAAGTTTAGAATGCCAATTACCGGGATTCAAAGTTTAGGGTTCAATTTATCTTTTGGCTATAAGTTGAAGGTTTGTTTTGATTTTTTTTTCCTTTTTTTTACCAAAACATAGGATTTTTACAGTTCGTCTTTTGTTCAAAACAGAATTTAAATTTTTATAGGGCTTAGGGGATTTCAAAATTTGTACCTTGATTTAAAATAATTTATATAAACAGGTCCTCTACCGATAATTTTTTGAGAAAAATAATCGTCGATTAGATAGGAAAAAAGTGTTTAATTACAGAAGGTCCCGACAAGAAAAAAGAAAAAAACACAAGGCGACTATTATGCCACAACTACATCTCTGGACATGGGTGTGCGCATTGATGTCCTCCTTCACCAGAGCGGCCACGGCGTCAGGCTACAGCACGACGTTCTGAAAGACGTGACGGTTCCTCTCCTTCCAGACCCCCACATGAGTAGATGATCACCCCATCCGCCTCTCTCCACTTCTCCTTGGGGATGTTCGAGATCGTGTCGTCCTATCAATCGTTCAGGTCCTTTCCTCCTGGTTGTGGAGGAAATCCTAGTGTTCTGTTCCATGCAAAGGCTTGCTCTCTCACCGCGGTTGCAGAAGTGGCAATCCAGGGTCAAATGTTGAACCATCTCGGATGGATCCTGCAGAGCTTGCAAATAGGGCCGTGCGCCCACACTGATGACCAAATTGTCTGTCGTGGGCATTTTCCCATGTGGGGCCAGCCATGCAAAGCAGCAACATTTGGCTTCTGCATGCCCCTTCTAGGATTTAACCGTGTGGAAGGGAGCACAAGACCCCACTTCGTCCACCTCCAACGAATGGAATTGGCCTCTGGGTGCAGCTCCACACCCTAGAGAAGGGACCATAGCTTGACGAATTGCGCCATCAGCTCGCCATTTGGAAATGTTAGCAAGTGACCCGACCCAATTCCATTGGTGCAGCTCTTTCTGGAATCTAGACCGTCTTCTGTTGATCTGACTTTTTTCTTTGCAGTACTTTATTTCCTACAAAAACAGAATGATTTCACGAGTTTACACATTAGTCATTGTCTCTTTTGTTGTACAATATATTTTCTCCCTTTTATCTTAATATTTCACTCCCTTTCTTCATGACCCAACATTGCACATTACAGCATAAAAGAAAGTAGAAAAACGTATTTGAATGGGCACTATAAAGTTTTTCCATCATCTACCTCCGAACAAGATACTTCTCACTAATGGCTATGCCCTTCACGTCCATCCACATAAACTCTTTGTTCATATCTTCTCCACCACTTCTTCACCAATATATCTACCCATCATACACAGCAGAAATTTATTAATTTCATATCCATGTCGGAATGTGAGTGAAAACATATTCGTGCGGTGTTTCTTCCGGACCAAAATCCTCCATGACTAGCACTCCTTTCAAAAAGTTCCACGGTACATTTTTCAAAACCTTTTTGTCTCCCCGTTGTCTGGTGAAAGGTAAATGAAGAATTGATTTTCTTGGGACTAATTAAATTGAAAATCGAACATCTGGCAATAACACAAAATGAGAGCCATTGGAGCTATTCTCTGAGATTCTAAGGGCCTCTTCGTTGGGGCAAGTAATTAGTTTTATGGCACGCGTAGATGACGTTGACACGGCTGAAGCAAAACACATTGCAACATGGTCTTGAGCTTGTGCTACACATGGAATGCGATTGTGTCGTTATTAACTCTGGTAGCGTGACAGTCATGCAGGCGATGAACAAGGATGAACAGTTTCTATCTACGCTGTAATCCCGAATGAATGTGTCCAACTAGCTAGAAAATTTATAATAGGATTTCATGGTGTTGCTAATTACTAAATAGAACAATACATTCCACATGTTGACCATTCCATTCTACCTTTTGGTTACAACCAAACACTAGCTAGAACCGTTACATTCCATCTTTTTGTCCCAACCAAATATAAGAATGGAACTGACCCATTCTATTAGAATTGAACCGAGACATACATTCCACTTTGTTCCCAAACCAAACACACTCTTAGTTGGTGTCTTTGTTTTGCGTTTACCAATGTTGCCATAATTTCATCATAAAAATGTGATATATATAATTAAAAACATTATTCAAGTATGAATGCAGTGATATAGTTTTTATAAACAAATAACACATATTTGTTGATAAATTGATGTACGTAGAAAAACCAATATAGAGATAGAAAAGGAAGTAACATTTGCTCCCTGACCAAAAGAATAAGGCGGCCGTTGTATTACTCAGATCTATTTGGGTCATTGGCTAGATGACCACTACTTTTTTTTATGCTTCTTCTCGTAAATTATTAATAAAAGTTATGTCTAGATACATTTATTTTGGTTTTTGCTCTATCTAAGTCGACTGAAAAAAAATTCAGCGTCAGTCGAATCTCAGTCCGTCCGTTCTCGTCAAGATTGGTGCCGCCGCGTCAGCTATGTGCGCGCGTGTCTGTCGTGGTTCGCGGGGCAGTAATTTGTTATCGGGTTTGGGTTCGGCCTTTTTTCGGCCCGTTTTGTTGTGTGGCCCGGTGCGAGGTGTATTTTTATTTTTGAATTTTTTTCTTTCTCCCCTTTTTCTGTGATTGCGTGTCCGTTGGAGAGAAGAGAGAGAACGGGCGGAGCTGCTGAGGTGTACGCCATGGCGGAGATCCGCGGCGGCGAACGAGCGCAGAGGCGTCGCCGGAGGCGGTTCAGGTGCATCCTCTTCTCAGTTTTGTGTATAGCATCTCGAGGGGGAGGGGCGCTATGTGGTGGGTTGGCAGGGCGGGCGGTGCTCTGTGGTGGGTTGTCGCGGCGGCGCGGCTGTGGTGGGTCTCCGGGGGGGGGGGGGGGGGGCGGTGCTATGTGGTGGTTTTGTTGCGGCGGCGCGGTTGTTGTGGGTCTCCGGGTTTGCGGTGGTGAATCTCCGGCGATGCGCGCTGCCGTGTGAGCCATGGAGTCACCAGCTAATCCGGTCTCCTCTCCCGGCTTCGTTACTTTGTTGAGCTTTTTTCTCTGCAGCGCAGTAGGTTCTTCTGAGGATTTGTGCAGTTAGATGTGTTTTGGAACTGGCCCGGGTGTTGCGTGGTCTCAATTTGGGGGTAGATATGCGCGTTTTTGCGTTGTTGAGTTGATGATTCAATCCTGAATCTATCGCCCTTCTTCATGTCATAGTTAGTCGGTATCTTCTCGTATTCATTTTGAACTATACATGAATGTTCTGGTTGTATTCTTTTAGTAGCGATTGTTGTTTTGAGCGACACTAGTTGAACTTATTACATGAGCTAGTGGATTTAGGGCTTATTTATTTTTAATTATTCAATTGTTTTTAGGTTGAGTATGCTAGTGACTGTTGTGTCGATATTTGGTCTGAATCTGCTGTGCCTGCATTAGTATTGCTTTGTTGTATCTTGAGTAGTATATTGTTTTATCCATTTCTTACCACTGTAGATAATGATCACCGTGAGGAATATGTTGTGTGGAAATCCCCATTGAGCAATCCAGTGAATGTAAATCCCTTGTCCTGCATCAGTTTTTACGAAATGTTGAAGTTAATAGACGTCATAACAATGGTTTTTCATTATTTAATTTGAAATGTACATTCAATAGATGCCGTCGCATCTGAATGTTGATTTGTGCTCATATCCTCCATTTTTGTTTGTATCAACATTTTCCTGCAATAGAAGAAGTAGCATACATTAAAACATATAATTTAATTTTCATTTTTAAATAAATAATATTTTATTTGTCACTTTCATTCGATAGTATCTATCTCATTTTCTCTGTTTGTTGATTTTGAATCTCAGTCTCTTTAATTTGATTCTCTTTCTATTTTTTTCTGAATTTCAGTCTCTATCTCTTCGTATTTTTTTTTTCTGAATCTCATTATCTATTCATTGAATCTCATTTACTTTCGAATCTCAGTCTCTATACTTCAGTCAGCTTTTTCTTTCTGAATCTCAGTCTCTATCTCTTCGTGATTTTATTATTGAATCTCATTATCTATTTATTGAATCTCTTTATTTAATTTTATTCTCTATATTTATTCTCTTTTTTTCTGAATCTGAGTCTCTATATCTCTCTGTATTTCTGTTTATCAAGTCTCTCTCTCTCTCTATTCTTTAGTTCATGTATCTCTATCTCTCTAATATTTTTCTGTGTTTCTCTATCTCTATTTTTTCTGTCTCTCTCTCTCTCTTTTTCTATTTTCTATTTTAATTATCTCTATCTCTATAATTTTTGCTCTATATTTATGTCTCTATCTCTCTATCTCTATTTGTGGCCTCTCTCTCTATTTTGTCTCTCTCAATAATTTTTGCTCTATTTCTGTCTCTATTTCTCTATCTCTATTATTTCCAGTTTCAGTTTAGTCTCTCTCTCTTAATTTCTGAATCTTGTGTGTCTCTCTGAATCTCAGTTTCTCTTTATTTTGCTGCTTTTGTATTAGTGTATTCCTTCAGTCATTGTGTTTCGCATATTTCTCTCTCTCTCTCTCACTCATATTTGTTTTTCTCTAAGATTTGTTTTTCTCTCTGAATGTGTCTCTGAATATTTCTTTCTCTGTACTCCTTGCGTGCTTCTCTCTCTCTCTCTGTCAATTTTTACTGCTGAGTTTTGACTTTGTAATTTATGTTTTGTAGATGCGGTGTGAAGTCTGTGGAAGTTGTTATATCTATCTTGGGGAAAGCTTTCTTCAATCAATGGTAATTGTTTTTTGTATGATTTTCACCACAAAAAGAATCAAAGTATTTTTGTTGTACTAATCAAGTTTTTATCTATTTTTTTGTCAATCAGGTTGTCCCTTGTTTCATGAAAGCTCAGCTAAACAACATGGTTAACAAGGTCATGCTTGTTAAGTCACCTGAGCGTGAAGAGTATGTTTGGCAGCTGAAAAATGATCACATCAAGACTATGATTTCTGGACCTGGTTACATGAAGCTGCTGAAGGACTACGACATGAAGAGAGGCGACAGGTTTAGGGTTGAGCTTGATCATCCTTCTCCATTTTTCCCTATTTTCCCTGAAGAAGGTGTTGATATCCCAAAAGAAAGGGTTGTAGGTACTTTCTAATGTCATTTGTAGTTTCATTTTTTGTTGTGTGTGTTTTTGTTTCATATTTTGATCATGGCCGGCACCATCTAAGAAATAAGATATATATTCAGTTATACAACTTTGACATCTCTAATCCTTTTGTGCTGCTGGTCAAACTGACTGCTGGTCAGACAACAAGGACGAATACGTGCGTCAACAGACGCGGTATTGGGCTAGGAGCTGTTTTTGTCCACAAGTTAACAGTCACAGATTTGAAGCACAATGGATTGGTAATGTCTAAGAAAGCATATTAATTGGTTTTTCCTCCCCTTTTTCAAATTGTTTGTGTTGTTTTCTTTTTCTGAGATTATCTGAATGTGATTTCTATTTTTTTTAATGCAGCGTATCCCCAAGGAGATTGTACCAGTTCTTGACATCCCTGAGGAAGGAAATGCAGCTCTCATGAAAGAGTTGTTCGGTGTTGGTCACAGGTTATCTTCGTACTACACGGCCAGATATGGAAGAATTTGCCTCAAGAATGGATGGCCAAAATTTGCAACTGTGAATGGTTTGGTAGAGGGGATGGATGTGATTATCCTCTTCCACAAGAATGACAACAACTTTCTCATGGTCACTTTTGATGTCCTGTCGAACATCAAAAACTGGGCTTGGTTTTCAGTGTTTTATGTGCTGGTATCCATGTCACGTCGCTGGATGTAACGCCAGGTCATGCTATTTCCCTAATCTCACTAGTATAATGCAGACACTATATGCACCTTAGTTCTTGGTTTGCTTTTTGGCTTTCATATGTGAAACCTTGTCAGCCTTTTGTTGCTCTGTTCGTTGAACATCATATATGAATATCAGTGCTTTTGTGTTAATGATATGTCACTTTTTGGTCAGTGTTTTAGTATGAACCTACTATTCGATATGTCAGTTTTGTCCTGCAGTCTACTGCCATCTAGTTTCATTTCTAGATGTTTTGTTGGTAGTCTACTGCTGCGTACTAGGCCGATATGAACCTGCAGTCTACTGCTGCGTGCTATGTTATGCTTTGGGTATCTCTGTACAGTTGCAGTTGAGTTTTTTCGAAATAAAAGTTGCAGATAAAACTGGGTTTTTCAGAGATAGCAACAGGTTTCAATCTGAATTGCAGGGAGAGAAAGGTTTTTTCCGATATCTAACCTGGGGCCTGCCATCTGCGCCTAGGTAAGCGCTTCTGATGTCTGGAGGCTTGATTCTCTCTTCCATCTTGCTGTTCTTCTTTTCCTTGTGGTCTCTCTCTACCTGTATGTTCTTTTTGCGTTCGTGAGAGATGGATCTCGGGGGGAGTGACTGGGTGTAACGCTGCAGCTGATCTGAGCTTTCTTGAAGAAGAAGAAGAAGAAGAAGCTCTTTTACCTGATCCGTTTTTTTGATTCCTGGGCTTTGTACCAACTGGCCTTTTTGGGTCGGCCTGCTCTGTTTTTGGGTCGGGCTGGACTAACTCGACCCGTTAGGCGGCCTAGTACATGGTTCGGGGGCGAGGAATTGGTTTTCCCAGGCGACTGAAATTCTTTTCTGTGTCAGTCGAATTTTCCTGACGTGTTTTAAGTTCCTACGTGGCACCGTGGGATTGGTCAACAAATGAGACTGACGACGAAAATAATTTCAGTCGACTGACCATTAGACACTCCCTTTATTTTTAGGCAAATTTAAGACACTATTTTTCGGACGGAGGGAGTATTATAATTTCAAGTGTTCAAAATAAAATGACTCCGTATTACTGTAAAAAAACAGCTATTTATCTAAGTCGTTCCGAGTCAGAGGGGCAGATCGATCTTCTATCCTAGTCGGACCGTATTTCCGTCCCACCCCTCGCGCCGCCCCTATATTTGCGAACCGCGCCTCCCACCGCAGCGCACCGGCCCCCTTCTTTTCAGCTTGTGATTCTATAGAAGCTAGATTCTGGAAAAAAGCTGGGAGAATCTGTGGTGGGGAGAAGCTCGTAGAAGCTAGGCTGGACCCTTCTTTTTGGCTTATGGAAATTTGATTGTTTGATGTGTTAAGTTGTGGAATGTCTACTACGCCCCTAAAATGCAACAAAATAATACTATAAGCATTATGAATTACTAGGAGAACATCATACTCCAATTACCATACACTGCAAGTGAAATGCATTAGGAATTACTAGCAGAACATTAGGAATAACTAGATGAAATGAACAATAGAAATGGTTAGATAGTAAAAAAAATAGAAATTGTTAGGATATGGGGAGGAAGAAATCGAGCTCGGACGAAATCGAGCTGGGAGGTCGCGTGGGGCATCGGTCGGCGACGAGCGACGGAAGCTCCGAGCCAGCGGCGGCCTCACCGGCGGGCGGTGGACGAGGCGCGGGCGTGCTGCCGGTCGGCGACGGAGCTCCGAGCCGGCGGCGGCCTCACCGGCGGGCGGTGGACGAGTCGCGGCGGCGGCCTCACCGGCGACGGAGCTCCGAGCCGGCGGCGGCCTCACCGGCGGGCGGTGGACGAGGCGGGGCGTGCTGCCGGTCGGCGACGGAGCTCCGAGCCAGCGGCGGCCTCACCGGCGGGCGGTGGACGAGGCGCGGCGGCGGCCTCACCGGCGGGCGGTGGACGAGGGCGTCTGGAGTCAGATCGCGGGAGGAGGAGGAGATAATGTTTTGCCTTTTCTTTTCTTTTGTCCAAATTCTGCCCGGTGGCATATCTCTGTAAATATGAGCAACGACATGTCTACTGCTGGATACCCTTTGGTTCACTTGCGGGAATCCACCAAGAGTCACCGAGAATCGACTCGGGAGCAGCTTCTCGGTACTACACACGAACTCAGCTTCTGGTGGATTCTGGGCTAAAATCTCTTGGCTAGAATCTAGACCTTTCTTTTGGGCTTGTACAGATTTTGGGCTAGAATCTGGGCTAGAAGCTGAAAAGAAGGGGGCCATATTCCGTCACGCGACGTCGTCGTCTCGAAGCAAACCCACGCGACGCCCACACCGCACCGAAAACAAACCAAGCCAAACCCTCGCACTCCCTCCCTCCCACCTCTTCGCGGAGGCGGCCATGGCGGCGGTGGCGACAGTGAGCTCGGCGAGCGGGATCCTCGCCATGCTCCAGGAGCCGGCGGAGGAGCTCAAGCTGCACGCGCTCGCCAGCCTCAACTCCGTCGTCCACCTCTTCTACCCGGAGATCTCCACCAGCATCCCCACCATGTGAGTCCACCTCCGCTCCCCCCTTCCCCCTTCTCTCTTGACCAATCGAACCCACTGCGTTACCCTAGACGCCGCAGTTGTCGCTGTTACAGTTGCTGCGCCGTGTCCGCGCGATTCGTTCTGGCGCCTTGGCTTGGATGCAGATATTAGTTTTTGTAATTGCTTAGATGATTGATGAGGACTCCGGAGGAGAGGTTGGCTAGACGCTTTTGCCGTCGCGCGATTCGTTTGGTCAGCCTCGGTCGGTTCGATCTGGAGTTCGTGTGGGGAGCCTGTTTGGGTCCTGATCTGTTTACCTGGGGATTACGGGGATTCAATGCACCGATTCTGCGCTCTTCAGTCTTCAGTAAGGTTTGGAGCGAAATTCGACAGCTTTATTAGGTAGCCGTCGTGAAAAAATTGGACCTTTTGCGCTTCCTTTGCTCGCTCTTGGATATACTGAGAGGTTCCTAGGATTTTAGTCTGAACATAGGAAGGGTGAGAATCTAAAAGCTTTGGATTTCGCTTTTCTAGTTGTTTGATTATAATGCCTTCTCTGTTGCTAACTGAGCAATGAAGATTTTGGACGAAGTGACCATTAAAACTGTTATTTTGCATTACATCTGTTCCAAACAAAGGACGTTTTGGTAGGCTAGAATGGTCACCAAAACGTCTTATATATTGGAACGGAGGTAGTAATATTTTGCGGTTACATGTTTTGTGAGGTTAACGTGATGTTTCTTACTTCAGTTTAAATTACAAATTCTTTTCCCTTACAATTTTCTTTACTTCGTTCAGCTCGAATTAGAATAATGTGTCATACGAACTTTGTTTTTCGTATGTAATTTCTTCACCTAGTTGTTATTTTGTGGAACAGAGAAGATTTAATTTTCATTATGGTTGAGTAAATTATGTGAAAGTCTATATCTCGAAAGAAGCAACTCAATAATTTATTTCAATCGTATGCTTTTCCCTGCAGTGAGAGCTTGTATGAAGACGAGGAGTTTGACCAGAGACAGCTTGCTGCATTAGTTGTTTCTAAGGTAGTATGCCATGATATTTTGTATCTTATTTAAAATGTCATCTTTTGTACAGTATTACTTATATTGATGGCTATTGTATATCATGTAGGTATTTTACTACCTGGGCGAGTTAAATGATTCGCTGACCTACGCACTTGGTGCTGGACCTCTGTTTGACGTTTCGGAGGATTCAGATTATGCTCATGCTCTTTTAGGTGAGGAGGTGTCTTAAATTCTCCGCCACTCCGGATGTTATTTCACATGATTTTCTGTTGCTCATTATGTTGAATTGGTGGTTTTTTTCTTTCAGCTAGAGCATTAGATGAGTATGCAAGTTTCAAGATGAAAGCTTCTACAGCTACAGGGAAGAAGAAAATGTGGATCCCAGATTAGAGACCATAGTTGAGAGGATGCTCGAGAAGTATAATATTATCCTACCATTTGCTCATATCCTCCTATGCGC
The DNA here is from genome assembly GCA_947311845.1 of Poa pratensis. Classification (NCBI taxonomy): domain Eukaryota; kingdom Viridiplantae; phylum Streptophyta; class Magnoliopsida; order Poales; family Poaceae; genus Poa; species Poa pratensis. Next base: position 138,126,208 of record CAMZMU010000052.1, on the reverse strand, counting down.
CACCTGGAGTATTCTGCTAATATGGTTACTCCTTGATGCAGGTGTGTTCTTGATGGGAAATACCAACAGGCCATGGGTATGGCTGTTGAATGCAGGAGACTGGATAAGCTAGAGGAAGCAATTGTTCATTGTGATAATATTCATGGGGCACTTTTGTATTGTATCAACCTTTCTCATCAATATGTCAGCCACCGCGAATATCGTTGTGAGGTAGGAGCATATTATGTAGACCAAATTGTCACTTGATTGTTTTGTATTCTTGTTGGAATTGAATATAAAGCAACTACATTACTTCAGAGTTAGAAAAATTCAACATTTTCTCACGAGTTGACCAAATAATTCATTTTGTTGTCAGGTTCTTCACTGTCTTGTTAAAATATACCAGACTTTGCCGCATCCAGATTTTCTGAGCATTTGTCAGTGCCTTATGTTTTTGGGTGAGCCTGAAACTGTTGCAGACATATTGGATACACTGCTTTCTGGAAGCAAGGTATGTGTTTGTTATTTACTGTACTCACTACTCAGCTCACAACATTACTTACATGTCAGTCTCTGATGCTTATTCGAGATATCGTGCTCATTATGCAGGATGATGCCCTCCTTGCATACCAAATTGCTTTTGATCTCGTGGAAAATGAAAACCAGGCCTTCCTTTTGAATGTGAGGAATCGCCTGGACGTACGACTCCTGGTCAGTCTAACCCTGATATTGGATCAGCTTCACCGCATGATCAGACCGTTAACGAGGGTACTACTAGCACAGAACCAGCTGGCGATGTTCAGATGGGAGATGATACAACTGTGGCAAATGGAAATGCTCCATAGTGGATGCAAATGAGGTAGCGCGTGCTGATAGGCTAAAAAAAATTAAAGGAATACTGTCAGGAGAGAAGTCTATTCAGCTTACGCTACAATTTTTATATAGCCACAACAGGTACACATACTATTAATTCCTAAATGTTGAACCCTGACCTTCTTTAACTTTTATATCTGACATTGCCTTGATGGGGTTTTGTTTGATAGGTCTGATCTTCTAATTCTGAAGACAATAAAGCAGGCTGTAGAAATGAGGAACAGTGTTTGCCACAGTGCAACTATTTGCTCCAATGCGATCATGCATGCAGGAACAACTGTAGATACATTCCTAAGAGAAAATCTGGTAATTTGTCTTCCTACTGGTTGTCTTGTCGTTATGCATTTTTTTCTGCCTCTCTAGTGCCTCATTCTGGTGATTGTTTTGCAGGAGTGGTTAAGCAGGGCAACTAATTGGGCTAAATTCAGTGCAACTGCTGGTCTAGGCGTCATCCATAGAGGCCACCTTCAGCAAGGTCGGGCTTTGATGGCCCGTACCTACCTCAAAGTGGCGCAGTTGGTGGTGGCAGTCCATACTCAGAAGGTGGTGCCCTCTACGCTTTAGGTTTGATTCATGCCAACCATGGTGAAGGAATCAAACAATTCCTCCGTGAAAGCCTTCGGAACACCAGCGCAGAGGTGACACTTTGTTTCTTGGCCTTCTTGTGTGATGCTACTCATTCTGAGTATATTTTTCTTACTACGAACCATATTATACAGGTTATCCAGCATGGTGCTTGTTTGGGAATTGGGCTTGCTTCTCTTGGGACAGGAGATGAAGAAGTGTACGAGGACATGAAGGTTGTCCTTTACACAGACAGTGCCGTGGCTGGTGAAGCAGCTGGTATGGCATGGGTTTACTCATGGTTGGGACAGGCAGTGAGAAGGCTAGTGAGATGCTGGCTTATGCACATGATACACAGCATGAAAAGATTATCAGGTCAGTGCTGTTTAATTACTGTTGTGTTTTTCTGAAGATGCATCCAGTTCTCGTTCTGACACTCTCTCTATCTGCAGGGGTTTGGCACTTGGCATCGCATTGACAGTGTATGGCAGGGAGGAGGAAGCTGACACCTTGATCGAACAACTGACTAGAGATCAAGATCCCATATTACGTTATGGTGGTATGTATGCATTGGCTCTAGCCTACAGAGGAACTGCAAATAACAAAGCTATCCATCAGCTGCTGCATTTTGCTGTATCGGACGTCAGTGACGATGTTCGTAGGACTGCAGTTATGGCCCTTGGATTTGTTCTATACAATGAACCTGAGCAGGTGTGTGAACTTCAGATGCCTTCTATTCAATTTTCTTCCAAGGAGCAGCATACATCTGCTGCTCATTATGCATTTATGCAGCATCTCATTGCCATCTAAAATTGCTAAAATAAATAAGTGTAGCTTACACCCTTACATCTTCTGTTCTGATCATGCAGACTCCAAGAATTGTGTCCCTGCTCTCTGAATCTACAACCCACATGTTCGTTATGGTGCAGCTTTGGCTGTTGGGATATCCTGTGCAGGAACAGGGTTAAGTGATGCAATTTCCTTGCTGGAGCCTCTCACATCAGACGTTGTTGATTTTGTACGCCAGGGAGCTCTGATTGCTATGGCGATGGTTATGATCCAGACTAATGAATCATTTGATTCTCGTGTTGGGACGTTTAGGCGTCAGTTGGAAAAGATCATTCTTGACAAGCACGAGGACACAATGAGTAAAATGGGGGCCATACTTGCTTCTGGTATACTAGACGCTGGAGGTAGGAATGTCACAATCAAACTTCTCTCGAGGAACAAGCATGACAAGCTCACTGCTGTGATTGGCCTTGCCGTTTTCAGCCAGTTCTGGTACTGGTATCCTCTCCTATATTTCATCAGCCTGGCTTTCTCACCAACAGCCGTCATTGGTCTCAACTCTGACTGGAAGTGCCTAAGTTTGACTTCCTATCACATGCTAAACCGTCCCTGTTTGAGTATCCGAAACCGACAACTCAGCAGACTACAACTTCAGCAGTCAAGCTGCCGACAGCCATCTTGTCTACTTATGCCAAGGCAAAATCTAGGGCGAAGAAGGATGCAGAAAGCAAAGCTAACCAGGAGAAGACAGCAGAAAGCAAAGCTAACCAGGACAAGACGACAGACGCAGAAAGCAAAACTAACGGAGAGAAGACATCGGAAGATGCCTCTGGTTCCATGTCAGCCGCTAAAGCACAGGAGGACGGTGATACAATGCAGGTAAGCATACACTTTACTCTATCTGTTTTGTTTCGCTTTTTTCCATATGTGTTTACATACAAGAATTTTACCGACTTCTCATAATTAAACCATGCTAGTTGCTGTGCGAGCTTACCAGAATTGCTTTCTCTCTAGATTGACTCTTAGTTGTTAACATGGAACCTGGTGGTGTTCACTCGTGATGCACATCTATCTGAAGTTGCTGTTTTTTTCTTGCATTATCTCCAAAGAACCTTCTCAGTTCATATCAACCAAACCCATTCGCCTTGGCCTCTTTGGATTTACCTGCTCTGATCTTTGTTACCAGGTTGACAGTACAGCAGAGAAGAAGGCTCCGGAACCAGAAGCAACCTTCCAGATCCTGGCGAACCCAGCTCGCGTCGTCCCCGCGCAGGAGAAGTTCATCAAGTTCATTGAGGGCAGCCGATACGTCCCCGTGAGACCGGCCCCTTCCGGATTCATCCTCCTGCGAGACACGCAGCCCACCGAGCCTGAGGAGCTCGTGCTCACTGACGCCCCCGCGACCGTGGCCTCGAGCACCGGCAACGCCGCGGCAGCAGCTGCAGGGCAACCGTCCGCCATGGCCGTGGACGACGAGCCCCAGCCTCCCCAGCCTTTTGAGTACTCGTCGTGATCCATATAATAGGAGCTAGTCCTTTCGCCCCTGCTATACGTTGCTTATTCCCTTTTTTGAGTATGTATTGCGTGCGGAAATCTGTTGTTTGTTGGAGAACTATGTAGAATCAACGCCTTCATGAGCAGAGATTTTTTTAACTTACAGGATGATTGTTGGGAACTTGACTTATCAGATGAACACGTCTGGTTCTGTGATGTAATGTGCTCAGCGATGATGGCGGCATGGGCAGCCGCACGTATTTTTTACCCCTAGCAGCTTGTATGCAAAAACTATATAGTTTTGTTTGTTGATTCAGAAGTTACTCTAAATTTTGGCGCAAAATGTAACCAAAGGCTGTGTTCCACAGATTTTACCGTGTGAGCCCAGGTAGTGTCTTCAGTCTTTCTTTAGCAATGAACTCGCTTGCCTGGGCAGCAGCAAGCTTCTGTTCTGTGCGTACGCAGTGGCACACATTGAGCACGTTCGTCAATGCCGCCCGGTGAACACTACGGAAGTAAATAAAACTATAGTAAGATGATTAAATCTGTAAAACAACCATTTCGTGAGGTCGAGATAAGGTAAACACATCTCCTTAGGATATAATTCGTACTTGCACGAGTGCCTGTAGATTCCCATGCCCAGCTCAGCAACGTGGATCACGCAGTGTAGTTCAGCAGTCGAAAGAAACAGATGGAGTTGCCAGAATCCCCCACAGGTGGTAAAAAGGCAGAGGCATAGCAATCAAAAAGCCATATGTCAGTAGTTACATAACATGACGTTGGTATGCACTTGCGGAGCAGTTGTGCTAGCTCGCTCGCTACATGTGTGACGTTGTCACCAAAGATGATGTTTGCGTTCAGTGGCCAGAGTTAGTCCGTCAGCAGGCCAAAACATGTCGCGAGACACAAGAGTGCAGTTTTTTAAAATGAGATATCGCCTACTGTTCCTTGTTCCTGAGCTCGGTTTCGATGAGCCGTAGCTTCAGATTGTTCTCCTCATTGAGGAGCGAGAGCCTCTCGAGCGAAGACTTCATCAGCGACATCTGGGACTCCGAGACATGGCTCCTTCCAGTTTTTGGCGCCTGCCATGGCGCCATCCCCGTGCCAGCAGCCGCCCCGCCCAAGGAAGTGTGGGCAAACCGTTTCATCCTCGTGCTCAGAGCCGCAATGGAAGAACGCAGGGCATCCAGCTCCACGTCCGCGAACCTATCTGCGCAGGTTTTAGCAGACACAAAGCTTGTTAGGAGATGAAGCTGTTATCAGTGAGAGAATGCAGAGTCGGGTTTAGCGGCTACAGACCAAGCTGCGACTTGAACTCCAGCTCTGCTTGTGACAGTGGCTTCTTGTTTGCGGCAGGCAGCATCTTGAAGCTCTCTATGCGCTTCTCCAGTAGATCGTATACCTTGGAGGCCCGGTCTATCCGCTTGTTTATCACCTCATCTTTGGCTTCTACGGACACAAGTGACTGCTTCACTGCCTCCAAGCGTCTCTGCTTGTCTTCAATCTCTGTCTTCACATAATCTGCGTGTTCCTTAAGCTCAATGAAAACCTGAACATCATTGAAACAAACTCTGAATCATTAATGATACGCTTATATTGTGGGGTTTAAAGGATGTAACAGGCTGAGATATCTGCAGAACCGACTGATTTTACTTGTCCGCCAACAATGGCAGATGACATTTTCTAAGTTGACAAGAGATGTCCATAAATTATCATAATGACAGCTCTTACCTTGTGCCCATACTCCACATAGTGCTCGTGGAAAACCTTAATATAGTGATGAAGTGTGGACTTCCCTTCAATGGAGTCAGGAGTCAACGACCTCAGGCCCGATGAAGATGGCAGTATGGGAGGATCAGGACCAGCAATAAGCTCTTTGCTGATCATTCCAGTTGTGGAAGATTCCACATCCTTAATGTTGTTACTGTATATGTCAAGCTGAAGAGGTGTTGGTTCCTTCCAACCCTTCATCTCTACCACAACGCACTCACCAGTGTATGTGATGCCAACTAATTGCACATGGCCATACGCATCCGCTATGGCGACAAATCCAGAAAGGAAGGGAGAACTTGTATCACTGTTGCCTGTGGTGAGTACAGGATGCACCGAGGGTGGTGTCGACGCCATTTCAGGGTATGAAAATGGCAGGAAGTGCAATGTGACCATGTCAAGTCCCCCACCATGTGCACAATAGAATCTCTCTGGGACAAGGGGATCCAGAAACAATGATAAAGAGCTACCGTTAGAAGATTTTGGTAGTGCCAAATCCACAATTGAGAGTCTTAGCAAAGGAGGAGAGTGTCCCATCCAGACAGCTTCTGTATTGCCCTTCACATTTGATCCCGTACTGGATGGGCGATGTGATCTCAGGGCCAACGAATCCTGTGGATTAGAGTCACATATCATAGCAACACTCTTTATGCGTCCATGTGAATCAACATTAATGCGAGTAGGAACCCCAATGCTCCATTGTGGTTGAATTTCATCAGCCAAAGCATCTATCTGGAGCTGTCCACTACCCCAGGCAGTTACAAGAACTGAATCTTTGCCAACAGAGCTATACACAAAACCCACAGCTTTACCGTCACAAGAGCTGCCCTTAGCTTCAAGTTCATTGTTTTCCTCGCAAACTCTGCAAAGAGGCCCCTGAATGGGTGCTCAAACTGATTAATACACCTTGATTCATGATAAAAGCATAGAATGGTACTTACATAGACAAAAAGCAGCCTGAATTTGAAGAATCAAATCCTCATGTAAAGAAATGATAAAATTTCCCTGTAATCAAAGTAATTCAGGAATAGCTGGTATTTTTTTCCTAAATAAACTGGTGCTTTTATTAATCTTTGTACAATTTTTTTATAAATTTGCATTGTTTAATTACAACATTTGGGATACATATTGGTCTTGTTTCTTCAACTCACGTCAGAATTTGGATTGAGTACTACTCCCTCCGTTCCACTTTAATTGACTTGCTATGCACCAAATATGATGGTACCTAGACATGTTACATGCCTAGATACATCCACATGTGGTGCATGACAAGTCAATTAAATTGGAACGGAGGGAGTAGAAATTAGTTTACAGAAAATTTTCCACCTGCAGTCAAACAGAACCACTTCAGTGATTTCGAAGAGCCCTATAACAGTAAAATGTTAAATCAATGTTCACCGTAGATTTTCTTTCTGTTAGCAACCTGTCATTCCCACAGACCTGTGAATCATCTCAAATTTGCTGCCAGAACATTTAGCCCATTGTAAAATTGCGTCTACAGAGGAAGTGCCACCCAGACACGTGTGTGGCAGACATAACTATGTGCAATCTGTGGCAATGTTTTGTCACAAACCAACATCTCCTACTCTTAGGAACGAACGATCTATGTGCTAGAAAGGCATTGGATTGAGTATGAGCACTAACATGGCAAATTACTAGTTTCAGAGGCATGCACGTTGCTGCCTCTCTCCATTATGGTTGCGCTACAGTCTCCCTGCTTTATACACGGAAACAAATAGAGGTGCTGTGCTACTCCTATATACGGTCTCACCTCATAATATTTCTGAACAAAAGTCATTTACCTTTTCCTTCCAAAAGTGTTTATTTGATACTATTATGTTCAAACGGAGTGCAGTAATGCACGAGAAAATTTCATACGTCTAGCTGCACCAAGGTACAAGAAGCATCTGCTTACATTCCAACCTCACAAGCTGAATTTTCCAGCTAAACACATAGAGCAACATTTGCTGGGTCATTCTCAGACAAAAAATTCACAAAGTTAAAAGAAGCAGACCTGCAGAGTCAAAGAATCGTCTACTGGGGCGTATGGACGAGCTCTTGACATCAATGCGCTGCTATCTGCTGATTGACGTAACAACTCCGGAAATGTTGCCTCCAACCATGCAATGGCCAAATGTGAGTTCGTGACAACATTTGGGTTTGAAGACTTCAAGCCAAATGTATTAACATCTTCATACAGTTCTTCAATATATTTCTTACTATAGTCACTGTATCATAGAAAAAAAATCAAACCAAGATGGAGATAAAGTGAACAAAACCTACAACTGGCATTAAGTAGTTCTCACAATGTAAGGCATAATTGATTATAAGCGCTAAAACAAAGGAGGAAGATAGAAGTACGATATTACCTTCCAAACGGAACAATGGGACAGAGCACAAAAACTGAACCATCACTGAATAGAATGAAAACCTGCAATAAGGGATGGACTTACATGTGAAACCAAGCACAAGAACTGGCTACTCAACATACATCACAAAATCAAATGACATATCAAATCGATACCATAAATATCACAAAATCAAATGACATATCACAAAATCCTAATCAGGTAACTATGAAGAGATTGCATATCTATGTCTAAACAACATATCAAATGACATAGAAACAGTAAATCAGCACGACATTCCCGAATTCAGTTGGATAAAGATGCTGTGTAGACAGTATAGCGGTATCAATCGATACCATAAATATGTGTGCTATTTCATACGCTTAAACTAGCAAAATATAAATCTTCATATGTCCATTTTAATATCCACTTATGCCGTAACTAACTGTGATGCCATCTTGGTTACTAGATTAAAATACAATCCTGATGAATGTGAAAACAATTGTAATTTCTTTTGCAGCTAATAAATACAAGGGACAATGTCAAGCGTAAGGTTTTATTACAAATTTCATTATCTAGGCGAACTGCAATCAAGATACATACCGAAAATCTATCCCACAGATGATCACTCCCATAAGAGAATGCCACTGGACAAATTGACGAAGCATTCTGACATCTTCCAGGTAGGATTGGCTGCAAATAAAATTCCTGCTCTGGTTGCGACAAATCAAATGAAAGATCAAATAACCTGCATAAATAGCTCTGGATTTCTATCAAAGAGTCATGGGAACAGTTTAAAGAAAATTCAGTATAAGGGTTCAACCAAATTAATTTAATAATATTGTATCAGTCTTTTTCAAAAAGTGGCGAAGAATGGGCATTAAGACATAAATAAAGACACTTCATGCCACACATGAAAAAAGGTACTTGATAGATGACAACATCATATGGGAATGGACAGAGGAAAATATATTATTTAACTCCAACAACTGCGGGTCCAATAAGCTTAAGATTAGACTTGCTCCATGTAGCATCAAAATCCATCCACACATGAAAAAAGGTACTTGAACTCACGAAATGGTTGTTTGCGGCGGCAAGGGCGTCGAGGCTGGCAGCCGCGGAGCTGGCAGCAGCCAGAGCGGAGGTAGAAGCAGCAGCGACGGCGGAGGCAGCACGTGTGGCTGCGGCGGAGGCCAAGGCATTGCGCGACAGCGCCAACAGCTCCGCGTCCGCTGATGGCAGCGTCGTCGCAGACCGCGACGACGCGGAGCAACAGCGGGCGGCGCAAGAGCGGGCGGCGCAGTGGGCAGCCGAGCACGCTCGCGGTGGCGCCAGAGGAGGCGCGCACGGCGACGGCGGCTGGGATGACCAAGGCCGAGGCCTCTACGGGGTCCGGACTGTGGTCAGGGACGTTGGTCCCGGTGCTGGGTGGCCTACCCTCACCAAAACCAACTACGTCGAGTGGGCAGCGATCATGAGGATCAGGCTGCAGGTGCGGCACATGTGGGAGGCGGTCCAGGACGACGCCGTTGACCCACATGAGGATCGACGGGCGTTGGACGCCCTCATCGCTGCAGTCCCGGCCGAGATGCAGTTCTCGCTTTCCAACAAGCGGACTGCCAAGGAGGCATGGGACGCCATCGCCGCGGCACGCATCGGCAGCGACCGTGCCCGCAAGTCCACCCTGCAGGCACTTCGCAAGGAGTGGGAGAACCTGGCCTTCAAGCCAGGTGAGGACGTTGATGACTTTGCTCTCCGTCTCAACACTCTGTTGCAGAAGATGGTGCAGTTTGGTGATGCCACCTACAGCGAGGAGAGAGCTGTCGAGAAGCTCTTCCGGTGCATCCCCGAGAAGTACAAGCAGATGGCTCGCTCGATCGAGTCGCTGCTGGACCTCTCCACGATGACGATCGAGGAGGCGATAGGTCGCCTCAAGGTCGTCGACACCGACGAGCCACAGCCTCTCTCGGGGCCCATCACCACCGGCGGCAAGCTGCTCCTGTCTCGGGAGCAGTGGGACGCCAGCCACGGTGACGGGAAGAAGGGGGAGCCTTCTTCCAGCAGCCGCAGGCGTGGCAGGCCGCGAAGGGGACGCCGAGACTACCAGGCCAGGGCACATGGTGATGCCCGTGGAGGTGCCCGGGGAGGCGCCGCCGGCAGGCCCCAGCCGGCACAAGACGAGGGCTGCCGCAACTGCGGCCGCCTTGGCCATTGGGCCAAGGAGTGCCGACAGCCACGACGTGGCCAGGCCCACGTCGCACAGGCTGCGGAGGAGCAACGTGGCCAGGCCCATGTCGCACAGGCTGCGGAGGAGGACCCAGCCCTGTTCATGACGCACGCAAGCGTCGAACTACCTGCTGCAGCACCAACTGCAGCAGCTCTCCTCCACCTTGACGAGCCAAAGGCGCACGCCCTCCTTGGCGACGGCTCCGGCAAGGACAAGACCAGCGGGTGGTGCCTCGACACCGGCGCCACCCACCACATGACCGGGCGACGAGAGTTCTTCGCCGAGCTCGACTCCGACGTACGAGGCTCCGTCAAGTTCGGGGATGCCTCCGCCGTAGAGATCAAGGGCGTCGGCTCCGTCTCTTCATCGCCAAGACCGGAGAGCACCGGCTGCTCACCGGTGTCTACTACATCCCCGCGCTGAGGAACTCCATCATCAGCCTGGGACAGCTGGACGAGAACGGCTCGCGCGTGCTGATCGAGCATGGGATCCTACGCATCTGGGATCGCCATCATCGCCTTCTTGCCAAGGTAACCAGAGGCGCAAACCGGCTCTACGTCCTTGATGTGCAGGTGGCACAACCCATCTGTCTCGCTGCTCGTCGGGATGACGAGGCGTGGCAGTGGCATGAGCGCTTCGGGCATCTTCACTTTGAGGCCCTGAAGCGGCTCAGTGCCAAGGAGATGGTGCGAGGCCTGCCCTGCCTCGACCATGTGGAGCAGTTCTGCGATGTCTGTGTGTTGACGAAGCACAGACGACTCCCCTTTCCCCAGCGGGCGAGTTTCAGAGCTAAGGAGAAGCTCGAGCTCGTCCATGGGGATCTGTGTGGGCCGGTGACACCAGCCACACCAGGAGGACGACGCTACTTCTGCTGCTCGTCGACGATCTCTCCCGCTACATGTGGGTGGTGATCCTTGGCAGCAAGGGGGAGGCAGCGGGCGCCATCAGGCGCGCGCAGGTTGCTGCGGAGGCGGAGTGCGGCCGCAAGCTGCGTGTGCTGCGCACCGACAACGGCGGCGAATTCACAGCAGCTGAGTTCGCGTCGTACTGCGCTGATACAGGCATCCAGCGCCACTACTCCGCGCCGTACAGCCCACAGCAAAATGGTGTTGTTGAGCGGCGCAACCAGACGGTTGTGGGGATGACTCGGGCCCTCCTCAAGCAGAGAGAGATGCCTGCTGTTTTCTGGGCAGAGGCGGTGCTGACAGCCGTCTACATCCTCAACCGCTCACCCACCAAGGCGCTCGACGGCAGGACGCCGTATGAGGCTTGGCATGGGCGGAAGCCGGCAGTCTCCCACCTGCGGGTCTTCGGCTGCCTCGCGTTCGCCAAGGAGCTTGGTCACATCGGCAAGCTCGATGACAGGAGCACTCCGGGAGTGTTCATCGGCTACTCGGAGGGCTCGAAGGCCTACCGCATCCTCGACCCCAAGACACAGCGCGTCCGCACGGCGCGAGACGTCGTGTTCGACGAAGGGCGAGGATGGGCGTGGGGTAAGGCGGTGGACGACGGCTCGACTCCGACGTGCGACGACTTCACCATCGAGTACGTCCACTTCGAGGAGGCCGGGGGAGTAGGCAGCAGCTCCTCGCTGAGCACGTCTACTTCAGCCCCCAAGTCCCCATCGACCCCGGTGTTAGCTACACCGGCGACACCACAGCCGGCAACGCCACGCACTCCAGCACCAGCAGCCACTCCTCCGGGCGCGTCTACACCACCACCAGCTCACTCCGAGCACAACCCGGTGGAGTTCGCTTCTCCGCTCTCTCACGACGAGGAGCGTGTCGACGCGTATCATGACGACGAGCCGCTGCGGTACCGGACGATGGAGAACCTTCTCGGTGACCAGCCGGTGCCGGGGCTGGTGCCACGTGACCTGGTGGCGCAGCTGCAGCTTGCGCGTGAGGATGGTGAGCCTCAGTCTTTTGCAGAGGCTGAAAAGGACGCAGCATGGCGTGCTGCGATGCAGGTGGAGATGGATGCGGTCAAGGAGAACCGCACCTGGGAGCTTGCTGATCTCCCTCGTGGTCATCGCGCGATCACCCTTAAGTGGGTGTTCAAGCTGAAGAGGGATGAGGCCGGCGCCATCGTCAAGCACAAGGCTCGCTTGGTGGCGCGAGGTTTCTTGCAGCAGGAGGGGGTCGACTTCGACGACGCCTTCGCTCCTGTAGCACGGATGGAGTCCGTGCGACTCATCCTTGCACTAGCTGCCCAGGAGGGCTGGCCTGTCCACCACATGGACGTCAAGTCGGCCTTCCTCAACGGCGACTTGAAGGAGGAGGTCTACGTGCAGCAGCCGCCGGGATTTGTGATCCCCGGCCAGGAGGGCAAGGTACTTCGCCTGCACAAGGCTCTCTATGGCCTCCGGCAGGCACCAAGGGCGTGGAATGCCAAGCTGGACTCCACGCTGAAGACGATGGGCTTCGAGCAAAGCCGCACGAGGCGGCCGTCTACCGACGGGGCAGTGGAGGAAATGCCCTGTTGGTGGGCGTCTATGTCGACGACTTGGTGATCACCGGCATCAAGGATGCAGAGGTGGCTGCGTTCAAGGAGGAGATGAAGGCTGCCTTCCAGATGAGTGATCTGGGGCTCCTCTCCTTCTATCTGGGGATCGAGGTGCACCAGGACCACTCCGGGATCACGCTTCGACAGACCGCCTACGCCAAGCGCATCGTTGAGCTAGCCAGCTCACCGACTGCAACCCAGCCTCTCTCCGATGGAGGAGAGGCTGAAGCTGAGCCGTGACAGCACGGCGAAGGAAGTGGACGCTACACAGTACCGGCGTCTTGTGGGGAGCCTTCGCTACCTCACCCACACTCGGCCGGACTTGGCGTTCTCCGTCGGCTACGTTAGTCGTTTCATGGAGCGACCGACGACGGAGCATGAGCAGGCTGTGAAGAGGATCATCCGCTACGTTGCGGGGACTCTTGATCATGGCCTTCACTACCCTAGATGTCCTGGGGCAGCAGACTTCGTCGGGTACAGCGACAGCGACCACGCCGGCGACATCGACACCAGCAAGAGCACGAGCGGGATCATGTTCTTCCTCGGCAAGTGCCTCGTGAGCTGGCAGTCGGTCAAGCAACAGGTGGTTGCCTTGTCCAGCTGCGAGGCTGAGTACATAGCGGCCTCCACAGCCTGCACCCAGGCGCTCTGGCTCTCTCGGCTGCTTGGTGATCTACTTGGCCGAGATGCTAGAGCAGTGCAGCTGATGGTGGACAGCAAGTCCGCTCTGGCCCTGGCAAGGAACCCCGTTTTCCACGAACGGAGCAAGCACATCCGGCTGAGGCATCACTTCATCCGAGGCTGCTTGGAGGAAGGGAGCATCAAGGCGAGCTACATCAACACCACGGATCAGCTCGCTGATCTGCTCACCAAGCCTCTTGGGAGGATCAAGTTCCTTGAACTCTGCTCCAGAATTGGGATGGTCCAGCCACAAGACAACGCACAAGACTTAGGGGGAGAATGATGGATAAGTCTCTGTACTATAGTCTTTGGTCTGTGGTCTTTGTGGGGCTGCACAGCACATGGTCCTTTGCATCAAGGACTGTCAGTTAGGCTGGCAGTTAGGATAGAGCATCAAGGACTGGCAGTTAGAAGGACTGGTTGTTAGGATAGCCTTCACTACTTTTAGGACAGCATCTTAGCAGCATCTTAGACTAGCATCTAGCATATCGTGGCTGGCTAGCAGCATATAAATATGTATCCCCAACCTCTCAGGTTGGTATGACATTTGAGTAAGAAAAACCAACGAAAATTGCCCCAACTTACCTTGTGCCATCCTCTCTCCATGAGAGTAAGTTTGAAACAACTGACATAGATTACCTGAAAACAGCATCTGATGTCAAAACCCCAAAATGGCTGCTGCTAAAAGGGTGCCAGGATGTCTGCAACACTTCTATGCCATCGTTGTGGCGAGGTAAGATCTGAGCAGCAACTGGTGCAGTCCTGTAGCCAAATATAGGGGGTGAAAACATTATAGTATTATGAAGTTATCACCAACGACATCAGAAGAAGAAAACAGTAGCTACAGATATAATTAACCTAAACTGAAGACCGAATGGCAACCTGTGGATGCCCTTTTCAATACCACAATGAGAAGAGTACTTAGAAGATTGCTCTCGATGTGTATGAATAATGTAACGCAGGGAAAATACAAGAACATTTTTACATTAATTTTATTTTTCTATTACAAGAAAAGTATTTATAACTAGAATAATCTCAGAATGTTCAGGAAATAAAAGAGCAAGAGTGCATAATAACATGAGATAAAGTTGTAATGAAGATATATACTTGCAAATGATTGTATCACCATCTTCTGATACCCTCTCATGTACATAGAAAAAATTTATGTTATGTGATCCAGCTATGAGTAGTGATGAGCCATCAGTATTGAGTGATATATGAGTGACCTCATAACTAAGGTCTATTTCCGGCATCAACAGCTGCACAACACAAGAAGCAACATCAGTTACATCAACAGAAGAAAGTACAGAACAATCATCTCTGTAAAGAAAGAATACTCGGCGTTCCAACTTATAGTAAATTTCTGCTTCACAAGCTTTGGATAGAAGCATAAAACTCTGTGTTTTTCCTCAATTCAGTCATAACATGACGAAACTGAGATTAAATGAAGTAACACTACTGCAAACAATAAAAAGATAGAAATGCAAATATTTTTGGCATAGGAATATGCACCTTCTAAAAAAGCTAGAAATTTCCCCATTGTGAGGAGGTAATTGGTAAATTATTATTTGCAACTTAGCCGGTGAGCAAATAAGAAATCACAACTATGCCTCACATCTCCAGAACATAAAAATGCACTAGAAACGTGGTGCATTTGTACCTATAAACATTCTAACTAATATTGTGTACCACTGGGATGCCTAAAACTTATTTTACATATTTCTATTATATGCCTTTACATAAAAAATGAGCTCAGTGAAACTTTAATGTTACGGACCCGTTTAAAACCATATATCTGTAGGATATATGGGAAAGTAGACCCCTCCTCTTCTCACCCTTGTCTCCAACTCTCCATCAAACATCATAATAACGACTTCCCAAACAAAGATAAAATGCTATATTATACTTCCTACAGCACAGTGCAAACCCCTTGGAAAGATTGTGCTTAGGGTCGCTAACAGTACTACCTAAATTCTCACATGACCATAACACTAGAAAAAATCCAAATGCTCCACACTATGTTCAGATGCACAACCCTTCACACTGCAGAAGCTCCCCATCTTTTTGCAGTATTAAGGTAGTAGTGAATTGCAAGCTGCCCCAATCTCCATTGTAATTTCACAAACTGATGCCTCCATTCAAGGTGAAGATAACGCAACCCACCAAACTTTATCAGGGAGAACCGATGCGATCCCTACCAATTCACAGGCTCTTACTAGGAAAATGGAACGACGAGCGGAAAACGACTTCACCTCGGAAGGCACCGCGGCTTCCACAGCGACCTCCTCCCCGTCCTTCTCCGCCTCGGCGTCGCGAATCCGCACGGATATCCGGCGTACGCCGCGCGCCGAAGGGTCCCACACGTACAGCCTCGACCCGGCGGCATCCCACGCAGCCCCGCCGCCGCCGCGGGCCGCGAAGGCGGGGTGAGAGGAGATGGGGACCCACTGTGCCGGCGCGTATTTCCTCTTGGGAGACGGCCGGGGCTTGGGCCGCGAGGAGGTGCCGGATGTGGAGGCGGACGAGGGGGTGAGCGCGAGGGACGGGGACGGGGAGTGGCGGCGACGAGAGGGCGGGGTGGCCGGGGCAGGGGAGCGGCGTACGGGAGGCGGGGAGTCCGGGGGCGAGGGGGAGAGCTCCGGCGCGGTGATGCGAGTCATCGGCGACGAGGTTGCCGGAGCGGAGCGGTCGTGGGGTTTGAGGTTTGGAGGAGGGAGAGAGGGAGAGGAAGTTAGGCTTTGGGGAGGGATGGTCGGAAGGGCCCGCCTGTGTTTAGGTTTGTGGAATTGATGGGCTCTGTTTGATGGTATAGGGAAGCGAAGATATTCGATGGGCTTTGAGTAAGAACAGTGTAGGGACTGTCTGTGTTGAACACGGGTGCTCCTCTATGTCGATCCCCCGCTTTCGTTTCGCCCAGTTGGGCCGAATGCAGGCAGAGGCCCATTTAGTCTGGCTGGTCGTGATCGTCCGCCCAGTTGGGTACTAGTATGTTTCTTACTAATTTTCCGATGTGGGACTAAAAAAGAAGCTAGATCCTTGCTGCTGCGCTTGACCGCGACTGTTGACAAGTACCGTATGTCCGTCTCCACTATACGGCACCGTGCTTGCCTCCATTCAGGTGTGTAGCAGGTATGACAAAAATTTAATGCATCATGCATGTGGCTCTGGGTACCAGGACATGTTGTTGCCAGGCATAGTTCAGAGCTCGCTAGTTGCAAATCGAGCAAGCTTTACACAGCGAATATAATAAAAACTTGCAATAACCAGCGAAATGAAGATTTTGCTACACAAAAGCTTTTCGTTGCCATGGAATAATCCGTGAACAAAATAATTTAATAATTTATAGCTGAGGAAAAAGGAACATTATTAGAGGAACAGTATGGAATACAACCGACTTTGAAAGTTGATGAGGACTACTTCAATGGAAAAATAGGAACAATCGTTCGCAACAAGAGGAACACGTTTACTATTTTGAAGGAACTCTAACAAGAACGAAAACAATAAGAGGCCATGATCACATGAATATTTATGAAGGTACAGAAAAAGAATACTTCCAAAGAGCAAGTATTTAGGAATTGAAAAACTAAACGCTAGTGCGAAAAGAATAAGGGTTTACTGAGTTTGGGAACAAGTTTTCAGTATAGTATGAATAAATTCCTTCTGTCCTTTATCTACGTGAACAAAACCATACATAACACGAAGCAAAAAGGAGCAAATTTCAGTTCACGTCATTTTGTAGGGTTGGTGGAGCAGCTCTTTACGAAGTAAGGAACACATTATTATACACATGGCAACAAAAGAGAACATCACAGGAAACAACAAATTTAGGAACAAAAATTGAAAACTAATTCTGTAGAGTAAGAGGAACAAAATGAAGGAACAAATAATTAGACACATGGGAACAAAAAAACATCGCAGGGAACAAAAAAATCTAGGAACAAAAAGAAAACTAATTGTGTACAGTAAGTGGAAAAAATATTTCTAAATGAAGGAACATAAATATACACATGGGAACAAAAAATCCAAAACAAAAATTTATGAAGACTAATCTTTTAGAGTAAGTGGAACAATTTTTTTTGAATGAAGGAACAAATAATTATACACATGGGAACAAAAAAATATCGTAGGAACAAAAAAATCTAGAAACAAAAATTGAAAACTAATTTATAGAGTAACTGGAACAAAATAAATTAATGAAGGAACAAATACTTACACATGGGAACAGAAAATCCATAAACAAATATTTGAAAACTTATTTTGTATAGTAAGTGGAACAAATTTTCTGAATGAAGGAACAATAATTATACACATGGGAAAAAAAACATCGCAGGGAACAAAAAAGTCCAGGAACAAGAATTTAACATACAGAACAAAGTTTAAACACGAGGAACAAATCACCACTATTGTAGGAAAAAAATTTAAAACTAGTGGAACAAAACATGAGTAGAAGAGGAACAATAATTTAACATACGGAACACACTTTAAACACAAGGAACAAATGTCCACTATTGTAGAAACAAAAATTAAAACTATGTGGAACAAAACATGAGTAGAAGAGGAACAAGAATTTAACATACGGAACAAAGTTTAAACACGAGGAACAAATCCCCGCTATTGTAGGAACAAAAATTAAAACTATGTGGAACAAAACATGAGTAGAGGGAGAACAAGAATTTAACATACGGAACAAAGTTTAAACACGAGGAACAAATCACCACTATTATAGGAACAAAAATTAAAACTATGTGGAACAAAACATGAGTAGAAGAGGAACAAGAATTGAACATACGGAACAAAGTTTAAACAAGAGGAGCAAATCCCCGCATTGTAGGAACAAAAATTAAAACTATGTGGAACAAAACATGAGTAGAGGAGGAATAATAATTTAACATACGGAACAAAGTTTAAACACAAGGAACAAATCACCACTATTGTAGGAACAAAAATTAAAACTATGTGGAACAAAACATGACTAGAAGAGGAGCAAGAATTTAACATACAAAACAAAGTTTAAACACGAGGAACAAATCCCCGCTATTGTAGGAACAAAAATTAAAACTATGTGGAACAAAACATGAGTAGAAGAGGAACAAGAATTTAACATACGGAACAAAGTTTAAACACGAGGAACAAATCACCACTATTGTAGGAACAAAAATTAAAACTATGTGGAACAAAACATGAGTAGAAGAGGAACAAGGATTTAACATACGGAACAAAGTTTAAACACGAGGAACAAATCACCACTATTGTAGGAACAAAAATTAACTATGTGGAACAAATAATGAGTAGAAGAGGAACAATAATTTAACATACGAAACAAAGTTCAAACACGAGGAACAAATCACGACTATTGTGAGAGCAAAAAAAGAGGAACAAAGTTTTAACACGTGAGGAACAAAAAAAAGCGATAGCTAAAGGAACACAATTTTTGCTCTCTAGAACAAAAATGATAGTAGACATGGAACAAAAAGCATATAGAAGGAGGAATAATAGTTTGAACCGTGCGGAACAAAGTTTTAAGAGGCGAGGAACACAACGTTGCGAAAACTAAGGGAACACATTTTTCTCTGTGGAACAAAATTTTAAAATCCGTGAAAAAAAACAAATAGAAGAAGGAACAACATTTTGTGCTGAGCGGAACAAAGTTTGAACGCGTGAGGAACAAAAAAAATCGCGACAGCTAAAGGAACACATTTTTTGCGCTGTGGAACAAAAATGATAGTAGCCATGAAACAAAAAACATATAGAAGGAGGAACAACATTTTGTACCGAGTTGAACAAAGTTTTAAGAGGCGAGGAACAAAAGTTGAGATAGCTAAGGGAACACAATTTTGCTCTGTGGAACAAAATTTTAGTAGCCGAAACAAGAATAAATGGAAGGAGGAACAACATTTTGAACTCACCAGAACAAATTTTTAAAAGGAACAAATCTTCAGCGACCGCACAACAAAAAACGAGAAAAAAAGTTTAGCACCGGTGAAACAAAAATTAAGTCATACAGAACAAAATTAAAACACATGAGAAACAATTAAAACTAAATAATATTCTATGAAAAACCTAAGAATAAAATTAAGAAGAAAAGCTGAAAATAAAAATGAACAAAAGGAAAAAGGAAAGAAAACACGTATGAAAAAAAAGACAAATGAAAAAAAAAGGATGCATAGATGATGATACAGGATAGAAAAAATAGGTAAAATAAAACGAACGAACCACCAACAAGCCAACCGCACAGTTCGAATCACCATGCTAGCTAGCCTGCTGGTGACGTGACCTTTGTACGTATGCATATACGTGTAGTGCACTGTCGAGAGCTAGCAGATTCATACGAAACGAAGCGAACGGAAGATAAAAGGGCCGAGCCCATAGAAGCTCGCGTGCGGGCGATTCGGTAGTACGAATCACCCGGGCGATACCGAGGGAAACCTGTTGAACACTCCTATCTGAGCACAGTTAAATCAGCAGGACACTTGGAATTTCCCCACTTAGCACATTCTTGGCCCCTTTAAATTTTGGGATGTGCTGAGCGTCCCCGGATGATTTGGGGGCAAAATCCCCCATTTTCAGAGAGCCATATGTGTCCAATTCATCTCACCCTAAATATCGCAATTGTTTAACTGTAGCAAAAAATACAAATGTGCAGCAAAAGCCCTCCGAGTGTAAGAAAAAAAAAAGGGCAAAGACATAACGTCGTACAAAAAAGTCCGGCGAGACCTCGCTGCCTCGCCGGTAGCATCTCGACTCCGGCTGGCAGCACCGCCGCGTGCTCCTTGCAACACCAGTCTCAGCCATTGGTAGCACCGGCATCAACCGATGGTAGCACCGCCGCTGACCGTTTGCAGCATCGCCATCTACCGTTCGTAGCACCTTTGCAACAGTTGGTAGCACCGTCGTCGACCTACCATAGCATTGTCGCTCTTCATGTGCATCATCGGCACACTGCTTCACAACACCAACGACGATGTTGGTCCTCAAAGCAGCGCTGCTCTCACGTTATAGCACTGACTGTCCTCCATGGTGGCATCGCCCGTCTGGATTCGCATCACCGCCTCGAGAATGATTGTGTAGGTCCTCACAGCACGGTGAACTTCGTCCATGGCGGCCAACCAAGGAGAATTTGAGGTGGGTGACCCATCCATGGAGGCCACCTTGGACACGCTTGAGACCGCCCCTTGCGAGCAGCCACGCCGGCGGTTGGTGCATCTCCTTGTCGCGAGCAGGTAAGTTTGGGCCGAAATCGGGATGGGTTGGGGGGGGGGGGGGCGGAATCAGTAGAGAGAAAGCAGGGAGATGGAGGGTTTGGGTGGCCTTCGTCATCTCTGGCAGCAATGACGATGCCGTTTGGTGAGAACTGGCAATGAGAAAGACGGAGAAGAACCAGTCGATGAGCGTTACGGTACGAGCATATGGGCGTGCGGAGCGAGCGGAGGACGCATCTTCGGCCTGAACACCAACGTTTTCCTTTAAGAAATTACGTTTGGTACACGGTCTAAATGAACTAGAAAGTTGTGATTCATGTACTATTAAACTGTTCTATTTCAGAAACGAATTTAAAAAATCATTTTTTCCAGCCCCAAAAAATCTCTGCACACAAGATGAGAGCCATCAGATTTCGGCTGATGAGAGCCAAATCCAACACGTGTGGAGCTATCACAATCCAGCTGGCCGGATCAGATGGCGAAACTTCAATGGAGTTCATATAGATAGGCGGTGGAGATTACAACACTAGATGATGCCATCAGATTTTCGAAGGACCAAATGTGTCCAAATACGGTTGGTACATAGCATTGGAGTTGGGTTTGGTGCCGTGGATGGGTACTTTTGGACTGTTGGTGCCTTTTGGCAGTTAGAGCAAGAGCAGTTTCGCAGGAAACCAATCAGGTCCCGATTCGATCGTCACACAACTACACAATGGTGGCCGGATTGATCGATGCAGCCGCCCGTTTTGCACACGCACGGTCTTTGAATCCTCCGGCAGAATTACCGATAACGCCGTATGCTAAGTCTTCAACCTGCACAAGAACTTGTCAGCTAGAGGGGCGGTATATATATGTACAGAACGACATGATTATATCCAGCGATCTCTATCAGCTTGCGACGAAGATGGGCAAGCATAGCAAGAAGAAGCAGCAGTCCGGGAGCGGGAGGGCCGTGCTCGTGACTTTCTACGTGGCGAAGCCGAGGAGAAACAAAGAAGCCGGCGGTGCGTCCACGGAGGTCTCGTCACGACGGATTCATCACCACCACCACCATCATCATCACCATCATCTTCACCACCATCTGCACGGCAGAAGCCACGATGAGGCGCGACGGGGATCGGACCGCCGGGCCGACCTGCTCGAGTACTCGCGGCAGCTGAGACTGAGAGCCACTTCTGCAACGACGCCGACGCCGGCGCCCCAAAGGCCGCCTCTTCCTCCACGACGCGCCATCATCAAGCCGGCCCCTGCGGTACGGCATCCTCTTCCTCCACGGTGCGACATCAAAGCGGTACGCAATCCATCTTGCAGCCCTACCGCTCATTCGACCAGACGTAAAATTTCTCGGCGTATTTATCTAGGCTGATTGGATTCGTTGATTTTGTTCAGGTTAGTGCTGTGCGCCATGACGACCGCCCTTCGGCCGATGATGATCGTAGGCTGGTGCAACAACGGCGGCTGGAGCGCGCGGCGAGTCTGCAGGAGGTCAGGTATAGATGCTTGGGATATGGAAGCGACTGGAGCTGGAAGAAGGTGCTCAACCTCGTGCTGCTCTGCCAGAACAACAGCAGTGACCACCAGTCGTCAAAGAAACGAAGAGATTCAGTCAACAACGACAGCAAGAAAAATAGCAGCAAGCAGGCCAAAGCGTGGCCGGCTGCAGCACAGCTGGTCAGCAAGTTGAAGGTTAGTAGGATGAGCGGAAGGAGGGCCAGCAGCAGCAATGCCGACGAGGGATTGGTGAAGAAGCTCTTTTCCATGTTTCGGCAACAGTCTCGACCAAGTCGTTGATAGGGAATCCTTAGGACAGAGGTGAGGACAAAGACGGTGTAGAGGATTGGTAGCACTACTTCTTTTCGCCTTCTCCACCGGATTCTGAAAGAAGGTTCTCCCTACCCTACTAGATTCTCCTAAAGTTCGGATCCGAATTTGTTCCGGATTTACCCCTCCTATCAATTTTGGAGAAGTTACCGGAAGGGTACGAATAATAATGCGGATCATGGAAGCCGCGTCTACTTCCTGACCTTTCTCTTAAGATCTAGATCATCCACACATCATAGCAATGACCCCACCCCCCTAAGCAAATAAAGTACTACCATCACAACAATGTCACAACATTTTTCTTGTGAAGGTGTCAAAACCATAGAAAAGAACATGGCACCATTTCGAAACACCTATTCAACAAAAAAATGGTATGCAACAAATCCCACTAGTCACAGCAAAATCCAACAGTCCGAGTAAATACAGACAAACATTTGCATCACCTCACTGTTGTAAAATAACGCAACAAAAGTAGATCAAACAAAGAACAAGAACACAAATTTAACGTGGAAAACCCTTACGGTAAAAAACCACGGAACGCACGAAGGTGTATCACTATAATCGGGAGGAGTATTACAATACACGAGAGTATAAACCCTCTACGTGTTATCAATCTGGTGGAACTCTCTCTCAATCTATTCTATGACTACCTCTAACTATATATGGGGGCAAACAACTCTCTTTCTTGGCAGACACGAAACAGAGTTGCAGACATGTCTTAATCCGGTAGGACTCCATCTATAGTACAATAGGTACACGGGATTCAGAGCACAATAAAACAACACTCACAACACAAGAACAAAATTGGTAGTTCCACTATCACTGGGAGCAGTACTGCCATGGCCTAGTTGGGACTGCTATCGCCCTTGGGTCATATAGATAGTGGTACTGCTCGCCGTAGTGGTCTGGTAGTACCGCTCTTGGTTCAGCCACGGTACTAGCACGACAAGACCGCTCGGTTCGACCTGCGCTACCATTCAAACGGCTCGGTTGGGATGAACATCTGCAGTACTGCTGGCTGGAGCGGTGGTACCGCCCGGTACAGAAAAGTGCATAACGGTTTTATTTTTGGGGCTCCTATGTAATGCCCCTTTCTTCCCCAAGAAGGGATGCGCCTCACACACTCTCTATTCTCAATTAATACAAGCTTTCATTATCCTAGATCTTCCACTCCTTTGAGCCAAAGACCTTAAAAATTTTAGGAGTGAAGGATGAGATCTACATCCACACTTTTACCAAAGAAATTGGGAATCCCCCACTAATTCTAAGATATTTAATGGTGTTTTGAGCGGCCCGCTCCCGCCGACGTTTCTAAAAACACTACAAAAGTCAATAGGCTAGAAAGAAAGGGACTATAATCCTCGGGCGACCATGGTTTGTTGACGTGTTCCTAATTGTTCACTCGGTTATATATTAGCGACAATTGAAAACTCACTACTTTAATAATTGTTTCACAGTACACTACCAAGTAGACATGTACATGTGTTTGACAATACTCTCTCTATAGCCGAGTAATGGTACTAGTAAACTCATCTGTTGCAGAATCCTCTGCTAAGATATTTAATGGTGTTAAAAATAGAAATATATATATATCCATCCTATAATACTTTATCGTGAAATGTCATTCCTTAGAAGATGTTATTTTTCTTTCACTTTTTTTAATTTAGTAACAAACACAATCCAACAAAGGGTTCTCCTAGGTCAAAATTAATTTTTAAGATAAAATGACACAAATCAACAATGAAATATGTTTCAATCTTTCTCACACACATATTTATAATGGTATAACAAATCAATATAGATTAATAGTTAGCTAGTATATTACATGATTAGACTGTCAAAAACAATATTAAATGTATCAGTTGAACTCTGTGTTGAAGTCTATATCAAAGAAAACAGTTATACAAAATAAAAATGCTTAATATAAAATCACCCATTTAAGAAAATTAACTTTTGCGAAAAATATTGCTGTAAGACTCGGGCAGATCGAATGAAAATGAGCTGTAAGTTTAAATTTGACACGTTCTAGCATGCACAAATTTCAGAAATGCTTCCAAACGTGTACTATATATGTATAGATGATTCATTTTTTTTATATTGACGTGTAATACATGTAGCATTGTAGCGAACACCAAATTTCTATATTTGTGATATTTAAGATATTGCAAACTAAATATGTAAAAAAAAGGCTTAATCAGAATAATAGGTTTGCTTGTTTTCTAATTCCGCACAAATTTTACAATTTAAAAGGACCATACATGGTCAACTTTTTATGAAAATATTTTGAATAACTACACAATTGTTTATTTGAATCAGAATATTTTGAATAACTTTCTACAACTATATTTGTGCTATTTTGAAATATGAATTGATGATGACTAATGACTTCTACTGAAACAGGAAGTTTCATTCTCCGATTCTTTGAACTAGCATGCGATAATTTGAATAAAATTATTTTAATACAGTAAAATGTCACATTCAACAAAAGCTATCGATGCGTCAAAGTCAAAACTAATCCCAAGGTACATGGGTTGTTTTTTTGTTGAAAATATTAAGTTAAATCATGAAATCTTATTTGACAAATTTTACACGTACATATGTGTATCATCTGCGCAGAGAAAGAACCCTATCTAGAACTAAATCAAAGATCAACGGAGGCGGCGGCACTATGTTCCTCGTAAAATTTGAGGGCTCTATGTGTGTCTCCAAATATAAATATGTATATCGAGGTGGCGACAATGTCGGTCAGAGTTGGGATCATGCGGTAGAAGGGCGCAGCCCATGCCTAGTGGGCGCGCCATCTTGCTGCGTGGTCCACCTGTTGGCCGCATGGAGCCAACCCCCCAGCCTAGTGATCTACTTATTCACATAACCCTGGGTGGAATTCTCCATTTATTTTATTTTAATAAATCTTTCACATGTGATTCTTTGATCTATATGATGTTTGTTATTGTTTTATTTGTGTTGTTTCAACATCTTTATGTTCAATACGTACGATGATTTGTGATTGTATGATCCAAAACAGTGAGCACTTTTCCTTCCTCTAAGAACATTGAGCATGTATCTTGATTTAAAAAATAGTAAGCAATACAAACTTTGATTTTGTCACATATGATAGATGGAAAAAGGGAAATCGATCGAGGAGAGCAACTTGGCATCCTTTAGGCCATGCAGTTTTATTGATGTGTGTATTGAAGAAGTGCAAGCACATAATTGTTCCCAAGTTGTTTGAACGCACTTTGGTATACAAATTTGGCAAGCAAGCTCAGAGAGCGCACACCAAGAAATTATGAGTGCAATCAACTAAACATATGTGGACATGCATTTTAGAAAGAGATCCCATTATAGACATGTCACTAGTGGACTCAAAAAACGTTCACAAACCGGCAAAACCTATATACCGCTCATTAGCGGCGCTACCCGCTCGCGCCGCCTGAAGCATCCGTCTATTTGGGCCAGGCCCATGCTAGGTCTGACACTGCTTCTTTCTTCTTTTCACGGTCTAGACTCTAGAGGCAGACGAGAGAGTGGAATACGGGATTTGCTTCTTCTCCTTCCATCTCTGCGTGATCCCCTGTTTCCTCTTCGTCTCCACTGGTTCTTCTTCCGATCTCTTCGATCTGCGGCATACATCTGGCCTTCTCCTAGATTCGTCGCCGGCCATGGTGACGGGAGGTATGGTCGCGAATCCTGCTGTTTATCCCCCCGCGCCCGTCGTCTGCATCTTTGGGATAGAGCGAGGCTAGGGTTTCTACTGTCAAACGCGGATCCACCATCTGATCGCGCACTGTTTCTTTTATGGGTAGGCGCACTGTTTCTTTACGGGTTAATCAGCGACGAACGGCTGTTCTTCATCTCGGTTCGTTGCCGGCCACGGGAAGTGGATTTTTGTCTGTTTCATTCAGTATTTTACCTTCATGTCGTCTACATCTTGTTAGAGAGTGCGATTAGGGTTCCTTGATACACATCGTGTTACATTTTTTTCATTCCACGCTGATCCATGGTTTCATATACGGTAGGTCGGAGTGCTAAATTGGGGGTTCCATTTTTTTGTATTTCGATTGTTGCACATGCGTCTCATATATGATAGCTCAGCCATGTTTTTTGAAACATGTTTTTTGTAATAAGTAGTAACCTGGATTGCGTACATAACCTTTATAATGTCACTGAAGATAGCTTCTTAACTTTTTTTTTGGGGGTTTCTGAAGCAAGTGACGAATCCCACTTCATGCCCATTCTCAGCAAATGGTATACCAGATTTTCACATAGGTCATTTTTTGCCATGCGCGTTTTACTATGTGTAAAAATATGATGTTTATTGTGTTTTGTATTTTCTTTGAATTCCTTTTTGTCTTCCACACACAAACTTACTTCGAGTATGTGTAGGTATACTGATTTTTATAGTATCATTTTTTACATGTGCAGGAGATGTTATGATGGAAGTCCTGAGAGCTAAACCCACTATCAACCATAGATTCTCAACACTGAGGTTTATGAGGGTTGTAAATTGTTTTAACCCCATTCAGAGAGGTTACATCACAAGCCGCAACATGGAGTACATGTTGAAGATGCCGAAGCATTTGATCGTTTTATGTGTAAAGCGTTCAATAATAGTTTCGTTCACCGCCATATTGTGTTCTTTTTGAAAATGGTTTCGAACCGAAAAAATGGTTCCTTTTTGAAAATGGTTCCGAACCGAAAAATGGTTCCGAACCGAAAAAATGGTTCAGATTTTTCGAAAATGGTTTCTTTAAAATGGTTTCTTTAAAATGGTTCCGATTTTGAAAATGGTTCCGAACCGAAAAATGGTTCCGATTTTTCGAAAATGGTTCCTTTTTGAAAATGGTTCCGAAACGAAAAAATGGTTCCTTTTTGAAAAAAAAATGGTTCCGAAACGAAAAAATGGTTCCTTTTTTAG
Source organism: Poa pratensis (assembly GCA_947311845.1). Taxonomy (NCBI): domain Eukaryota; kingdom Viridiplantae; phylum Streptophyta; class Magnoliopsida; order Poales; family Poaceae; genus Poa; species Poa pratensis. Next base: position 138,099,040 of record CAMZMU010000052.1, on the reverse strand, counting down.
AATATGGTGAAAGAACATTTTGTATCCCTTTGTTTTTGTGTGTTAGTTAGCAACACATGTGATAGTTTTAATCTGGTGTTAAGTATATGCAGGTTATAATGTGTTCAACACATGAGCATCAACACCAAAAAGAGAAAATAAGTTTCTGGATCTTATCAGGCCGGAGTATCCGGTCCCCAGGGCCAGAGACTCCGGACTCAGGGGTTTTTGGCCAAAACGCAGAAAAGAGGTTCAGCCCCTGGTGGGGGCCGGAGTTTCCGGCCTCAGGGACCGGAGTCTCTGCCTGAGCCTCAACATGGCTGGTTGTGGTTCACCCCCTGGTGGGGGCCGGAGTATCCGGACCCAGGCGGCCGGAGTTTTCGCCCCAGGCTGGAGTATCCGGTCACTTTGACCGGAGACTCCGGTGTCAAGCTGTCTGCAACGGCTAGATTTTCTGGGAGGGGTATAAATACCCCTCCACCTACCTCTAGCCAGCTAGCTCGCCCAGCATTCAAGTCAACCATTAAAGCAAGCTCAAGAATCACTAGATCTCCCAATCCCTCCACCCAAACTTGTTGATCTTTGGAGAATTGAAGGAGAAGGCCCGGATCTACATCTTCACCAACCAGTTTTTCATTTCCCCCTTATTTACTTAAGGACCCCTTTGCTAGGCTTTCCTTTGGGAAAACCTAGCTTCTTGTTGTACTCACTTCTTGTCTTTGTGACAGATTTGTAGCTGTTTGGGAGCCCCCAATCCCGTTGTGGGTTGTGCCCCGAATCGTTGTTGTAAAGTTGGAATCGTTTTCATTTTTTAATAATCGTTCCATTTTGAAAATGGTTCCAAATTTTAAAATGGTTCCAACTTTTAAAATGGTTCCAATTTTGAAAATGGTTTCAAAATAAAAATGGTTCCGATTTTGAAAATGGTTCCATTTTAAAAAATAGTTCCAAAATAAAAAAAATGGTTCCAAATTTGAAAAATATTTCATTTTTGAAAATGGTTCCGAAATTAAATAATGGTTCCAATTTTGAAAATGGTTACATTTTTAAAATGGTCCATTTTTAAAAAGATTTTAAAATTGAAAATGATTCCAAATTTAAAATTGGAACCAAACATTACTACAAATTAAAATTTGTTCGTATTCGAAAATTGTTAAAATTATAAAATTCCAAACGCTTCTGTACTAAACTCACGTGAAAGTTTTTAGGAACTAAGGATGATTCCAATGGGGCGACGCAAACGGACACGACGAATTCGGCAGTGCCCCAACGGTGGTGCCGACCCATTTGAGCGGACAACAGCAGAAAACGAAAACTGAAGAACGAGGAAGCAAGCAGACGACCGGCAATCCATCAAGCTTTAAAAATCATACAAAAAATTCCATCGGCAACAACAAAAAAAGGCTAATCAATAAGTTTTCATCACAATCCTAACCATTGTCCAAAAGAAGAAAATATAAAGCAGGCGACGGCGAGGCAACCGCCGACTAGACCAGGCGCACGCTAGCTCTCCTCTCAGGCGTTCATCCAGTGCCGGCCCGCGCTGCCTTCTAGCTCCTCCAATCTTCCACCGATTCTTCTCACTTCGTTGGGCAATAAAGAATCAAAGAAAAATGATAGGGATTGGAGCTGCACGGATGAGATTGGAGATTTTGGTCGACTTGGAGAGCGAAGCAGAGTTGGAAGCGCGGTGGTGGAGATGGCCGCTAGCTTGTACGTACCTCGGGCCGCCAACCACTGCGCCAGGCTGCTGCTCGATGCGGTCCTCCGCCTCCATGGCGCATCCTCGCCGCCAACCTCGGGCCGTCAACCCCACACGTCCTCGCGGCCATGGCGCATCGGGTGCAGAGGCCGAGGTCTCCATGGTCGTCGCCGAAGCTGACGCCGTCCTCCGCCTCCGGGGCCTCGCCATGGTCACCGCCGATGGGTCGAGTTGGGAGGAGCCCGTGCTGCTCACCGCCGTCGCCGTCTCTCGCACTCGATGCGGTGGGGATTTTTCTAGGAGAGAGACTAGTGCGGTAGGTGGGAGAAGGAGAGAGGTGATTTGTTCGGCTGCCATGTGGGCCAACACGCGGACACGGGAGGACATGCGAGGACAGAGCGGACGTTGTTTTCTCTCCATTTCTGTCCGTCCCCAACGCATCGGTGACCCAAATTTGGGACATGGATGCGTTGGCCCGGACAGAAACGGAGCACGAAACGGACCAGCCGGATGAATGCGTCGCATGGTTGGGGCCTGAATTTTTCCCATCCGAACAGAAACGGACTTGATGGGTCGCCCGTTGGAGTCATCCTAAACGAGCAGAGCGAACGGGAGCTGGAGCGAAGGAAGCAGAGCGAGCGAACGATGCAGAGCGAAATTGGTAATGGGCCGGCCCAGATCGCTCTCGTTTCAGGCGGCGCAAGAACTGTGCGGCGCTAACGCGCGGCGCTCCCTAACCACAAACCTAAAGAAAACAAAAATCTAGATTCTAGCTTCCCAGCTTTTCCATCGGACTTGTTTGGAGGAGCTAAGCCCAATCCGTTTCCACAGAAACCCCGGCCCAAAAGAACTACTCCTGCATAAGCCCATCGAACGTCGACACTGTCGACTGTTGTTCCTCCATTTCTCCAAGCCGTGGCGCTACAGCCCCATGTTCCTGCGCCGGCCGCCCGGCCGGCATGTTTCAGCACACAGTACACTGTACTGTACGTCAGTACTACGTATGTACCTGCAACAACGTACCTAGCTTCGACTGGCCGGCCGGCAGGCCGGCAGTTCACCATCGCCATGTTCATCTTAGGCTGCTGAGCACGACAAACCATTAATCTCCGGATGGTTCCTCTGCCAGCTTTGTTTCAGGCCGGAAACGTGAGATCAGCAACACTGGATCGATCGAGGACAGCAAAACGTGGATGCTGATCCTACAGGAACATTCATGGTGTGTCTCTGTCACGTGAATCATGGGTGCCAATGTGGGATGGCATGGCCACTGTGTCTGAACCCCCAATGCAGCTAGGGACAAACACATTTATTCTGTCTCCCATGTTTACTTCGTTAGACCTCAGCTGATCGGCATCCTACTGACAGGACCCGCCATCTTAGTCGATCACTGTCTCGTCATTTTGCTGCTGAAACGTATGGTTCATCGGTAGTAACAGCAACAGGAACTGAACATCCATCCTTAGGACAAGAAGATTGCCCAAAATGTGAGCTAGTTAGGATCATGGCACATGCTTGATATCAGCTAGTCGTCTGTGCAAGCATTCTGAAACCTGAAATCCATATGCAAGCATTCTGCATCCACATGAGATGATTCATCGGTACTGACAGGAAATGGGCATCCCTAGGACAGCAAGATTGTGCGGAATGTGAGCTAGGATCTTGTCACGTTCATGGTAGCATCTATGTCTCCAGTTAGTCTCAATCATCAAGAAACTGCATAGTGGCACTTCAGAAAAGAAAGCAACAATAGAATTTGCAATTGCGATCAGTATCTCTCTGTTATTGTCAGAAACGTGGTGGCATTGCCAAATATAAAATCTCAAACCTTGCTATCTTCTCGCATGATTGCCACCACAAACAACCCCTACCCTAATTTGTTCTACACACACATGAAACAATCATGCCAAGTATGGATGGTGTATCAAGTCATGTTCCTCCATATCTTTCCTTTGGTAAAACAACATGCCTCCCTATCAACATCTCCCTGAAATTCTCTCTTCTCCCTACATCTCACACACCTCCCACTACACAAGCTAGAAACCAAACATGGCCCAAAACAAGAAATAAATCTTCCTCATATCTCACCACATGCAATTGGATCGAATTGAATGGCGCCTCCACTCGCACAATCTTCCCTCACGCTCCTATGTTCTTGACAGTTGCAAACAAACAGCCCCACATGTCCAGCATCCCCTGTTGTAACTGGGCATCCATGCCTGCAAACACAACAACGGTTGCAAGTTATGTGCCGACTTCAAATCAAGGTGCATTCCCACATGCTGCGCGCATGGCAATGCCATTTTGTCCGTGCTTCCATGTCCATGAATCTCGATGTCTAATTGCTTCGGCGATATTACTGTCAGAATTTTCTATGAGTGGGCCAGGGAAATGTGAACTTCGTCAGCCCTGTGCAGGTTCAGAGTAGCTATAGGTTAACTTGGTGACTACAACATCCCCTACGTAAAAGCAAACAGGAGACATTTACACAAGTAGATAAGCTCACCTCTACTTTATTATGCCCTTATATTGGACCTTTGAGTCCCCTTATAAGATTTTCATGTGATAAGCTCACTGTATCACTGTCAGCATTTTACGAGTGAGTCAGGAAAATGTGAACTTTGTTTACCCGGTGGCCGGTGGAGGTTCAGAGTTCAGAGTTGCTAGTTTAACTTTGTCCCCTTCAAAGAAACGCAAGAACATGCCACACTTCCAAGGCAACAGAAGACATTTACACAAGCCGATAAGCACCTATGTACTTGATTATGCCTTGATTGGATTTTGAGTCGCCTTATGAGACTTTCATGTGATAACATCGTGCCCAGATTAGCTTAAGGTTGAAGTAAAGTTCAGTTGTAAGGTACTGTACTTACTATAAAACAACCAGGGAGTTCGTACTGTCACCTATTACCTATCGTACCGCCCAGATTAGATAATCAAAGATCATCCGGAAGATCAGAGTAAACTTCACTTCTTGCAATAATTTAGCAATTTACCAAATATACTTATAGCAACACCCCGGGCTAAATGAAGACCGCGTGAGGGTGCTCACCAGAAAGCTGGAGCAGCAATTCTCGATGACTTCATAAATCATAATCATGGAGGTCAAGTCTGATGGCCAGAAGGAACGACATCAATTACATTATTCTTATGTAATTGCATCATCGACAGATTGTAGCTGACCAGTTGTTTTTCATATTTGTTTCCATCAGTTCCAGAACTAACTCGCCCTGCAATCTTCCATCATCCGTGTGCATGATTGTGCCATAAACAAGAGATATCTTCTGGGCAGGCGAAAAATAAACCATCATTCGGTTGAGAAAATAATAGTTATCTGCTAACAGCTCCAGCAGTTTTCCCTACAATATCATTAACAATTGCGCTTCTAAGAAGGGCCAAAAGACGCGGTCTAACTTGAGAATTTGAAGGATTCAGCATTCACTCATTCAGGCGTAGACTAACGGGGCTGAGCTGCTGATGCACGGTTGACTGAAAGCGTCCTCTGCGTTCGGCATACGGTGCCTCGGGTTGCTATCGGAATGCCAAATAAACATGGCGAATCATTTGGTTTCGTTTCTCTCTCCAGCTGCTGCTGCTGCAACTCTGTCGTTGAAGAACCACATCGCTTATTTTCCACAGACTCACCAGGCTTGCTCTTCACGGTTCAGACTTTTCCTGTTCCAGTCACCCGGGGAAGCGAATTCGACGTTTTGACTGGACACTCTTCTCTGCTCTGGTTTCGCGGTAGCTGCGCAAACAGGGATGATGATTCCAATCTTGTCACAAGCTTGGCAATGAAACAAACCTGATGACGGACCAGGTCGAGTCTGCCTAGCTTGTGGTGCGGTCGCGCCATTGTTCCTCCTACCTGGTTACAAGTGGAGCGCCCGTTTTCTCCACCGGCGGGCACGTGAGTTGCACATGCGGCGACTCGGTTGCCGAAGAACAGCGAGTGGCTGGCAACTACCGCTGGTTCCGGATGCAAAAAATGGATCCGTGGAATTTGTGGATCCGATGTGCGCGGGCAGCGCGGCTGCGTTGTGATGCAAAGTGGAGTAGGCATTACTAAATTAGGCAGCATCTGAACGTACGTCCTTGCAGGTACTTGGCCAGTGGAGCATGTACTTGGGCGATGGCCGGCCGGCGACGCCCATCATCGATGCCGATAAACTATTCCGCCCGGCCTCCGGGGACGGAGGCTCCATTACTGGCTCGACACCTCGCAACGTGCGGAGCACATGCTCGTCGCCGTTCGCGCGCCTCACATGGCCGCAGAAGCTCCATCATACTACTACGACTACGAGTAGCTCCTAGGGATCGGCACAACAAGAACCCTAATGACAGGTTCAGAAAAAATAACAGGTTAAGAAAACACCTAAGGACTGCAGGTTCAGATGGTTAACGGCTAAACCGAGTGCACACCGGCCCGGAAAGCTCGTCAGTGGAGCTACTTGATTAAGCTGCGGATCTGTCACAGATCGAGAACCTGCAAGTTTTTCTCTAAAAAAACGAGAACCTGCAGGTTCCCACTTAGTTCCTGCGCCTCGCTATCGGTTTTAACAGATTAAAGAGAAAAATCGAGCATTGCCTTTCATCGATGCAACATTTTTCTTACCTTTGAGGCCTTTCTTTTGTGAGAAGACCGGCGATCATTGACCGGCGCAACACACTTGCTTCTAGATAGAGGTCGGTGTTTCTAATCTACTGTTGTTAAAGCGTATTGGGCTGAACAATCTAACCAAGATTTTCAACCTATTATGCACAGGCACGCGCGCGCGCGCGGTGGACCTGAAGCTAACGAGACGCATTGGGATGCGAAGCAGCATCTGATCGACATAGAGAATAGATACCGTTGGACCAGAGAAACCTCTGGTGGTTTTATCCGAGAGGGAGATTCATTCAAGGCCGGCCGGCGGCGACTGGCGAGACGAGATGCGTGCGTCCAAGTGCAGCAACTGTTCCTTGGGAAACTGGAATCGCAGCACTCACTCGGCTGTTGTTTTCCTTCAGAAAAATACATAGGAAAAGAGACGGCGCTTTGTTTTTTTCAGGCTCCCGAGGAAGGTTGAAAAATTGTTCAAAGGCAACGGAAAAGTATAGGGATATGGTTACAGATCAATCTGTCCTGGATATGCCCAGTAGGATTATTCAGATCATCATCCATTGTGGTAGCTAGAATAGATAGCTCCGGTTAACAATAAACTCCAATTACCCTGTGGAGATCACAACAGAAACTCAAGAGTAAACCAAACAATTCGGATGACGACAGCCGCCGGGTCTGCGTCACGCTGGCCGTTAGAGGGGGTACAGACGTACAGTACGGTGCTATAGGTACATCAACAGTGAACTTCATGAATTAGGAGGCCGTCCCTGCGTCGCGCTGCCTTCATCGTACAGTTGTTCGCCGGCCGGGTTGTTTGCAGCGTAAACAGTGCTTGCTGCTGCTGCTCGGTTTCTTTGCTCAGGTAAGTGCTGCACAGTGCTCACCCGACACTTTGCATCATGCATGTGACAAAGTAGTAATTTTCTACTAGTAGTAAACAGTACAGGTAAAAAGAGGGGAAAGGCCACCGTGAAATGTGAAATAGACTTTGATTTCAAAACATATTTTGAAATATTAGAATTTTTGGAATAATACTCGCCAGATACATCTTCACAGTCTATATATTTGTTCCTATATAAAAAGGACAAAAAAAATACTATGTTAAATCTAATTTTAACACCAAATTTTGTCTTTTTTACACATGACACAAAAAATGTCGGGTTTCATGAAACGACTTTGTGAACACATAGCTAGCATGATAAGATCTACTCTCTCTGTTCCACAATATAAGATGTTTCATACCTTTCCACATGCACAAGTATACACATGTATCTAGACACGTTTCAGTGTCCACTCATTTTAGTCCGAATCTAAACAACATGTGAAACACGTAAAACATGTTATATTGTGGAACGGAGGGAGTATGTGCGAACATTTTTTCGCTTTTTTTTTTGACATTTCAAATGCACTTGAGACTTGAGAGCCAAAATGCATCTCCACCAGTAAATTTTACTTCCTTTGAAAAAGTTTTGATACAATTGGTAGGAATTGTACAACAAAAGGCGTTCTGCTTCGGTACATCCCCCCTCACCAAACTTAAAACACAACAACGGCTAAGATCTCTCCATACCCCTTCATAATTAAGGACATGATGGTCATTAAACTTATTAGTTAATTACTAATGAATAATTGGATCAGTATGCGTACATCCGTATACTACAAATCCGTGCATCCTTGTGGGCCCGTCCCTACAGCGCACGATCATTGTGGCTCCCGTATTCGTCGACGAGGAGCTGTACCACGCCGTGGATGGTGCTGGCCGGCACAAGCGCCGGCGACCGCGGCCGCCAAACTAGTTGGTGAATCTGCCGCCCGATTTGTTCATGGGTCCTCGGCATCCGATGGCCGGCACAAGCGCCGTGCATGGCCATGGCCCTCATGCCGGTGACCTAGGAAATCAGGACCTGCTTGCAGAAGCAGGTTGAACACCTCGAATGCCAGCCATGTCTCACCGTACTTGCGGTGGCGTTGATCAGCGCATTGCAGACGACCTGCTCGTCGACGAGTGCAGCAGCTTGCCAACTGCGCAAGAACCGGTGACGCGACGTCGTGCGGGACGGTGATGATGGTGACCTCGTTCAGGTTCAGCGCGGCCTCGTCGTCGGAGAGCCTCGTCTGGAGCAACGTGACGGCGTCCTGCGATCTGCCGCTCCTCGCGAGCCCCTCCACGGCTCCACCATCGCGGTTCACGAGAAGTCCTTTCGCTCGGGAGGAGGCCGGTTGTGGAACCGGCAACAACGTCGAGACGGGATGATTTCTGAGCTGGTGAGGATCGGAGATGGCCGTCCGAGCAGGCGGTGATCGCGAGATGTTGACGGCCGGAATCGATCCGTGGCCGCCGGAGCCTGCTAGGAACGAAGATGGCCGCCGAGAACCATGAGCCGACGTGGAGCGGAGATGGCCGCCGTCGACCGCCGAGCGGGACGTGGTGATCTATGCTTAATACCCGTACGCCGATACGTGGTATACACGGTTTGGATACGGGCCAAGCTAATTTAATCATCTTAATAATTAAGGGCAAAAGACCATATTGACCTTTTAAGTTTGGGGAGGGGATGTACCGAAGCAGGGCTCAAACAAACGAACCAAAGGCGGGTATTCATTTCTTCAGAAGGTACATGGGCGTACTACACTACACATGCACCACATGCACCTACCGGTGCAGCCAACAGTCAAGACTGATATAAAACAGCGGCCGGCGAGATGTACGCACAATATAACATGAAACCCATAACTGCAGATCGAACAGAAAATTCAAATCTTTCCGGTGAGATCGCACAAAAATAAATCATGCTTTCATTCACATTGATCTTTCCATGTTTCCATCAGTGAATTGAGGAATTAATCAGCTCAACCCAACAAAGAAAGAATGTAGTAAGCGGTAATTTCTAAACCGTGGGGGGAGATACTACGGATTCATCCCTCGCCATGACAAGGAACATTTTTCTTCATGCATGGGGACCGGCACCGCTAGACGGTGGCCGGCGCGTAGCGTTCCGGTTCTGGACGGAGGTTGGGTGCTATCGGCAGAGCGCGTTGTTGGGCGTGCCGCGGCCATCGGCGGCGGCGGCGAACTCGGCGCTGCAGTAGGAGAAGGCGGCGTCCTTTTTCTCGACGGCCCTGAGGATGGCCTCGAAGGCGGGCACCTCGCAGGGGATGCGGAGCAGGCCCTCCTGCTGGAACCCGAACTCCTCCTCCGCCTGCTGGAGCAGCGCCGCGAACGCCGGGTGCTTCAGGTACTCCGTCGGGATCACGAACCGGCGCATCGCGGAGCCCACCGACACGGCCAGGTGGCCCTTGGGTGGCGGCCCGGTCGTCGTCGAGGGAGAGCTGTCCGTGAAGGACAGCGTCCGCTTCAGGAACTTCTTGGCCTTGCTCTCGCCGCCGCCATTGGCGCCGCCGGCGGTGACGCTGACGACGGTGGGCGTGGGCGTGGAGGCGGCCGTCTCCTTGGCCGCGACGGAGAGCTTGCGCCATTTCTTGAGCATCTGCTGCAGACGCACGATCTCGGTGATCTTGTTCGACTTCTTGCCGCCGAGCTGCTCCATCTTGATCGGCTAGGAGCAGAGACTATCTAGGGAGGGAGAGATTTTCGGGTGGTCTTGGTTTCGAGGCGTTTCCTTTCCTTGTTCTACGGTCGTTTGTTTTGGGTGTGCCGTTGCTGTTGTGCTGCTCGGGGGCGTTCGTCGAGGGGGCATTTAAAGGGTTGAGTGTGGTGGGGTCCACCTTAGGCTTTTTTTAAGGAAGGGGTCCACCTTAGGCTTTTTTTTAGGGAAGGGGTCCACCTTAGGTTTTCTACAGAGTAGCAGTTGTTTTTTCGGCGTGATTCTCCTTTCTCTTGTGACGAATTATGGACAGCCAGCGCGTCTACAATAGCTCATCTATTCCCGTCAAAAAAAAAATAGAGCATCTATTTTAGGCCAAAGAAACTGGTTGGAGTAAAATATAGGGCACGAAAAAGTGATTTTTAAGGCACCAGAAAACGGCAATCTAAAAAATCTGCCGTAAAATAGGGTACATATAGGACACGAGTGCTCCAGCGGTTGACATAAAATAGGACAACCGCACGAGCATCACATTCATATTGCATACAAATAATATCAAACTCATATCAAATCAATTCTAAACAAATATAACAACAAATTCAACTATCTACAACGTTAATATTACATAGTTAATCAAATCCATAACATCAAACAAAACAACAAAATTTAGCCGGCATTATAACAAAGTTTGTCCATAATACAACAAACATATAGATGAAATTAGGGATCTTGTTGCCCATGCCATGCGCACCACTCTTTCACGAGATCCTTTAAAAGTTCATTATGTGTATCGGAATTTCTAATGTCATGATACACATGAAAAAATCGTTGTATTATGTCTACCTTCTAATTGGCCACACCCGTTGTTTCATGAGTTCATAGAAAGTGCAGACCGAAATTTGTCCATGCTCGTTCTTAATGATCATGTTATGCAATATCACAAAGGGCTATAATGATGTACTAAATGATGTAATGGTCCCAAAACTTAGCCGGTCCTCGCATAATAGAAAATCGGGATTACAAAATGTCAAAAGATCTCTCCACATCTTTCCTAGCCATCGCTTGAGCATTATGAAAATAAAGTTTTTTCTTACATTGGAGGCTTACAACCAGCTACACAAAAGTAGCCCACTCCGGATAAATCACATCCGCATGTTAGTATCCAAAGTTGTATGTGCGACCATTTGCTTGGAAATCTAATGATGAATATTCCCCATTGGCTAACTTTGAAAATATAGATGATCGCTGAACGACATTGATATCATTGCAAGATTCAAGCTAGCATCGCAAATCCATGTCTCGTGATTAGCCACAATCTCAAGAATGATGTTGGCATTCGTCTTGTGTCATATGAACTGTACAAGCCATGTTGGAGGTCAATTCTTTCACCCCAGTGTGCATGCAATCAACAGAGCCAAACATATCAGGAAACCCACGCGCTTTGTCTATCTCCAGTAGTCTGACTTTTTAGAGCATTGGGTTCTCCAAAGTATTTTGTCTCCTTTGCAAATTATATGAATTTTTTTTAGAACTGCTGACGAGGGGTAGACTCATCAAGACCCATGGTTAAGGTCCTTGGGTTATGAATATGGGGGAGAGAACGTGGTAGAGCTGGAAGTATCGTTGGCTGACAAGCGGGGCAAGGATTTTACCCAGGTTCAGGGCCCTCGTGTGGAGGTAACACCCCTACATCCTGCCTGTCTGTTATTGATTCGAGTTTATATGCTGGTTATAGGGGGATCCCGGCGAGATGCTGATCTCGCTAGGGTTTTGGTGGCTCTGAAAGTACGTGTCTGGTTCGATGGCCCTCCCAGCCTTTATATAGTAGGTTGGGTCCCGGAAGTTCGTAACCGACACAGATTACATGTAAGGAAAGTCTAAACCGACTATGGATTCGCCTAACTTGGAGGGTGCTCCATCTTCTTGGGCCTTCCTTCATGGGCTTTTCGTAGGCTCTTGATAGTTGGGCCTAGTCGATACGTGCACCAGGTACCCTCATGGGAGGGTACCCGATAGGTATATCCCTGTCAGTAGCCCCCGAGTACTTGTCTGATTCGAAGAGTCAGGCATGGACTCATTTATCTGTGCACGTTACATTTTTCACATTTGTATTTTATAATTGGAATTTCTGTATGAATAGCACATGTTTGGCTATGTCGAGTGTCTCATCGACTATGACTTTTTGCTTATGATAATCAAGGGATAATAGCTTAGCATGCCCGGTACACACGACGGATCGGGACCGGTTAACTACCATTCGGGCAAAACCTTACTAGCTTTCAATCAAACCCGAGTCCCCGGACTCGAATCTGGAACAGACTGGTCAGGCTCGAATCAGGCCGTTGAGGTCTTACTGAATCGAACTGCAGTATAACTTTGAATTTACCCAACGCGTCCGTCAGGATTTTCATCATGTCTGTTGACACGGAAATTTTAAGGATTAACGCTGCTGGAGCGGTCCCTAGCCCAGCTCGACTGATCGGCGGGTCTTACCTTTGCACTATGCATGCAGCATCCGAGGATCGTCAGATGCAACTCGGGAATATTTCGAGTATGATTTTATATTTTACTATGATATATGAGTCGAATATTTGTCGACTGATCTTTTGTCATCATTCTATCGGGTGCGCGACAGCGCTCCCGATGGGAGTAGCCCCCGAGATTGCGCTTTATTGCTTGCAATGGAGGATAATCTCAAAATCTTTTTATCCTGCATATGTTTAGTCAAAGAAAAATTTCGATACGCTCCCGATGGGAGTTCTTTTGCTTTAGCCGAAGAAGCATCGACTGTCATATTTTTTGTCTCAGTCGAAGGACCAATCGATAGTCTTATGTATATCAGTCGAATAAATCATCGAATAACTTTCACTTCTTTGCATACCAGTTGTGTAAACTGAAGTAACGTCAGCAGTGATGCAGTCTGCGACTGCTATGTCTGACAAACGGTGGCGTGCTTGCTATGACTAATGGGACACGACACACCTGTGGGCCCATCCTGCAGAGCTGACCAAGGACAGCGCCGTTTGGACTGTATTTGACTGCTCTGGCGCGATTTTCACGAGGCGTGATGATGGTTCCTGGATTCCCGTGCGTAGTGGACGGAGTGGGCGGCGACGGTTACTCTCCGTGGCTGCCACGTGTATGGTAAGATGTCGCGCGGAGCGTATGATTATGGATTAATGGTGAGGATCGATTTTGACTTGTGGTAAATAGGAAGAGCGGCGCTGGCAAGATTTTTTACTTGCCATTTGCCTCCTGCGTCGTTTCCCTCTCATCATCTTCCTCGCGCTTCTGCTCCATTGCTCTTGTGCCCAAGCTTTTGCGCCCCCAATCCATCCACGCTGCCAATGGCGAAAGGTGGAGGTTCCAAGCGAGCCGATGCGGCCGCCGCCGCGACTAACGCAGCGACGAAGACAAAGAAGAGCGCGGCGAGCGCATCCGCCGCCGCCACCGGCCTGAAGAAGGGTACTGGGGACTGGGCGAAGTCCTTGATCAAGGACGCCCACCTCAACAAGTTCTGCGAGCAAGGTCTACTGCCTCCTGCGGATCAGCTGGCCGTCTGCGCGCCGTCGCCCAAGGAGGTACTCCCTGAACCACGCGCCGATGAGCGTGTTTGTTTTGCGGAGTTCCTTCCTAGAGGGTTTTCTCTTCCTCTCCACGACTTTGTTCGTGGATTGCTTTTTGCTTATGGGGTGCAGATCCATGATCTCACCCCTAACGGTGTTCTGCATATTGCATGTTTCATCACGCTATGTGAATGCTTTCTTGGAGTTGCCCCAAGCTGGGCATTGTGGAAGGCCATCTTCATGGTGCGGCCGAACGGGGGAGGCGGCCGCACCTACCCGCTGGGCGGCTGTGGAATCCAGGTGCGTAGCGACACACGCTATTTTCGTAAGCCAGTCGACTCCGCGCAAGGGTGGAGGAAGGGATGGTTCTACGCGCGCGTCGAGTAGGACCAAGTCGTCGCTTTTTCGACTGCGAGCTCCTTTGCAAGGACCAATGCGTGGGATCATCAGCTTTCGACTGAAGAACTGGCGGAGGCAGAGCCTTTGCTGACTCAGATTGGAGGCCTGCTGGACAAAATCACTGGCGTCCATCTGATTGCTACATTTGTGAAGAGGCGGGTGTGGCCGATCCGCGCCCGAGCACACCCCATGTGGCAGTATGAGGGTGCGCACGATCCCAGCCGGATGAGCCCAAAGGAGCTGTCGAAGAACGAGCTGGTGTTGCATGTGCGATCCATCACCAGCCTCAAGGCATTCGACCCCTGCAACGTCGACTGCCCTGTCACTCCGTATGGGATGGACAATCCTTTGACTGAGGTTAGTACAGCTGTTGCTGTTTTGCCATCGAGAATGGCTACTCGTTTATTTTGTAACTTCTAACTTTGTAGCTGTGATATGTGATATGCAGGGTCACTCGACTGCCGCCTCTCTTCCTCCTCTGCCAGAGAATGGCCCGACCGAAGAAACCAAGGTGCAAGAGGTGGAAGCGAAAGGGGATCACTCGCCGGTCCCTTCCGCTAACACTTCGCATGTGGAGGAGGTGGAAGAGGAAACAACAGATGAGGTACAGACTGAGGAAGTGGCCGCGCCTGACCATGAAATCGATGTCGCCCCTCCAAAGCGTCATTGATTGGTCAAGAAGGTATCATCCTCTGTGAGTTCACCTGCGAAGGAGCAGGACTTGGAGGATGACGAAGATTCGGGCTCACCACCCGTTACCAAGGCCACTCCTGTGCTTGTATGCCCACTGCGCTCGACCCCTCCTCCCCAGTCGGGTGGGGACCTTTCTTTTGGAGGCCCAAATTTTGAGAATCTTGACAGTGAGGAGGATGAAGAGCACAGGTTTGTGCATTTGCGTATGGTATGAAGGTTTCTGCTGTTGCATACTTGTGCTGATGTTGTTTTTCTTTGCGTCATTCGCAGTGCTGAGACGGAGCGACCCGCGTCTCCTCTAGCCGAGAAAGTTTCGACTCCGGACTGCCCAGATGTTTCTCCTGCTGCAGCCGAGGTCGTCCAGCCAGCTGATACGTCTCCAACGTATCTATAATTTTTGATGTTCCATGCTTGTTTTATAACAATTGCTACATGTTTTGCATCTACTTTATGTCACTTTTATACATTTTTTGGGACTAACATATTAACAAGATGCCGAAGTGCCCGTTCCTGTTTTCTGCTGTTTTTGTATTCCAGAAAAGCTAGTCTGAAAATATTCTCGGAATTGGACGAAACTTCACGGGGGATGCTATTTTACCAGAACACACCAGATGGAGCAAAGGAGCAACAAAGGAGGGCCACCAGAGCGCCACACGCCACCAGGGCGCGGGCCCCACCTCTGCGGCACCATGGGGTGGTGTGGGCCCCACGGGTGCCTCTAGGCGCCGCCCTTTCGCCTACTTATTCCCCCCGACGCGAAAACTCTAAGTGTCTGAGCCAATATCCACGAAAAGTTTCAGAGCCGCCGCCATCGTCAACCCTAGCTCGGGAGGGTCCAGAACCTCTTCCTGTCACCCTGCCGGAGAGGGGAATCGTCACCAGAGGCCTCTACATCGCCATGCCTACCTCCGGAGTGATGCGTGAGTAGTTCATCCTTGGACTACGGATCCATAACAGTAGCTAGATGGTTGTCTCTCCAATTTGTGCCATCATGTTTAGATCTTGTGAGATTCCCTACATGATCAAGATCATATTATTGTAATGCTACATGTTGTGTTTGCTGGGATCCGATGAATATTGAATACTATGTCAAGTTGATTATCAATCTATGCCCTATGTTATTTAAGATCTTACATGCTTTCCGTTACTCGTAGATGCTTTGGTAAAGTAGATGCCTGTAACTCCAAGAGAGAGTATTTATGCTAAATAGTGGGTTCATGCCTCCATTTAATCTGGGACAATGACAGAAAGTTCTAAGGTTGTGGATGTGTTGTTGCCACTAGGGAAAACCTAACGATGCTATGTCCACGGGCATATGCGTTTGTTTACATTACGCGTTTTACTTAATGCGATTATCCGTTGCTTGCAACTTAATATCAACGGGGGACTCAGATGACAACCCGGCGGTGGATTATTAGTCATAGATGCTGTTGGATAACGGTCTATGTATTATGTCGTAATGCCCAATTAAATACCATAGTAATCATCATGTCATATATATGCATTGTCATGCGCTCACTATTTGTCAATTGCCCAGCTGTAATTTGTTCACCCAACATGTTAGTTATCTTTTATGGAGAGACACCACTAGTGAACCGTGGACCTCGGTCCATTCTTTTAAACTGATTAAACAACCACAAACTGCAAACTGTTCCTTTTTCATTCGCTGCAATTTAATACTCATTTTCCACACGAGACGTTTAATCCTTTGTTTTCAGCAAGCCGGTGAGATTGACAACCTCACTGTTTCGTTGGGGCAAAGTACTTTGATTGCGTTGTGTGCAGGTTCCACGTTGGTGATCGTGTAACGGCGCCGCCAACAACCTTCTGAAGAGTTGCTGCTCCTACTAGTTCGATAACCTTGGTTTCATACTGAGGGAAGACTTGCTGCTAAACTACATCATACCTTCCTCTTGGGGTCTCCCAACGAGCATGTGATTCACCGCCAACAAGCATCACCAGCAGCCATGACGACTGTCGTGGAGGCGACCAAAGTTGCAAGTGTGGCGACTATGGAGGTCGGGACGTCCGCCACGCAGCCCACGTCGTGGACAGATCACGTAAGTATCTGCTTGCCCAGTCTGCACACTTTGGTTTGTTTGTGTGCAGCGTATGCCAATTGCATTTGGTTTTCAGCCCTTCTACCGCAACCTGGTGGAGTCAGGCAAGACCTACGTCCAGGTGGAGCAGGAGAGGGACAGGCTGTGTGCTGATATGGAGCAACTCAGCCGTAAGTTGATTTTGCTGTTTTTCTGAAGTTCTTTGTGCAATGCTGCGTTTTGTCGATTATGAACTACATTTTGCCGTTTGCCTCAGGCGAAAAGACATCGGCTGAGTCCTGCGTGAAGGAGCTGGAGGAGGCACTCGCCGCGCAGCAGGCTGAGTCGAAGAAAGAGTTGGACGCTGCCAAAGACTCAGCTGTCGGGCGCGAGAGGGTGTATGCTGAGCAGCTGGCGGAACTCGCGCGGGAAGTGGGTGGTAGGTAATCCTTTCCTTTTGACATTATGGTGTAGCTGCTGAGCGCTTTGTGTTGATTTTCTGCTCTTTGTGATTTTTGAAGTAGCTGTTGGCGCACCGGCCCTGTGGACATGGCGAGTGATAATCTGTCACTCGACCGTGTTGTAGGCGACCTTGGCGCCATGTGCACCCACGCGAAGGACGCACTCGCCAAGTCTGCGAGTACGCTCGGCGCTGTATACAAGGGTGTGTTCCCGTCTGGTGAGCTGCCGAGGACGATGGACGGCTTCGCCGACAACTTTGGCCCGGGAACCTCGACCATGGCGGATTTTGCTCGCGCCCTCACGGTACGCGGCTCGGAGTCCACCCTCAAGCTTCTTTTGGGCCATGGAATAGAGGGTGACTACGAGGCAGCGCTGTCTGATTTCCCTCGGAAGCCAAATGGGAAGCTCGTGTCTCTGAAGGGAGTTAGCGGGCCAGCTGCGCGGCTGGCCGAAACTTTTATGGCTACCATGGAGCGCCGGGCAGCAGAGGTAGCCGCTCGCGTACTTAGGTCTAGGTTGGAGTCTACTTCCTAGGCTTAGGGCAGTCGAGCTTTTATGGATTGTAATGACATATGAATCGCACGAGTGTGTGTGCCTTTGCTACTCCGAATAGCTTTTGCTAATTTACATTCACTAGAGAAGCTGTGTGTTGTTTTGCTTCGACTTATGCCTGGGATTTCCCCTTTCTAATATGCATTTGTTGTGGTGGATGTGCTTTGAACAGTCACAGGAACCTGCTACTTTGGCTGGTTCCTCACATCCTCCTACCACCACTCGGTCGCAGGCGCAGGTGGCCAATGATGCCAAGGTGATGGAGTTTATGAAAACTCGATATGTGAGGATGGAGCAAGACTTGAAGAGTGCCCGGAACGAGCTGAATAGGCTGAAAATGAGGCCAGGGCTGGCCACCCAACGAGAAGATTATGTGCTTGGTGAGATGGAGCTGGTAAACAGGCAACTCGAATGTGAGTATGATCTTTTGCCCTGTTTACAGTTGTGTGTTCATTTCTTTCTTTTGTGACTCAATTTGTATGGTTTGCAGGCTTTGTTGACGACTTCCAAGCAGAGCAAGGCCGCGTTGAGGAGCGCTTGAACAGTGTTGTTGACCACCCAACCACTGGTCGCCAACATTTTTGGCTTGATAGGTATCATGCACGTATACTCGCCACGTTGAAGGATCCTGTTTGGCGGAGTGCTCAGCTGCTCGAGCTATGTAGGATGGCCTTCATTCGGCTCAACGAGATTCTTTTCCCCATGGGGCCACAACCACAAGGAACCACGCCTTGTTGGAAATTTTTCGTCATGCAGGTCCCACTAGAGAACTGCTAACACAAAAGATTTTGGTTGGAGCAAACGCGGCGATGGCGTATGTGCGGAGCCGAAGGCCAACTTTGGTGCTACAGCCACCCACAATTGGGGCGACTCTGAACTAGGACAATCTTGATGGCACCGTTCGTTCCGCGGAAATACTGATCGAGCGCACTCACGCGCAACTTTGTGGTCCTACGCTGCACGTCATGGACGAGCCTGAAGATTAGAGCGAGTTGTGAGTGTAAATGTTGTACAGGGGCAGCCCCTTTTTGACTCTTTGTATATAATATGAATTGTGTATTGTGGCATGTGCCCAGCCCCCGAGTCAATCGAGTGGGGTTTATGAGATATGTGTCGTTTGTGAGGTAAGGTTGGCACAGCCCCCGAGTATTCGAGTGCGGCCGCAAAGTTTACGTTTTCGTTTGAATCGTTGTGACGCAGCCCCCGAGTGTTCGGGTGCGGCTAAGATGTTATGCTTTGTAAGAGCGAGAGCTTGTTTGATAACGCAGCCCCCGAGTGTTCAGGTGCGGTGAAGATATGAATTATGCGAATAGTTAATATGGAGAGATAGGAGGAACATTGATTTTATTCCACTTTTGATTGTTAAGCTGCAGGCCGCCTCATTAAAAACCTTCCAGCCCCCTTAGGTACCCTAGTAAGGAAAAGAGCGCGTCTGAAACCTGCAGCCATCTGACATATCGCCTATTACAGTGTATGACTATGAACATGCTAAGCATAGAAATGGCGCAGGTGCGCAACGTTCCAAGGATTGTGCGAGAGTTCGCCTGTCTTCGCATGCTTCAGTCTGTACGTGCCACCGCCAAGGACTTCAGTGATGATGAAAGGACCCTCCCATGGGGAGGCGAGCTTATGCACCTTCTTCTGCTTCAGTCCAAGAACCAGGTCGCCAACCTCGAAGGACCTGGTGCGCAGTCGACGGCTATGGTAATTACGAAGATCCTGCTGGTAAACAGCTGTGCGTGCTAACGCCGTGTCGCGTGCTTCGTCGAGCAAATCGACTGCATCCTCGAGTGCTTCATCTGCATCTCCTTCGATGTATGCCTCGACTCTTGGTGCATTGAATCGTACATCTGATGGCAGGATTGCCTCTGCGCCGTAGACCATGAAAAATGGAGTGAACTGCGTTGAAGCATTAGGAGTTGTGCGTAGGCTCCATAGCACAGATGGGAGTTCTTCGACCCAAGCACCCGCGGCTCGTTTGAGTGGCACCAAGAGGCGTTTTTGATTCCGCTTGTCACGAGTCCATTGGCTTTTTTGACTTGGCCATTGGACTGTGGGTGTGCCACGGATGCATAGTTGAGTGTGATATCTTGCTCTTTGCAGAAAGTTCAGAACTCGTCAGCCGTGAAGTTCGTGCCGTTATCAGTGATAATACTGTTTGGGACACCGAAGCAGTAGATGATACTCTTTATGAAGTTAATTGTCGTAGTAGCAGTTGAATTTGTGATTGGGACTGCTTCGATCCACTTTGTGAACTTGTCGACTGCCACCAGTAGGTGAGTATGCCCGCCATGCGAAGATTTTTTGAGTGGCCCAACCATATCGAGCCCCCATTGGGCGAAAGGCCAAGCTAATGGTATGGTCTTCAATGTTGATGCGGGTGCGTGCGGCTTTGTTGCGAACTTTTGACAGCCGATGCACCTTTTGACTATGTCCTCTGCATCTTTGAGTGTTGTGGGCCAATAAAAACCTGCTCAAAAGGCTTTGGCTATGAGTGACCGACTGCTGGCGTGATGCCCACAGGTGCCTGCATGAATATCTCAAAGTATAGCCTGGCCATCTTCGAATGCGATGCAACGTTGGAACATACCTGATATGCTTCGTTTGTATAACTCGCCGTTGATGACGGTGTATGCTTTGGATCTTCGAGTGACGCGCCGGGACTCGGTTATGTCATCTGGTAGCTCGTTGCGGAGTATGTATGCCAGAAAAGGCTGAGTCCAAGTTGGTTCGATGAGTAGTACCTCGACTGGCGGGTCCTCTGTGCTGGGTATTTTGCTCTTGGCTGGTGTAGTCGATGCAGGAGGTGCTCTTTTCTCATTGATGGATTTGTGCTCAATGCGCTCGAGGAAGACGCCAGGTGGAACTTGCGCGCCAGTAGAGCCAAGGTTGGCTAGCATGTCTGCTTCTTCGTTACTTTCTCTTCCAATGTGCCACAACTCGCAGCCGTCGAAGCTGCCCTCCAGTGTGTTGTATAGGTCGCGGTAGGCAATCATGTTATCTGCTATGGCGTCGCAGGCCTTCATTGTCTTCTGCATCAACAGATTCGAGTCGCCGTAGATCATCAATTGAGTGCACCCAAGTGCTTTGGCCATCTTCATGCCATGGATTAAGGCTTCATACTCGGCTTCGTTGTTTGATGGTAACTTGAATCCCATTTGCAGGACATAGCAGAGCTTGTCGCCTTTCGGTGATATGAGGATGACGCCTGCGCCTGCACCTTCATTTTTCTTGTACCCATCATAGTACATGGTCCATGAGTTGGACACATCTGGTGTTCCAGGCAATTGAGCTTCTATCCACTCGGTTGCGAAGTCAGGTAAGACTTGTTCTTTGATGGCTTTCGGGTGCTCGTACTTGATGTCCCTTGGTCCTAGCTCGATGAGCAATTTTGCGACTCGCCCAATTGCGTTGGGGTTTGTGAGAATATCCCCAATTCCTGAGTTACTCACCACTGTGATCGGGTGTTCTGCGAAGTAATGCGTCAATTTCCGTGATGACATGAACACGGCGTAGGCCAGCTTTAGATAGTGCGGGTACCGCTGCTTTGATATGGAGAGGACCTCGCTCAGGTAATAGACTGGGCGTTGTATGCTTTGGGCGTGCCCCTCCTCCATGCGTTCGACTACCAGCACGGTACTCACCACCCTGTTTGTAGCCGAGACATACAGGTATAGTGGTTCCCGTTCCTTTGGTGCGACGAGGACCGGAGGGCTTGTGAGGATTCGCTTGAGATTCGTGAAAGCTGCTTCGGCTTCCGGCGTCCACTCGAACTTATCTGCCTTCTTCATCAGTCGATAGAACGGTAATGCTTTTTCGCCTAATTTACTAATGAATCGACTTAGCGCTGCCACTCGACCTGCTTGCTTCTGTACGTCATGAAGTTTTGAAGGCCTTTGCATTGTGAGGATGGCCTGTATTTTCTCCGGGTCCGCTTCGATTCCACGAGCAGAGACTAGATACCCTAAGAGCTGCCCGGCTGGAACGCCGAACGTGCACTTCTTAGGATTTAGCTTGATATGAAAGCGTTTGAGGTTAGCGAACGTCTCCCTCAAGTCGTCGAGTAGTGTGTGTTCCTCCCTTGTTGTGATAACAATGTCATCCACGTAGACTTGGACGTTGATACGTCTCCAACGTATCTATAATTTTTGATGTTCCATGCTTGTTTTATAGCAATTGCTACATGTTTTGCATCTACTTTATGGCACTTTTATATATTTTTTGGGACTAACCTATTAACAAGATGCCAAAGTGCCAGTTCCTATTTTCTGTTGTTTTTGTATTCCAGAAAAGCTAGTCTGGAAATATTCTCGGAATTGGACGAAACTTCACGGGGGATGCTATTTTGGCAGAACACACCAGATGGAGCAAAGGAGCAACAGAGGAGGGCCACCAGGAGGCCACACGCCACCAGGGCGCGGCCCCCTTCTACTGCGCCCTAGGATGGTGTGGGCCCCTCGGGGGTCTCCAGCCGCCGCCCTTTCGCCTACTTATTCCCCCCGAGAAAATAACCCTAAGGGCCTGAGCCAATATCCACGAAAAGTTCCAGAGACGCCGCCGTCAACCCTAGCTCGGGAGGGTCCAGAACCTCTTCCCGGCACCCTGCCGAAGATTGGAATCGTCACCGGAGCCTTCTACATCGCCATGCCTGCCTCCGGAGTGATGCGTGAGTAGTTCATCCTTGGACTACGGGTCCATAGCAGTAGCTAGATGGTTGTCTCTCCAATTTGTGCCATCATGTTTAGATCTTTGAGCTGCCCTACATGATCAAGATCATATTATTGTAATGCTACATGTTGTGTTTGCTGGGATCCGATGAATATTGAATACTATGTCAAGTTGATTATCAATCTATGCCCTATGTTATTTATGATCTTGCATGCTTTCCGTTACTAGTAGATGCTTTGGCCAAGTAGATACTTGTAACTCCAAGAGAGAGTATTTATGCTAGATAGGGTTCATGCCTCCGTTTAATCTGGGACAGTGACAGAAAGTTCTAAGGTTGTGGATGTGCTGTTGCCACTAGGGGTAACCTAACGATGCTATGTCCACGGGCATATGTGTTTGTTTACATTACACGCTTTACTTAATGCGATTATCCGTTGCTTGCAACTTAATACAACCGGAGAACTCTGATGACAACCCAGCGGTGGATTATTAGTCATAGACGCTGTTGGATAACGGTCTATGTATTATGTCGTAATGCCCAACTAAATACCATAGTAATCATCATGTCATATTTATGCAGTGTCATGCGCTCACTATTTGTCAATTGCCCAGCTGTAATTTGTTTACCCAGCATGTTAGTTATCTTTTATGGAGAGACACCACTAATGAACTGTGGACCACGGTCCATTCTTTTACACTGATTAAACAACCACAAACTGCAAACTGTTTCTTTTTCATTCTCTGCAATTTAATACTCATTTTCCACACGAGACGTTTAATCCTTTGTTTTCAGCAAGCCTGTGAGATTGACAACCTCACTGTTTCGTTGGGGCAAAGTAGTTTGACTGTGTTGTGTGCAGGTTCCACGTTGGTGATCGAGTAACGGCGCCGCCAACAACCTTCAGAAGAGTTGCTGCTCCTACTAGTTTGATAACCTTGGTTTCATACTGAGGGAAAACTTGCTGCTGAACTACATCATACCTTCCTCTTGGGGTCTCCCAACGAACGTGTGATTCACCGTATCAGACGTTTCGTTCGATTTGCTTTTTGAGGCAATCTTGCATCATGCGCTGGTATGTTGCACCCGCGTTTTTGAGGCCAAAGGGCATTGTTGTGTAACTGTAGACCCCGAGTGGGGTTATGAACTCCGTTTTTTATTCATCTTCTTCTTTCATCATTATCTGGTGGTAACCTGAGTAAGCATCCAGGAAGGATAGTCGTGCACATCCAACGGTGGAGTCGACGATCTGGTCGATTCGAGGTAGCAGAAAATTATCCTTGGGACAACACTTGTTGAGGGCTGTGAAGTCTACGCACATCCGAAGGATGTCTTTATGCTTCTTTTCTACGAGTAAGGGGTTAGCTACCCATTGTGATTTCTTGATTTCTCTGATGAACCCTACCGCGAGTAGCCTGTCGACCTCAGACTCGACAGCGGTTCGTTTTGGGCCGAAGATTCGGCGCATTGTTTGCTTGACTGGCTTGGCATCTGGAAATAATTGGAGAGAGTGCTCGGCGAATTCCCTGGGAATACCTGGCATGTCGACTGGACACCATGCAAATATTTCCCAGTTCTCACGGAGGAATTCGACGAGCGCGCCTTCCTATGTGATAGGCAGACTCGACGATATATTGACTGTCTTGGACGGATCAGTCGGGTGCACCTGATGTGACCTTGTGTCATTTGTTGCGTTGAACGATCTGTCGACTGCCAATTTTTTATGCTCCGGCATGAGTGTTCGATCGTTGGAGATCGCCAGATTAGCGACTGTCTGTTCCATGCTGAATGTCTCGGAGATTTTGCTGAACTCACGGTCGCAAGCGTCGGACCTTTGAAAATTTCCGCGGACAGTGATGACCCCTTTTGGTCCTGCCATCATTAGCATGAGGTATGCATAGTATGGCACTGCCATGAATTGAGCAAACGTTGGGTGATAACCCACAAGTATAGGAGATCGCGTGTAGCCTTTTCGATAAGTAAGAGTGTCGAACCCAACGAGGAGCTAAAGGTAGGATATGTATTCTCTCAAGTTCTATCAACCACTGATACAACTCTACGCACACTAAACGTTTACTTTATCTAGGAAATAATACTAGAGTAATAATACGGGTATGAGAGATAGCTTTGCGAGATAATAAATACAAGAAAGTAAATGTTAGTGCTGCAGCAATAAAATACACTAAGTAACCTTAAAATAACAGTACCATGAGTGTGGAAAAGTGGTGGTAATTGTGATGGCTTTGTCCGAGATTAATTAGTAAAGATATTTAGTTCATTGTCTTCGATGCAGTTTTCTATGTGGGAGAGGCTAAATATACATGCACTCCATTACTCGGGATTACAAGTACTATATGATTGGATTGTTTAGCAGACATCCGCAAATACTAACAATTAATTAAGGTTTCCCCAACCATAGCATTAAGTTAATGGTCCTCTTACTCCCATACGTGCAACTAACCGGTTCGCGCCCTCAGGTTCTGTCACTCCGACAGAACTTCCCCCGCTTCGTTTTCACATACTACTAGCCCTAAGATGTTGATCCATGCGCGCACAAGTATAATGGACACCAAAGGACAGCACCATATCAACATACAGCTCTAATGAACCTGATACATTCAACCATTCAATCTAAGGACAAATAAACTACGGAAACATGACTACATAGAACGGTACAGAGGTTTGTGGGAGGATGAACCACTGTATACAAGGAGGAATTGGCGGTGGAGATGGCGGTGAAGACGGTGAAGGGGACAGCGAGGAGCGCAGGGCGACGCCGGCGCCGGCGCCGGCGGTGGCTCGGGGAACTCCTCCCGCGCCGCCGGCATCAAGGGGATGCGCCGCCCCTTAGCCCTCCTCCTTCCTGGCTTCTTGGGAGCCCTCCCCCATGCAGATGGGATCCATGGGGGAGGCAAAAACATGGCTTTGGTGGCTGCAAATTCGTGGGTATGGGGTGTCCCCCATGACCTAGGGTTTCCTCCTTTATATGGACTCTCAGATTTCCATCTAGGTTTGCAGTTGGACGGCGATATCTAGAGCGTCCGGACTCAGATTGGGCCGAATGTTTAGTTCAGATTTATTGGGAGAAAATTCCCTGCAACTTTTACGACTAGACTTTTTCCATTTGACGTCATGTACGGGCCGAAACGGGTCGATCTTTGAAAATAGTTTTCAGACAGATTTCAGGAAAGTCCAAATTCGACTCCAACAATGTTTCTCTTGTATTCTTGATTATTCCTACACATCAAAGAGTAAAACAAGAACATTGTGCACTTTTGCAACCATTAGTAGCATAGTCCAAATAAATAATAAACTTAATATAAAAACAAGTGCTAAAAGCATAAAAAGGCATGAAACAATCAAAAATTATAGATACGTTTTGGACGTATCAACATCCCCAAGCTTAATTCCTGCTCGTCCTCGAGTAGGTAAATGATAACAAAATAATTTTTGATTGTAAATGCTATGATCAGGTTCTAACAATTGCATGATGTATGGAAAATAAAACTTAGCAATCATGTTACCTAATGAAAAGTATCAACGAACTAAGAGCTCATAACATGAAATTTATAAACATCAACGAGATTGTAATGATCATAATAAAGCATGATAGAGTGGTATCTCGCTTGCCCTTAATTGTGGAGCAAAACATAAATGCCAAGGCACCTCTGAAGTTCAAGTGAAGACTAGATGTAAAGATATCAAAGGTAAAAGGATCATAATTATACCGCTGATAACCGCATTCTGGGACAAGCACATTACACTAAGAATGACAGTTATGCTCTCGAGAAAGTGCTCAAAGAAAGGATGATGACTCAACATTAAAATAAAAGATTGGCCTTCGCAGAGGGAAGCAGGGATTAACATGTGCTAGAGCTTTTTATTAAAAACAGAAGTAAAAATGTTTTGAGAGAGTGTTTGTTAGTTGTCAACGAATGGCAGCGGATGAAAACAGTATTATCCCTATCAAACAGACTTTTAAGAGCGGATTCCATGAAGGACATTATTTCTATCAGCAAGGCAGATCATCCCTCTTTCTCTTTTGTTTACACATGCAGATGCTTCACTGAGTATTCAGTTGACAAAATGTGAAGAGAATTAAGCGGTTAAAGTTGTAATTAATTGGGACTGGGCACCCCGTTGCCAGCTCTTTTTGCAAAATTATTAGATAAGCGGATGTATATGCCACTAGTCCAGGTGTAAAGTCTGTTTGACAAGTCGAATAAAGAATAACCCACTACTTCTCATGAGCTGGTAAACATTGACACAAATAAGGAGTAATTTGAAGGTTTTAAAGGTAGCACATGAAAATTTACTTGGAATGGTTTGAAATACCATGCATAGGAATTTATGGTGGACTCTTTGGGATAACTTGGTTTTAAGGATTTGGATGCACGAGCAGCATTCCCGCTCAGTACAAGTGAAGGCTAGCAATAGACTGGGAAGCGACAATCAAGAGAGCAATAACCGTCATAATCATACTTGCGACAGAATAAAATTAATGGAGGCATAAAAATGATACTAAAACTCTGAGGCAAAATAGATCATCAAGTCTTAATTGACTTTTATTTTTCAGTCATAAACATGTGTGAGCATGTGCCAAGTCGATTCAAGTAAATCATTCAGAGGAGGATACCACAATTCCATACCATCTTATGAACAGGACAATGCATGTTAATATCAAAATAACATAATATGCACTATTAGCTAGTTGAGGCCAACCATAAGAAAACATAAACTACTAAACAATATCATTCACACATCATTTTTAAGTTTCAACAAATAATCATTAACCAAGTAAACATTGAAAACAGGGATAAATAAAATATGTGACGATCAACTTATTAATGTAACTGGTGTTTGATGCTAAGATAAATAAATAATAAGATACAGACGCTCCAAGAACAGCACATATGATGTGAAAGAATAAAAATATAGTTTCACTAGAGATGACCTGATAATTTTGACGATGAAGAAGGGGATGCCTTGGGCATCCCCAAGCTTAGACGCTTGAGTCTTCTTGAAATATGCTGGGGAGATCCATGGGAGCCTCCCCAAGCTTGAGCTCTTCACTCTTCTCCATCCTATTATATCACTCTTCCCTCTTGACCCTTGAAAACTTCCGTCACACCAAACTCAAAGTAAATCTCATTAGAGGGTTAGTGCACAATCAAAAACTCACATGTTCTGTAAGGACGCAATATGACCGTTACTTTAAACATTAACTACTGCCACTAATGTTATGTGAAGCTCTTCCACCCAAAAAAGAATTCCACTCAACACTAGTAAAAGAGAGAATGCAAAATAAAAGACATAA
This sequence comes from Poa pratensis, assembly GCA_947311845.1. NCBI lineage: Eukaryota > Viridiplantae > Streptophyta > Magnoliopsida > Poales > Poaceae > Poa > Poa pratensis. Next base: position 138,071,517 of record CAMZMU010000052.1, on the reverse strand, counting down.
TCTGTCTAAAACAGAACAGTCCGCAAAGACGAATTTTTTCGAGGCACTTACGTTACTCAGATCGAAAAACTTTGAACTAACAAAAGATGCATACATATAAGGATTACGCACAAAACTTTCAGATTTAATTCACTTTCTGGTGATTTTAGAGAATTAATACGGTGAACAGAAGAAATCTGTTCCTGCGCAGCAATCAAAATTTAGCATCATCTTATCATTAGAGACTACTCTTGGCACAACAATGCGAAAAAGTAAAGATACAAAGGAGTTGCTACAGAAGTAAACACACTCCTTGACTCAATAAAAGAAAAATTGCAGAAATAAAAATAATGGGTTGCCTCCCATAAGCGCTTTTCTTTAACGCCTTTTAGCTAGGCACTTATTGCAATACATAATATTTCCAAGGTGCTGCTATTAAACAAATCAAATTTTGTTTCTAAGTTATAGAAAGGTTGCTTAAATGGCCAACTTCTAAATGAAAGGTAAGAACCATTAAGAATCAAATGAAAACGCAAAGAGGCCACTCTTGCAACAAAAGTCAGAATCTGTCCAGAAAACAGCAGCTGGAAAACGTAATTTTTAGGTGCTTAAACATGTCCTAAATTTTAGCCAATTTTTGTACATGCATAGGATTAGGTGATACAACATCAGTAAATTTTACGTGATTTTTAGAGTTTCCAGTAAAATATGAGAAATCGCGCAATGAGCAGTAGATGCTGAAAACAGAAAATCACTTTTTACATAAGCTAAATGGGTAAAACTTGGTACTTTATTTTTGATAAACTAAGAGACCAGAGGCTAAGCAAGACCTAAACATGCTAGCTACAGCAAGGAAAACTCTAAATAAAAATCAAAAGTAAAAACCAAATAAATCAAAATAAAGAACCAAAAGAAGCAAAACAAAAGAAAATATTTTTTTGTTTTGAATTTATAAGTGAAAGTAAAGAAGCAATAAAACCAAATAAAGAGCCTAATAAAACTAAAGAAGGTAAAACCAAGACATATAAAAACAATTATAATACAAGTTTAAGACAATGCATATCATGTGGACGGGTAATATAGAGTATGAACGAGACAACCTCATGTTAGTTGATGAATAGGGGGATGACTCGGGCATCCCCAAGCTTAGATGATTGTATCTTCTTGAATATATTCTTGGGATGCACCTACACATCCCCAAGCTTGAGCTCTTGCATCTTCTTGTTCATCTCATATCACCATATTGATTAGAATTTAGAGCTACATCCACATAAAACTTCACAAAACTCATTAGTAGGGTTAGTACTCATTAAATAAAATCCACTCATGTTCAAGTATTGCAAATTTCATAATATTTATTAAACATTAGCCACTGTAATACCGAGGTTTCTTATTATTTCCGTTGTCCGTCGAAAAACTAAGGAAACTTTTGAACCCTAAGTACAATATTTAAATAAACAGAATAGAAATCTGCCAAAACTGAACAGTCTAAAAGATGACACTCAACGAGATAGTTACGTAGCTCAAATGAAAAAACTTAAAACTAATGAAAGACAGATAATGATCTCAGGTTGATGCACAAAAAATTTCAGGTCAAAATAATATTCTGAGATTTATCACGATTTTATTTACAGAGAAGCACAGAAATCTGTCTAAACTTGAACAGTCAGTGAAGATCGAATTTTTAGACATATTTACAAAATTCAAAGCAGAAAAGTCATAACTAATGAAAGAAAGGTAATAAGCTTTGCTTTGCACTCAAAAAATTCAGATCAAGATCACGTTCTGGTGATTTTAAACATTTTATACGGTGGAGCACAGAAAATCTGTTTCTGGACAGCAAACAAAACTATCAACTTTCAATTAACTAGAGACTATAATTAGCATTTTATTTTTATGTACAGAGGTATATACACAATATTTAAATATTTACATGTTTTTGATGAAAATCTTCCATGGAAAGATTTGTTTTGGTTTCATAGGCATGAACACAAGTGTTCAAGGTCGACCCCCATTTAACCATTACTCATCTTTCCAATCACTTTTCTTTTTGAAAACGTTTTTAGATAACAGTTACAACTAATTTTTTTTGTAATTCGCATTCCCTATCCATATAAGATAAAGAACAACTTAAACTGAAAATAAAAACTACTTAGAGATAAAGCAAACAAGTGCACACAAGAACATTAACCTACGCTATGGCTCCCCGGCAACGGCGCCAGAAAAGGTCTTGATAACCCACAAGTATAGGGGATCGCGTGTAGCCTTTTCGATAAGTAAGAGTGTCGAACCCAACGAGGAGCTAAAGGTAGGATATATTCTCTCAAGTTCTATCAACCACTGATACAACTCTACGCACACTAAACGTTTACTTTATATAGGAAATAATACTAGAGTAATAATACGGGTATGAGAGATAGCTTTGCGAGATAATAAATACAAGAAAGTAAATGTTAGTGCTGTAGCAATAAAATACACTAAGTAACCTTAAAATAACAGTAGCATGAGTGTGGAAAAGTGGTGGTAATTGTGATGGCTTTGTCCGAGATTAATTAGTAAAGATATTTAGTTCATTATCTTCGATGTAGTTTTCTATGTGGGAGAGGCTAAATATACATGCACTCCACTACTCGGGATTATAAGTACTATATGATTGGATTGTTTAGCAGGCATTCGCAAATACTAACAATTCATTAAGGTTTCCCCAACCATAGCATTAAGTTAATGGTCCTCTTACTCCCATACGTGCAACTAACCGGTTTGCGCCCTCAGGTTTCTGTCACTTCAGGCACGGCAGGAGGTGCCATGACAGCCATATTCACTTGTCGAGTGAGCAGTTTCTGCTGCCTATTGGAGGGGCGACCCTTTTGTATCATGTACATCTGCCCTTGGGGTTGAGGGTATCCATCATCTTCTACCCGATGTACGGGTTGTATGGCACCCGCAATATGTGCGCCTGTACCAGGCTGTGGTGGTGGTTGTGGTGGCGGCTGAGGACCCATTATGGCGGGTGCACCGTTTGGCTGCTGTACTGGTGCAGAGGTAGGCTGAGAGGATGTAGGGCCATACCTTTTGAGTCGAATCATGTAATCAGACGCTAATTTGTCAAATTCACTGCAGTTCCGCAATGATTGGTTGGAGCGTAATTTTCCGTTGTCCCCTTTGAACAGGTGGAATCTGCAATAGTCGTCCATCTTTTCTTCAAATGAACGCTCGGATTTTGTGTCAGTGCGTTTGCGCCATTCTTGACGTTTGTAGTTATCGTTTCTTTGCTCGCGGTCTCGACTATCCCGTCGGTCATCCGACCTTCGGTTGCTTCTGTCATGATCATCACAGGATTGTGTGAACCCAGCCGCCATGAACTCGGGTCTGTCATCGTCGTAATGACGTTTGGAACGTTTGCGCCTTCGGTCATCTCTGTATGAGTCTCTACGGCCTCGACTGCCGCTGTCATGACTCTCGCGTGGCGGAGAGGCACGCGGTCCTCGCATAGAGTCCTCTCTATCTGCCCACTCAGTCGCGATTTTTAAGAGATTAGCCAAAGAGGTTGGCTTTTCGCGACCAAGTGCTTCTTTGCAATCTTTCTTGGCTAGACCCTGTACGAAGGCATCCATGGCCCTATCTTCTGATATTGGGCCCACAGAGTTACGTATTTCGGTCCATCGCCGTATGTATGATCTCAACGATTCGTCTGATCGTTGAGTGCAGGCTCTTAGTTCTTCGAATGTCTTCGGGCGCTCGCAAAGAGGCTCGAAGTTTTTGATCAAATCTCGACGAAAGTGGTCCCACGAGTCGTATGACGATGGTGGTAGCGCCTTGAGCCAGTCGCGGGCTGTTCCTTTGAGCATGACTCGTATATACTGCATTGCCGTAGTGTTCGTGCCTCGCTGGCATGAGACGGCGAGTCTGTAGTCCTCCAGCCATGCTGAAGGTTCCTGTCGTCCGTTGTATTTGGGTTGCTCGACGTCAGTTTGAACCCTTCGGGCATCCGTGTCTCGCGGATGCGGCGAGTGCAACACAATGCTCCACACGGCTCAGGCTCTCGGTCGGAGTATGAGTCGCTGCTTGAAGACGTGCGAGATCTCCTTTTGCTGGACCTGTGTCGACGTGTGTGATACGTCTCCAACGTATCTATAATTTTTGATGTTCCATGCTTGTTTTATACCAATTGCTACATGTTTTGCATATACTTTATGACACTTTTATACATTTTTTGGGACTAACCTATTAACAAGATGCCGAAGTATCAGTTCCTGTTTTCTGCTGTTTTTGTATTCCAGAAAAGCTAGTCTGGAAATATTCTCAGAATTGGACGAAACTTCACGGGGGATGCTATTTTCGCAGAACACACCTGAAGAACCAAAGGATCAACAGAGGAGAGCCACATGGGCCCCACACGTGGCCAGGGCACGGGCCCCCCCTCTGGCGCGCCCAGGGTGCGTGTGGGCCCCACGGTGGCCTCCAGCCGCTGCCCTTTCGCCTACTTGTTCCCCCGAGAAAATAACCCTAAGTGCCTGACCCAATATCCACGAAAAGTTCCAGGGACGCCGTCGCCGTCAACCCTAGCTCGGGAGGGTCCAGAACCTCTTCCCGGCACCCTGCCGGACAGGGGAATCGTCACCGGAGGCTTCTACATCGCCATGCCTGCCTCCGGAGTGATGCGTGAGTAGTTCATCCTTGGACTACGGGCCCATAGCAATAGCTAGATGGTTGTCTCTCCGATTTGTGCCATCATGTTTAGATCTTGTGAGCTGCCCTACATGATCAAGATCATATTATTGTAATGCTACATGTTGTGTTTGCTGGGGTCCGATGAATATTGAATACTATGTCAAGTTGATTATCAATCTATGCCTTATGTTATTTATGATCTTGCATGCTTTCCGTTACTAGTAGATGCTTTGGCCAAGGAGATGCTTGTAACTCCAAGAGAGAGTATTTATGCTAGATAGTGGGTTCATGCCTCCGTTTAATCTGGGACAGTGACAGAAAGTTCTAAAGGTTGTGGATGTGGTGTTGCCACTAGGGGTAACCTAACGATGCTATGTCCAAGGGCATATGTGTTTGTTTACATTACGCGCTTACTTAATGCGATTATCCGTTGCTTGCAACTTAATACCAACGGGGAACTCGGATGACAACCCGGCGGTGGATTATTAGTCATAGACGCTGTGGGATAACGGTCTATGTATTATGTCGTAATGCCCAATTAAATACCATAGTAATCATCATGTCATATTTATCCATTGTCATGTGCTCACTATTTGTCAATTGCCCAGCTGTAATTTGTTTACCCAGCATGTTAGTTATCTTTTATGGAGAGACACCACTAGTGAACTTTGGAACCCGGTCCATTCTTTTACACTGACTAAACGACCACAAACTGCTAACTGTTCCTTTTTCATTCGCTGCAATTTAATACTCATTTTCCACACGAGACGTTTAATCCTTTGTTTTCAGCAAGCCGGTGAGATTGACAACGTCACTGTTTCGTTGGAGTAAAGTAGTTTGATTGTGTTGTGTGCAGGTTCCACGTTGGTGATCGAGTAACGGCGCCGCCAACAACCTTCTGAAGAGTTGCTGCTCCTACTGGTTCGATAACCTTGGTTTCATACTGAGGGAAAACTTGCTGCTGAACTGCATCATACCTTCCTCTTGGGGTCTCCCAACGAACGTGTGATTCACGTTATCAAGCTATTTTTCTGGCGCCGTTGCCGGGGAGACAGTAGTCTTCTGCAAGGGGAGTTTCACGCTTCCAATCTCTTTACATTGTTTTTGTCTTGCTTAGTTTATTTTATTTTATCTTGTCTGCTTCCAATTGTCAAAAACACCAAAAAATTAGTTATTTGCATCTAGTTTATTTTCCGTTTAGTTTTTGTTATTTCATCATGCTTCTCCCTAAGTATACTAAAAAGGACATATCTGTGGGTAGTGGATCTATCATTGGAAGAGATAACATTGAGGAATTCTTTAATCATGTTAGCAGGGTTAAAGATTTTGAAGATAGATCCTTGGTAGAACTTGCTTCGAATTATGAAATTGCTACAGCTTCTCTAGTTCACATGTTGGAAGCTCGGTTTGTCAATCTTAGGCCCATAATGCTGCACATGTTTCTAAAACTTCATGATACGGAAGATTGTGAAAAGAAAGATTTTGTTTTAGAAACCTTACTTAAAGAATTTGGTGATGTTGCTAGGGAAGCTAGAAAAGTTTTCATTAAATATAAGATGCTTGGGTATTATATTGGTGTTGTTAATACACTTGAAAAACTTGAAAAAGAGAGGCTTAAGTACACTAAAGAAACCAATTGTGAGGGGGAAGTTAAAGTACCAATACCTTTTAAGCTTATAGGAATGCAGGAGGCACTAGAAAAGAATTTTGATTGGATTGTTCTTGAAAACCCATTTGATGAATATGATGAGCCTGAAGGTATTGAAAGGGGAATTCTGAAACCTATATAGATAAGATACAATGCATTGTTGAGAAAACTTCCGACCTCTCTTTGGATGCTTCTTCACTTGGTGATACTTGATGCATGCTTTGTGCCTAGCTAAAAGGCGTTAAATAAAAACACTTATCGGAGGCAACCCATTATTTTTATTTCTACAAAAAAAAATTTGAGTCAAGGAGATTGTTTACTTCTGTAGCAACTCCTTTGTATCTTTATTTTCTCGCATTGTTGTGCCAAGAGTAGCCTCTAGTGTTAAGACGATGCTTAATTTTGATTGCTGCGCAGAAACAGATTTTTGCTGTCCACTGTACGAAATTCCTAAATTCACCAGATTGTTGAAAAAATCTGAAATTTTTTGTGCGTAATCTTTATGAATGTCTGAATCTTTCATTAGTTCAAAGTGTTTTGATCTGAGCGTCGTAAGTGCCTCAAAAAAATTCATCTTTACTGGCTGTTCTGTTTTGACAGATTATGTCTCTGTTTTTTTTGCATTGTCTCTTGTGGGTTTTAGGCAAGGCTCTCTAATGGAGGGTTGTAGCTAATGTTTTATTGAGTTCTTGCAATGTGTCACAACAGAACCAGTGGATTAAATTTTTTGAGTACTAACCCTCTAATGAGATTTACTTTGAGTTTGGTGTGACGGAAGTTTTCAAGGGTCAAGAGAGAAGGATGATAATAGGATCAAGAAGAGTGAAGAGCTTAAGCTTGGGGAAGCTCCCATGGATCTCCCCAACATATTTTAAGAAGACTCAAGCGTCTAAGCTTGGGGATGCCCAAGGCATCCCCTTCTTCATCGTCAAATTATCAGGTCATCTCTAGTGAAACTATATTTTAATTCTTTCACATCATATGTGCTTTTCTTGGAGCGTCTGTGTGCTTTTATTTTTAGTATTGTCTTTTATTTTCAATAAGCTTGACTGGACCCTAGCATTCTTGATTGGGAGAGAGACACGCTCCGCTTTTTCATGAGAATACTCCTATTCTTCACTTATATTTGTTGAGTATTCATATCTAGCGCTGTTCAGCTTTTAGCTCTTGTTTTCATGTATCTCTTGTCAGAGCTATTAGCTTTCTTTTGTAGAAAGTACTCTCTTGCTTCACTTATATCTATTTGGAGAGTGGATGAAATAAATTGATTGGTGTTTGGTTGGTTCAGAAAATGTTGCATGTGGTAATTGGTATAAGGAAAAACTTGCTTAATCTTGTTGATCACTAATATGGATAACTTGATGCTTGTCAATTGTTTTGAGTTAACAAGTAGATCATGATTAAATTTGTGCATCACATGAGTTAAGCCTATTAGTGAAGAACTACCGTAAAGCTTGTTGAAAATTTGGTTTGCATCGGTGGTATCTCTAAGGTCAAGATATTTTCTAGTAAGCGGATTTGGTTAACAAGGAAGACGGTATGAAGTCTTATAACGTTTGCAATATGTTTGTCATATAAAACTTGGTGTGCGGGTTGATATTCTCGTTTGCTTACATAAACCTTGCTAGCCTAAACTCCGTACTGAGAGGGAATTCTTCTCGTGCATCCAAATCCTTGAGCCAAAATCCATGCCATTTGTGTCCACCATAACTACCTATATGTGGTATTTCCTTGCCACTCCAAGTAAATTTTTCATGTGCTACCTTTAAATTATTCAAAATGTTATTATTCCCTTTTTGTGTCAATGTTTACCAGCTCATGAGGAATTAGTGTGGTTATTCTTTATTCTGGTTGTCAAATGGACTTTTACACCTGGACTAGCGGCATATACATCCGCTTATCCTCTAATTTTGCAAAAAGAGCTGGCAACGGGGTGCCCAGTCCCAATTAATTACAACTTTAACCATTAATTCTCTTCACACTTTTGCCCTGATTCATCAGTAAGCAATGACAAAACAGTGAAATATCTGCATGTGTGTAAACCAAAGAGAAAAAGGGATGATCTGCCTTGCTAGTAGAAATAACGTCCCTATGGGAGCCGCTCTTAAAAGTCCATTTGACAAGTAGAATACTGTTCTCACCCGCTACCATTCGTTGACAATTAACAAACACCTCTAAAAAATAGATACTCCTCCATGGTATGTGATTGATGGAAGGCACCCGAGGATTCGGTTAGCCATGACTTGTGCTAGCAAGGTTGGGAGGAGTATCAAATATTTTATGCAATCTCTATATGCTTTCAAAAACCTAAAAGCTCTAGCACATGAGTTAATCCCTGCTTCCCTCTGCGAAGGGCCTTTCTTTTACTTTTATGTTGAGTCAGTTTTCCTATTCTTTCTGTCTTCCACAAGCAAACACTAGTGTCAACTTTGTTACAACATGGGTTATATGCTACGTATTGGACTTGTTATACTACTTTGTGTTGACGATATCCATGAGATAAATATGTTGAAAGTTGTAGCAAATGCTGAAACTTAATTCTTCCTTTGTGTTGATTGAATACCTTTTATTAGAAACTATTGCTTTATGAGTTAACACCTATGCAAAATAGTTTGATGCCTGTCTTGAAAGTAATATTCATGAAAACGATTAGCTTGTGTGATTTATTGTTTACTCATTATCTAATTGGTACCAAATTATAGACCATTGACTTGGATCACTTCATTCATTTACATGTGCCTTGCAATATTATAGATCAAGATTATGATGGTAGCATGTCACCTCAAAAATTATTTTGTTTTTATCGTTTACCTACTCGAGGACGAGCAGGAACTAAGCTTGGGGATGCTGATAAGTCTCCAACGTATCTATAATTTTTGATGTTCCATGCTTGTTTTATACCAATTGCTACATGTTTTGCATCTACTTTATGGCACTTTTATACATTTTTTGGGACTAACCTATTAACAAGATGCCAAAGTGTCAGTTCCTGTTTTCTGCTGTTTTTGTATTCCAGAAAAGCTAGTCTGGAAATATTCTCGGAATTGGACGAAACTTCACGGGGGATGCTATTTTGCCAGAACACACCTGAACTACCAAAGGATCAACAGAGGAGAGCCATGTGGGCCCCACACGTGGCCAGGGCGCGGGGCCCCCCTCTGGCGCGCCCAGGGTGCGTGTGGGCCCCACGGTGGCCTCCAGCCGCCGCCCTTTCGCCTACTTATTCCCCCCGAGAAAATAACCCTAAGTGCCTGAGCCAATATCCACGAAAAGTTCCAGAGACGCCGTCGCCGTCAACCCTAGCTCGGGAGGGTCCAGAACCTCTTCCCGGCACCCTGCCGGAGAGGGGAATCATCACCGGAGGCTTATACATCGCCATGCCTGACTCCGGAGTGATGCGTGAGTAGTTCATCCTTGGACTACGGGCCCATAGCAGTAGCTAGATGGTTGTCTCTCGAATATGTGCCATCATGTTTAGATCTTGTGAGCTGCCCTACATGATCAAGATCATATTATTGTAATGCTACATGTTGTGTTTGCTGGGATCCGATGAATATTGAATACTATGTCAAGTTGATTATCAATCTATGCCCTATGTTATTTATGATCTTGCATGCTTTCGTTACTAGTAGATGCTTTGGCCAAGTAGATGCTTGTAACTCCAAGAGGAGTATTTATGCTAGATAGTGGGTTCATACCTACGTTTAATCTGGGACAGTGACAGAAAGTTCTAAGGTTGTGGATGTGGTGTTGCCACTAGGGGTAACCTAGCGATGCTATGTCCAAGGGCATATGTGTTTGTTTACATTACGCGCTTTACTTAATACGATTATCCGTTGCTTGCAACTTAATACCAACGGGGAACTCGGATGACAACCCGGTGGTGGATTATTAGTCATAGACGTTGTTGGATAACGGTCTATGTATTATGTCGTAATGCCCAATTAAATACCATAGTAATCATCATGTCATATTTATGCATTGTCATGCGCTCACTATTTGTCAATTGCCCAGCTATAATTTGTTTACCCAGCATGTTAGTTATCTTTTATGGAGAGACACCACTAGTGAACTGTGGACCCCGGTCCATTCTTTTACACTGACTAAACAACCACAAACTGCAAACTGTTCCTTTTTCATTCGCTGCAATTTAATACTCATTTTTCACACGAGACATTTAATCCTTTGTTTTCAGCAAGCCGGTGAGATTGACAACGTCACTGTTTCGTTGGGGCAAAGTAGTTTGATTGTGTTGTGTGCAGGTTCCACGTTGGTGATCGAGTAACGGCGCTGCCAACAACCTTCTGAAGAGTTGCTGCTCCTACTGGTTCGATAACCTTGGTTTCATACTGAGGGAAAACTTGCTGCTGAACTGCATCATACCTTCCTCTTGGGGTCTCCCAACGAACGTGTGATTCACGTTATCAAGCTATTTTCTGGCGCCGTTGCTGGGGAGACAGCAGTCTTCTGCAAGGGGAGTTTCACGCTTCCAATCTCTTTACTTTGTTTTTGTCTTGCTTAGTTTATTTTATTTTATCTTGTTTGCTTCCAATTGTCAAAAACACAAAAAAATAGTTATTTGCATCTAGTTTATTTTCCGTTTAGTTTTTGTTATTCATCATGCTTCTCCCTAAGTGTACTAAAAGGACATATCTGTGGGTAGTGGATCTATCATTGGAAGAGATAACATTGAGGAATTCTTTAAACATGTTAGCAGGGTTAAAGATTTTGAAGATAGATCCTTGGTAGAACTTGCTCCGAATTATGAAATTGCTACAGCTTCTCTAGTTCACATGTTGGAAGCTCGGTTTGTCAATCTTAGGCCCATAATGCAGCACATGTTTCTAAAACTTCATGATACGGAAGATTGTGAAAAGAAAGATTTTGTTTTAGAAACCTTACTTAAAGAATTTGGTGATGTTGCTAGGGAAGCTAGAAAAGTTTTCATTAAATATAAGATGCTTGGGTATTATATTGGTGTTGTTAATACACTTGAAAAACTTGAAAAAGAGAGGCTTAAGTACACTAAAGAAACCAATTGTGAGGGGGAAGTTAAAGTACCAATACCTTTTAAGCTTATAGGAATGCAGGAGGCACTAGAAAAGAATTTTGATTGGATTGTTCTTGAAAACCCATTTGATGAATATGATGAGCCTGAAGGTATTGAAAGGGGGAATTCTGAAACCTATATAGATAAGATACAATGCATTGTTGAGAAAACTTCCGACCTCTCTTTGGATGCTTCTTCACTTGGTGATACTTGATGCATGCTTTGTGCCTAGCTAAAAGGCGTTAAATAAAAACACTTATGGAAGGCAACCCATTATTTTTATTTCTACAAAAAAAAATTTGAGTCAAGGAGATTGTTTACTTCTGTAGCAACTCCTTTGTATCTTTATTTTCTCGCATTGTTGTGCCAAGAGTAGCCTCTAGTGTTAAGACGATGCTTAATTTTGATTGCTGCGCAGAAACAGATTTTTGCTGTCCACTGTACGAAATTCCTAAATTCACCAGATTGTTGAAAAAATCTGAAATTTTTTGTGCGTAATCTTTATGAATGTCTGAATCTTTCATTAGTTCAAAGTGTTTTGATCTGAGCGTCGTAAGTGCCTCAAAAAAATTCATCTTTACTGGCTGTTCTGTTTTGACAGATTATGTCTCTGTTTTTTTTGCATTGTCTCTTGTGGGTTTTAGGCAAGGCTCTCTAATGGAGGGTTGTAGCCAATGTTTTATTGAGTTCTTGCAATGTGTCACAACAGAACTAGTGGATTAAATTTTTTGAGTACTAACCCTCTAATGAGATTTACTTTAGTTTGGTGTGACGGAAGTTTTCAAGGGTCAAGAGAGAAGGATGATAATAGGATCAAGAAGAGTGAAGAGCTTAAGCTTGGGGAAGCTCCCATGGATCTCCCCAACATATTTTAAGAAGACTCAAGCGTCTAAGCTTGGGGATGCCCAAGGCATCCCCTTCTTCATCGTCAAATTATCAGGTCATCTCTAGTGAAACTATATTTTAATTCTTTCACATCATATGTGCTTTTCTTGGAGCGTCTGTGTGCCTTTATTTTCAGTATTGTCTTTTATTTTCAATAAGCTTGACTGGACCCTAGCATTCTTGATTGGGAGAGAGACACGCTCCGCTTTTTCATGAGAATACTCCTATTCTTCACTTATATTTGTTGAGTATTCATATCTAGCGCTGTTCAGCTTTTAGCTCTTGTTTTCATGTATCTCTTGTCAGAGCTATTATCTTTCTTTTGTAGAAATTAATCTCTTGCTTCACCTATATCTATTTGGAGAGTGGATGAAATAAATTGATTGGTGTTTGGTTGGTTCAGAAAATGTTGCATGTGGTAATTGGTATAAGGAAAAACTTGCTTAATCTTGTTGATCACTAATATGGATAACTTGATGCTTGTCAATTGTTTTGAGTTAACAAGTAGATCATGATTAAATTTGTGCATCACATGAGTTAAGCCTATTAGTGAAGAACTACCGTAAAGCTTGTTAAAATTTGGTTTGCATCGGTGGTATCTCTAAGGTCTAGATATTTTCTAGTAAGCGGGTTTGGTTAACAAGGAAGACGGTATGAAGTCTTATAACGTTTGCAATATGTTTGTCATATAAAACTTGGTGTACGGGTTGATATTCTCGTTTGCTTACATAAACCTTGCTAGCCTAAACTCCGTACTGAGAGGGAATTCTTCTCGTGCATCCAAATCCTTGAGCCAAAATCCATGCCATTTGTGTCCACCATAACTACCTATATGTGGTATTTCCTTGCCACTCCAAGTAAATTTTTCATGTGCTACCTTTAAATTATTCAAAATGTTATTATTCCCTTTTTGTGTCAATGTTTACCAGCTCATGAGGAATTAGTGTGGTTATTCTTTATTCTGGTTGTCAAATGGACTTTTACACCTGGACTAGCGGCATATACATCCGCTTATCCTCTAATTTTGCAAAAAGAGCTGGCAACGGGGTGCCCAGTCCCAATTAATTACAACTTTAACCATTAATTCTCTTCACACTTTTGCCCTGATTCATCAGTAAGCAATGACAAAACAGTGAAATATCTGCATGTGTGTAAACCAAAGAGAAAAAGGGATGATCTGCCTTGCTGGTAGAAATAACGTCCCTATGGGAGCCGCTCTTAAAAGTCCATTTGACAAGTAGAATACTGTTCTCACCCGCTACCATTCGTTGACAATTAACAAACACCTCTAAAAAATAGATACTCCTCCATGGTATGTGATTGATGGAAGGCACCCGAGGATTCGGTTAGCCATGACTTGTGTAGCAAGGTTGGGAGGAGTATCAAATATTTTATGCAATCTCTATATGCTTTCAAAAACCTAAAAGCTCTAGCACATGACTTAATCCCTGCTCCCCTCTGCGAAGGGCCTTTCTTTTACTTTTATGTTGAGTCAGTTTTCCTATTCTTTCTGTCTTCCACAAGCAAACACTAGTGTCAACTTTGTTACAACATGGGTTATATGCTACGTATTGGACTTGTTATACTACTTTGTGTTGACGATATCCATGAGATAAATATGTTGAAAGTTGTAGCAAATGCTGAAACTTAATTCTTCCTTTGTGTTGATTGAATACCTTTTATTAGAAACTATTGCTTTATGAGTTAACACCTATGCAAAACAGTTTGATGCCTGTCTTGAAAGTAATATTCATGAAAACGATTAGCTTGTGTGATTTATTGTTTACTCATTATCTAATTGGTACCAAATTATAGACCATTGACTTGGATCACTTCATTCATTTACATGTGCCTTGCAATATTATAGATCAAGATTATGATGGTAGCATGTCACCTCAAAAATTATTTTGTTTTTATCGTTTACCTACTCGAGGACGAGCAGGAACTAAGATTGGGGATGCTGATAAGTCTCCAACGTATCTATAATTTTTGATGTTCCATGCTTGTTTTATACCAATTGCTACATGTTTTGCATCTACTTTATGGCACTTTTATACATTTTTTGGGACTAACCTATTAACAAGATGCCGAAGTGTCAGTTCCTGTTTTCTGCTGTTTTTGTATTCCAGAAAAGCTAGTCTGGAAATATTCTCGGAATTGGACGAAACTTCACGGGGGATGCTATTTTGCCAGAACACACCTGAACTACCAAAGGATCAACAGAGGAGAGCCATGTGGGCCCCACACGTGGCCAGGGCGCGGGGCCCCCCTCTGGCGCGCCCAGGGTGCGTGTGGGCCCCACGGTGGCCTCCAGCCACCGCCCTTTCGCCTACTTATTCCCCCCGAGAAAATAACCCTAAGTGCCTGAGCCAATATCCACGAAAAGTTCCAGAGACGCCGTCGCCGTCAACCCTAGCTCGGGAGGGTCCAGAACCTCTTCCCGACACCCTGCCGAGAGGGGAATCATCACCGGAGGCTTATACATCGCCATGCCTGACTCCGGAGTGATGCGTGAGTAGTTCATCCTTGGACTACGGGCCCATAGCAGTAGCTAGATGGTTGTCTCTCGAATATGTGCCATCATGTTTAGATCTTGTGAGCTGCCCTACATGATCAAGATCATATTATTGTAATGCTACATGTTGTGTTTGCTGGGATCCGATGAATATTGAATACTATGTCAAGTTGATTATCAATCTATGCCCTATGTTATTTATGATCTTGCATGCTTTCCGTTACTAGTAGATGCTTTGGCCAAGTAGATGCTTGTAACTCCAAGAGGGAGTATTTATGCTAGATAGTGGGTTCATGCCTACGTTTAATCTGGGACAGTGACAGAAAGTTCTAAGGTTGTGGATGTGGTGTTGCCACTAGGGTAACCTAGCGATGCTATGTCCAAGGGCATATGTGTTTGTTTACATTACGCGCTTTACTTAATACGATTATCCGTTGCTTGCAACTTAATACCAACAGGGAACTCGGATGACAACCCGGCGGTGGATTATTAGTCATAGACGTTGTTGGATAACGGTCTATGTATTATGTCGTAATGCCCAATTAAATACCATAGTAATCATCATGTCATATTTATGCATTGTCATGCGCTCACTATTTGTCAATTGCCCAGCTATAATTTGTTTACCCAGCATGTTAGTTATCTTTTATGGAGAGACACCACTAGTGAACTGTGGACCCCGGTCCATTCTTTTACACTGACTAAACAACCAAACTGCAAACTGTTCCTTTTTCATTCGCTGCAATTTAATACTCATTTTTCACACGAGACATTTAATCCTTTGTTTTCAGCAAGCCGGTGAGATTGACAACGTCACTGTTTCGTTGGGCAAAGTAGTTTGATTGTGTTGTGTGCAGGTTCCACGTTGGTGATCGAGTAACGGCGCTGCCAACAACCTTCTGAAGAGTTGCTGCTCCTACTGGTTCGATAACCTTGGTTTCATACTGAGGGAAAACTTGCTGCTGAACTGCATCATACCTTCCTCTTGGGGTCTCCCAACGAACGTGTGATTCACGTTATCAAGCTATTTTCCTGGCGCCGTTGCTGGGGAGACAGCAGTCTTCTGCAAGGGGAGTTTCACGCTTCCAATCTCTTTACTTTGTTTTTGTCTTGCTTAGTTTATTTTATTTTATCTTGTTTGCTTCCAATTGTCAAAAACACAAAAAAATAGTTATTTGCATCTAGTTTATTTTCCGTTTAGTTTTTGTTATCTCATCATGCTTCTCCCTAAGTGTACTAAAAAGGACATATCTGTGGGTAGTGGATCTATCATTGGAAGAGATAACATTGAGGAATTCTTTAAACATGTTAGCAGGGTTAAAGATTTTGAAGATAGATCCTTGGTAGAACTTGCTCCGAATTATGAAATTGCTACAGCTTCTCTAGTTCACATGTTGGAAGCTCGGTTTGTCAATCTTAGGCCCATAATGCAGCACATGTTTCTAAAACTTCATGATACGGAAGATTGTGAAAAGAAAGATTTTGTTTTAGAAACCTTAAAGAATTTGGTGATGTTGCTAGGGAAGCTAGAAAAGTTTTCATTAAATATAAGATGCTTGGGTATTATATTGGTGTTGTTAATACACTTGAAAAACTTGAAAAAGAGAGGCTTAAGTACACTAAAGAAACCAATTGTGAGGGGGAAGTTAAAGTACCAATACCTTTTAAGCTTATAGGAATGCAGGAGGCACTAGAAAAGAATTTTGATTGGATTGTTCTTGAAAACCCATTTGATGAATATGATGAGCCTGAAGGTATTGAAAGGGGAATTCTGAAACCTATATAGATAAGATACAATGCATTGTTGAGAAAACTTCCGACCTCTCTTTGGATGCTTCTTCACTTGGTGATACTTGATGCATGCTTTGTGCCTAGCTAAAAGGCGTTAAATAAAAACACTTATGGAAGGCAACCCATTATTTTTATTTCTACAAAAAAAAATTTGAGTCAAGGAGATTGTTTACTTCTGTAGCAACTCCTTTGTATCTTATTTTCTCGCATTGTTGTGCCAAGAGTAGCCTCTAGTGTTAAGACGATGCTTAATTTTGATTGCTGCGCAGAAACAGATTTTTGCTGTCCACTGTACGAAATTCCTAAATTCACCAGATTGTTGAAAAAATCTGAAATTTTTTGTGCGTAATCTTTATGAATGTCTGAATCTTTCATTAGTTCAAAGTGTTTTGATCTGAGCGTCGTAAGTGCCTCAAAAAAATTCATCTTTACTGGCTGTTCTGTTTTGACAGATTATGTCTCTGTTTTTTTTGCATTGTCTCTTGTGGGTTTTAGGCAAGGCTCTCTAATGGAGGGTTGTAGCCAATGTTTTATTGAGTTCTTGCAATGTGTCACAACAGAACTAGTGGATTAAATTTTTTGAGTACTAACCCTCTAATGAGATTTACTTTGAGTTTGGTGTGACGGAAGTTTTCAAGGGTCAAGAGAGAAGGATGATAATAGGATCAAGAAGAGTGAAGAGCTTAAGCTTGGGAAGCTCCCATGGATCTCCCCAACATATTTTAAGAAGACTCAAGCGTCTAAGCTTGGGGATGCCCAAGGCATCCCCTTCTTCATCGTCAAATTATCAGGTCATCTCTAGTGAAACTATATTTTAATTCTTTCACATCATATGTGCTTTTCTTGGAGCGTCTGTGTGCCTTTATTTTCAGTATTGTCTTTTATTTTCAATAAGCTTGACTGGACCCTAGCATTCTTGATTGGGAGAGAGACACGCTCCGCTTTTTCATGAGAATACTCCTATTCTTCACTTATATTTGTTGAGTATTCATATCTAGCGCTGTTCAGCTTTTAGCTCTTGTTTTCATGTATCTCTTGTCAGAGCTATTATCTTTCTTTTGTAGAAATTAATCTCTTGCTTCACCTATATCTATTTGGAGAGTGGATGAAATAAATTGATTGGTGTTTGGTTGGTTCAGAAAATGTTGCATGTGGTAATTGGTATAAGGAAAAACTTGCTTAATCTTGTTGATCACTAATATGGATAACTTGATGCTTGTCAATTGTTTTGAGTTAACAAGTAGATCATGATTAAATTTGTGCATCACATGAGTTAAGCCTATTAGTGAAGAACTACCGTAAAGCTTGTTAAAATTTGGTTTGCATCGGTGGTATCTCTAAGGTCTAGATATTTTCTAGTAAGCGGTTTGGTTAACAAGGAAGACGGTATGAAGTCTTATAACGTTTGCAATATGTTTGTCATATAAAACTTGGTGTACGGGTTGATATTCTCGTTTGCTTACATAAACCTTGCTAGCCTAAACTCCGTACTGAGAGGGAATTCTTCTCGTGCATCCAAATCCTTGAGCCAAAATCCATGCCATTTGTATCCACCATAACTACCTATATGTGGTATTTCCTTGCCACTCCAAGTAAATTTTTCATGTGCTACCTTTAAATTATTCAAAATGTTATTATTCCCTTTTTGTGTCAATGTTTACCAGCTCATGAGGAATTAGTGTGGTTATTCTTTATTCTGGTTGTCAAATGGACTTTTACACCTGGACTAGCGGCATATACATCCGCTTATCCTCTAATTTTGCAAAAAGAGCTGGCAACGGGGTGCCCAGTCCCAATTAATTACAACTTTAACCATTAATTCTCTTCACACTTTTGCCCTGATTCATCAGTAAGCAATGACAAAACAGTGAAATATCTGCATGTGTGTAAACCAAAGAGAAAAAGGGATGATCTGCCTTGCTGGTAGAAATAACGTCCCTATGGGAGCCGCTCTTAAAAGTCCATTTGACAAGTAGAATACTGTTCTCACCCGCTACCATTCGTTGACAATTAACAAACACCTCCAAAAAATAGATACTCCTCCATGGTATGTGATTGATGGAAGGCACCCGAGGATTCGGTTAGCCATGACTTGTGTTAGCAAGGTTGGGAGGAGTATCAAATATTTTATGCAATCTCTATATGCTTTCAAAAACCTAAAAGCTCTAGCACATGACTTAATCCCTGCTTCCCTCTGCGAAGGGCCTTTCTTTACTTTTATGTTGAGTCAGTTTTCCTATTCTTTCTGTCTTCCACAAGCAAGCTGTGAGGACCCCGGATTAGCTATCCGAGATACTCGTTATGTTTCCTGCAACAATCCCGTGATCAGTCTGTTGTTGCACATAACTCGAATTGGCATCACAGAACACCCATAAATACCGAATGAATTTACTTACTTGATTGAAGCCATAACTTCAACAGGTACTTGCAGCGGAATTCACCAAAACAACGTGGAGCCCAAGTCATTTGCCAACCCTACAGGCAGCTGACTGGGAAGCGCCCTAGTTCGCATTGACGTCAATGAATGCCCTTTTCTCTTCAAACCGCTCCTCTTCAAAATCTGGCTAAGACAATAGCCAGGGACGAAACCAATATGAGTACATTTGAATGTACTCGCAAACTACCCCCGGAATAAGCATGCACTACTATTTTTATTGTTTAAATAAAACTTTCTTTGCTTTGAAAACTCCACCTCCTTATTGAAAAAGGGGAGGATGGACTTTTGTTTAATAAACCTTTGTTTGAAATTCCTATAACTTTATTTGAAACAGGAAAGAAGGCTTTAGAACTTTTTCCCATAAATCAGTTTTCGTAAGAAGTCGCTCTTAAAACTTTTTCCCGTAAATACATCCTTGTTGAAAAAGGTAAGAAGTCTCTTTAATAAACATTTTCCCGGAAAATCACCATTTGTTTATTTCTCCAAAACTCCTCCTTTTTCGACTATAACCCTTCATGGTCATTCAATCCCAACAACCTCATACCAGCCCTTTGGTATAGTTGCCTAAAACATTTTCCACTTTCAAATCACAAAACTCTTCACTTCTCGACCATAGCCCGTCATGGTCAAATCATTCTCCAGCAACCTCATACCAGCCCGTCGGTAGAGTTGCAGATACAACACATCTCCATTTTATTTTCAAATCTCAAAACTTTGCAAAACTTGCACATGGTCAAAGTAGGGCCTCCCAACTGTCCATATCCGAGGACTCGGCTATTCGAATAGTTTTACCCTCTGCAGCGGTAGCACGCTTTTCCCACACCCATCCGGTAACTCATCGTGTCAGCCACGTCCCGCCATACAAGGTGTATGCGAAGTTGAGTCACCGACCGTAGCCTGTCCTTTGCTCATGCTAGTATAGGACTCTACCGCTATGACACTTTCCATCAACACTTAACCCAGCCCATCGGAATCTAAGTGTGAGGACTCATAGTTCTGCCCGGCGACCCAATGGTGGCGTCTTCAATCCTCTTCCTCCATTACACTCATACCGGCCTCCGGTAGACTTCTCTTGAGAGGACCCAGGTCAGGGGGTAGGTCCTCAGACCATCCCCTCATGGAACGGGTCATCCCCGTTGTTGAGGCATCCAATACTAATATGAGCAAACTATATGACTACGCCCTTTCCCATATGTGGGTAAATGTGGTCGCACAGGTTATCGGTTGTTCGACATAAGTACAAGGACACAATGTGCTTTTTATCAAAAACCATCATTCTCCACTTCTCCACTTCAACACCGACATCTCGGCATTCCATATCCACACAAGTATTTTCAAAGAAGTTTTGGGTAAACAATATTTTTCCCATCCTATAGTTTGAAAAAGAAATTCTATCTAATATCTCCATATAGGGTGTCAAAATAATATACTTGTATTTTGAAAAAAAAAGGTTTTCAAAATCATAGCTTTAGTGGCAAACACCACATAAATCACTTATGCCCTTTATAAGTAAAACATATGAACCAAAATAGATGTATATAGATGCAAGCTCAGAGAATAGCTTGCCTGATTTCAGCATGATGTTCCCGGGACTTCTTCTCACTGATCAAAGAAATAACTCTCATCCTTCTCCGATAAATCCTTTCCAAATACCACCCCGGTAGCGTTTATCTCTAGCGTCACAACATGAAAATAAAACAACACGCAATAAGCAAACCAAACCACAAGTGGTATACAAACAAGTAATCAAACCACAACATAGCACTAATTTAATCAAGCAACAAACTAAGATCTACATTTACAAGGGCATTATACTCACAGGAGTATAACACCAAACACATGCTAAAAACATTGAGCACCCACACATCTTCTACTAAAGGTACTTAACAACCATTTTCTCTAAACAGGAAATACTTCAGACAAAAGTTAAGTCACCAAATAATTTTGGTAATTTAACTTAAAGACAACCAAGTTTAACAAGCAAGGCAACATACTAATCACACAAAATAATCTAACTTCAAAACAAACAAGCATAGTAATTTCTAATTACTAGGAGAAGTCTATATAGGGAATAAAACTCTAATAAACACATGACTCACAAATAGCTCCTCTAACATGCTAGAAAGATTAAGAAAACACATCACAACAGGGGATTACCACCCTACACATGCTAGGAAACACATCTATAACAATAAAGTTATAACACAACAATTAATAAAGTCCTAATAAAAGTAGGCAGAAAAGACCTAAACCTTATAATTATCACCACAGTCAATCAATGACTCCTAAATTCAAACCAATTTAGGGATATGTTCTCCTACACATATAGAAGACAAGCCAATTGGATTTACTCCAAAATTCATCCCACAAAAATCTACAAAAATCACCAAAGTGTCACTGGTGTGTTTTTAATAATGAATAGAACTTTTGTTTTGTACTTCATTTGCATACAAGGCCAACAGATCTGGAAAGGTGTCACTTCAGGCTTTCCAGGGAATTTTAGTTTGCAAATTTTGGATTTAGTGAAAAAGATACTTTTTACAAGTTTTAATCTAGACATCAATTAAAAATATATTTTAGCAAGCAACCAGTTCTGCATGTTTAAGAAAACACATAGGAACTCCACAAATTTGGAATCACTCAAACATCTATCACAGATCTACCACAATCGAATTAAAGCTACACTGCAATTTAAATAGGAATTAAAAACAGATAATAGATCTGCTGGAAAAATAAAGGAACGGGCCAGATCTGGCCGTACAGCGCAGATGGCGGCCCAGCAAGCGGCCCATGCGCACGACGAACGGGTACGGGATCATCTTCTTCCTCGACACGCACGGCAGAGCGAGTCGACGACGTCCACGACGGGCGCGGCATGGCCTCGGTTGCTCCGGTGTATCTGGGACCAGACGAAGGAGTGCATGAGAGGGAGAAGATCAAGGGGAGCTCAGAGGTGCAACAATGGCAGAGGATGGTGGTCTGTGCAGCTCGCGAGCTTGCTCGATGTTCGGCGGCCGGGGATGAATAAGACGCAGACGGCCAGCTTGATTCACGGATTCACAGCTCGATTCCCTGGACGAGGACGCAGAGGATGACGAGGCGCATCTTCTGGTGGTCTTCGATCTGGTCGGGGATGCTCCAATCGACGGTGATGTGCGACGGCAGCCCGAGCTAGGGTTCGGCCATGGAGAGAAACAGAGGGAGAGGGAGAGAGCAGGAGGGCGAGTGAGAGATGGGAGGAGGAGCAGAGGAGAGCCTGGGGGGCCTCCTTATCTCCTTCGCGTGGCAGGAGGAGCGGGAGGGGGGCCTGGGCGGCGAGCGCGTTGAGCAGACGACACGGCGGCGTGCGGCCACTGCTGCTACAGGAGGGAGATGACCAAATTATAGAAACCCCCCTGGATTCCTGTTTCCATTTACAACTTAGCCCTTTTATGTTTCTTTATTTCCTTTTTAATATCCAGTAGATTTTTGGGGATTTTATTGAGGCAGTAAAACATTTTATAAAAATTTGAAAATATTCATGTAGCCTCCCCAATACATGTAGAAGCTACACAAAAATTGGTGTTGCAAAATAAAATATTTTGAACCACATTTGTTCATAAAGTTTAAATATGTTATTTTTTGATAAAACCAATTTGACAAATTGAAATATCTTTATAATTGGAGATTAGAAATTTTGAGGAGAGAGTGATATGATAATGAGATGGTTATCATCTCATTCTTGGATTTTATAAGATAAAATAATTGGTATAACAAAATAGAGAAATAGGTAGAGAGGGAAATTAGATAAGATCATTTCTTTTAATCAAGAATTTATTTTGAGGGTGGTGAGTAATCATAGAGGTCTTGTTTTGTTTTCAAGCCACATTCCACATTTGTGATCAGTGGGTTTTCAACTTAACACTCAAGTACATGGGTGTAATTATTCACCCAAGCAAACAATAAAACAAGAATTAACAATCATTTCAACCATAAGTCAAACAAGCAAACAATCACAACAATATCAACATCACATCCAAGATCACAAAAATCAAACCACAAGAATTAATCATACCATCATTTACATACTTAACAATACCATCTTATAAAAATGATCACACTTAATTATGACAAGATAATGTTTAAAACTATCTCAACTTCACCTTGGTATTTTTGAAAAGGGTTTTGAGCAAGGCAAAATATGTGGGGTAATGTATTTCCCACTTGTGTTCTTTTTTAAAAGGAAGTGACAATCAAAGTTCATAAAATGGGAGTTGCATACAAATGCAAAATATCAAGTTTAAACGATAGATAGGAGATAGCATATAGATCTCCATATTTTTGGGAACACATAGTTTTGGAAATACTTTTTCTTTCTCAAATAATGGGTATTAGTTTTGGATGTTGCTAAACCAAGTATCTTTGAAATGGAGTTGGCCAAAACAAGAATGGAAAAGATATATGGAATATTTTCTTGTCATAACATGATCACCAAAGTTAAATATAGTTTTATATTGGTTGGGTCTTATATTTACTAGTCAAAACAATTTAAACAACAAGTCACACTAGGTTCAACATAGCAATGGGATGGAAAACACAATCATCAGTAAAATATTTCAATTTTTTTTTGTTGGTTCTGAATTTTGGTCTTGTAAAACTAAGTTTTTCTTAGTTCCAGAATTTGGGATGTTACACAAACACTAGTGTCAACTTTGTTACAACATGGGTTATATGCTACGTATTGGACTTGTTATACTACTTTGTGTTGACGATATCCATGAGATAAATATGTTGAAAGTTGAAGCAAATGCTAAAACTTAATTCTTCCTTTGTGTTGATTGAATACCTTTTATTAGAAACTATTGCTTTATGAGTTAGCACCTATGCAAAACAGTTTGATGCCTGTCTTGAAAGTAATATTCATGAAAACGATTAGCTTGTGTGATTCATTGTTTACTCATTATCTAATTGGTAGCAAATTATAGACCATTGACTTGGATCACTTCATTCATTTACATGTGCCTTGCAATATTATATGATCAAGATTATGATGGTAGCATGTCACCTCAATAATTATTTTGTTTTTATCATTTGCCTACTCGAGGACGAGCAGGAACTAAGCTTGGGGATGCTGATACGTCTCCAACGTATCTATAATTTTTGATGTTTCATGCTTGTTTTATACCAATTGCTACATGTTTTGCATCTACTTTATGGCAGTTTTATACATTTTTTGGGACTAACCTATTAACAAGATGTCGAAGTGCCAGTTCCTGTTTTCTGCTGTTTTTGTATTCCAGAAAAGCTAGTCTGGAAATATTCTCAGAATTGGACGAAACTTCACGGGGGATGCTATTTTGCCAGAACACACCTGAAGTACCAAAGGATCAACAAAGGAGAGCCACGTGGGCCCCACACGTGGCCAGGGCGCGGGCCCCCCTCTGGCGCGCCCAGGGTGCGTGTGGGCCCCATGGTGGCCTCCAGCCGCCGCCCTTTCGCCTACTTATTCCCCCCGAGAAAATAACCCTAAGTGCCTGAGCCAATATCCACGAAAAGTTCCAGAGACGCCGTCGCCGTCAACCCTAGCACGGGAGGGTCCAGAACCTCTTCCCGGCACCCTGCCAGAGAGAGGAATCGTCACCGGAGGCTTCTACATCGCCATGCCTGCCTCCGGAGTGATGCGTGAGTACTTCATCCTTGGACTACGGGTCCATAGCAGTAGCTAGATGGTTGTCTCTCCAATTTGTGCCATCATGTTTAGATCTTGTGAGCTGCCCTACATGATCAAGATCATATTATTGTAATGCTACATGTTGTGTTTGCTGGGATCCGATGAATATTGAATACTATGTCAAGTTGATTATCAATCTATACCCTATGTTATTTATGATCTTGCATGCTTTCTGTTACTAGTAGATGCTTTGACCAAGTAGATGCTTGTAACTCCAATAGGGAGTATTTATGCTAGATAGTGAGTTCATGCCTCCGTTTAATCTGGGACAGTGACAGAAAGTTCTAAGGTTGTGGATATGGTGTTGCCACTAGGGGTAACCTAACGATGCTATGTCCAAGGGCATATGTGTTTGTTTACATTACGCGCTTTACTTAATACGATTATCCGTTGCTTGCAACTTAATACCAACGGGGAACTCGGATGACAACCCGGCAGTGGATTATTAGTCATAGACACTGTTGGATAACGGTCTATGTATTATGTCGTAGTGCCCAATTAAATACCATAGTAATCATCATGTCATATTTATGCATTGTCATGCGCTCACTATTTGTCAATTGCCCAGCTGTAATTTGTTTACCCAGCATGTTAGTTATCTTTTATGGAGAGACACCACTAGTGAACTGTGGACCCCGGTCCATTCTTTTACACTGATTAAACAACCACAAACTGCAAACTGTTCCTTTTTCATTCGCTGCAATTTAATACTCATTTTCCACACGAGACGTTTAATCCTTTGTTTTCAGCAAGCCGGTGAGATTTACAACCTCACTGTTTTGTTGGGGCAAAGTAGTTTGATTGTGTTGTGTGCAGGTTCCACGTTGGTGATCGAGTAACGGTGCCGCCAACAACCTTCTGAAGAGTTTCTGCTCCTACTGGTTCGATAACCTTGGTTTCATACTGAGGGAAAACTTGCTGCTGAACTGCATCATACCTTCCTCTTGGGGTCTCCCAACGAACGTGTGATTCACGTTATCAGTGTGCTTCTCCTTGCTTCCCCCGAGTGGTGACTGTGACCACTACGATCGTGTGCTGCGTGCCGCGAGTCGACTAGGTCGCGATCTCGACTCCCTCCTGGAGTGTTTGTATCCGACTGTATGGCCTTTGCCGCCATGGCCAGCGATTTGAGCTGTTGGCGATGCAGGGCTGCGTTGGGGTCGTCAGTCGCATACTGCATTGCTTTGAGGTAAGCACCCACAGAGATTAGGGCACCCGCAGCGGTTTTGGGTACTGGGATTCCTTTAGCATCCTCTGTCATGAACGACAAGTTGCGAGTAATTGCTACTCTCTCATCTTCTGGGAGGCGTGCCAGCCTCGACCTTGGTCTAGGGCTTGGTTGCCTTGTGGAGCTAAGGGATAGCTGTCTCCTCCGCGCACTCGAGATGCTGGCTTGCCTTTTGCGTTCTTCGAGTGTTGCTCGGTAATTTTGCAGTCCAATTGACTCTTGCCAGTTAAAGTACTGGAAGGTCAACATCTCCTCCGGAGTTGAGTCTGCTGGCATCATTGTGCACTCCTTGATGACTTTATCTGCTTTTGCTGCCATCTCTGCGGTAATCGTCAGGGTTGTGACCCCATCCGGCATGGTCACCGTGCATGGGAATTGTGTAGGCCTGCGGACAGCTGTGGCTGCGGAAGATTCTGCAAATATGGCGACGTATACCTGATGGGGCGTGACCCACAGGCACGTGTATGTGCTGTCGATTCCTATCATGGACTCGACGTCTTCATCAAGGCTCATGTTAGAGTCAGTATGCCCGTCGAGTAGATCTTCTAGACGGATCTCGCTATCGATGTGCTCATCGCCTATGCTCATCTCGGTGTCAGCGAAGCTGTTATGGATTTCAGAGTCGATGTTGGTGTTGGTGCAGATCTGGGAGTTGACGTTGCTGTCGTTTGCAGGTTCGTAGAAGTCATCGAGGGAGATCCCGCAGTCGAAGTTCCCATCGAGTGGAAGATCGAACTCGATGTCGTTTGTGCGGTATGCTAATTCAGCTTCCTCACCTTGGAGTTCCTTCGTCATGAATTCGTTGATCTCGCCGGTCGTCATGGTTGTTGCAGGTGAAGCAGCTCCAAGAATCGACAAGGGGGCAGATGCAGTCGACGGATCCTCGGGTGCAGCCAACGCGAGTTGTCGTGGATCTGTCAAGTCATGCGTACCAAGATTGTTTACGAAAAAACTGAATGCTCCAACAGTTAAATTCAAACCTGACTCGAGACCAGAAAACGTCTCTAGAAGCTCTGGCGAGTGCGGATCAAAGTGCATTAGAGGAGCAGATGCGCTTTTTGCTGATGAAACCGGCGGGCTGGCGCTTTTTGAGGGAATCGGTGAGTTGCCGTGTGTCGCCCGAGTCGGCGAGTTGTGGTTTGTCGATGTAGCCGGCGTGTTGCCGTTTGCAGGTGCGATGGGCGAGTTGCCGTTTTCTGATGAAACCGCCGAAACTTCGAGTCCAGCGCTATTCTTTCCCACAGACGGCGCCACTTGACGAGGGGTAGACTCATCAAGACCCATGGTTAAGGTCCTTGGGTTATGAATATGGGGGAGAGAACGTGGTAGAGCTGGAAGTATCGTCGGCTGACAAGTGGGGCAAGGATTTTACCCAGGTTCAGGGCCCTCGTGTGGAGGTAACACCCCTACATCCTGCCTGTCTGTTATTGATTCGAGTTTATATGCTGGTTACAGGGGGATCCCGGCGAGATGCTGATCTCGCTAGGGTTTTGGTGGCTCTGAAAGTACGTGTCTGGTTCGATGGCCCTCCCAGCCTTTATATAGTAGGCTGGGTCCCGGAAGTTCTTAACCGACACAGATTACATGTAAGGAAAGTCTAAACCGACTATGGATTCGCCTAACTTGGAGGGTGCTCCATCTTCTTGGGCCTTCCTTCATGGGCTTTTCGTAGTCTCTTGATAGTTGGGCCTAGTCGATACGTGCACCAGGTAGGTACCCGATAGGTATATCCCTGTCAAGTGCTCTCTCCCATTGCCAAGTCATCATCAATTAAATCTGCCGCAAAACCATAGACCATCATTCACAATGCGCTAGTCACCCTCTGCCCAGTGCTATGTCCAAGCATTCTGGTGCATTTCCTTCTCTGTTCAAAGAATAGATCATGTTGCTTCACAAAATTGCAAATGCAAAGGAACCAATCCGTAGGCACCTAAACCGACGTGAAAAGTACCTTCCCGAATAGATTGTATTTGGACCAAAATAGTTGCACATCAATTTTTCATGAGCCTCTACCATTCTCTTTGAAGAGCTTGCGGCCAAAAACGGATCCGCCATGTTTTGGCCTCTTATTCTTGTGCACCATCACGTTAAAAGCAATATCCTCGTCTCCGGCCAAGTCATATTCCTCATCCGACGATAACTCATCTCAATGATTTGAGTCACATGACCTCGTCTAGCAAAAAAATCTCCATCAAACTACGTACTTTCTCACGCACAATGAAAGGTAGAGAGAATGACCAAATTTACATTCTACGAATTTCGTTGAACACCTTTCGTGTGAGGAGGAGTAAACCGGTCGGCTGCTTATTAGAGAGTAGAATGTAGCCACACTAGTGCGGCAATGATTTGGCATGACCTTGTTTGAGGCAAGAATGTCGAGTTCGAACCGGTGAATCGGCGTTGTCGAGCCGTAGACGACGACCGAAGCAGCCATTGCCCGGCCTGTTCGTAGCGGTGTCGCGGCGGTCAGTGGAGTCTCCGGCGACCAAAGAACAACCTGAATACGATGCCGATAAGCTGAGAAGGGCACATTGTCAAGCTATAAAGCATGCATGTAAGATGCACATCCACATTATTAAGCTCTCACACCGGTTCACGG
This sequence comes from Poa pratensis, assembly GCA_947311845.1. Lineage (NCBI taxonomy): Eukaryota > Viridiplantae > Streptophyta > Magnoliopsida > Poales > Poaceae > Poa > Poa pratensis. The sequence goes on along the minus strand of CAMZMU010000052.1, from coordinate 138,043,004 downwards.
TAAATGTATGTGAGATGCACATCCACATTATTATGCTATAAAGCATGCAATTGCATCTCTGTACTCCTTCCGATCCTTTTTACTCAACATATTAGTTTTGTCTTAAGTCGACTGTTTTAGAGTTTGATCAAATCGAAAAAACATCAACATTTGAAATATCGAATCGATAAAATATAAGTATTCCATGTAGGATCAAATGATATTGATTGAGTATTGCAAATGTTGGTATTTTTTCCTGTAAATTCGGTCAAAAAAAAAACTTAACACAAACCTAATATACGGAGTAAAAGGACCGGAGGGAGTACTACAAGTATCTTTGAAGTTTCGGATCCCATGAAAATAGATCTAACAAAACTTGCCATTACCCATTTACCCTCAGTCTGCAATATTCAGTCAAACAAAGCTGCACCAAACCCTTCACTGTGATTACCGATTAATGACCCGTTGACCATGTTTTGTGCCTCGCCTGCAACAGATCTACACCAGTTCAGGTGTCAGCGCCTCTGCATTTTGGACGGCAGAGGGAATCCAGCGCCCAGCATGTCTACGGGTTCAGATCACACCTCGCCGTCCTTGACCAACTGGATAAATTTGTTACTAGACGGAGAGAAGGACGTACGGATTTATCACATAGCTATAGATCGGAAATTCAGAACATGCATGGCTGGTGTCTGGTGAGCTTACATGTGATCAACTCTGCTTAATAATGGAGCTCGCTTTATTAGCCAGCTCGTGATTGCTCTAATCATTTCGGCGGTTGGCAATGGCAGAACTGCATTGACTTGGACTAGTTTTTGCACGGTTCTCGTTCGAATTTCCGGAGGTACGGGCATCGATCGTCCTTCTTCTTTGATGCATAGAGGTTTGGTTTGATGCCTGACTAAATATATTTCGAACGCGGTGGTTAATTAATTAAAGGGGGCAAGATATTTCGTGATAAGGGGTTCATACCATAAGTAAGTTCAGTGCATCGTTGATTCTTGATCGAGGTAGGTTGCCGCGGCTGGGATTCGCTGACGTTGTGGATTCGGTGACGTTGTGGCTGACATGTGGACCCCACGTACAGTGGGCCCACTTGCCAGCGACTCAAAGTCAGGTGACGTTGAGCCTGGCAAAGTCAGCGAATACGCGCCCTGAGCCGGCGATAATCGTTTCAATTCACTGCCGGGCTAATCATTTGGTTGGTATGCGATCGATCGTTTACTTGCCATCACGACGTACGACAAGGAACCAAACGCCCGGAACAAGATTAGTTTGTGCAGCAACGGCAGATTCTTTGATGTTTTGCTCCTTCTTCTTTGCAATCTCTTGTATCTTCACTTGTCCTTGTTCATCACTAATCATGGCTGATACTATCGCTCAAGGTAAAAAGAGAGGAAACATCAAATTTCGCCGTGGAGAACCACAAAAGTAACATGGTGGCGCACTTGCTTGATGACAAGTGGCTCCGCTGGCCCGGTCGTCGTCGGCGGCGTTGTGAAGGTTGTACTTAACAACAAATATGCATGATCCAAGGAAGGCTTTTGTCATTTTGTGGTGTGCTTTGCAATCTCTTGTACTTGGAGCTCTAGTAAGATATATGCATAAATAAGGGAGAGCACTACCTGTACGCAGTTGTACCTCTAAAACCCACAATTAACAAACACAATAATGGTACTTGGGTCAAGTACAAGTGGTGGTACTTGATCGATCGATTCGGTCTACCTTATGATAATGTTGCTATACCATCCAAAGTCCAAACACCATTTTAAACTCTTATGAATGCATATTAGGGTTGTTGCAACTTGCAACCGATAAAATTAAGGCGTATACATTTGGCGCATATAAACCAAATTAAGATAGAGATTAGCTCGGATCCAACTGTCTTTCTGATGCATCCAGCGCTATTTTAAGCTGGACCACGATAAACGACAGTGCTAATGAGGTCACAAGTGGGATTTTGAAGAGAGTTTCTCTCGCTGCAAACCTCGCATGTCATGTGAAGTCCTCTTTGGCATTACGATGAACTCTGCTGGTGACGAGTAAAACTAGTATCATGTGAGTCCTAGCTATAGTTGTGTACGTGCAGGATAGTTAGTGGCTGAACATGATTAATTTGCACAGAGAACATGGTATATGCACCATATACTTACTGCCACTAGGCCGTCCAGGCAACACTAGCTCCGATCTTAAATTCTGTGATCTACTCCCTCCGTTCCAAATTAAATGACTTCCATTTGTGTACATATAGATGTATCTATACTTGTAATATGTCTAGATACATCCACATGTGGACAAATAGAAGTCAATTAAAATGGAACGGAGGGAGTAGCTACTAGCTGGATGCGATTCAAACAAGTCCTCTCATGATGCTCATGCACGTGTACGTGCTCTGTAAACTTTGGGCCTAAGTGAGTTTTTATTAGGTTAACCCAGCCGGATTGACCTATCTATCTGCAACTCCAAGTACTCCCACATTACTTAGTACACCTATCTTACTTAACCCAGCCACACCCAGGTGTGTATTTTTTTGCATTTAATCCGTACTCCAGCTCTGTGCTATCACGGCCTTTGCGAAAACTGAAGAGATTCAGTCAAAAGTTTTGAGCACGAAACACTGCACGCTAGGCCGGTGCATCTGAAGCGTGCAGAAACAGTAGCACCGGGAGTTGGAAACCTGCGCCTGCGCAGAGCACTACTGACAGAGTAGTAATATTAAGTTAGGCTACGGCCGGGCAGTCAAACCCTAGCTAGCTAGCCACTACGGGTGTACTACGTGTGGCTCGTTTTGTCATCGACCAACGGTCATTTTTTTTTTAAACGAAGTCAAAAGCTTTGGCTTATACGGAGTATTTATTAAAAAGAAGGTGTCCGATTTATTAATGCAACCAACGGTCATCGCCGCTCCATGTTTGCTTCCAACTACTCCAGTACAGTACACGTATCCATAGTTCCATATCCAAGGATATATGACTTGGAAAAGTGTGCACCAAGTCAAGCCACCACCACAGATGGTGCGTCATACATGCATGGATTTGTACACTGCCTGAAAGGAATCGGTAGTAATTGTTTCAGCTACTTAATGATATTCCGAGAGCTTGACTGACTGCACATGTCGTCGCACGAACGAGAGCGACGCACCAGAGTTTTTTTGAACAGTGGACGCACGAGAGTTGAAAATCGTGACACACACACACACACGACTAGCTAGCTATAGCCGGACAAAGTTGAATGTTCGCGGCGACTTGCGGGTCGCCTTGGGAAATTGCTGATCATCGTGAGCTAGTGACGCATCAAAGCTATCTTTTTTTTTTTTGAAAATACATAGCATCAAAGCTATCTACTCACTGCGTACGCGCCGGCGCGGTATAACTTTTTTGCAGCGGCAAAATAGACGTTTAGCGCGCTGCACGTAGGTTTTGCATTAGTAGCCGCGTTATAATATCATGCGAAAATGGGAAGGTTTTTCAGACGCGCTAAAATAGAGCGCCACAAACTCGTCGTCGGAGGAGAAATCGGAGTCGGAGTTGGTGGTGTCCGAGATCTCGTCCTGCAGCGCGGCCCACCTCTCGTCGCCGGCGGGTCAGGTGGCGAGGCCTGCCAACAGTTCCGCCTCCGCCTGCGCTTTCGCCGCCCGCCGCCCCTCTCGGTCCTCATGGCGCTCGGCCCGCCGCTCGGCCCGCTCGGCCGCCTAGGTGTTCCAGAACTCCATCTCCTCTCTCTCCACGCGCAGGTGGTTCCGGTACCACTCGTCGACGGCTCACTGGTCGCGCTCCTCGACTAGGCGAAGCGTAGCGCGGAGGCGTTGTTCGCGGCGGTCGTCGGCGGTGACGAGGCGCGGCGGAGGCGCCCTGTTCGCCGCCTCCTGCGCGTTGCGGCAGTCCTGGAAATTCATCATGCGGCGCGAGCGGCAGAGCCTCCACGCCGCCGCGTCGTAGGCGCGGGCGGCCTCCGCCGCGGTCTCGAACGTCCCGAGCGGGATCTCGGCGAAGAACGTCCCGTTCGGGCGCGGGCGGATGCCGCAGTAGCCGGACTGGCTCCTACGGCGCGGAGGCATGGTGGCGACGGCGGATTCCGAGCGGTGGTGCGAGCAGTGGCGGGATTCCGAGCGGTGGCACGAGCGGTGGCGGGAGGGGACAAGCGGTTGGGGAGACGCGTGGAGTGAGCGCGCGCTGGACGCGGGGAGAGGTATTTAACGCGAAATGTAGCGCTTTGGCCAGCGCGCGCTTCGGTTTTCCGAGCGCGCCCTTTTTTCCCGCGGCTGCTGGAGCGGGCGAAATGGCCCCGCGCGCGGGAAAAAGCGGTTATCTGGCGCGCGCGGTCCATTTCCCGCGCCTGTTGGAGATGCTCTAACTTAAGTGTTGTCTCTGCTGAATTTATCGATCGGCTAATGCACGATGGTCAAAACCAGGTGCCTGATCTAAAAAAAAAAAGCGAAAGAGCCTAAAAGTCGGGTCCAAACGCGTTGCACGTCGGACTACGGGATCAAAAAGAGATGTAAGATGGTGGATCAAGGTTTGAATCTGGAACGACGAGGATGCATAGCTTAGTTCTCGGTGTCGATGTTAGGATGCGGGAACGATACCCCAATCCTACCATGTCGATGTTCGTATGCGGGAACGATTCCCCAATCCTGGGGTTCGGTTACGTGTTATATGAGACAGAAATAACCCCTGCCGTGGTATTACAAGTTGGAGCAGTATACCATACCATATAGTACTCGTATTACATCTCTAACACTCGGCTTGGCTCATTATCGAAACCTGGCGCGGCGCGGCGAGCGGCTCTCCTCTTCTCATACTCATACTAGTTGTAGAATAGCTCACTTTATAAGTAAGGTGGTACAACTCTCTCCAAACTAGTAATTTGAACTAAACTTTAATCCCACCAACGCATAATTGGGCTATGAAAATTCCCTAATTTTTGTTGGGCCGACTAAAACCTGCAAACAAAATTCCAACAGTGGGCTCCATCTTATGGCAAAGTGATAAATCATATACATTGCAGATAAGCTGAATCCACATGTTATTAAAAGTACAGACCATGTAAGAGAGAAGGAGAGGAAAATATATTTTTAATCCTTGTAGGCTACCCAAAATTGTGGTAAGCTTAAATTGAACTTTAAAGATCGACAATATGTATAAAGTGAAACTTAAGGCGGAAAGTGTTTTTGGCTCCCCAGTTCCAGTGCTCCTTCCGTTTTCAAAAATTCAAAAATCATATTTGTTAGTTTCAAAAAATCTGAAAAAAAATCTGGATGTAGCCATGAGAAAAGTCCAATTATTTACCCCCTAAATTTGTCCCAAAGTTTAACTTACAACCCTTAATCCTGATTTGGTTTAATTTTCACCCCTAAAATATGAAAACTGGTCGGAACACGCCCCTTTCATTGGTTGAGAGCCGTTAAACGTGGTTTTGATTGCCATATCAGCCGATTTTTCATGTATTGAGATGTCACATGTACTCTGTATATGCATGGTCGTAGCATACTCTCTCTCCCTCCCTCTCTCTCTCATGAGGTCCTACTCTGTCTCCTCCGCGGGTGAGCCAGCTCGCGGCGCTGTCGCGCATCCAGGCCATCACTCAAGCTCACCACCTGCATCCAGGCACTGCCCAGGCCGCGGGCCACCACACCTTGACCAAGGCCGTCCGTTATCATTGTCCCGAAAGAGGCTTCTGCTCATCATACACGAGGATCTATGCGTGACGATTAGACCGTAGACTACTAGCCTACCAACGAGGAGGGTAATAGACAGAGTGATGGAACAAAGAACGTGATTTCCGTCTTGAATAGACACACGGTCTGACCGGCGGTGGGACGAGCTGGCCCTCTACTCCGTGCATGTACCAGGAGCTATAGAGTTGGCATACGGCAAAAACCGGTTGATGTGGCAATCAAAACCTGATTTAACTATTGTTAAACAGTTAAAGGGGTGTGTTCCGACAGGTTTTCATATTTTAGGGGTGAAAGTTGAACCAAATCAGAATTAAGTGTTGTAAGTTCAACTTTGGGACAAATTCAGTGGGGTAAATTGGACTTCTCTCTGTAGCCATTGATGTTTCCCAAAATATCAATTTGGAATACTTTATATTTTGGGCTACACAAAAATAACAAATCTGACAAAACTTAGAGATTTGAGCATATACATAATTAGATACACACTTTTGTTATTTTTCTGTAGTTCGAAATATAAGGCATTTGAAGTTGATATTTTACACGTTGGTCGGATATACTATTGCCTACACCCGGAATTTTTTCAAAATTTTTGAGAACACAAAAATATGGTTTTCGTATTTTTTAAATTGGCGGGAGCACTTGACATCGGGAACCAAAAATCTCCAACTTAAGGTTCCACATAATATTTATGCTGTGTTTTTTCTTTCACGTAGTGGATGCTCTCCGAGTGGCGTCGGTGTTGTCCATTGGTGTCAGGTCAAGATGAAGAAGAGATGGAGCGAGGTGAGTAGAGAGGTGTGCTTTGCAGGGATGACCTAAGACACGAGACGTCAGGGAAACTACATCAGCAAAGAAAGGAACCTCGGTAATAAGTGGGAATGATGGATCGAGCAAAATGTGTTTTGGAAAGATGGGCAAAGTGATCCAAATTGTGTTTTCTTAGTTTGACTAGTAGGCCACCGTTATGGCTAAGTGCTGGAGCCGGATTTTAATTTTATTTTTGGACTCAAGCCCCAGTTATTTTGTGAGACCAGACACACGCTGGCCTTGCTCTAACCTCTGATACACATTGTTTTTCGCCATATACTACTCCCTCCGTTCTAAATTAATTGACGCAGTTGTTCTAAATCTGCATCAATTAATTTGAAACGGAGGAAGTACAAGCTAGCTCAGGTAAAAGGAATAAAAATACAAGCTAGCTAGTCCCTCGCCAGCCACCTCGATCGCCCAGTCCTTCCCACGGGTGCGTGTGGCTCGTTTTGTCATGAACCAACGGTCACCGGTCAATGCATATATATGAACTTTTTTCTCGCAGGAACAACGGAGGGAGTACTTTTCAAAGTCATGTACTGTACGTGCATCATTGTTCCTGCGTTGTGTTTTAGTGATCGAGTTGGAAAATGTAGCACCAGATGATACGCTTGTCTTTTCGTGCATGGCTAAGCTTGATACGTATATTGGACTGCACTGTCCGAAAGAGAACGACGACGTGCTGACCGATGATTGTCTCGGATGTGATATTCGGAGAAAGGCGAGGTACTGTTTGCAGGAAAAGTCGATGCACGGACGAGAAGGGCACGACACACGATAGTTTAAAGACACACCTAGCTAGCCGGAGAAAGTTGAATGTTGACGACGACATACGACTCATGTAGGAAGTGTTGGGAAATCTCCTTTTCTAGGGAAGTTGGTAAATTCCTAGTTTGCCGAATTCTTAAAAAAAAACACTAGAAACTTAGAGGATCCCATATATTCACGCATCTAAAGAGGTAAACCTCGAGACCTTTAGGAGGCTCCTCAGCGCTCATGGATTTGTGGCCGTCGGATCGAGCGGTTACCGCGCGATCTGCGCCGTCGGCTTCGTGCGTTACTTTTTTTACTGGCTATATCACTCACTGACCATGGGGCCAAACGTCGCTGGTCCCATTTCGCAGAGGCACAAAGCGTCGCGTCCTCGGTGCCGCTCGGAGCGTGTCCTCGGTCCCATCTCGGCGTGCTCCTCGCTGTCGATTCCTCGGTGTCGCCGGGTACAGCTTCAACAGTATGGAGGCCCTATTCCTGCCATCGACTGGGGAGAGGAGCTCACCCCGCCTCACTTTTCTGCTTCTCCTCCCTCTCGCCTCCTCCGCGCCCTCCTCCGATCTACTGTTTCGTCCACGGAGTTTTAGATCGTGCTTCGGATCCGCCGCCGTTTCGCCGATCTATCCTACGCACGGCAGGATGTGTCGCGGCTGTACGAGGATATCGAGCCTTGCGTCCATGACGGCGCCAGGGCGCCTGAATAACCGATTAGGTGGTTGAGGTCGAGGACGCTGTCGTGGTGGGAATCACGCAGATGCCATGGGTATGGCTTAGTTGGGGCCGAATGGACGCTTGAGGATTCGGGAGAGGGTTGGTGCGGTGGAACCGCACACGAAGAACACGAAGAACTAGAGCAAGAACCGCAAGAACACAAGCAACCACAAAGACACCACGATGTACCCAGGTTCGGGGCCTTCGTGAGGAAGTAAAACCCCTACTCCTGCCTTCCCTCTCTCAATATATCAGTGTTGTTCTCAAGTACAAGGTGCTCCTCGAGCTGTATGATGCTACCAAAGTGAGAGCTCTAGGTAGAAGATGAAACTATGAAGGGGGAAATGAGCTAGCGTTTTCGCCGTCCTCCTCCCTGGAGGTAGAGATGCCGCATATATACACAGGCCGAAGTACATCTTTACCCCTGCCTACAACTGACAATAGCATGGTCAAAAGGTAGAAGACAAGCCTCTGCCTCCTGCCAGCTCAACGGCTGGACTGTCAGGCTAGCCAGGCCTAGCTTTCCTCTTCCGGTCATACTTCAGTAGCCTGCCGAGGTCTAGCCTGTAGACCTTTCCCGAAATAGCCGAGTCAGCTCCTAGTCCCCGAGCTTCCGGGAAACCCGTGGATGGACCTCGCCGTCCTCTGAAGCCTCGGGCTACGAGCTCTGCGGCACCCGTGACCTCTCTGACATGCCTCGATCCTTGCTGCCAACCTCGGATAACACTCCTGATCCTATACCTCGGTAGAGAATACCTTATTCCTGTGGTAGCTAGCTGACTGCCCCGAGGTTGATACCTCGGAGGATATACCTCGGAGAATATATCTCGGACGTACACCTTACGTCGGATGACGCCTCCTGCGTCCTTGCTCAATCATTACCTCGGACAGCTTACTACCTTAACCTTACATGTCTTGACCTCATCATTACCCTACCCCAGGGTAATCCCCCGACAGTAGTCCCCGAGGCTGTGGGGGACTCGCAGAGTCGCGCACAGACTTACAAAAATAAATAAGCATACCAAAACATCTCCATATGCATAGCCTCCTGCCTGCATGGGCGCCTTTGTAATTTGGTCGTCTTCGCCATGCCCTCCCGGCCAAATGCGACATCCAGTTGATCGAGCTCACCCGAATCAACAACGAGATGGACAATTTGCACCGGAAATATGTTGCCTGCATGGGCACCATTTTATGTCGGTTCTCAGCCTTCCTAGCCTTTACCAGACTCGGATGTCGCCAGCATCGGTTAGCCCTCCTGGCTTTTACCGAGTTGAGATGCCGCCAGCGTCGGTTAGCCCTCCTGGCTTTTACCGAATTGAGATGCCGCCAGCGTCGGTTAGCCCTCCTGGCTTTTACCGAATTGAGATGCCGCCAGCGTCGGTTAGCCTCCTGGCTTTTACCGAATTGGGATGCCGCCAGCGTCGGTTAGCCCTCCTGGCTTTTGCCGAACCTGAATGCCGCCAGCGTCGGTTAGCCCTCCTGGCTTGTACCGAACTTGGATGCCGCCAGCGTGAACTGGACCGACATAAACCTGCAAGTATGTATCTCATATGTCTCGGTATCTCGGCCTCATTGGCATATCACACATGTCTCGGTACCTCGGCCACTCTGGGCATATCACACATGTCTTGGTACCTCGGCCTCATTGGCATATCACACATGTCTTGGTACCTCGGCCTCATGCATATCACACATGTCTTGGTACCTCGGCCTCATTGGCATATCACACATGTCTTGGTACCTCGGCCTCATTGGCATATCACACATGTCTTGGTACCTCGGCCTCATTGGCATATCACACATGTCTTGGTACCTCGACCTCATTGGCATATCACACATGTCTTGGTACCTCGGCCTCATTGGCATATCACACATGTCTTGGTACCTCGGCCTCATTGGCATATCACACATGTCGGTTTTAGCCACTCCGGGCGTATACCGACATAAGTGTCTCCAGCTACTGCTGGACTGACATATAACCTGAGAAAATATATCTCAAAGGTTGCCTCCGACTAACAAACATAGACACTGATCTGGTACACAGGTAATGCCATGATATATTGGCAAACAGAATAAACGATGATTTGGGATATGGAATGATGCCAGGATATTGTGACAAACCGAAATAGACAGTGATTAGGGATATGAAATGATGCCGTGATACTATGGCAAACCGAAACAAACGGCGATCTAGAGAATACTGATAATGCCAGGTACCTTGGGAAATTTGAGATAACCAACATAACCATGATGCCTCAGATTTCCATTATACCTCGGATTTCCATTATACCTCGGAATTCCATTACACCTCGGAATTCCGTTATAACCCGGATTTCCATCACACCTCGGAATTCCATTACACCTCGGAACTCCGTTATAACCCGGATTTCCATTATGACCCGGATTTCCAATATACCTCGGATTACCAATATGACCCGGATTTCCAATATACCTCGGATTACCAATATGACCAGGATTTCCAATATACCTCGGATTGCCAATATGACCCGGATTTCCAATATACCTCGGATTTTCCAGGATACGTCAGTAACGAATATTCTCAACAAAACCGATGTCACCTTTCAACGTTAGTCCAACATACATATCATGAAGAATAATCGACGGGAACAACGAGTCTACTAACAGAGGCAGCAAACTAGCTATAGCACTTGATAGAAAACGAATCTAACAGCATATACTAAGCACAAAGAACTAGACTCGGTTTCGACCGAGTCCCCGAGTTACTTTTCTTATCTAGGAGAAGGTGTAAAACAGACTGGCTATCCAGTCCCCGGGTCAAGACATCTTGTCCCGGGCAGAACAACTAATCAAAGCAAGGTAGAAACGAGGGGCCAGTCCCCGAGCACTGTTTGAGATTATCTAAAAGCATGGGCAGACATATAAATGATACTTACAAGGCCAGGATGTTGGAGAAGTCTTAACTCGGATTCTCCCAAGATACCTCAGACCTCAGAGCAGCTCGGACAGAAACACCTCGGACAGAAACACCTCGGATTACAAAACAGTTCGGATAGAACAGCTCGGACAGAACACCTCAGACAGAACACCTCGGTAATGAACATTTTCAGCGAAACCGATACCACCTTTCAACGTTAGTCCAACATATACATCATGAATACTCAAAGGGCACGGAACTAATCAGAGGCAACGAAGTATAGCATATGTCGAAAAGTAAACATAGCAGTAAAACTATGTACAAGGATGCAAAGATGGACTCAACCGAGTCCCCGAGTTACTTTTCTTATCTAGCAGAGGTTTAAGCTTGACTGGTTGGCAAGTCCCCGGGTCAAAACACTTTGCTCCCGGGGAACACAACTATGCATGGCAGGCAGGGGCAGTCCCCGAGCTATTTTCAGGATTAACTAACCGAGATCTGGTGATGATGTTTGTCGAAGTAGGCTGCACTTGTCACTGCTTACAGCGGCAAGCTCGAGCTCGGGGGACAATGGTGATGCCGAGTCCCCGAGTTGCTGAAGAAGGCCCCGTCCGAATTGATCCAGCAAGCGCCACTGTCAGCCCCACGGTGGGCGCCAACTGTCGTGGTGGGAATCACGCAGATGCCATGGGTATGGCTTAGTTGGGGCCGAATGGACGCTTGAGGATTCGGGAGAGGGTTGGTGCGGTGGAACCGCACACGAAGAACATGAAGAACTAGAGCAAGAACCGCAAGAACACAAGCAACCACAAAGACACCACGATGTACCCAGGTTCGGGGCCTTCGTGAGGAAGTAAAACCCCTACTCCTGCCTTCCCTCTCTCAATATATCAGTGTTGTTCTCAAGTACAAGGTGCTCCTCGAGCTGTATGATGCTACCAAAGTGAGAGCTCTAGGTAGAAGATGAAACTATGAAGGGGGAAATGAGCTAGCGTTTTCGCCGTCCTCCTCCCTGGAGGTAGAGATGCCGCATATATACACATGCCGAAGTACATCTTTACCCCTGCCTACAACTGACAATGGCATGGTCAAAAGGTAGAAGACAAGCCTCTGCCTCCTGCCAGCTCAACGGCCGGACTGTCAGGCCAGCCAGGCCTAGCTTTCCTCTTCCGGTCATACTTCAGTAGCCTGCCGAGGTCTAGCCTGTAGACCTTTCCCGAAATAGCCGAGTCAGCTCCTAGGCCCCCGAGCTTCCGGGAAACCCGTGGATGGACCTCGCCGTCCTCTGAAGCCTCGGGCTACGAGCTCTGCGGCGCCCGTGACCTCTCTGACATGCCTCGATCCTTGCTGCCAACCTCGGATAACACTCCTGATCCTATACCTCGGTAGAGAATACCTTATTCCTGTGGTAGCTAGCTGACTGCCCCGAGGTTGATACCTCGGAGGATATACCTCGGAGAATATATCTCGGACGTACACCTTACGTCGGATGACGCCTCCTGCGTCCTTGCTCAATCATTACCTCGGACAGCTTACTACCTTAACCTTACATGTCTTGACCTCATCATTACCCTACCCGGGGTAACCCCCCGATAGACGCTCTCAACCCCTTGGTCCTTGATTCGCTCACCTCGCATCCTCGGAGCCGGTAAGACCTCAATCCTCACGGAACTCTCTCTGGTATTTCTTTGCCTCTTCTCAGTCTCATGAACAAGCAGCTGGAATCAGCAGGTGGAAGCGCTGGACCATCTAGCCCCACCACCGTCTCCAGCAGCGAGGAATCTTATAGATGTCATCCCATTGCGTTGCATCTCCTTTCCACCCCAGATCCGCTGAGCTCGTGCTTTCCTGGGCCTGAGCAGTGGAAGGCTGCAAGGAGATCTCACCCTCATGGTCAACTCAACACTTTGCACCATCGTGTTGTCTGCAAAGGTAACATACTCTCTTGGTCCTACTCCATTTTTCATCAGTCGTGTAGCCATTGATAGCCTGCAAATCTAGCATGGATTGGAGTGGTGGATTTGCAAATTTACAGTGCAGATTAGACGATGAAGACCAATTGTTGTCTCTTGAATTCTCTGTGATTTAAGGCATAGGCTCATTCATTGGTAGTTCCCAAAAATATTTCATTATGATGCATTTGATGTCCGATGTTAACTTATTTCTTATTTTAGCACATCATGGTGTAAACTCAGAAGCGCGGTGCACCGATGCACATGGAATTGGAACCTCATGCTTGAACGAATAACTCTCCGAGCAATTATAAGGCATTAGCTCAAGGTATTTTCCAGGGTCTCAATATATCAAAGCAAATGTAAGTACACAAATCTGGGTAATGATCTACATGCATCTGTGCAGCTAGGAGGTGGAGAAGACCTCTAGATTTCACTACATAGGCCTTACTTATCTGGACTACATGGGCAATCGATTTGTATAACAAGAAATCAAATCATAAACTACCTTAGAGGTACTGATGATCTCAGAGGTGAGCTCTTTATGTGATTATTTGTGCACTTTGCTTCTTCTTTGCAAGTTCGACATCATTTTACCGGGTCTGAATTTTCTGCGCCGATCTACCTGAAGTCAAAGTTCAGGTTGATTGATTCCCAAACTGCACTCTGATTTGTATGAATGTTAATTGATACATGTAAATTTGATCCAGGATTTTTTTGTTGGATTTCATGGGAAGTATTGTTATGTTCAGCCCCATTTGGATCTCAGTATGGGAAGTTTCAGTTTGCAAAGGAGGTAAAGGGTTTATTGTAGTTCATTTTTTAGACCCTTGATTTAATAAGGTAATCAGGACATCCACCACCGAAAACCCATCCAGCATGAAGGCTTCCCATTCGTGTTTTTCCTTTTTAGGTCATGGTTCTTGAATTCCATACATCGATGGTGCCTTGGCATGTTGTTGGAGCGCAGATGTTATTTCCGGTGGTAATGGAGCAAAGCAGTCTGTTGTCTACTATTACGAGTTAAATTGTTTTACAATCAAGGTTCCTCCATTAATGGTATGTACTTCAAACTGTATACTCTTTGTCTATTTCACAATCAGTTTGTACATACAGCTGTAGGTATCGTCTATCGGTTTTTTGATAAAATCATTAATATAGAAAGAAATACATCGGTGCTCTGTGTTATTTGTTTAAAACTGTGAAAAATTAAATTTGCTTATTCTAGGTGCTAGCTGTATGTAAATATTACCTGCTAGCTTCTAAATACTACAGTTGGTTCCAACTTTCAATAGATATGGCACAATCCTACATTGTAGGTTGGGCAGTTCGTCATTATGGGTAATGAAAATCTGGATGTTGCATCTGGTTGTAACTTTCAGATGACTACAAGAAATAATCTACAGACATATTACATATAGACTAACAAGATGCCTGGTTCGATTTGTCTCAACACTAGCATTCTTTATGTGCCAACAAGCTATTTTGGTGTTGTGAGAAAACCCTAGCCCTTTTGCTTGCGGCTGCCGCCACCCTCCTCCGCCCCTCCCGCCTAAGATCTTCCCGATCTTGTGTGAGGTTTGAAACATCTGGCGATATCTGATCCTATGGTTAGAATCTGGTGAGCATATTATTGCTGGAGCTAGCTGCAGCTTGAACATTGGTTGAAGTATATGCTGGAACACTTCATGGGTAGTGAATAAATGGTGCTATATCACTATGATTTTTTCATCAAATCCAAGAAAAATATATGACAAATTAAGGTAAGATCAGTTGAAATGTCTCCTCTATTTTTTCTTTGTTATCTTTCCTGTGTGGGAGGTATATGCTTTATTTTGCCCCTTTTCATATTCCTTCATGGTATAATTAGCTTGGCTAGGTGTATGACACTTAAATATTTGTTTCATTGGGTTCAAATATTTATAGGTACTTACTACATATGATTCTTGCAGGTTCATGAATAGCATATGATGGATCTGCTCGCAGCTCTAGAAATAGACCTCATTTATCTCATCTGTAAAATAATGATTTAAAGGTCACTTAGATGAACTCTATTTTTATTGATCCAACTCGAATCAGTTTAGCACTGGAAGTGGAAGATTGGGCTAAAATCTTGCTCTTTGGGCACGTAAAGGTTGGCCCTTTCGACCATATTGCAACTTTGCAAGTTGGGGATCTTTATTTTTGTTCAATAAAAATCACCTGCAGCTATATAGTCACATGTTTCATTATTTTTCTTCATTACGGATTTATCGTGTACTGAAAAAACTTTGATATGCTGATGTGAAGCATGATTTGGTTGCCTTTTAACACTGCACATTTTTACATATTTCAATTTCATCAGCGAGTCGTGTTTTTTTTCATGTCAGCTTCTTGGTCGGCTTACCACAGAGTGAATGGCTCAAGAATTTTGGTGATGAATGATTGAATACCCAATTTATTCATATCTATGCCCAAAATCATCTCGCCGTCAACCAGATTTATGTTCTTTGCGTCACTTTTGCATCGAGGTAACCGTTTGGATCCCATTGTCGTTGTTCAAGTGCTGCTTTCAGTTTTTCATCGGTTTGTATTTGGACTCCATGTGTTCAGATCATATACTATGAGCAATAAATATTGTTGTCCAGTCTTAAGTTATTTTATTCTTCCTTTTAAGTTAGAGCACTCATCTTTAGATCAGGTTCCTTCATATGTTTGTGTACACTGTTTTGTATGTACTTGATTTGCCACTTATGATCCAAATATACTGCCATGCCGCCTTTTTGAACATGGAGGTATCCACATTTTCTATATTTATCATATACTAGAGTTATTTATTTTTATTTTTACAATGGAGCACAGTTTAAACATGTTTAGTTTCTTAACTCGACATGTTGCTTGAAACTTTAAAATTAATAATGTCTACCTACTTTCTGATTTTTGTAGTTAAGCTGAAGATCTACTTGATCACCTATGAAAATGTAGATAATTAGGATAGTTCTTTTTCACTAAGAAAAATATTCACTTGCTTTTTGAATTTTTAATGCTCTCCTCCTGGTATTACGAATATACAGTCACACAGTTTTTGCTAAATTATGTACTGGTGTTGTTAACTAATAAGATGATTGTTCAATTTTTTAAGCTTGGATGGGGAACAATTTTACCATATGTGGTTTCTTCCAAGTGATAAGTAAGTTTATTCTTCTTTATGTTTTTCTCTTAATGCTACATATATATACTATGTATTTGTACATTCCAGTATCTTTTCCATATGTGTTGAATTTGCTCTTACCGGAGAGCAACTACTCTATTGCACCTTTTTAAGATAAAGGCACATCCAGTGATTGTTTTTTTATCGTAGTTTTCTTATATGAAAATGGGTCAGTTTGTGGGCTTCGCTTTTCTGTTCAATACCTGAGGGTTGCGGTGTTATTTACTCTTTTTTGCAGGTCGCCGCATCATTCGGGAGTGCTGCCTGAAGATTGCTGGTAAGCTTGGGGATTATGTCTAATAGTGTTGTTTCATCTAGATTGCCCTGAAGTTTTTGCTGTTAATAGATTTTGATCCATGGTTTCTTGTGCTAGATGTGATATCTATGAATGTTATAGGCAGTTTGTTCCAGATTCAGATAACTTTGGTTGAAGGGAGATAATATATTTGTGCTATGGTGGAAATGGTTTTTAGTTTGGTTCTGGTTCTGTTATTTTAGGATATTCCTGTGTCCCTAGACCACCGTTTATGTTGCCAGTACGCTGGTATTGTTGTGCATTTTAGAATAGGCTATGTTTCTATTTATTTTATGCATCCATGTATGACATTTCCGTAGGAATAGACTCTTCCTTTAGAGTGGAGATTATCTGTTGGTACTGCCTAGATCCACATGTAATTGCATTTACCCATGCCATTGGTCTTTGTTACCAGGTATATTGATAGCTGAATATTTGAACATTAGCAGCTATGTGGTATAGTTTTGTTACACAGCAAAAATATAGCTTCGGTGAGTTTTTCGTCTGTTCCGGTTGTGCCTATCTGTCCTGGGAGGTCACAGGACGAAAAGACTTTGTAGATGCTGTATATACAGACTTTGTCTCTAACTACCAAGATTCCATGTATTTAAGCCAGCGAGCTATATTGGCGCCGACATATTATATAGCCGAGGAAATCAACGATGATGTCTACTGATGTTAGAGAGTACCTCAGCTCTCATTCTAAATGCAATCATTGTGCCCAATTTCCTGCCACACGGGCTGCTTCTAAAGAAGGGTGCTCTGATTGTGCTTCTTAGGCTTTGATTAATCTTGGATCTTGCTGGTGTCTTGAAAGCTGTTGTAATGACAGGCTAGGATGCCTAGCTTCTTTGCTTATATATACTGTTTATTCTCCCCTGTTTACTTCCACCTGTATTTTGTGAGGGACACACTCTGTCTGTAGGGGTGTGCAAATCCCAAACCGTGCAAACCGGTTAAAACCGTCCATTGTAAGCTAGCTCAAGTTCCTTCACAAATCCAATCAGAAATTTAGTTGTAGTACAAAAAGTTGAACTAGCCCAAACCTGTTTAGACCATGAAACGGTTTTTGCCCACCCCTATATGTCTGTCTTTTGTGCACTGGATGCTCGAATAGATAGTCGTGTTTGTCATGTTATTTGTCTATTTTGTGCTGCCTACAAGCCTGTCATTTTGTTTGCCACAGTTGGCACATGTATATCCAATGCATTCTGCTATTGTGTATGTTGTGCTGTATTAATTTTCAGTTATTTATTTGCCTATCATTGTGTTTTCTTTTTTATGTCTAGATGTAGATCAATCCTTGATTGACCTCAATCTAAACATCTGCCACTGGACGATTAAAGTCTACGTCTGTAGGCTATACCAGCATCGTGGAGGCACGTATGGTGGGCCCATAAAACAATCACATGGTGTTCCTGGACATACAGGTATAGAGTTGTGTTGTTTTTACTTCCTTAGTTTGTAGTCCTGTTGTCTATGAAATAATCTTTGCTCATTTGTTTCAGGAAACCATATGTATGTTGAAATTTTAACGGAGTGTGTTGACCAGTTCATAGAAAGGTTTATGAGCTAAAAAAGGTTTCTGGTTTGCCCAAGAAACATAGCTAAATAGGACCAGTTCATGATCAGATTTAGTAGATACACATATGTGCTAGAGATGATTGGTACTCTCATGTATTATCCCATATGCACCTCTGCTTTTACTCCAATTGATGAGCTCCCAGGGCCTTCCGACATGCCAGAAACTTTTACAGATACTCCTGACTACTATCTATGTTTTTCCTTTCTTCATTCAATTAGGTTTTTTCATTTTTCCGAAGGTACCAAGATCCTTAATTACTTGCTATGGTTATTCCTGTTATCCATGCTTATGTACCTTTGTTTCTCTATTATTTATGTTATTTCCTTGCATCTTGGTACCTCTAATACGCCTTCTAGGAAAGAAAATCCACCTTCATTTATAAGAGTTTTTTAGTTAATCTCATATTGTGTGAAATACACATTCTACAACCACTAAGAATAATGAGTTTCACACATTATAATTCCTTGGTTTTATCCCATTCACAGTTCTTGATTTAGCTATTTACCTTTTGAGTGCCAAATAGTGCCTTTTGACCTTGAAATGCATGTAAGAGTAACGCACGAATTAACCACGTCTGATAGGAGTACTTCCTTTTAAAATGACAGCCTCTATTATCCTGGTACTTCTGTTAGGCCTTCTAAGACAAAAATTCCACGAACTATCAACGTTTGATAGAAGTACTTCCTTTTAAAATGACAGCCTTTAGTTAACGTCGTGTATGGTTCCGAATCTAAATTGTAATCAATTCCAAAGGCATCGTCCTTTGGATTATTTCCCATGTCGATGCTTCTTTTACTGCTCATGTTTCTAATATGATATTGTGTTCCTTATACAACTAAGAATGATTTAACTATCTACCATCTGAATGCGAAATATCACCTTTCGGCCTTGCAATGCATGTTTGGCTGGTCCTAATTGTTAATCAGATAGTACTTTCCAGTACCATTGTATTCTATCTAACAATGGGAAAACTTAAGATAGGTAACTATATTTACTTACATAGTCACTATCCTTAGTAATGACACTGTTGCCATCTGATTGTTAATTTCATCCATATTTCCCAGTCTCACAAGGAGGTTGTTGAGATTCCAACCACTGTCCTGCTTGAGGAGATGTTGATGAAGCTATCCCCCTTGAAGACCTACTATCCTGAAGTCTTATATATGTACACTTGTGTGTATCTAAGAGCATTGTGCTTTGCTCTAAACCTGTAATACCACTGCTATGTATAGTAGTTATTTCACCACAATGTCATGATGGTTATCATACCGTTTTATAATTTGAATTCCAGTGATGATTGTAGATGTTGTAATGAAAAACCTATCTAACCTGGAGACTATGTAGATTTTGTATATGTAAGAGCATTGTGATTTGCTCTAAACCTATATGTCACTACTATGTATAATAGTTATTGACGATTGTGTCATATTAAAAAAGTTTATTATAACGTTTTGCAAATTGTAAAACAGTGTCAACGACGGGTGGCGCGCGGCAAGCCGCGCCAGGGAATCTAGTATATATGAACATGCACGTAGATCCTACACTTATGAGTACCTCCGAGAGAACGTCGACTTTCAATGAAATAATATTCTATCTTTATGAGACATATGTCTTTGGTTTAAACTCTCGTAGACTAAGGATACAATAACCTCCTAGCCATATAATAACAAGTTGGTTCTTAGTTCTGCTGTATTATAAGCACATATACACACATTGATCAATTGCGCTTTCCCTGTAGCTATATAGATGATCCCGATATTTCACGTGTGTCTCTCGCGTGGGGAGATCCCTTTTCCACTTTCCACTTTGGGCCCGCATGCCTCCCACGTCGGCGTCAGTGCTCTACGAAGTAGATCGGTTTTCTACTAGTAATGACTAATCCATTCTTATATTTCTCATGACTACGATTAATACTTGTTCACCACTGAATCGTCCATCAACCGATCGATGTGCAGATAGGGAGCTACCTATACATAGTCCCCCCCCCCCTCGGGAGGGAGCGCTCGGCCTTCGAAATTTGCCGACTCCACGTGAGCCCGGAAGATCGCTTCGCTTCTGGCGACTAGCTTCTACCCACAATGGCTAAAGCTACCTTGAATCAATCAATGAATGAATGATTCGTAACCCCCATGGGTTTGAGGACCCGTTGGTCAAAGGAAAAGGGGGGGGGGGGGGGTCCAGATTCCAGGACGGAGCCATATGAGGCGAGAGTCTCACATACGGTTCCTTTGAGAAGGGTGTGATACCACCACCTGTCTGGATCCAGGTACCTCAACTATTGGCCTTACATGTCCTGACATGGGTATTCCCTCTTTCTAGTCCCACTCTTCTCCAACAGAGCTCCCTCACTGAGAGAGCATTCGGCATTCCTAGTATGCTCCACTCATTCTACGCCAAGCACCCAATCACGGGATAAAAATCACACTCTAGATCATACCTTTCACGAAAGAAAAGGACAGGCAGCCGCTGCTAAACCAAGATCTCCATCTCTTGACTCCGTCAATCAATCTTACCTTATAGGGCACTAAGGTATATTTACCATACGAGATGTGTGCACCTACTAGCTCCGCTCCAGATATTAAATCACGGTTCATATGCCTTGGCAGTGCAAAAACACATGGCAGTTATTTCCCACGTTCACATACAAGGCAGATTCAGAGTGAAGAAATCTAGGCCACCAATGCTGCCATTACCTCCCAACGGCACATCCATCTCCTCCGCGGTTGCCTTGTCTCAGCCCTCCCGACGTCCTCATCCTCCTCAGTCGCCTTACCCTTGCCTTCTCGCCACCTCGGCTCGTGTTGCACCGACTGGCCATGGTCACTTCCGACGGCTTCCTTCACCAGTCTTGGGTTCCACCCACGAATGATGGGTCGTCGCCTCATCTTGTGCTTGTCAATTTTGCCATGATCTTTTGGATCACTATGGCAGGACGTCCTCTCCCGTCAACCCCCATCGGAGTTGGAGCGTCGAGCCAAATGAGTGGTTGAAATCAGCATTCCAGTTTTGGACCTAATGAATCAGGAGTCACGGTGCATCTCGTCTTGTGTGTGAGCGTTAACGTCTCACAATACTTTAATAACATATGAGTAGGACAATATGTACGAGTTAAATATAGTAGTGACATCAACAAATTTCCTAGAGACAACGTGTTCTTACAGACACTCGCCGTCGAAAACGTGGAACGGGATAAGACTTTTCACCCCAAGACGCTTCGTGCTGTCGCGAGCTCCGTCACATCCAAACGGGTGCTCCTACACACAGCCATTTGCGGTGTGGTGGCGTAGCCTACCTGAAGGAATAGCTAATGGGCTGGCCTGTTTCGCTCCTATTTTTTTTTTACTTTTCTATTGTCCTTTTCTTTTATTTTGTGTTTAAGTATCCTATTTTTAATTTAACTCATTAAAACACAAAAATAAAAATAGATACATAAAAGAAAGATAAAGAACATTTTTCAATCTGAATAGTTTTAAAATATGAACATTTTACAAATCTGTGTTTTTTTTAGAATATGAATATTTTTGAAATCTGAACATTTTTCAAAACTGATTTTTTCTTTCAAATATGAGCATTTTAAAATCTGAACAATTTTTCAAATCTAAACAATATTCAGATATGAAACTTTTTTAATCAGAACATTTTCAAAATCAGAAAAAATAAACGAGAAAAACAGAAAAAAAGAAAGAGAAAACAGAAAACAAAAACAGAAAAGAAGGAATAACGAATCTGTTATAAATGGGCCATCCGCGGAAGCACTTTAGGCGGCGCGAGCCAGCAGCCAGCCCATCATGTGGCCTGGGCTGGCCAGGCTACACCGATTGATCCCGCGCTGATCCCCAGTCCCCTGCAGGCCGCGCTGAGAACGGAAACAGGCCAGCTATACGAGAGGCTACGCTTTGTGTGCTGTTTCCCTAAAAATAAGAAGGAAAAAAACGTCCACTAAAAAGAGAGGAAGAAACAAAAACAAGTATTATCGCGTAGATGCACGACACATCAATTGTTCTGTTCTTCTGTTACGCTGCAGAGAGTTCGCGTCTGCTTCAGACCCTTAATTCTTAATGTCCGAAATTTGCACTTTAAACTTGTCAATTCCGTCATAGGTAAAAAATGATTCTAATCCAATCATATATATGCATGAGCTCCAAATCATTAAATGTAGATACAACATAAGGTACGATGCGTACTGGTTATATCTTGAATATTTATTACTCCTATGATATCGTGCTAAGAGATGATGCATTGACACATGCCCTAAGGAATGACATGTGACACAGCACGAAGTTACCTCCCGCCACCTCAAGTGCCGGGAAGAGACCTTCCGCCTGCAGGTCCGGTTGTAAGTGGCTTTCCGCCAACTGTACAGGCGGGAAGACACATGTCGCTTTTTGTGCTTCCCGCCAGGGCTAGATTTGATTAAAAAAAATTGGTTGGTGCTATTTTTGACAATAGCATTCGGCAGAGGGCCATATTTATCGAAAAATCAGTCACATGTGCCAAGATATTCACATTAATTGACACAAGGCTCGGTCCTTTGTTATTATTATGGGTCTACCGTTCTATTCCTCCTCCGGAGACACACCATCTCTCTCCATGTACTAGTACCGTTTTCTGGGTGCATCTGCATGAGAGGTAGATGTGCTAGCTCCACACGTCTTGAACTCTTGATTGATATTGCTTTGGCAATTTAGCGTGAAAAGCTAGCTACCTGCTTCCACCAGATTCACAAAGTAAGTGTAGCACGTTATCCTGGCCGGGATTATAATATTCTCGGTGAGACAAATAGGTTCAAAGTCCAAAATAGACTAGGATTTGATAGTTCATAGTGTCAATTTCAGGATTCATAGTTTAGGGTTTGATTTAATTTTCGTCTACAAGTTTAAAATTTATTTTGGACCTTTTCCCTGTCTGATACGGTATGAGAAAACAGGCGGTGTGTTACATACCAGAAGCGAAGAAACACCAGTGCCCTCTCCCCTCTACAACTCGTTTATTTCTAGAACCCCTCTCCCCTCTACAGTGCACAAGAGCGACGCGGAGGCGACTCGGCGTCAACAGGCGGCCGCCGGCGTATCTGGGGATCTCCCGTCCTCCGCCGGCCGCCCCGGCGGCGGGAGGGCGGGGGATCCCTAGATCTGCGCTCCGGCGTGTAGCGGCGGGGCTTTTTGGGCGGCGCGGCTGAGGTGGGGAAGCCGGCGCCGTCGTTTTGGAGATCTGCGGCTCCCCTTCCTCGGCGTCGTCGACGACGGCGCCCTCGAGCTGTAGTTTCGTTTCCGGGCTGCTGCTTTCTTCTCCGGCCATGGCGGCAGCCCGGCGTCGAGTGTGTACGAGGCCGGTGGTGGTGGAGGTGCGAGGCGGTTGCGGCGGTGGTGTGTGGCGTGCGGGTGGAAGATCTGTGGCGCAGGCCACGGATCTGGGGCGGGAGGTGCTCGGGGTGCGGCCCCGACCTCTGCTCGTTCATCGATCCAGATCCAGCCCGTCGGGGCTGGTGGCTCTTGTGGTTCGTCAACGCCACTGTAGTGGCTAGAAGCTCTTCCGTTCCGTGGAGAGGGCTCTAGGCGTCTGCTTCCTTCTTCGTCTCCGGCGGTGGAGGCGGCGCGTGCTGGAGCTGCTCGTGGTTGATGACGGCGTGGCGCTGCGGTGCCGTTTCTTCGTATCCTTCTTTTTTCCTTGCTTGTATCCGACCTTGTACTGTTCCTCTAGTATGAATACAAGTATGAAAAATTCAAAAAAAAAAAAAAACCAGTGCCCTTTCCACTCTCGAACACATAGCAACAGCCACAAGAAATTGGGCCCATGTGGTCGCGTACTATAGCAAGAACTTAGTTTACTTGGCACCCTGGCTGTTGGATCTACCCTGAGCCGAGCAGAGCACGCTCAGTTTACTTGGCGGATTTCTTCTTAAACTATGTTTAGTAGATCTCGGTTAAGTCACCAACTTAGAAAATTTCGGTTGATATACGGTTTGAACCGTTTTGATGGCCCAAACAAGTACCGCATATCAGTCCGGGCCGGAAATATTTATCTGGGGTTACGGGTAAGTGACGGCTCCGACACTATATTAACGGTACCAGGGGCATTTAGGGTTCGCCCCCGTTTCTCCACTGCGATTAGTGTTTCTCCGCCGCTAGGGTTACCCACTCCGGCGAACAATTACTTGCGACTTTGCCGCCCAAAGGAGCACATGCACCATGGTGCACCTTCGTCGGGCGTTGCGCCCCCTCCTCCGCCGCTGAATATTGAGCTACCGACCTTGGTATTCTCATTACTCCGACGAGGCCGAGAGCTCACCGACGGGGTGAGCGCGCTCACCACAAACGACGACGCGGACGAGCTTGCCGCAATCGCCGACGAGGCCGAGCTCGTGGAGCGCATCCGGTATAAGTCGATCCGCTCCGTCGTTCGCTCCAAGAGGCGGTGCCAAAACATCGCTCAGTGGATCAAATGGTACAACAATAACCAGTTCACGTGCGGCTGACAGATGAGCAACGAGCATGCAGCGCTCCGCTGAAAGTGGGAGAGGGAGGAGCGCCGCCAGTGCCTGGTCCTGCGAGACCTCTGGCGCCTGTCCAACAAGTAGTGTGGCATCAAGAAGTGGTTCTATTTTCCTATGTATTTTTTTGTACGAATTTTAGAACTTGTATGATGAACTTGATGTTGCTCGATCAAAATCACGGTGCGAAGTTTTTTTTCTTCTAATTTTCGATGTCAATATTTGGTATCAGTTGCGTGTGATGGATTTGCAAACCGGAAAACTCGTTTTGGGGCTCGGGTGGCATTTTTATAAGAATCTGCTAGAGATGCTCTTACTACTCTCTACATTCCAAAATACTGTACAATACTTTATAGTCTTTTTAAATTTATCCTGATTCATATGTATATAGACATATTTTACTGTGTTAATTCACTCATTTAGAAACAAATTAAAGACAAAAAAGTAGAAAGTTTTATACTATTTAAAAACGGTTGAGTATTATTTGGCGAATGAACGGACGGCACCGCGGGCATTTCCGTACGTGTGCGGTCAACGGCAGAGGCAGGGGGACCAGCAGGGGCCCTGGCCCCCCATCACGGTTGATTTGCTCCTAATTTTTTGTGAACAGTGCAGCTAATTGGAAATTTTCTTCTAACCGGCCCCCCTCAATCTCTATAATTAGTGAATCCTGCCTCCGCCAGTGTGTGCGGTGCACATCACTGTCCGGAACAACGGCCCCTGGACGGAGCCAGCTGGCTAGCGGCAGGCAGCGATCTTCGCGATCATCATCACAAATACAGTAGTAATAGGCCCATCAATCAACTCCACGCGGATCGCCATCACTCTGGAGTCTGGACCCCAAAAGAGGCAACCACCTCAATCTCCAACAACCCGGCGAGCAAGGGATAAAAACGCGCCGACCGCGCGCACGGAGCCAGAAAGGAACAGACAACCACGCCACGCCACGCCAGTCCCGTGCGCCGCGGCCACGCCACTCGCATACCACCACCTGCTAGGCCGCGAGCGGCGAGATCGACGACGACGGCGGGCGGAGGAAATGGTGGCGCCCGGGTCGCCGTCGCGGTGGCCGTCGGAGGAGGAGGTGAGTGCCGCCGCCATCCGCATTGCTTCCATGATTGTGGGAGGCTGACTGATGAGAGGGGACGGACGGTGATCTCGCGACCCCGGGACGGGAATTTCCTCTTGGTTTTCGGGGGCGGGGCGGGGATTATCTAGGGTTGAAGCCGCCAATCTCGGTTTCGCTTTCCCATTTGTACAGTAGTCGATTACCGCCTCAACTGTTTGCTTCCTAACCGGTCCAATTTGAATCCCCTTTTCGTCTTGCTAACGGAATGCGGTGCGTTTAGAAGTAACTTACGCTTACAGAATTTTACCCCCAATGCGTATGGGATGTGGTTGTGGGAATTAATGTGGGCACTGAAGTTGCCGCAGTTCACTTATGGCAATGTTTACGAATTACTTTCTGAAGATGGTCCCTTGCATAATGCTTTTTGAAGGCCTGTCGTAGATGGGAACACAAGGATCCGCGTTACTGTCAACCGATTCAGTGACAGCTGCATGAGCTGGATTGTATTTCGCTTCTGTAATTGCATTGGTCAAATTACATACTCATGTGTATGAGCCTCTGGTTTATTTGTACTGTTGCTGGCAATGCAGCTTGATATTGTGCGGAAGAAGGTGGCGGAGATCAGTGGAAGGGATGCGCGAGTGGTTAGGGTGGTTGCATGCCCCTACAGGATTTGTCCTTTGGGGGCCCACATTGATCATCAGGTAACTGGTAGTTCATATTTCCTTGTCATTTTGATAAGATTAAGTCTTGTTTAGGGCTCACGGCCGATAGATAATCTTCTTAGCGCACCGTGTGAATATATGTTATTTAAGGATTCAAATGTGTATCCAGCATGCCGTGCTTTCCAGACAGCTTCGATTGCAAGTCATGTTGTAGCTACGTGACTAGAGAGTAGTTGGATAAGATGTATGGACTGAGTGGTACCAGCAAGGTTGATCAGACCTTGATGATTTTCAGGATAATGCTTGGCTAGCAGACGGGGGCCCATATGGTGGTTGGATTTCCCCTTTGCAATTGTTTGAAAGTTGCATCAAATTTTGTGAAGCAGTGCTAGCAAGTTATACATAATGGTCATAACTGGTTATAACCGGAAATCTCAGTTCGGCCTTATTTGGAAAAATGTGATAACTGACAAGTTCAGGTATTTTGTTTAGGGCTGCAAACCTGAATTCGTTTAGAGTTATTAATGGGTTCCATCAGCACTGGTTTGGATTTCATCTTTATTCTGTTGATAAGCAGGACAGTATATCATATAAACTTTTAGAGAAAAGACAGATGGTGTATAAATGCTAGTTTACCGAGTTATGGTGGGAATGACCCTGTTGCCAGCACTCAGCAGGCAACATACCAAGTCAGTGCTTCCAATGACTGAGGGCACAGATTCTGTGATGTACTGGATTATTACCATCTCCAACTTACCTGTAAACTAGTACATTCCTCCTTGCAGAGACCATTGTAGTATCAGCTACTCTTTAAAAGAGTCCATTGTGTTGATGGATCTAACAGTTCGCAAATGGCTAGATAGTTTCTCTACACGTTCTTCCAGGATGGTATGGATACTACTGGTTGACACTTGACAGTCAAGTAGCCAGTTCTTGTGATTTGAGGTGCATAGTAACCATGAAGACTTAAATGTTGCGCTGTTCATTAGTTTGCTCTTAGCACAATCCGACGATTAGTAACTACTATTCTGTTCTGCAACCTGGCAGGGTGGAACTGTGACCGCTATGACCATCAATTATGGAGTACTTCTTGGTTTTGTGCCCTCTGATGATGCTGAGGTGGGTAAATATTCTGAAACAGTTTTTATGCAGGCTCTCTGATATTCCATACTTTGTTTTTGTGAGTTGTCTGATGTCCTAGTTTAACTATTTTGGGCATAAACAATCGATTGCATCGCGGTTTGCCGTTTTGTGTCTCCTGTTTCTTAGTCTAGTTTATATGTTTGCTAAAACCACCAGATATAGAACTGTGGCCTTCTTGCAAATTAGAAGTTATGCATTCACACTCATATGATCCATTGTATCACAATAGTGCTATATACAAATTTTCATTGGTATAAACCTCTCTTTCCTTTTTCAGGTTGTACTCCAGTCTGGTCAATTTAAAGGTGTTATACGATTCAGGTAACACCAATATGCGACACACTACATTTCCCCAAACACATTTTGCACCCTGTGTTGGTGCTCCTAACAAACATCAAATAGTCTAGCCACTGGGCCCACCGAGGAGAACTTTGACACCATGTGCTATCTTTCAAAGCCTCGTAGAGTTCTGTTAATTGCAGACTGATATGACGTCTCATTGTTTTTGGTGACGACTAAGTATAACCTGTAGTCGCTTCATTTGATTGCTACCTAGTTCTTGGTGTACACATTATCTTGCTAGAAACATATTCCTATTTTATTATAGCTGTTGTTTATATCCTTAAATTCAGGCTCTGTTAAAACCTTCAATGTGAGAGAGCTAAAGTCACAACTTGCATGCTCCATCACTTTTAACAGAGTTGATGACTTGCAAAAGCCTATTGAGAACCCAGGAAACATTAACTGGGACAGCTATGCAAGAGGTGCAGTTTATGCCCTGCAAAATAGTGGATATGATCTCAGAAAGGTATCTCCATTTCATCCATGAAATAGTCCAGATTATCCTAGGCTTCAGAAAACTGTTGACGAATGACTTTCTTACAGGGTATAATAGGTTATATATCTGGAGTGAAAGGACTCGACAGTTCAGGGCTTAGCTCGTCTGCAGCTGTAAGCTCACTGTTACGTTACATATGCAGTACCATGTGCTAAAAGCTGAAATTGAATTAATGTAGGTCCTAGCTGTAAATTTTTAATGTGCAATTCAGTTAAAACATGATGTAACTTCGCTAGCATATATGTCATGTGCAACAAAATATGTGTTCAACTCAGTGTAATACCCCCATCTGTACATTATTTTACTTGGGAGTTCAGAGTTCATAACAGCTTTGTGCAAGATCACGCATTAATATACTTTCCACTGCACAATTGTATCAGGTTGGCATTGCCTACTTGCTGGCTTTGGAAAATGTAAATGATCTGGTCTTATCACCAGTTGATAACATTCAGTTGGACAAGTAAGTATGTTTCCTTTCCATCTTTATACTACAAGAAATACCAAATTAGTTTAAATATCCAAGTATGTTTGTTTAACTCACTACAACACTGCAACCATGGGATGACTGCAACTCTGTCCATCCTGTTTGTCAGGTCCATTGAAAATAAATATTTGGGTCTTGAAAATGGTATTCTAGATCCATCAGCCATTTTATTGTCTCGATATGGCTACCTCACCTTCATGGATTGCAAGGTAATACTCACTCTTATTTTTCTCAAAATTTGTTGTAGTTATTTGTCCAGCCAGTTATGACTGACTTTTTTTAACGTTATAAGTCATTGATGGAACTGCAATATTGGGGCGATTTGAACATGTGAACTCGCCCTAGCATCCCTTCCTTTATTTTGTGTCGTTCATGCCCAGAGTTTGTTGATAAATGTTCGTTGCAATCTTGTCTGTCACTCTGTTAGCATTTATAATGACTGAGACTCTCTTGCTCTAGTAGACTGCCTCACCTTCCTACGCCTACTTCTCGGAGCTGGGTAAAAGGCAGCAAATTCAAGGGCAGCTGCCATTCAAGATTTTGTTGGCATTTTCAGGTTTGCAACATAACCTACCCAAGTCGCGTGGATATAATACACGAGTTTTCGAGTGCAAAGAGGCTGCTCGGGTTCTTTTAGGGTGAGTTTCATGGTCGTGAGTATTTAAATCTGGTCATGCAAACACAGATGTCATGTTCCATTTGGAAGAGCTTAAGTTCATGATCCCTGTCATTCTATGTTAGTTTTCTTTGTCATACATAACAAATTTTAAGTCGTTTGCTATTTGAATTCCCAGTGCGCTAGGCTGTGAAGATGCACCAATACTTCGTAATGGTAAAATATTTAAATAACAATATTGGTTCACTGTGACCCATTAGTTGAGTGTAACGAGTTTGATAACTTTTTTTTCCTGTTACTGCAGTTGATCCAGGTGTATATGAGGCCCAAAAGGTACTCTACCATTTCCAACTTGTCATAGATTTATTCTTACTGGTACCAGGCCTTGAATCTAACGAGTCCACGAAAACATTTCATACAGTGTATATTGGACGAAAATCTTGGCAGGAGAGCTGAGCACTACTTCTCTGAAATGAAACGAGTTGTTAAGGGTGAGCTTATCATGTGTTTCTTATATGGTCTTAACAAATTTGTATGCAGAGGAATATCAAAACCACAGCTCACGACATTTGTACTACTTACTGCATCTCTTAATAAAGAACTAGCGTTCTTCTAAATGAACTGCCTGTAGTAGTACCTTGCATTATTCTTGAATGGACTGGAGCTGCGCCTATCTCAATCTATGAACGTAAAAAACAAAAGAGGCAAGATGGCACACCGCATATTATACTTTCCAGCGTGTTCTGTGAGACTATTTTCATGGTTCAACCTGATATTCCACATTCACCGTACTATTATTTGACTGGACCTTGTCGACAGAAGGTTACAGTTAATATTTCACTGTAAACTCACTTGTGTTGTATCTCTACTGAAGTTTCAGCTAACAGTTTGTGATTAACCTGATTTCAGGAAGAGACGCGTGGGCATGTGGAAACCTACAAGAATTCGGGCAGCTGGTCTCTGCATCTGGTCGCAGCTCCATAGTCAACTATGAGTGTGGTATGCCGATCAAAATACTTGAGATTCATTATGACAGTTTCAGGCCACAATTGTTCCCATGCCGGTAGTAGTAAGCCCTTTCACCTAACACAATAACCAACCTGCAGGGAGCAAAGAGATGATACAGCTCTACGAGATCCTCCTGAAGGCCCCGGCGTCCTCGGCGCGCGGTTCAGCGGCGCTGGCTTCAGGGGCTGCTGCCTGGCCATCGTCGACAGCAGCCAAGCTGAGGAGGCAGCAGAGTATGTTCGTGCCGAATACGAGAAGGCCCAGCCGGAGCTGGTGAGCAAGATCCCCGCGGATCGCTGCGTGCTGGTCTGCGAGCCCGGAGACTCCGCGCGCGTCATATTGCCAGACCACGACCGCCATTGATGATCACTCCGCGGGCTCGCCCTTGTAGCCGTGCGGTGCTTTAGACATCCAGTTCTTCGAAGTAACGTTTTGCCTGAAGTGAACTACTTGAGCTCCCAGACCCCCAGTTGATTTGTGTATGTTGTAAGAACGATTCGATTCATTCGTTCCTGCCCAAGCAAGAAGCAGCAATGCAAAGGATACCTGAGAAGCTTGTGCAGCTACAGAACACGGGGCACCTGTTCATTGCTCGTTCACCAGTTAGCAAAAAATGACGAGACGAACCAAGAGAGTGGTGTACGGCATCGTCCTTCGTACCATACCGTCGTGGACCGTACCGCGTTTTCTTTCGAGTTAACAAGGCGAATTATTGTGCATGGAGGATGTCCAATTATTGAGAACACCGAACGCACCCTTTTTGTGTTTTTAATAAGTTGCATAAAATAGATGTAGTCTATCTATCTCTTCTCTTGTTTAAGGTATGATGATGAAGTTGGATGGTCTATATATATATACCATCCAACTTCATCAAATGCCACCTCTTCGTCCTTTCACCCTCGCAGACAGTATTTGGACTTGAGAAACTGCATTATTGCTCAAGGATAAAGAGAGAAGCCCGGATTATTGGACCAAACCAGTTAATACTAACTAAATTACTTCTGCGTCACATCACATGCATTGCCTCCACTTCGGAGCATCGCTAAGATTCTGCCGCTGATACAGCCAAGTCATCCTGATTAGCTCGCCGCACTATATATATATATATATATATATATATATATATATATATATATATATATATATATATATTTACATTTCTTAGAAATTTGTGGAGTTATGTGCCGGGATGGGTCCTCTGTTCGGACGAAGCGGAAACAAGTGCGATACTGTACTGCGAGACAAGGCAACTTGCGTATTTATTCCTCCTTAGTAGGAGTATATATCATGTCATAAACTCATAAGCAAGACTTAATAATCATTAGCCCGGTCCTATGATTTGAGATTATATTGCTTTTTTTTTGTGTGGGGGAGATTATATTGCGGAGGTGTCCAAATCATATTGACTTTTGGATTCCTCGATAAGCTTCAGCCTAATAGTACAAGAAAAGGATATCCTGGGCTGGCTAGATTCAACATAACACTCACGAGTCAGCCCCCACGATTCTTCGTAGTACTAATGTACTCAATTATCATTCAAGCTTCATGACACACTGCAATAATGCATGTTATTCGTCAAAGCACTTGCAATAAGTGTTACATTAAATCAGTGTAGGTGTAGAACTTAACTGACAACATTATTGAGCATAGAAAATGGCAGGCAACTGGCGCTTTTCATCTACCCAGACGCGGAGTATACGTCGATAGACTGAAAAAAAAAGTACTTCTTTCATTTTGGAGAACTGATGGGGTACTAACGTGACCCTTGCGCCACAACCGTCGGATCCAAGTGCACAAAACGAACGACTGTAGTTGGCTATTTATCTCTCTGAGCAAAACAGTACTTTCGGGTACATGCATTTTAACAAAAATCCTGGAATAAACAGAAACGCATCCCTAGCCGCCAGCCTCTCCTCCTAACTATAGTGGTTCTACGTCGAGTTATGGTACCTCGGCTTTAACTCCATCTCGTTAGTATGGTTGACGTCGTCGAGGCTGTGTTGTCGCAGGGCTTGTACTCTGGTGTTAGGTGGTGTTGATCTGACCGGGTTCATGTTGATTTTGTCGGCGGCGTTTTCGTAATATGTGCAGATTGTTTCAGCTCCGATCGATAATTTTAGCCTGACTCCCAACGCAGATCTGGGCGTTTCCCCGTTTGTACGACTTCTTTCTCATAACCCGTCGTACGCGGAGGGTGTCTACTACGACTACTTTTACGAGAAATTTCACTCTACAGGTCTATGTGGATCACTACCTTCCTTTGTTATCTTCTCCGGCATGCGACGTCAACCTGACGAACAACTACGGTGGGCTTTTAATGGGGGTTTGGACGTATTTGTAAGTTTTAGGGTCCTGTCTGTAAATATGGAGATAAATGTCCGATGACAAGATGTGTCTTTTTGTAATTGCGTTTTTGTTTAATATATTTATGTGCTATACTAAGAAAATGTACATTAGTTTACGAATGAGAAAAACAAGACTTGAACTGGCAATTATTGATGGAGATATATTAAATCATTTTCAGATCTAACACCGAACAGGAATGGCTGAAGGGTGGATTCATGCGAGTAGAACCACATGGACAATCATCCTGCAAGACTTATCAACCCGGACTTCTTTCATGCAATCATGCTGGTCATCGGGAGCGTTTCTGCCGTGCGCGCTCTCCCGCCGCTCGTTCTCGCTCTCCAGAGGCTCGGGCTCGTTTTCCGGACGTTTGTGCTCCTTGCATGCCAGCGGAGCCGTTCTCCGCCCGCTCAGACTCATCGCCCCTCGTCGCCTCTGAGTTGGGCCGGGGTTGTGTGCCACTCGTCGTTGCGTCCTGCGGTACATGCAATGCCCTCTCCTAGGTGTTGCGAGGAGCTCGGTGACTCTGTCTTTCAGTCCCACTTTGCCTTGCTGCGCTTGGAGCTCCGTCAGCTGGTCGATGATCGCATCGAGGAGGCATCTCGTCCTCTTCGTGAAGAGGTGGCAACTCTCAAGTTGTTGTTGGTAGGCGTTGATAGTCCTTTGCAGCCGACAGAGGAATGTGCTTCTGATGATCTCGGGCTCGCCCCTACGCAGGCTTCTTTGTCGCTTGACACCACCGAGCAGAAGTCGTCTGTGGTTGAGGAAGCGCTTCACTATGGTTGTTTCTCTCCTCGGGGTAGTCCTTGCCCGACATCGCAGCTTGTTGCGACGGTTGTCTCTGAGGGCGTGCTTCCGATGGAGTTGGCCTTGGCTGAGGCTTCGACGGTGGCCTCAACGCCCTCTGTGGGCAGTGGAGGAGTGTTGGCTCCTAGCTCTGACGCCCTTTTTGCCAAAGAGCTTTGCGGCTTAATCGCCTGTTTAGAGGTGGCTAGTCCTGGTTATGGCAAGAACATTGCTTGCGTCTTGGCAGGGAAGGCTTCAGAGGATGTTATCAGGAAGGTGGGGGAATCTCTCAGTACGGTTTCTATTCTTAGGGGCAAAAGGAGAAAGAAGAGAATTGCAAGAAAAGGTTCTGCAGCCGCGTGGTCCTACAATAGTCGTGAGTCTGCGGTTGCTCAGGTAGAGTGGGGTTGTCGCTTCGGGAGTTGCTTGCTTTAGGTGTTGTCCTTTGTGGTTGTGTTGGCCTCTCCTATGTTGCTGGTGTTTGTTGTATGGTTTTCGTCCGGTTTCTTCCACTAATAAACCGGGCACCTTCTTCTTTATAAATAAATGGTTAGGGCAAAGCTTTTGCCCCACAGTTCTAAAAAAAAACATAGAACATATTTTCATTTTTTTTGAAAAGGATGGTATCTCATCTATATGTTACCATTGTACTAAGTGATTGTGCTTAAGATCATATAAAGTAGTATTTATGTGTAGAGAAAATATTAATTTTTTTGCATCAATCTTTTTTGTTGTTTTAGAGTTTGCCTGACCTCATTTTTTTCCGCCCTTCGCCACTGCACCCCGGCCTCTGCATCTTGATGATGCAAACAACATGTTTTATTATAAAGTTTAATTAGTAGTACTCCCTCCGTTTAGGTCTATTGGGTCCCTAATGAATTGCACCGTGATCAAGGTTGGTTTCTATTGGTTCCAATCTATCTTCTCTTTTTGTATATGCATTGGTGGCTCGGTACTTTTG
The DNA here is from genome assembly GCA_947311845.1 of Poa pratensis. Lineage (NCBI taxonomy): Eukaryota > Viridiplantae > Streptophyta > Magnoliopsida > Poales > Poaceae > Poa > Poa pratensis. Next base: position 138,008,729 of record CAMZMU010000052.1, on the reverse strand, counting down.
TGTGCATGCAGCCATGCATTGGTTGTTGCGTACATGCACTGGTCATGGTCCACCAATTTATTAGCCTAATTAATTGATTTGGCCTTATTTCTTGTTTGTCTTGGGACAAATAGTTTTTCATAAGAGGTCTAATACACCTAAACAGAGGGAGTATGAAAGTTTACAACTCAGAGATCACACAAACACGTGTTAGCAGGGAAACATGGAGATATATCGCTAGCAGGCATGAGTTGGCACTTAGCAGGGCTAGCTGCTACTAAACGCGTCAGAAAAATGCGTGTATTTTTCACTAACAGTTTCTTGTTTACATCTACTCAATGCATCCATTTCGGAAAAAAATCTACACAACGCATATAGTATATGAGTCGAATTATTAAATTTGAAACGGGCTTTGGGAGAAAAACTAAATCTAAAATACGTATGTGAGCTCGATCCATCGATCAGCTGCCAAACATCCCACGAACTTTACAGTGAAACGTGTTGACGAGACCGCTGTCAGAACAAACAGCACACGTTTTTGGAGAGGACACTAGACACTTGTTAAGTTATAAATCCGAAATAAATACGACCAAGAACGGTCAGTGTATGAAAAAAAAAATCCGGTAGCCTATATCCTAAAGTGCATTGCCCATATTGCACTAATGACCAAAGCGAACCACATCACTATGGGTGCGTGGTTGTAATAATGTATTTTTGTTGTTGCAAAAAGGCAAATCAAAGTATTACACCTTACAACAACTTCAAGAAAATGAAAATTCCATACTTGTTCTTGGAGGAAGTCGAGGTAGTTGTCTTCTTCCTGACTTGTTGTTGGTGTGCGGTGAGCCAAGCTCGATGCTACGATCTTGATTTCGAACCATGCCAAAGGCATGAATTTTTTGTTAGCCAATTCCCTAGAGCTGGCCAGACACATATGGGAAGACCTAACCTCAGTAGCATGCGACAAATCCGATGCTAGCCTAACCTTGACATAACTGAAAACACAAAGACAAACCGAATACACTACTCCATAATGGCAGTGACCTGACGATCTACCGTCCTTCTCCACAACCTCCACCATAGTGGCACCGACGAGGATCCAAACCCTAAATCCAAGAGTCCTGTTTTCTAAATATTCGGTCGAAACTCACTTTTTGTGAAATTGCATGCAAGAACACACATTGAAGATACAGATTAATTAAGGGCAGGATTTCAGTTTTACTATAGGTGATTTTCCTATGAATCTACCGACGGTGACATGGCAATTAAATTCTTATACTCTGCACATAAGACTCATAATATTTTCAGCGGTCAATAGCTTCTTCGTAATCCCGACACCGTGAACAATTATCTTCGCCCCACAATATAAGACATATCGGCAAACATAAACAATTTGTCAAAATGATTTATATTGGGGAACGGAGTGGAAAATGGATTTGCTACAACTCATATGGCGCACAACCGTATCTCAATCATCCGTTCCCGCGATTGAATGACCAAGATTTTTCATTGAATGGGTTGAAAGTTCAACACATTCAACGACAAATCTCGACCATTCAATCGCGGAAACGGAAGGCCAGAGATAGAGGTTGTGCGAGTAGAAGACAAACATAAATAATTGAGCCACGTGTGAGGTGTCATTTGTATTTTTGCTCAATAGGAGCATAACCACGATCGTGTTCCATATGAAGTACGTACCCACCCCCTGCACCGTGTGACTATATATTTAGCCGTCACACGTCTCAACTCTCACAACACAAGCTGCCTGTGCGTGCATGCATGCACATCTCCCTACAGGTTCATACATACACAGTACACGAAAGCTCAAAAAACCCATGGCCGGAGCTCATCATAAGCTCGGCGAACTGTTGCACCACACGCGCCGGCGCTTGGCGGCGGCACTTGACAAGGCGATGTCCCTCCTGGGTTCTCTCTACAGGTCCTACGCGCAGCACCACGGCACTCAGCGCGTGGAGCGGTGGCGGCGCGCGCTCGCCGGCGACCGGTTCTGGTCGCGCCTCGGCTCGCTGCTCGTCCATGTCGCCTACTTCCTCACCATCTCTTGGCTCGGGTACCTCCTTCTCGCTCAGCTCAGATTCCGCGCGCCGCCCGGCGACGGGAGGAGACGACCCCGCGGCATCGACCTGTTCTTCACCGCCGTGTCGGCCGCGACGGTGTCGAGCATGTCCACCGTCGAGATGGAGGTGTTCTCCCAAGGCCAGCTCCTCGTCTTGACCGCCCTCATGCTCGTCGGAGGAGAGGTGTTCATATCGCTACTAGGCCTCTTGTCCAAATGGTCCAAGCTGAGGAGACAAGCTGCAAACAGATTCCGGCGCGTCGAGAGCCACGACGACAAGGGAGTCGAGTTGGATACGCGGGCGACGGTCGCCTACATCGACAACCCGACGTCGACCATCACCGACGGGACGACCAGCACCATCACGATGGACTCGAAGGGGCTGCGGCGCGACGCGGTGCGCTCTCTGTTCTTCGTCGTCCTCGCCATCCTCCTGGCGGTGCACGTCCTAGGCGCCGTCGCCATCGCGGCTTACATATACGCGTCGCCGGCGGCGAGGCGGACGTTGCGGGGCAAAGCCCTGAACGTGTGGATCTTCGCGGTGTTCACGACGGTGTCGACGTTCTCGAGCTGCGGGTACATGCCGAACAACGAGAACATGGTGGTGTTCAAGCGGGACACCGGGCTGCAGCTGCTGCTCGTGCCGCAGGCGCTCGTGGGGAACACGCTGTTTCCGCCGCTAATGGCGGCGTGCGTGCGCGCCGCGCTGCGGCAACACGGCGGCCGGAGCTGGTGGAGATGGCGAGGGACGGCAGGGAGCTGACGGGGTACTATCACCTCCTGCCGGCGCGGCGCTGCGCGATGCTGGCGGCGACGGTGACCGGGCTCGTCGGCGTGCAGGTGGCGCTAGTGTGCGGCATGGAGTGGGGCGGTGCGCTGCAAGGGATGAGCCGTGGGAGAAGGTGTCGAACGCGCTGTTCCTCGCGGTGAACTCCCGGCACACCGGCGAGTCCACCCTCGACATCTCCACGCTCGCGACGGCCATCCTCGTGCTCTTCGTGCTCATGATGTGAGTCTTCCGTCTCTTTCTCTCCCTCACCGAAGATATCGCCTGCCGATGCTTCGAGAGTGCAGAATGACGCACGTACATGTCTAATCAAACTAAACGTAGTTAGCTTCCCTTGTTAACTCCTAGTTTGCTACGTCGTTGAACACAATAGCCTAAAAGCTACCAGTACCAGATCCCATTTTCCTACAATTCTCCGGTATTCAGGTTTGTCTGTCTAATCATGAATCATCGTCATCTACTGGTCAACCTATATATGCAATAGAAACTAAAAATTGGCACTAGCATTTCACTGAGTACAGCCTAATTTACGCTTGATTGTAGGTGTCTGAGATTTTCAACAATTTCAGGTAAAGGTCGCTTATTTTTCAATTAGGAGGGAGTATTATATTTGAATTATACTCTAAATCCGCCTTGTCATGCATGTTACTCCATGAGTGCCATACTCCATACCCTGATCATTGCTGATTATACATCGTACCAAGTACTCATGCCGAAGTGCAATGTTTGTTGACAATCCTAGACCTAATTTTTAAGTACTCCTCCAGATGCATTTTGTATGTCCCACAAAGCCTTTTATTAAGAAAACTGGAAAATACCGTTCAATCATTGAACAATATACAGGAATCTTCCCTCTATAGAACGGACAAGCCGAAAATATTCAAACTCGTGAATCACCAGTACCAGGCACGAGCTGGCTGACCGCACCTTCACCCTTTTGCTTCTGCCCATGAGAAAGGCAAGAAAAACACCACGAAACTGATCGAAGCAGCAGAGCCACGAAACTGCGCGCGCATTTTCCGTTCAAAGCCTCGCGTGCTACGTCCGATAGCGCCCAAACTCTTCCAACGACCAACGCCTGTCGCTGGCTAGCCAGTCTCATGTTCTCTGAAAATTTGAAGTCCATTCATATATCTCTGCGGTGGTCCATGTGCAATTGAGGCCATATATAAGCCGGGAATCAGAACCTGTGTTGCGTATACGATGCCAAAGTTGCCAACTTCTCGTGGCGGCACTGATTTACAAGAATGTTCTTGCACGATGGATACTGAAAGCTACTAGATTGCAGAGCTCTCTGCGATTCTAATCCCGATTTGCTATCATAGGACCATATCCATGATTGGACGTGTCTCTTCATTATCTTCAGAACGCAATTGTGTGCACGTACCTTTGAATTCAACGAAAGCGACGTGCTCGTGGACTCGTGGTACCTCTAGTAGATATGCTTGCAGATAAAGTGCATTACTGCAGTCTTTGCAGACTTGTCCTCATTGGTTATGTATCTCACGTTATGCTTCTCCTTGATTCCAGGTATCTGCCTCCGTACACCACATGGTTTCCATTCGAAGAGAGCTGCAGCACAGAGCGTCGTCACAAGGAGAGCCAGGGGATCAGATTGCTCAAGAGAACGGTTCTCTCACAGCTCTCCTACCTTACCATCTTTGTCATTGCCATCTGCATTACTGAGAGGGAAAAGCTCAAACAAGATCCCCTCAACTTCAACTTGCTCAGCGTCGTCGTCGAAGTCGCCAGGCAAGTTTGCTCTTAAGATACTCAATAACTGAAGAAAAATGACACATTTATCATGCATATGTACCAAGCCGATGAACGAAGTCACAGTTTAGTGATGAAAAACTGCATGCAAGGCGTGTCGTCCTTCAGCGGAACCTGACATATTTTGGTTTCCATTTTTTATGTGCAGTGCTTATGGAAATGTGGGGTTCTCAATGGGCTACAGCTGCAGCAGACAGATCAACCCGGACCAGCTATGCACTGATAGATGGACCGGCTTTGTTGGAAGATGGAGCGATTCTGGCAAGCTCATCCTCATTCTTGTGATGCTCTTTGGGAGGCTGAAGAAGTTCAGCATGAAAGGAGGCAAAGCCTGGAAGCTTAGTTAGTCCTGGGTTGACCATTGCATCGAATGGGCGTGATCACGGCATGGAATCTGGTGAACAATCCACTGGAGCTCCAAAACGAAAGAATTGTTTTCGTCTTTTTTGTTTGATTCCTTCTCTTGCCCCTTTCTGTATTCGAAAAAGTCACTTTCTACCCGTCATCCTTGTATAGACTCACGTCTCACCTGCACCTCTACCGGTGCTGATAGTTTACAGAGATCTTTTGTAGGCTAACAACCTCTACCGGTGCTGATAGTTTACAGAGATCTTTTGTAGGCTAACAAGGAGTCTCTCCTTTTTTTTTGAAGGGTAAACAATATATTAAGTCAGCAAGCCGCTTCATTAAAAAATCTTCCAGTCCCCTTAAGTACCCTGATAAAGAAAATAGTGTGTCTGAAACTTGCTGCTTTAACCACTCGGTTCAGTTACATCTGGGTTACAATCAGCACAAAGGCTGTCAACTAGAAACTCTGGCACCTCTCTCAGCCATTCTTGTGACACACCTCCGAGACACGCCGCACACGCGCAGAGATGTGCCACAGTATTTGCTGTGCGACGGGCAAAAACTAGAGAAAAAACCTGAAAGAAGCCTAACAGATCACTCACATCCTGTAGCACAGTAGCAATGACCGATTGGTTTGTTGCCCTTGCTTCCCAACATCGCATAAGCTCAGTGCAGTCTGTCTCAAATAAAACAGAACGAAGGCCTCGAGCTTGTGCAAACATGACAGCGTCTCGGAACGCTAAAGCTTCCGCGCAGAGAGGATCACCAATCCCCTTGTAGACGTTGCTCCATGCAACCCGGAAACCCCCAGCATCTCGCGCAACACCACCGCTGCCTGATGTGCCTTCCTGTGTACAAATTGCTCCATCGAAGCTCAGTTTCACAACTCCAATCGGAGGTCCATGCCAAACACACGCAGGGCGTGCCGCCACGGTCCTTCTTGCTACTTTTGGTAGTTCGAGGTCTAGGATGGTTCACCTGACATGCTCAATCGCATCATCGGGCTCATAACCTCTGCCACCGTGTGTCCAATTGTTTCGCGATGACCATATTGTGTACATCACCGTCGTCACAATCGCCCTCTCCCTCCCTGTGAACCATGGCTCAAGCAGAATATCGGCTGCCCATGTTACAGGATGGAGTCTTGGTAACTTAAGCTTAAACACATCCTTTGCTGCTGTCCAAAACAATTTGGCGTGTGGACATTCAGTCAAGGCAAGTAATAAAGTCTCACTTGTTGCTTTGCATATCCCACAGGTGCTTTCTTCTTTGACATGTCGCCTAGAAAGAGTCGAATAGTCAGGCAAAATGTTTTAGAACTCTCCACCAAAAAACTTGCACCTTGGTTACGACTTCAAGTTTCCAATTTTCCTTCCACACTTCCTTCTTCGCAGTACTGGAGGATCGAGCACCCCTGCCAGCGCCACCACTTGGTCTGCATCAGAATCAACTAGAGCACGGTACGCAGAACGAACAGAAAAATGCCCAGTTTTTTCTAGTGCCCATGCTGTCCAATCATCACCACCCTGGAATCTCAACGGAATTTGCATAATTAGCTCAACATCTGGAGCCATAAAATTCTCTCTCAACTTTGGGATTATCCACTGATGTGTGACAGGATCAATCTCGCTAACCATCTCACAATTTGATGATTGCAGCCTGCCCATCGGTCGCAAAGATCGTGCTCCCGGTATCCAACTATCTTCCCAAATAGATACTGAAGGCCCCGAACTAATCCATTTAATTAAGCCCTTGTTCAACGGTTCTCTTCCTGCTATTATAGCCCGCCAAGTCCTTGACGCAGTCCGAGGAACAGTAGCCTCCATAAACCCTGTGTTTGGGTAATATCTGCTCTTAAGCACTCGAACACACAAAGAGTTTGGAGAGGAGATCAGCTGCCAAACTTGTTTCCCTAAGAGAGCAATGTTAAACGCATGCATGTCTCTTCCCTTTAGGTATCGCCATACGATCCCATGCAAGCCAATGCATGGACCGTTTATCCAGGTTGCCACTCCACCAGAAGTTTTCCATAATCGAAATCAGCTTTTTACAAGTCGATTTGGACAGATTAAAACAGCTCATACTATAGGTGGACATGGCTTGAATCACTGCTTTGATCAACGTTTCTTTGGCTGAATAGGATAGCGTCTTCTCAGCCCACCCATTCACCTTAGCTCGAGCCCGCTCAAGTATGTAACTGAACGCCTCATCCGTTAACCGGCCTGCTGCCGTAGGAAGACCCAGGTACTTCTCACTGAAAGCTTCCATCTCAATATCTAATACTGCCTTAACAGCTAGCCGAACAGTCTCTTGGACACAAGGGCTGAAGAAGACTGAGCATTTTGATCTGTTTACCTGCTGCCCCGAAGCTTCATTGTACATTCTCAGTATTTCATTCAGCCTTCCTGCACTCGATTCAGTTGCATTAATGAAAATCAAGCTATCATCAGCAAATAATAAGTGTGTAATCCAGGGAGCTCTATTGCACACCCTAATACCACGATCAACGAGACCTCCCCCATACTGGTTTAGAAGTATTGAGAATCCTTCTGCACATATCAAGAAGATATACGGCGACATTGGGTCACCCTGCCTGATCCCCCTCGATGGTAAAAATTGTGGCAGGAGCTCACCATTAATTTTAACAGAGAACCTTGCCGACAAGATACACTGCATAATCAACGCCACCATCCTCAGCGGAAAGCCAATTGATACGTCTCAAACGTATCTATAATTTTTGATGTTCCATGATGATATTATACCAATTGTTACATGTTTTGCATCCACTTTATGTCACTTTTATACATTTTTAGCACTAACCTATTAACAAGATGCCACAGTGTCAGTTCTTGTTTTCTGCTGTTTTTTTTGTATTCCAGAAAAGCTAGTCAGGAAATATTCTCGGAATTGGACGAAAATTCACGGAGGCACCTATTTTATCAGAATACACATGGAGTCTAGAGGGGAGACGAAGAGGAGCCAGGAGGGCCCCACACGCCCCCTGGGCGCGGCCAAGGGTGGGCCTGCGCCCTAGGTGCGTGTGGGCCCCTCGGGGCTCTCCAGCCGCCGCCCTTTTGCCTACTTATTCCCCCGATGCGAAAACCCTAAACACCCGAGTCGCATTCCACAAAAAGTTTCAGAGACGAAAAGTCTATTGCTAAACTTGTTGATCTACCTTCCCTTGAGTTCCCATAGCCTAATTCCATCATTTGGCCCCCCTATTTGCTGTTTTGAGCTCCGTTTTTCCGCCCAAAATTGCGAAATTTCTGTCTCGGGTTCAGTTTCTGGAGCTAGCGGTACTACCTCTAGCCGCCAGCGGTACTACCGCCAGCACCTGGAACAGACACGAAAACAGCATTTCAGCACCACGGTTTTGGCCATATCTTTTGATTTCGTACTCCGTTTTTGGTGTTCTTCGGCTCGTTTCGAAGCTACGATCAAGGCCTTCGTCACCATTGCGGAAGATCCATCATCTACCACCACCAAAATCCGTGGGCAAGCACGAAGCTTCTACAATAAAGGGTGAAGAACATCGACGAAAGGTATAACATCGCCAATCTTTACCCCTTGCCATTCCGTTGAAAGCCACACTATATCTTTGCGATTACCATGTCCTATTGAGGCTAGCTCTTGATGATTGCTTGGGCTTTGCACATGCACCGTGTAGTTTCCGCGCAAAAGTTGTGCGCTAGTTCATATATCATATATCTTGTTGTTGGCATCAAAGAAGTGAGTGTGCAAAAATAGAAAAGAATCAAAAGAGAAAAGAGAAAAGAAGCAAAAAGTGCCAAATCAAAAGAAAGAAAAGAAAGAAACACCACTTGCCATATCTTGTAGGAAAGCACAAGCTTGATGAACATCTAGTAGGTGGTGCATTGTTGTGCAAATCTTGTAGCCCACCAATAAATTGCAATCGAGCTAGTAGCTCTCCTTGTACTTGTGCAACACGAGCTTATAGTCTTCGCTAGGATCATTTGGTTCTTTAGCTCACTTCTTGGTTGCACGAGTCCCATTTATCTCTCCGCGCGTGTGTTTCCTTGAACTACATTCCTATCTTTGAGATTGACTTGTTTTGCTTTGTGATCATCGTGGTTCTCTACTTGCTTTGACAATATCTTGGTTTTCGGTTGGTTCAATTTGCTTTCCACCTACCATACCTTCCTACCAACTTTTAAGCCGTGTGTGTTTTGGAGTTTGCTTTGGATACTTGAACACAAACATTTTACTTTGTGATCGTTTCCCTTGGTTGTCCACGACGTCCAATACTATCTACAAGGTGAGAGGTTGTGTTCTAGTTCCTTCCACTCCACATATACACTTGTCTTGTGAGTTAACATGTCTAGGGAGAGCGAATGCAACTATGGAGCCTATGAGGAGAACTACACGATGAGTCACATGTACTATGATGCCCCAAGCATTGAGGACATGGGGGACTACTACGACTACACCGACAATGACCCCCATGACATGATGAAGCATCACCAAGACTTCCGCTACAACTCCGATGGCTCAAGCTTCACCGACATGGAGAACTACTACGACTACTACTCCAAGTACTCCGACGAGCACTTTGCTTCTACCATGGTCAAGAGCGGCACCACCAAACATCATCGCACAACCTTCTATGGTTCAAGCTCAAGACGGGGCTCCTACGAGCCCACCATGCACTCATCCTTTGGAGCTCCACGGTGCTCCTACAAGACCACCATGCACTCATCCTTTGGAGCTCCACCTACTTCAAGAAGGCGCCATGAGACGGACATTGCAAAATGTGCCAAGTGTCCCAAATCTCCATCAACTTCAAGAAGGAGCCATGACAAGGCCATCGCCAAGAGCGACCAGCTTCGACATTCTCCTTCAACTTCAAGAAGGCGACACATGAACGACACCAAAATGAGAGATGACCAAGTGAACAAGGTTGATGCACCCTTGGACAAGTTCGGCGACAATAACCGTGTGTTCCAAAATCTCAAGGACGCCATCGACAACCTTGCCAAGCATCTACACTCTTCATCAAGATCAAGAAGACGCCACAAGAGCCATGGCACGAAACCTCATGACATGAACAAGCTTGAAGCCGACATGGACACACTCGCCAAGCTTCGGAACATATCACCAAGTTCGAGTGGGAGCTCCAAGACAAGGTCACCAAAGCAACAAGCACGCCGACGCCAACATGAGGAGAAGCATCCAAATGACTTTCGGCGACACCCCTCCACTCAAGAGCGTCAACGTCGACATGAAAACAAGATGGCGACAAAGGCACATCCTATGGTGTCCCCTAGTGCTACCACACCAAGTGCCACCGCCACATTGGTCCCCATATGGCAAGAAGAAGACCTTTTATGCGATAATTGCCAAGGCCAAGACCATGATCCACGAGAATGTCCCAATCTCTTGTGCCCACTATGCAATAGAAGAGGTCACATGATGTGGGAATGCCAAGTTGGTGAACAAGACGGTGACCAAGATGGCGAGAAGACGGTCGAGCATGGGATTTTCCATTCGACCAAGGAGGCGAGCATGGAGAATGCTATCACCTATGACCATGGGTCAAGTGATGATGAGGCCGAGCATGGGATGTTTCCTTCGGCAATGGAGTCAAGTGATGAAGCGGAGCATGGGATTTTCCCTTCCGCAAAGGAGTCGAGTGATGATGCCTACACTTTGGCATTAACCTTGGGAGGCGAGTTGGTTAAGGAGGTTGAGTATGGGAGTTTCCCTTCAACCTTGGAGGCGTATGGAGTTGAGGAAACCGAGCCTATCCCTATGAGCTTGAGTTACGAGATGGTACCAATCCCATGTGAGCATGAGAGCCACTTAGCCCACTTGAGTGAGAGTGAGAGTGAGTTGAGTGCCTCCACCATATGTGAGTTTGAGTGCTTTCACTTTGAGGGAATGAGTGATACACCACTAGAGTTGAGAGACGTAGTTGATAGGTCTTGTGAGGCCATTTCAATTTCTAACAACTTAACCTCTACCTCTAGTGTGTTTTCTCATTGTGTGCTAGGTTCCATGGATGATGAGACGCCACTCCTCGACACAATGATGATTCAAATGGAGAAGATGTACATGGAGGATGATGATGATGCCACCCCATGTCTACTTCAAGATGAACAAGTCGGCTACATGGTAGCCCCTACTACTTCAACACCTACTTCACATGAGTGGGACTACAAAGGTATGGGTGTTGATGCGACCATGTTCCCGCTAGTGGACATGATGAACTATGATTGCTTGCATGCTATGGATGATTCTATTGATGTCACATATGATTCGTTCTTATTCCCATGTGATACTTTGTTTGAAACCAATGTTGATCATGTGGAATTACCTATTTGTGATGCTTTTGTCATGAGCATGCCTTGTTATGAATGTTTCCACTTTTCTCCCATTGTGGCATGCAACATGTTGAACAATTTCTCTTTCACATGTGCTGCTTGCAATAATGTTGAAATACTTGATAATGAGATTGCCCCCATAGCTTTCTCACTTTGTGGAGACGTTTCATTTCCTCTTATGGGCCTTGTTCCATCCTTCACTTTGCATAGTGACCATCCACATATGTCATATTTTTCAATTGATTTTTGTGTGGTTGGTGATGTGCAAATGAAGAGACACTTCATGATGGATGATGTGTTTATATACCGTTCACATAACTTCTTCATATGTTGTCTTATGTGTTCCGGTAACCGCATGATAATGTCAACCTCTCTTGAGCATGAGTTGACAAAAAGAGCTCTTGAGAGCATAAACTTGAGTCGTGGATCGAACCCGCTCTAATACCCTTCCCATGTTTTGCATAAAACAAGTTGATCAATTTTTCTTGGTTTTCGTTTGTTTGCAAACATGTTTGTGATAATGCTTTCCCGTATGGCAAGACAAATTTCCCCATCTTTTATGTGAATGATTTATGTGTTGCAACAAATACGACGAACACTTGTTCTTTTAAATGGCTTGTGTGCAACCATAATGACATTTTGAGCATGTCTTGTCATGAGTTTATTGGTTTTTACCAATTTGATGTTGCAACAAATATGTTAAAAACTTGCTCTTTCATGTGCTTTGTTTGCCACCATGATTATATTTTGGACATTCTACATTGTGTTCTTTTGCCAAATTCTCCTATTGTTGCATCAAGGTTGATGACAAATTGTCACTTTCAATGCCTTGTGTGCAATAATGACCATATGAGTCAAAGTGAGATTCCTAGATGGCATCCTCATATTTTCATGGAGTTTTTGTGTTTCCACATGTTGAAGATGTTCCATTGGATTGCTTGCTCTTTGACCTTGCACTTTCACTATATTTTCATATTCTTGTGTTGTGCTAACGGTGCTATGACAAAGAATGGACATGTCATTGTTGATATGCTCCTCTTTCTTGCACACACATGGTTTGCTTGGTCTTTATTGTGTGTAGGCATGGTGAATTCCAATTCTTCGACAACACATCTACCTCCTTTGCATGGTGATGAAGAGCAAGAGTCGAGGACGACTCTTATTAAAGTGGGGGAGATGATGTAGCCCAACCTAGGACCATCACCATGTCAAGCACTCCAACATACCACAAGTCACCATTGACATCAAAGGTGAACTCATTCCTCTTGGATGACTCAATTCCCACCCTTTGGAATGGTATACTACTTGACCATCATCACTTTGTATTGCTAGTCATGACAAGTACGACTCCACGGGAAGATGGCCAAGGAGCACAAGGAATGAGGCCCGACAAGACGGTGGCTTGGAAGAGGAGAAGGAAGAGGAGCCGGCAGCTCCAGGAGCGGTACTACCGCCGCACGCAGCGGTACTACCGCCAGGCGCCAGATGACCCAGGCTGAAGAAGCGGAAGCTCCAGCAGCGGTACTACCACTCGTGCCGAGCGGTACTACCGCCAAGCCCAGGAGCGGTACTACCGCTGCAGCTGCCGCCACCTCTACCGCGCAACCGGGAATGCTCTCTGGATCCAACGGTATCTGTCCGGTACCGGCCACGTACTACCGCTGGAGAAGTGCAATTATATTCGAGAGAGAGCCACCGGTACTACCGCCAGATGCAGCGGTACTACCGCCACCCTACCAGGTCCGGTACTACCGCCAGCATCCAGCGGTACTACCGCTGCCTGCGTGCAGTGAACGGGCTAAAGCCCTTGTATCCCTTTCCCACCTACCCCTTTGGGTCAAACCTATATATAGGCACCTACCCCTCTAGATCTAGATAGACTATGTTTTGAGATTAGAGTAGAGCTAGACTCCTTCTTCTCAAAGGTCTCCTTCCTCCCCTTGTGGGGATGGTTCCTCCCCTAGTGGAGAAGATCCCCTTGTGGATTCAAGACCTCTACTTGTAGTTTGACTACTTGCCAATCTTTCATCCTTGGGTGACTTTATTGGATCGGCTTGGTTGGCCGTTGGAGAAACAACCGTCCAAGATCCCTTCGTGTATCTACTCGCCGATCTCTCCACCTTCGTGTGGATTCTATTGGACGGTTGGACCGACCGGTAAGGGAAATGGTTCTTGTATCTTGTGTGTGTTCTTGTGTTCGGGGCGTTCTTCTTGGTGTTCTTCGTGTTCCTCGCATTCTTCGTCCACATCCCCCGTCAATCCGTGAAGATCGGGCCACCCTAGAGGACCCCATTTTCCTCATCACACTTCCTCCTGAACCTCCTCCATACTCTCACACAAGGATCCGTCACTCCGCTGCAGTGTTGTGATGTTATTTGTGCGTCTCCTTTGTGCTACCTGGGCATGAAAGTAAGCAGAATTTCGGTCTCCTGCCTTGAGCCAATTGATCCTCGACCGCTGCTTAATCCATATCTCTTCTTGGAACATCACCTCACTTATCTTCTCCATGGTTTTCTTCTCCGCATAAGATGGTCCCTTACCAATGGACTGTGCACGTTGGCGCTCCAAATCTTTCCTTAGTCTGGCCAATTTCCGCTTGAAATTACCAAAAGTAGCCGTGCCCCAACTCGACAAGCCCGACTGCAGCCCATGAAGCGCACCAGCCAGCCCGCCAGCGTTTGCTCCATTCTGTCCTTGTTGCAAAGCTGTTGACGACCTTGTCATAGTGAGCATGCATCTGCCACATATTCTCATACCGGAAACTCCTCTTCGACCGCTGCGGCATTTCCCTCTGACGGAGCTCAGTCAAAACGAGACAATGATCTGACTCCACAGTACTAATATGACGAACCTTAATCACCGGAAAGATATTTGTTAGTGCCATGTTTCCAAAGGCCCTATCAAGTCTAGCCTTCACATTTGCGCGACCTGGTTGTCGGTTATCCCAAGTAAACGGTACACCCACATAACCCAAATCCATGAACTCACAATCTTCCACAACCTCATGAAACGGCCTCATCTGCCACTCCATCTTCTCATTCTCACTAAAGTGTTCTGTTGCATGCAGGGTTTCGTTAAAGTCTCCCATACATAACCACGGATAAATTCGGAGAGCATGCAATCGTCTCAACAAAGTCTAGCTTTGATGTCGGTTTTCCCTCCTTGCTTCACCATAGAAGCCAGTAAAGCGCCAAGGAGGAACCACACCATCTCTTTCCGTCACGATCGCGTCAATGTGGTGGGAGTTATAGCTTTTCAACTCCACCGACACCGCTGCGGACCAGAAGAGGCCAATGCCTCCACTCAGACCTTCACTATCAATAGCAAATCCCCCATGAAAACCGAGGGTGCTCACTAGTTTCTCAACCCTCTCCCCCGTAATCTTAGTTTCCATCACGAAGAGGAGGGCGGGCTCTTGCTGCTTTACGAACGCTCGCAGCTCCAAACTGTCGGCTGGTTTCCAAGCCCCCGACAGTTCAAACCAGCACAATTCATTGCGTCTGGCCCAACTGCTCTGTAGCCGGCGCCAAATCTAAGAATTAGCTTCCTCTTCTGGTACAACCTTTGTCTTCTTTGCATCTGGAGACGGGGCAGCTGAACGAGAACCAAGTTCTGGTTTGTCATCCCTTTTTGCTCCCGAAATCTGAGGCACATAACGCACCAACTGGTTCTCAACTTGCATTGCCTTCGTGGAGTCATCAAGGTCAAGTCTACGATAGGTTTCAGCATTTCCCCGTGCACCGACAAAACAACCTCTACCTCGGTTCCCACCACGTCCATGGCCTCTGTTGCCACCCTGAGGAGGTGGTCCTTCCGTAGTGTTCTTCCCTTCCTGGGTACCATCAGTAGCACCCTTAGGGTTCGTGTTGTAAGCATTGCTACCATCATGTGAAGATCCCACACCTGGCTCAGCTTTCTTCCTCTTCTCATCCGGTGCCCGTAGAGACGGCCAATAAGGAAGCCGTCCTATCTCATCTCTCTTAGCCGGATCCGGGCAAACCAAATCAGAGTGTCCCAGCCTACCACATGAAAAGCAGAAATAGGGCAGATTTTCATACTTGATTTCATACCAATCACATGCTTCTCGAAGAGTAGAATCAATGGGGATCCAACGCTGCAGGGGCTCGTGTACTTTGATAGCTACTAGAGCCCGCAGATACTTTCCACTAACTAGCCGCTTGTTGCTGGTGTCCATGTAGATGAATTCCCCTATCCTCCCAGCAATCTCAACTCCCCATTCCTCGTGCAAATTAAAAGGTAAGTTCATCACCCGTATCCATATAGGCAGGCGATCAAACTTCAGCTCCGATGGACGTTGGCTCCTCTTGAAGTTCTCAAGAATGACAACATTTTTATTCACCGTCCACGACGATCTCTCCCAGACTCTATCTCTTTCCTGCTCTGAAGGGAACTCCGCCACGAACAGATTGGGGCCGCCATCACGGAACACCAAACCCTTCGGGTTCCCCCATGCAGGACGAAGCACATCGGCGATCGTCTGAGTGTAGAAGACTTTCGGCTCTGGTACCAGAACCTTGCCAGCCAGCGTCCAGACCGGGTTCTCCCGGACATCAGCACGATCGTCAATAAACAGTTTCGAGGTCTCTACGCCGTGAGTTTCATCGGCCAACCAGCTCCTCAATCGATTCCTCCTCAGCCACAGGAAACTTTCCCCGTGCACCAGTACCCGCTCCACCTCCTAGTGGTCCTTTGTTCTTAGCCACCATGGTCACACCTCCTCGTCCCAATCGCAGATCAATCGTCCCTGCCAAGATTGGGTAGAGGCGCTAAGGCCTCCCCTTAATCACCTCGAACCGGGAGAAACCAGACCCCACCGAGACAAGGACCCAAGTCGCCGGCCCGGAGAAGACCTCCGCCCGACCCAAGCTCTTCTCGCCCCGACGGAAGACCAACGTGCGCCGCCGTTTCACTAGAAACCCTAATCGCCTCCTAATCGCCTTAGGAGCCGAAACGGTATCCGGAAAAAAGTCTGTTATGGATTGTCTACAAGGAGTCTCTCCTCGGTCAGTCGGTTGCATTACTAGAATGAAACCTTACAATTTTTTGGAACTAATATTGAAAGTAAGAGAAACTAAATGTTATACTAAAAAAAGAAACACCATGGGAAACTAGGAAAGGTAAAGTGCTACATGACAAGTTCTTAAAAAGTTCATCAATAACTAAAATATCATTGAGGTAATAACACCCGACTTATATAAATTTTTCCGTCATGTGAAAAGTAGCACAAGAAGTTGACAATTGGGACCGGGCGGTACAAAAACTAGCGTTGCGGATTGAGACTATTTTTCTTTTATAATGGACATTTTATTAGTTAAAAGGTTTAAACATTACACCGGTCTCTGCATAATAAGGATCCACATAGCCGTACTTCTAATAGACTAAAAAAATACATAAGCAAGTAACAAGCTAGTAGCTCCGTACCGCCTATGTCGCTGGGGCCAATCTGAAAATCATGTGGCCATTCGGATAAATACATCCCTCGTCGTATTTTCAGTTGTGCAGAAACGTCCATAAAAAGGCGTTATAATGTGGACCAGGAACGGAGCAAACTGATGATCGGTAGATTACCTGCCCGAGAGAAGAACTTTTATCGGAAAAAACCTTATCATTACTATTCAGACACAACAACCATATAACGGCTATCGCTCCCACCCTAATTAGCGTTCTAAAATTGTGCTCAACGCCATGTAACCAATTGACAAAATATCCACAACTGATCATGGAGGATACAAATTCGAAGCTACTTGGGTGCCTGTCCAAATAGAACGGGCAAACTTGTAGTCGAAAAATAAGTGTTTGATCGTTTCATCATGAGCGCAGACACACTTTTTACTTCTGTACCAGTTGCGTTTAACTACATATTATCCTTGGTTAGAACAACACCTCGCGGAGTCTACAAGGCAAAGACTTTTAACTTTAGTGTTATCTTCATCTTCCAATTTTTTTTGTTACTATCGACCGGTGTCTCAGAATGAAGCAAAACTCTATACATGGAGTTCACATAGAACTTTCCATTCTCACGTAGACTCCATCGAAATTCGTCAGACCCTTGCGGCAATTGTACCAAAGTCAGCCGTCCTAGCAGGACATTCCATGTCGCTAGTCTAGTTTCGTCCAAATCTAGTCTGAACGTCACATTTGGCGGCGATGACATCATAACCATGGCTATTGTATCCGCCCTTATGACAAACATTATTATACAAAGATGGATACTGATAGCGTGTGGACCTTCGCCGTGTTCACCACAGTGTCGACTTTCTCGAACTGCGGCTTTATGCCGAACAACGAGAACATGGTCTCGTTCTCTCGGGACATCGTGTTGCAGTTGCTGCTCCTGCTGCAGGCGCTCGTCGGAAACACGTTGTTCCCGCCGCTGCTGGCCGCGTGCGTGCATGCGGCAGCCGCGGCGACGCGGCGGCCGGAGCTGGTGGAGACGGCGACGGATAACGGAACGGAGCTAACGGGTTACTCCCACTTGCTCCAGCGTGGCGGTGCGCCATGCTGCTGGCCACGGTGGCGGGGTTCGTCGCCGTGCAGCAGGGGGCGATGGTGTGTGACATGGAGTGGGGCGGCGCGCTGCGGGGAATGAGCCCGTGGGAGAAGGTGTCCAACGTGTTGTTCCTGGCGGTGAACTCCCGGCACACCGGCGAGTCCACTTTGGACCTGTCCACACTTGCACCGGCCATCCTCGTTCTCTTCGTGCTCATGATGTGAGTCCTCTGTCTCTTTCTCATTCTAGTTGTTAACTCTCCGCTCGAAATATATCGGTGCCTAGAGCATCTCCAACAGCCGCGCTACTGCGCCGCGCGCTAAAAACAGTATCCAGCGCCGAAATAGCGTTTCCGCGCGCGGGGAGGGCTTTTTGGTTCAGCAGTCGCGCTATATTTTTGGCCGCCGCAAGCATCGCTCCAGCAGGCGCGCTATACTCCAGCGCGCGGTGGGGGCAAACAACATTTTGCAATCAAACATAGAACAAGAAGATCAAACACACACTTTCAAATCAAACAAATAGTACAATTATTATTACAACTCAAATAAATATTTATTTTGTTCAATACCACAAATGGCAAATGCAACAAATAGTTCAAACAATACAACAAGTACGAATATAGAACATCAAACTAGCGTTGACCATTCCATGTCCACCACTCCTCGATTAGATCCTTTTGAAGATCATCATGTGTCTCGGCACGTCGAATGGCATGGTAAGAGGTAAGAAAGCAGGCAACCCTCTCCGCCCTCCTCCTCACATGAACGGTGTCGTCGTATCGGCATAATTGATAGGAGACGGGGGTCCTCTAGCCGAGGGTTGAACGTGAGGTAGAAGGTGGACGTCGTCGAGGTCGGGATTGTACACGGCAGTTTACCCAGCTTCAGGCTCCACAGCGGTGGTGGAGCCCTACGTGCTGCTATAATTCACTATGAGGCGAATAGCCGTGTTACAGGTTACAATGGTGTATGAGATCTCCCTAAAGGCTTCCCGAAGGCTGGCTTATAAAGGCGGCCAGCCTAGGGATTACAAGGAAAGTACGTGTCCGGCAAGAATACAGAGTCCTAAACCTAGCCGGCAAGTTACCGCCTTCTATCTTGGACTTGGTGGCTTCATGGGCTTCAGTCTTGGGCCTCCTTCTTGCCGGTTGCCTTGTTTGCCATCCATCCGGCTACCTTGTTTGCTGTCCGCCTAGTTTGTCATCCGCCAAGTTTGTCATCCGCCTAGTTTGCCTGGCAGGCACAAGCCTTCACTGGACTAGCCGGATTGACCCATGTTAGATATACCCCACTTGGTATATCCCCAACATTAGCCCCCAGAAATGTTTAAGTTCTCCAGTTGCCATCTTCGTCTTGATGGATGTCCGTCTTGTTTCTTGAATTTAGGCGGCTGAAGAGCTTGAAGCATTCCGAAGTTGAAGTAGGCGGCAATCCATCTAAAGTAGCCGGACCGGTGCCGCCAACATGGGAAAGACGGCCTGACTGCTGTCAAATGTTGACGGATCAAGCCAACAGTTAGTATGTTCACGTTGCTCTAGTTCACGACAGTTTGAACATGCAGAGAGGTGGAACGGTGCCAAGATGGCATTAGATGTTGTTTGTGCTACGTAGGCGGTCATGACAACGAGGCGGTTGTACCATGGAGGCAGCCATGTTGTTGACAATAAAGGCGGCCGTGTCGCTGACGACAAGGCGGCTATGCCACGTTAGCAATTAAGCCAAAACATGGAGCTTTATTATTTTGTACCAATCGATGTCTTCCTAAACTGGCCAGGTTTGGGCGATTGGAAACAACAACTAACAATCTGACGGCCGTGTCGCTGACGACAAGGCGATTGTGTTGCTGTCAAAAGGTGGTTGTGCCACGGAGGCGATAATGGTGGCCGTGTCGCTGATGACAAGGCGGCCTTGTTGCTGAAACAAGGTGGCCGTGTCGCTGACGACAAGGCGGTGATGATGGAGCTGCATGTCGTGCAGCCCCCAAGTATTGGCGAAGGCATTGTCGAGTCAAGCCCCCGAGTATCTAGCGAGGGATAGTGTCAATGTCAAGCCCCGGGCTTCGTTCGCCAGAGTTTTTCTCGATCCGCCTATCCGCAGCCCCCGAGCATTGAGTCGACGTACTCGAAAGTCGCATCGATGCTCAGAAGAACTTGTGGCGTTGTAGATCGAATGGTTGTAGTTGCCGAGGTTTGTGCCGCCTTGACGAAAGGCGGCTCCATACTTGATGAAAATGCTGCATTGCAGCCCCCAGGCGTCAAGTATCCTGCACAGTAAACATAGCTGCATTAAGATGTACTTTTAATGTAACCTGAATAAGTTAAGGCCTGAGCCAGCAGTTTGTTAACAAACACATATGGGTTGTAAATTTTACGTGGCCCGCCTTAATATTTTCTGGCCTATACGCTTAGCTTTTTGTATGTTGGCGGTACCTCATCACTGTTACTTTTAGCTGTGCCAACCAGGTGCAATACCAATTAGTTTAGACACAGAGACTAAAACCGGCATGTTGGTGCCAACGACATACTACTAGGCAACCCACATATAAACAATCAGAATAAGGATATTAGGCGGTGCAAAATGATTGCTTAATTTGGTCCGGAGACGGCAAGTATCGAAAAGTTTGAACCACTTAGCACAGAGCAGATTTTGGGTAACTTTGATACTAAAAGTATATGATCATATGAAAAGACAAAAGACGGCATGATCTCAAGCATAATGAGCAAACCATAAACTTTTATTTCATGACCATACAATTAATTAAATGTTATAAAGAACTTAGCTTTTTGACGTTTGCTGACGTTGATGTCGAGGAGGTCGAGGCGGAAGATGGCAGCCCCCAGAAAGTAGGCGGCAGCCCCCGGGATATAGGCGGCAGCCCCCAGTATCACGAGACTGGTTCCAGCAAGATGGCGACTTCCTATTTCTCCTCTTATGCTGCACATCACAACTTGGCGGTTGTGCCGTGCTTGACGAATAGGCGACGACGAGTAGGCCGCGGCCATCAAGCCCCGGAGAGACGTCGTGCCGCGTTAGCAATTAAGCCGGAACGCGACGACAAATATGCTGGATAGACGTTTTGCCACGTCGGAACGCGACAATAAATATGCCGGACATACGTTTTGCCACGTCGGAACGCGACAATAAATATGCCGGACAAGCGGTGTGCCGCGTCGAAACGCGACAACAAATATGCCGGACAAGCGGCGTTGTGCCGCGCTAGCAACTAAGCTAAAACGCGGAGCTAGACTATTTTGTACCGATCGATATCTTTCCAAACTGGCCAGTTTGGACGATCGAAAATAACATCTAGCAATTTTGATGATAAATACGCTTAAACCGATCGCGATGATGGCGGCGTCCCGCCTAACATTGCAGATACGGTAAGATTGTAATTTGATGACTTGATTTGTCGACTGTATTTGGATGAAAGGCGAAGACACAGATATACTGGATATCTGGCCGCCTTGATTTGAGCGATGGATGGCATGCCAGCCGGAAATTCCATGCATGTGATCGGAGGTCCCGCCGGAAAATCCATGCACGCGTTGTTCTTCATGGTTGATCAATGCTGGCACGCACGTATCACAAAAGAGGCAAAAGTTAACAATTGAGTCTCACGTAGCTGGCTGCTCCTTGGAAATTAATCCAACTGACGGACTCCTCTTTCCTTGGGGACCTGCAGCACGTGATTTTACTTGCGCTGGCAAGTTCGTGAACTTCACGAATTGAACGAAACATGCCTGCTAGCTGCACGCCTCCAGTTCCGCCGAGATTGGTTTCGAAACCCAATCGATAGCGGTTTCTCGGGACTTGATCTGCTTTTCCATGCCGATTTCAGCTGTAGCGTTTTGACGAACGTAGAGCTGTCGTCCTAGCCCTGAGGCTGATGGGCTACTCTGGATCAGCACATGGTCACGGCAAACCAAACTAGGTGCATGCAGGCGACTTGCTTTCGTCTCGGACTCGCCGCCGCCTAGTGCCGTGATGAGCCTTCTGTGACGGCACACAGGACGTGTTTTTGGCACGGAATACCAGCACGCACGACGGCACGAGGGCAGGCGCTGACGTCGAGCCCCGCACTGATGAAGATGAGTCGGCCGACTCGATCTGCACAAGGATGCTGGATCCCGCGCGTGCCGGCAAGACGGATTAGCCGGCCAGATCGATCCGCCGATGATGTTGATGCTGACCGTGTCGGAGGAGATGACCTCGGCCAGATCTTGTCGGTGAAGATGGTCCCGTTCGAAACGTGACGCCTGACGCCTTTAGCCCCACGGTGGGCGCCAGCTGTCGTCGTATCGGCATAATTGATAGGAGACGGGGTCCTCTAGCCGAGGGTTGAACGTGAGGTAGAAGGTGGACGTCGTCGAGGTCGAGATTGTACACGGCAGTTTATCCAGCTTCAGGCTCCACAGCGGTGGCGGAGCCCTACGTGCTGCTATAATTCACTATGAGGCGAATAGCCGTGTTACAGATTACAATGGTGTATGAGATCTGCCTTAAAGGCTTCTCGAAGGCTGGCTTATAAAGGCGGCCAGCCTAGGGATTACAAGGAAAGTACGTGTCCGGCAAGAATACAGAGTCCTAAATCTAGCCGGCAAGTTACCGCCATCTATCTTGGACTTGGTGGCTTCATGGGTTTCAGTATTGGCCTCCTTCTTGCCGGTTGCCTTGTTTGCCATCCATCCGGCTGCCTTGTTTGCTGTCCGCCTAGTTTGTCATCCGCCAAGTTTGTCATCCGCCTAGTTTGCCTGGCAGGCACAAGCCTTCACTGGACTAGCCGGATTGACCCATATTAGAGATACCCCACTTGGTATATCCCCAACAAACGGGATGTCCAATCAACTCTTCATCCGATGAATCATATGACGAAGACATCTACGAATATAAATTTGAACTCAATCATAGCACAAACAAATCAACCACACATACAAAAAACTGAGGCAACCACACATACCTTCTAGGCGTTTTGTCAAACACCTTGCGGGCGCGGAGGAAGAAATGGCCGGAGGCGCGCTGTAGGTGCATAACTAATTGATTTTACACCGAGTTCTTTGTGGTTTGCGACAAGATCTACACCGAGTTCGCTACCTGGGCGAAAGTGGGACTAAGAGCAAGTCTAACAGCTGGCTGTTTTTGGTTCTAGTGCACCTGTTTTAGCGTTTTAGGGCACGAATTTTTTTTCTGCTTTACCAGCTGCCCTATAATAGGCACCTCCTCTCCAACAGCTGCCCTAAATTAGTGCCCTAAACTAGATCCAACGGTAGTGAAGGACCAAAACACATCTGACGGTCTATAGCTATTGCTCTATCGGAGTCCGAAGGTCAACGGCACGCCCAAGGCTGGAGGAGGCGCGCTGCTTGGCCGAGCTCGAACGGCCAGCGGGTGAAACTAGCTAGCTGCGTGCGCGTGGCCGGCGGAAGATCGATCGATTCGATTCGCCTACTTGCTTAATTGCTTCGGATGGATCACTCGATCAATCCACCTGCGTGGATGCTTGCTTCAGACCAATCGATGGACTGCGGCCGTGTGTCCATCCGAGAATTGCATAGGCTAATATCCAGATCGAGGACCTCGCGTTGTGCCTATCGCTCGACCCGCGTTGCGCCCGCTTGCGGGAAGGTCGTCGGGGTGGCAGAGATGACCGGCGCCATGGCCACCTCGAGGAACTCGACCTCCGCACGCGCGGCAGCTGCGACCGTCTACCTCGGCCACCTCGAGGAGCTCGCGGAGCGGCAGAGATGACCGGCGCCATGGCCACCTCGAGAAACTCGACCTCCGCGTGCGGCGGCTGCGCCCGTCCGCCTCGGCCACCTCGAGGAGCTCGCCGGAGCGGCAACGATGGACGGCGACGGGGGAATCGCTAGGGAGTCTGAGGGAACTCCGTTCCGGTGAGCGGCGGCACCGGGAGTCGCGGGAGATGGCCAGAATCGGCCAGGACGGCGGGAGAAGAAAGGGGATCGGGAGGCAAAATGAAACTTCCGGCTGGCAGTTAACCTGCGCGCGCTGAAAATGAGAGGATGGGGCAGGAGGCGCGTGCAGCCCTCTCTGCCCCAAAATAAATTTGGGGCAGCCCTATTATAGGGCACCACATAGGGCAGTTGTTGGAGCCTGTTTTTTGCCCTCTGGTGTCCTATAAAACCATTTTTAAGACACATCTTCTAAGAGCATCTCCAACAGACGCGCTAAAGGGAGCGCGCGCTGGAAATAACTACCTTCTAGAGCGCGCGGGGTCGAATTTGGAGCTCCAGCAGTAGCGCTATAATTCCGCGCGCGATAAAAATGGGACAGCGTGCTGGACAAAGCGGCATCGTAGGCTGCATATCTTGTGCGCGGCGGACAGTGCGCTGGGCAATCTGGAGACTACGCGCGAAGACCAACTGCCACCAGAAGGTTCCCCCGCGCGGAGGGAACCGCTGCCGCCGGCCTTCTCCTCGCCGCCGCCGCCTTTCTGCTCGCCGCCCACACCCCTGCAGCTCGCCGCCGCGTCGGAATAGCCCTCCAGAATCGACCTCCGCCGCCCGCTGGAATCCACCGCCGCCGTCCTCCTCGACCTCGCCTTGCGCCCGCGGCCACCGTCGGGGCCGCCGTGCTTGTCAAGCAGGGGCTCCAGCGCCCACGGCGAACAAGGACGCATGGGCTGGTCAAGCAGTGTCCGCGTGCCAGCTGCCACCGCCACGGTCGTCAGCCAGGAAGAGGGCGGCGACGAGGAGGCCTGCATGGCGGACGCGAGATTGACGGCCGGCGGCGTCCCGGCGTCCGTCTTCCTGCAGCTTGAGCAGGTAGCGGAAGCGGAGGTTGCAGGAGCCGGCCGGCGAGGCAACATGAGACGGGGATGGAGACGACGAAGCTAGCTAGCTCTAAACGATTGGGGGCTTGATTGCGCTTTTCATTTTTGTCCCAGGGTCCTGATTGTAAGCTAGTTGGACCTATTTTAATAAAGAAATATGTTTGTGATGTTGTATTTTAGTGCGTCTGTTGGAGACATTTTTTGCTGCGGCTGCGCGCTATATTTTAGTGCGTCTGTTGGAGACGTTTCGACCGCGGCGCGCTAAAACTGCTATTTCGACGCTGTAAACTTTTTTAGCGCGCCAAATTATAGAGCGGCTGTTGGAGATGCTCTAATGAAGGGCAGCTATTAGAGTTGCTCTAAAGGAGCCTCCTGGATCGGTACGCTGTAGTTTAGCTTGAAGTTCCTTTACTGGTTTATTTACATTTCAGTGCTATAAATCTAGAAAAGATGACAGCGCTTGCTGTTATCGTCAAAAAATAAAATAACTAATTGATTTTGGTTCAAATTTTGGGGTTTATTACTTCTGTGCCCTACCTCGATTAGTTTTACTCGTTTGTGCCCTACCTGCGTAGTTTTCCACGTCTGTGCCCTACCTGGCTCTTTCGTGACCCGAAGACGGCCAAACGCGGCGTTTCCGTCGGGTCAACTTCCTTTGACCGTTACTTGGCCTGACTGGTGGGGTCGGCTAGGGCAGCTCGTTTTGAATCGCCTCTTTTTGACTAGTGGGGTCGGCTAGGGTAGCTCATTTTGGTCAATCCCCTTTGACCGTCACTGCGCTGACAGGTGGGATCTTGACTAGTGGGGTCATCTAGGGTTCCCTCGCCCACCGTCCGCCACGGCTAATAAAAGGGGGCCGCCCTTGCCGGAGAAACGCCAATTTTCTCTCTCTCTCTCCCTCGAAAATGTGGTGGAGCCCGCCCTCGCCGGAGAGCCCCTACTCGCCGATGTCGGACTCGGAGCTCTACTCGCCTGGTTGCCTGCACGCCATGCAGGAGCAGGAGCGGGAGGAGCGGCGAGCGGCGGAGAACCTTTTCCGCAAGCAGCAAGGGCTCCCCCTTGCGCGAGAAGAAGGAGAAACACTACGAAGTGGCGCGTGGAGATCTTCTGCCGCAGTCCCCTGTCTACGAGTACGGGGCATCGGAGTCCTCGGACGAGCCCTGCTCGGACGAGGAGCGCGGGCCTGCTGTCGTGGACCAACCGCCCGTGGCCATCGTCATCGAGCCCATTGTGCCCATTGCCAAGGCCAATGTTGTCATCGAGGACATCTCTAGCGACGAGAACTCCGACGACATGGACTCGTACGAGGGGGACGACGAGGAGGACGACTCCAACGCCTCTGAAGTCACCATCGGTCCCCCGCAGCACCCATGAAGAAGAAGAAGTAGTAGTACCTGCAGTATTAGTTCATGTTTTAGGGTTTAAATCGTTTGTTTCTATGTAGTAAATCTTTTATTATGATCGTTTATCTTCTTTAACTAATGCATTTACACCGTGATTGGACGTGACGGGTAGACTAGCGGCTAGCGGTCAGGCAGAAGTTCTGCGACGCCTTCAATGGCCATGTCCATCCATGCATGCTACATAGACGCAGGGTGGACTACGGCATGCCATTGCCACGGCATGCCACGCATGCAATTAATGTGCACGCAGTGCCACGCAGTGGAAGGCTCTCAGATGTGTCTCATCCTCATCGCACTACTCGTAAAGAGAAATATATCTAAAATGGATCTGCTTCGGATTCTGCATGTACTTTCCTTTCACACAAGTAGATAAACATGAACGGATACGTGCCGCTCGTCTCGTTCTGCCATATGGTTAATGTAGACATAAATGATCGAACGGATTACGCCGACTGGCAAAAGCGATCTAGCTGTAACGCAACTACGCGCTTGGAACGCGACAGACATCGCTTTAGTATGCATACTGAAAACTTCATTACAAAAATTGCATTGGAATGATACTGATCTTAGTTCAACAAACAGTCCACAAATAGTAGTTCATACATATTTTTAGGATTAATCTAAACCCTAATCTAAACCCTAATCTAAACCCTACTCACTATCGGAGAGGGCGAAGGCCTGGTTGAGACGCTGGTGGCGGCGCACCTCCTCCCACTCCCTCGCGCGAGCGGTGTGCTCGGCGTCCTGTCGCAGACCCTGCTCCAGACACACCTCGTTCATCACCTCCTCAAACTTGGCATCCAAACGGCGACGCTTCTCCGCGCGGCGCTCCGAGCGCACAGACTTGGCGAAAACGTGCGCATCCAGCTCGACTTGGTCGACGATCTTGAGGAGGTCCTCACCATCGTTGGTGGAGGCCGATTCGAGACTTGAGTAGGACTCGTCGTCGATGGGCTCGGTAGACGGTGCCGGCGGCGGTGGGGTACGCGCTGTGGCCCGCGGGGACCCAGCCTCCCCATCGTCACGTCGCGACGGTGGGGTAGGGGAACTGGGTCTGGGGGGTGGGCCCGCGTAGACCATTCCAATTGGTTAAGCGGCGGCGACCGCGCATGCAGCCCACATCCGAATGTCGGAGGCGGTGCTCTTCCTGCTCGTAGTTGGTTAAGCGGCGGCGACCGTGCATACGGCCCACATCCAATTGTCGAAAGCGGCGCTCCTCGTCCTCGTAGTCGCTTGCGGATGGGGATGACATGGAGGTGAGAAGGTGACAAGGTGAGAACGGATATGGGTGGTGAGATGGATGGCGAGAAGGCGGATGGAAGGGTATAAATCGCGCGGAGTAGGCGGGAAATACTACGCATATGGGAGGCATACCGTCGGAATATTTTGTTTTTTTTTAGCTTTTTAGCTATATTTCACACCTCGTTCTCGCGGATCGCTCATAGCCTGCCCACAAGATTCTTCTAGAAGAACGATCGGACGGTTGCAAGGTTTGGAACGGGTTTCAGCCAATCAGATCGTAGAATGAGCTTCTCGCGGATCGCCCCGAGTCTGCCCGCAGAATCCTTCTAGAAGAACGATCGACGGCTGTAGTTCAGCGCTAGGGTTAGATCGACGGTCATTGTTCGGCGAAGTTTGGGACGAGGTTTGGAGGCACTCAACGGGGTTTTGAAAAGTTTGAAAGTTTCATTTTGGAGTGACTAAGAGGATCCAGGCTCAGTTTTTCATTTTCATGTTTTAGACTTGTTTAAATGTTGGTCAAAGTTAGGTTTGACAGATATTTGAAATGAGCATAAAAAATTCAAAAAAATCAAAAAAAGGAAAAACCTGCGCACATAGTCTTGTTATGTCATATACTAACGATTCAAGTTGGTAAACAAGGTCTATATACATTCTAACAAAAAAAATGATATATCTAGTGTGATATCTCAGGCTATGTCGTTTGGACGGGGTTTGGAGGCACTCAACGGGGTTTTGAAAAGTTTGAAAGTTTCATTTTGGAGTGTCTAAGAGGATCCAGACTTAGTTTTTCATTTTCATGTTTTAAACTTGTTTAAATGTTGGTCAAAGTTAGGTTTGACCGATATTTGAAATGAGCATAAAAAATTAAAAAAAATCAAAAAAGGAAAAACCTGCACACATAGTCTTCTTATGTCATATACTAACGATTCAAGTTGATAAACAAGATCTATATACATTCTAACAAAAAAAATGATGTATCTATTGTGATATCTCAAGCTATGTCGTTTGGGACGGGGTTTGGAGGCACTTAACGGGGTTTTGAAAAGTTTGAAAGTTTCATTTTGGAGTGACTAAGAGGATCCAGGCTTAGTTTTTCATTTTCATGTTTTAAACTTGTTTAAATGTTGGTCAAATTTAGGTTTGACCGATATTTGAAATGAACATAAAAATTCAAAAAAAATCAAAAAAAGGAAAAATCTGCGCACATAGTCTTCTTATGTCATATACTAACGATTCAAGTTGATAAACACGGTCTATATGAAAGGATCGAGTAGGTTGACTAGAGGGGGGGTGAATAGGCAACTACCAATTTTAATTTTCTTTCTGACAAGTTAAGGAATTGCTCAAATATAATTTCTCTAGATATGCAACTAGGTGAACAATCCTATATGATGAGCAAGAAGCTAGCTAACAAGATATACTAAACAAGGTAAGCTAGCAATACAAGTAAAGGTATATATAAAAAGGATAAGCACACGGTGACACGGAGATGATTCCCGAAGTTCACTTCCCAATGGAAGCTACGTCTTCGTTGGAGCGGTCCGGGGTCACAAGTGATCCCCGAATAGCCGTGATATGGCACACCGTATCTCCTCCACTATATGATGCCCTCGAGGTCGGCAACAAACCTTTACAAGGATGAGGCACACTCCACAACCGAATTGGAGGCTCTCACCAATTCCCACGGCTTCCAAAGCCGCAAGAATCACAAGGCCGGGGCACATCTCCACAACCGAATTGGAGGCTCCTGGCTAGTCCCCGCGGCTCCCAAAGCCACAAGAATGACCAACGACCGTCTAGGGTTCCAATGAACCCAAGATGCACAAGTTCCTCTAAGGAATGGATATGGAAATCAAATCGCTTTGGTGGAAGGGTAGATCTAGGTCAACTCTCCCAAGTCCTAGAAGGACAAGGTGTTTGAGTGGCTAGGGAGAGAGATCTACCAAGTTTAAGCTTGCAACAATGGTGGGGATGATATTTCTGGTCGAGGTGCCCTTTCCAAGGTAGGAGAAGGCCTATATATAGTGTTTCACCATTTCTTCCCGTTGGAGGCAGAAGACTCGGATATTCCGAGCAAAGTCATCCTCGGATAATCCGAATGACCGGATAATCCGATACGGTTATCTCGGATAATCCGAATGAACACAGGGTACTTTTCCTCAAAGACCTTAGCAGAAATCTGGGCTTCCTCTGATAGCTCGGATAATCCGAGACAAGATTACTCGGATAATCCGAGTGGTTATAGGGCACTTTTGTTTCGAGTCCTTAGCCAAATTCTGAGCTTTGCTTGAGGCTCGGATAATCCGAAACATGTTACTCGGATAATCCGAGTGGTTACAGGGAACTTTTGCTTCGAGTCCTTAGCCAAATTCTGAGCTTTGCTTGAGGCTCGGATAATCCGAAACAGCATTACCCGGATAATCCGAATAATTCCAGGTTACTTTTGCTCTTTTCAACTCACCTTTTGGATTTGATGCAAAGACGTTTTAAGCACCTAAAACCTGTACCACTTAGTTTACATATAAGATTATCGCTAGTGTTGTTGCCTAACACACAAAACACAAGGGTTTAGGGAATGTCCTTTCAATCTCTCCCTTTTTGGTGTTAGATGACAACACTAGGATTTGCAAGAGAAGCATAACATATTGTCTAGTAACTTGAGCTCATGAGAGACTCCCCCTTAATGTGTGCATACCATTATGTTGCTTGTAATATTTATGTAATGCAAAAAGGTAGAGAGAACCTCAAGGTAATGAAGAAACTAGATATATGAGAGACATGACAAATAAAGAGAGATATACCTTGTGCAACATGGAGTAGAAATAAACCATATATCTCATAACCATATAAGAAATCCGATAGCACAAAGATACAACTCATATCCATATAAGAAATCCATATGACTCTCAAATAGCTAAACATATCACAAAGGTTCACACACACATAAGTTTGACATAATAAAACATAATAAAACTAAGTTCGCATAAATGGACACAAGCGTGATAAGAATGATAAAAAGCATAAGCTTGTGCCCGAACCCATGCAAATCCCTCACGGAGACCTAGTAGAACTACTTCTCCCCCTTTGGCATCGAAACGCCAAAAAGGGAAAAGAGCGATGCTACGACCCTAGTCGTCATCCTCCTCATCATCACTACCATCACTAGCATCATCATCTTCTTCCTCTGACTCATGGCTAGAGGCACGGGTGTAGGATGGACGAGAAGGGCCCGCAGAAGCTGTCTCTAAGAGATGAGTGTCAAGCTGAGCCCAAGGAAACTGAGAGTGTTCATTCCACTGAGCATAAGAGAGAGGAGGATTAATCACTTCAGGATCATTAGGAAGGCGAGGGAGCCACTTGAGAATGTCCTCCCGCCTCAGATAAGACTCATATTGTTCCTTCCTGATGTCTGCATTCATGTAGAGGATGTTCCGCTGGAACCAATTCAGCTTCTTAATCTCTGGAGCAAAAAGAAGGAGCCGTGGTGGCTCCACGACGTGCATCACCCATGAACGAGCCTGGAGCTGCAGAAGAAGACTGAGGAACAACTTCTTTCCTTTTCTGATAAACCCTCTTGTAAGCATGGGGAATCATCTTGGACTTGTGGAATTTGTGGTTCTTCAGAGTGTCCTTGATGAGCATCATGATATAGGGAGCATAAGGAATAGAGTACCCATTGACCATGCAATCCCATAACTCACGAAAGATGAAATACCCCACATCCACAGTGAACACCGCTGAGGGATCTTCATTCTCAACAACCTTCTTGGCAAGGATAAGCAAATAGGCAAGAGGAGCGACAATATTGTCATTGTTACCTCCACTGGGACAAATAGTTGAGCGAAAGATGCGCACAAGCTGATCATAGACAGGAAGAAGACCATCCTTTCCGCCAATAACTGCATTAGCCCCATACAAGTCCACCATCTCATTTTATTGGGATAACGTTCTTCTTTGAAGTGCATGCGGTGACCCTTAGGAGCATGGCTGGAGTTGAAAGAATACCCAAGGAGTTGAGCCATCCGAGAAAAGGAAGATGTGCACATAGTAGTGCCCGACATCCATTTCATGGTCTTGGAGTGGTTGCTCTCGATCACCAAGGTGGAGAAAAACTGCTTGACAAGGTCCTCATCATAAGGACATTGCTTCTCAATGAGAGAAACAAGTCCCATCTGTTGAATCACCTCGGCGGCTTTAGCATAGCTGGGTTTGCCTTGATATCTTTCAACCGGTATGGCTGCATTGGGCGAATGGGGTGCTGATAATGCTGATAGATATCCTTGTATATATAGATCTGCTCCATGCACCAGAAATTCGTGTCCTCAATGTTTTCATCTCTGGGCACATTCTTGTACCAATCAAACTAACGAACTTCTGCATACTGAGTGCTTGGCATGGTCAAGTAGTTGGGGCGAGATTCCTTGCCCTTCTTTGCAGGTCTAACTGACACCTTCTTCCCAGATACTGTCTTGGCAGGGACCTTGCCAGATGCAACAGCAGGCAACTTCCCTCTTTGGGCATACTTCTTTGGAGGACTACTCGAACCACCTGTGAGATAATGCAATAGATAGGCAGCATAGATAAGTACACACAAGTCTCAAAGCAAGGAATGATACAAGGTACAATAGGATAGCATCCCTGAGTTGAAACTACTCAGACCGGGACAAATCAAAATTGCTGAAGTTACTCGGATAATCCGATTCATCTTGGATCGGATATTCCGACGGGTCGGAATATCCGGTGCATGTTGACTCGGAATATCCGACATGGCGATGCAGCAGCAAGTTGATTCAAAATCAAGGCCTAGCAGTAGATCGACTAAAAGGAATGCAAGCCTAGTGTGCAATGCATCAATGGGAACCACTACCCTCGACGGAAATAGCAACAATAACTTCTTTTATAAGAACTAGATGAAGAACACCTAGGGTTTGAGAAATAAGAAGATACCCTCTTCCATTGAGGAAAATGCTTGGAGGGAGAGGTTCCCGGGGAGGAGGAGCACCAAATCCGGCCAAATGCCGGAGTTGGGAACGGCCGGAGTTGCGGGGGCGGCGTGGGGCGGCAGGTGGCGGCGCAAGAGAAGGGAGAGAGGTCGGGGGTGATTGAATAGGTCGTTGACCCTTCACCCCGACCTTTCGTGTTTTAAAAATGGTTGACCACACAATCGGATATTCTGGTCCTGGCAGAGTCGGATTATCCGACGGGTCGGATAATCCGGTCCGTCAGGATCGGATATTCCGGGCAGTTGCAGGAGATTTGCCCTGCAGAACCCTTTCTCCCCAGATATTTGAAACAAGACTTGTGTGCATTAGATAGAAAGTTTTTAGGTGAGATAAGCTTGGGATAGGATTGTCAAACTGATATTGGTACTTCATGCTCAAACTTGCAAGAATCGAGCAAAAAGGAAGACCAAGTTGAGCGTGTTTTCCATAAAACCAATGAATATGCAAAAGGGGCCATAAATCTCCAAAAAGATCAATTCTTCACAAAGAAGATGTCGGTGGCCAAGGCCACCATGTAAGAGTGTATGTGGTGTGACACCGCGAAGATGTATCTTGGGTTCACCACCACTACTCGTCAATTAAGCTCAAATTCATCAAAATGAAAATATAGAGACAAAATGAGTTTTTACTATCGGCATAATGGGGGGAGGGATAGTCCAATGTATTAGGACCGCACTCCCCCTATGTCCATGCCTACATCTAAACCAAATAAGTATCGTCTAATATGGGTAGGTATGCAAGAAATCCACTAAATCCAATTGGATATGTCCACCACATTTAGTTCTCCTCTCAACTCCTTGAATCTTGCTTCACCAAGAGGCTTCGTGAACATATCGGCGAGTTGATGCTTGGTGTTGACATACTTGATTGCAATATCACCCTTCTCAACATGGTCTCGAATAAAATGATACCGAATCTCAATGTGCTTGGTCTTGCCATGAAGAACCGGGTTGTGTGCAATTTTAATAGCACTTTCATTGTCACATAAAAGAGGCACTTTGTCACAAATGACACCATAATCCTTTAAAGTTTGCCTCATCCATAATAATTGTGCACAACAACTACCGGCGGCGATGTATTCGGCTTCGGTGGATGACGAGGCCACACAATTTTGCTTCTTGGAAGACCAACTCACAAGGGACCTACCAAGGAATTGGCATGTACCCGAAGTTGATTTTCTATCCATTTTGCAACCCGCCCAATCCGCATCCGAATAACCAACAAGATCAAAGCTTGTACCATGGGGATACCAAAGACCATAGTTGGGAGTATCCAACAAATATCTTAGAATCCTTTTGACCGCGGTTTCATGACTTTCCCTAGGACTTGATTGGAATCTTGCACACATACCCACACTAAACATAATATCCGGTCTAGATGCACAAAGGTAAAGCAAAGATCCAATCATAGAACGATAAAGCTTTTGATCAACTTCCTTACCATCCGGATCTAAGTGAAGATCCGCCTTGGAGTCCATGGGAAACTTATATGGCTTGGCATTGTTCATATCAAATTTCTTGAGCATGTCCTTAATATACTTGGCTTGACATAAGAATGTTCCTTCTCGAATTGATGGATTTCAAAGCCAAGAAAATAATTCAATTTCCCCATCATGGACATCTCAAATTCCTTGGTCATTAGCTTGGAGAATTGATCACTAAATTCATGGTTAGTGGAACCAAAGATAATATCATCAACATATATTTGGCATACGAAAAATTCTCCATTTATTCTTTTAGTGAAAAGGGTGGGATCTATTACCCCAATTGCAAAGCCACGGTCTACTAAGAACTCCTTGAGATGATCATACCAAGCACGTGGAGCTTGCTTGAGCCCATAAAGAGCCTTATGTAGTAAGTAGACATGGTTAGGAAATTGGGTCTTCAAAACCCGGGTTGTTTCACATATACTTGTTCATTTAGTGGACCATTTAGAAAAGCACTTTTAACATCCATTTGATATAAAGTAATTTTATGAGTAGATGCATAGGCAATAAGTAAGCGAATGGATTCAAGTCTAGCAACGGGGGCATAGGTTTCACCGTAGTCGACTCCTTCGATTTGGGTGTACCTTGTGCAACCAATCTTGCTTTGTTGCGGATGACTTGACCATTTGAGTCTTGCTTGTTCTTGAATATCCACTTGGTTCCAATGACATTATGGGAGGAGTCATTGGGTCTTTCCACTAATGACCATACTTTGTTGCGCTCGAAGTTGTTCAACTCTTCATGCATAGCCGCAACCCAATCCATGTCTTCAAGGCATCATATACCTTGAGAGGTTCTAAGCTAGACAAGCAAGAGACATGACCACAAAAGTTAGCTAATTGATTGCGTGTGGCACACCTCTACGGATACTCCAAGGATATTTTCTTTGAAGTGTTGTTGATAATCCAATTTGATGCACGCCGGATGACCCGGCGTTCCATGGCTTGACCAATTGTTTCACCAACACAAATATCTTCATCATTGCCTTCATCTTGCTCATGGTCAACCCGAAGTGGAGTTCTTGGGTTGTGGGTTCATTATGTTCTTGTTCACCACTAGAGTTGGGTGGGTCTTGACCATTTTCTTGATCTACATGTTCTTGTTCTTGATCATTGATAGTTGTTGATCACTTGTTGAGGTAGATGGCTCAACTTGGGTAGAACTTGTTCCTTCTTCTTGAGTATCATCAATGGTCCTTCAATAGGAATTAGTTCTCCAATCCCCATAGTTCTTATGGCTTGAGATGGAGCAACATCACCTACATCATCATGATCAATATGCTCCGCTTGGGAGCCATTATCCTCGACAAACTCCACGTTCATAGATTCTTCAACACACCCGGTGGATATGTTGTAGACCCTATAAGCATGAGACTTTGCGGCATATCCAACAAATATACCATCAAAAGATCTAGATTCAAATTTAGCAATTTTGCAACCTTTAATGTAAACATGGCATTTGCATCCAAAGACTCGAAAGTAAGATACATTTGGCTTTTTACCGGTGAGGAGTTCATATGGTGTCATGTTCTTGAGAGGACGGAAGAAGAGCCGGTTTGAGTAATGACAAGCGGTGTTGATGGCTTCGGCCCAAAAGTTGTATGGGGAATTAAATTCGGCCATCATAGTTCTTGCCATATCAATAAGAGTGCGGTTCTTCCTTTCGGCAACACCATTTTGTTGGGGAGTATATGCAGCGGAATATTGGTGTTGAATGCCCTCCCCACTTAGGAAATCATCCATAGTGTAATTCTTGAACTCCGTACCATTGTCACTTCTAATTGCCAAAATCTTGGAGTCATATTGGCGTTGAACTAGGGTTGCAAAGTCAATGAATATCTTTTGAGTTTCACTCTTCTTCTTGATGTAGAAAGTCCAACAATATCTTGAATAATCATCCACAATCACCAAACAATATTTCTTGCCACCAAGACTATCATATGTGGGAGGCCCAAAAAGATCCATATGAAGGAGCTCCAAAGGCCTCTTAGTGGAGATAATGGTCGTCTTGGGGTGATTCTTCTCATGCATCTTTCCGGCTATGCAAGCACTACAAGGACGATCTTTGGAAAAATTAACATCGGTTAGTCCTACCACGTGTCCACCCTTTACAAGAGTTTGTAAATTTCTCATACCGACATGGCCAAGTCGGCGATGCCAAAGCCACCCCTTGTCGCCTTTAGCCATTAAACATGTAGCGATTTGAGTGGTCTCTTTTGAGAAATCAACCACATACAAACCGTTTTCACGAAATCCAACAAAGGCGACATTGAGTGTTTGAGTGAAAAGGATGGTCACGTGGTATTTATTAAAAATAACGGTGTAACCGGCATTGCATAATTGACCAACGGAAAGTAAATTGTATGAAAGAGATTCGACAAGAGGACCTTCTCAATGGATAACTCCGGAGTGATCACCACTTACCAACTCCCACTACCTTGAGTCTTGCATTGTTGCCAACGGTGACATGAGAGAATGAGAGTAGTTGTTTCAATAAGTCCTTTACTAGTTCTTTGCTTCCGGTCATATGGGATGAGCATCCACTATCAAT
Organism: Poa pratensis; assembly: GCA_947311845.1. Lineage (NCBI taxonomy): Eukaryota > Viridiplantae > Streptophyta > Magnoliopsida > Poales > Poaceae > Poa > Poa pratensis. Next base: position 137,972,440 of record CAMZMU010000052.1, on the reverse strand, counting down.
GAGCCATGAAGATCCACCGGAAGAGAAACCCTACAATAATCAAGTCTTTGATTTAGGTACCCATTTTGGAATGGGTCCTCTTTTGTTAGTCACAAGGGTCTTTGGAACCCAAATAGCATAGTGATAATCATCTCCATATGAAGAGCCAACATATTTAGCAAAAACACAACCATTTGTAGATTTCAAAAGAACATATGAGGGGTTGTATTTTCCCGCAAAGTTATTGTGAGTGGCATTGCCCCTAGTGACATTACCACTCCCAATAGAGTTGTCATTTGCTTTGGCTAACTCCCCCTCCTTCACAAAAACAATATCTTTGGAAGGGGGAGTCGCTTCTTCTTCTTCTTGTTGTTGACCTTCTTAGAGTTGGGTGTGAACCCAATTCCTTCTTTGCCAACCACTCCCTTTTGATTGCTCAAAAGATCATTGAGGTTCTTTTCCCCTTGGATACAAGTGGCTAGGCCCTTCTCAAGTTGGGCCTTCAACCTAGTGTTTTCCTCAATAAGAGATGCCTTGACACATAAAGGGTTAGTGGAACAAGCATTTGCATCTTTATCATTATGAGAAGTGGTGAAGCTAGCATAGATAAATTGAGCTTGTAGTTTGGCATATGACTCCTTGAGTGTAGTGAGCTCACTTGAGGTCACCTTGTGGGTTTCCCTAAGTTGCTCAAAACCCTCAAAGAGTTGTTATGACTCTCTACAAGTTCCTCATTTTTACTTTTTAGATCAATAGCAATTTGAATAGAGGTTTCACGAGTTTCTTTTGCCTTGGAAAGATCCATGGCATGTGTCTCCTCAAGTTGCTCACGGAGCAATTGTTCCTCAACAAGTTGATCTTCTAGCTCACCAATTTTGTCGGCATGATCACATGCATGCCCTTCGAGCTCACAAATCCTAACATCCTTCTCATTAAGAAGATGCTTGGCTTCTCCATATTGATACATGAGGGCCTCAACCATTTTCTTGGTTGGACCTTGGAGCTTGCTAATGAAGATAGAAATTTTATCCTCTTCTTCAATTTTCCCTACATCCTCAACACAATCCAATAGTGATGGGTTAGAGGAGATAGTAATTTTTGGTGGGGAATTCACCTTTGTTTCCTTGGCCATGAGGCACATAGGCTTGGAGATCTTGTCGTCGTTTGGAGATGAGAAGAGGTTGGCCAATGATGGAGGAAGGGTGCCCATTGCAAGAGCCGCCATTCCTACTTCTTCACTTGGTTCTTTATCCTCCTCACCTCCGGACTCGTATTCCTCTTGATGGGATGCCACAAGAGCCTTTTGAGGTGATCTCTTCATGTAGGTAGGCTTGGGGTGGTACTTGTTCTTCTTTAGAATGAGTTGACCACCATTATCCTCTCTTCTTTCATAGGGGCAATCCTTCACAAGATGAGTGTCCTTTCCACAATTGAAGCACATTCTTTTTATTGGTGGAGGGGTTGCTCTTGTTCTTCTTGTTCCAAAACCGGGTGGCGGCAAGTGCAAGAACTTCATTGAGCTCACCCTCCAAGTCTTCTTCACCTTCATAGACCGGGCTTTCTTCATATCTTGGATGGTCTACCACACGGCCTTCAAAGCAAGAGTCTTTGGGCCACGGACTTGGTTGAAAGACTTGGATGTGGACTTCAATGTATCATAGTGACAAATTGAGCCAACATGTCATTGGGAGTCATTGTTGTGTAATCCGCTCTTGCATGAGGTTCATCACCATAGTTTCACTATATGGCATAATTGCTTGAAGGAACTTGGCCTTGACCCATTCATCATCCATATCCTTCTTTCCATTTTCCCTACATGTCACCACAAGCTTGTAGAGTCTTCGGTAAAGTTCGGTCGGAGTCTCTTCGTCTAGCATGATGAAGTTGTCAACTTGATGTTGAAGGACGGCCGCATTGGAGCGTTGAATGCCCTCATTTCCTTCATACACGTTTCAAGATAGCCAAGCCTCATTGCAAGTTTTGAGATTCCGCACATGATCTTCATCATTTGCGGTCATAGCACTCTCAAGAATGTACTTGGCATTTGCATCAAGTTGCTCATCAATCTCTTCTTGCTTGGTCAAGTTGTTGGGATCAACGGGTTGAAACCATGTAGAACCACCCTCCAAAGATGCACCGATGAGCTGCGAAAATAAGACTCCATAGATTTCTTCCAAGTGAAATAACGAGTATTATCAAGCTTAGGAGGGGGTCTACCAAGGTTGGTTATATGAGGTTGAGTGGTGCAACTTGAGTGAGATAAGAGCTAGGTGGAGCAAAGTTAAGAGAAGGCTTCTCATAGGTTTATCATTTTTATCCTTGTCACTAGCTCCCTTAATAGGGCTAGCGGTTGATGAGGAGCCATTTTGATTAGATACCCGAGTATACACCTCATCCACCATTTTGCCTTTCATGAACCCAAAAGTTCAATCATGGACTTCATGGTGATTGGGGCATCACCCTCGGGAGGGATTATTCCCGCTTCTATTAGTTCTTTGTCAAGTTGTTCTCTATCACGTTTTTCTTGTTCCTTAGCAAGTTTTAACTCCTCATCTTTAGCACGTTGTACTTCCTCCGCACTAGCCATCCTCCTCTTTAGGCGATTAAGCCCTTAATAAAGAGACCTTGCTCTGATACCAATTGAAAGGATCGAGTAGGTTGACTAGAGGGGGGGGGGTGAATAGGCAACTACCAATTTTAATTTTCTTTTCAACAAGTTAAGGAATTGCTCAAATATAAGTTCTCTAGATATGCAACTAGGTGAACAATCCTATATGATGAGCAAGAAGCTAGCTAACAAGATATACTAAACAAGGTAAGCTAGCAATACAAGTAAAGGTATATATAAAAAGGATAAGCACACGGTGACACGGAGATGATTCCCGAAGTTCACTTCCCAATGGAAGCTACGTCTTCGTTGGAGCGGTGCGGGGTCACAAGTGATCCCCGAATAGCCGTGATATGGCACACCGTATCTCCTCCACTATATGATGCCCTCGAGGTCGGCAACAAACCTTTACAAGGATGAGGCACACTCCACAACCGAATTGGAGGCTCTCACCAATTCCCACGGCTTCCAAAGCCGCAAGAATCACAAGGCCGGGGCACGTCTCCACAACCGAATTGGAGGCTCCCGGCTAGTCCCCGCGGCTCCCAAAGCCACAAGAACGACCAACGACCGTCTAGGGTTCCAATGAACCCAAGATGCACAAGTTCCTCTAAGGAATGGATATGGAAATCAAATCGCTTTGGTGGAAGGGTAGATCTAGGTCAACTCTCCCAAGTCCTAGAAGGACAAGGTGTTTGAGTGGCTAGGGAGAGAGATCTACCAAGTTTAAGCTTGCAACAATGGTGGGGATGATATTTCTGGTCGAGGTGCCCTTTCCAAGGTAGGAGAAGGCCTATATATAGTGTTTCACCATTTCTTCCCGTTGGAGGCAGAAGACTCGGATATTCCGAGCAAAGTCATCCTCGGATAATCCGAATGACCGGATAATCCGATACGGTTATCTCGGATAATCCGAATGAACACATGGTACTTTTCCTCAAAGACCTTAGCAGAAATCTGGGCTTCCTCTGATAGCTCGGATAATCCGAGACAAGATTACTCGGATAATCCGAGTGGTTACAGGGCACTTTTGCTTCGAGTCCTTAGCCAAATTATGAGCTTTGCTTGAGGCTCGGATAATCCGAAACATGTTACTCGGATAATCCAAGTGGTTACAGGGAACTTTTGCTTCGAGTCCTTAGCCAAATTCTGAGCTTTGCTTGAGGCTCGGATAATCCATAACAACATTACCCGGATAATCCGAATAATTCCAGGTTACTTTTGCTCTTTTCAACTCACTTTTTGGATTTGATGCAAAGACGTTTTAAGCACCTAAAACTTGCACCACTTAGTTTACATATAAGATTATCGCTAGTGTTGTTGCCTAACACACAAAACACAAGGGTTTAGGGAATGTCCTTTCACTATATACATTCAGACAAAAAATTCACGTATCTATTGTGATATCTCAAACTATGTCGTATGAACTCAAGGTTTGAAGAGAAGGGGTTTTGGAGTTGCAACATGGAAATTTCAAAAACCTCACCAAAGTTTCATTTTGGAGTGACTAAGAAGGATCAAGCCTTATTTTTTCATTTTCATGTTTTAAACTTGTTTAAATGTTGGTCAAAGTTAGGTTTAACCGGTATTTGAAATGAGCATACAAAATTAAAATAATCAAAAAAAAAGAAAAACATGCGCACATAGTCTTCTTATGTCATATACTAACGATTCAAGTTGATAAACAAGGTCTATATACATTCAGATGAAAAATTCACGTATCTATTGTGATATCTCAAACTATGGCGTATGAACTCAAGGGTGAAGAGAAGGGTTTTTGGACTTGCAACATGATAATTTCAAAATCCTCACCAAAGTATCATTTAGGAGTGACTAAGAAGGGTCCAGGCTTAGTTCGCGCCCAAAATTTACACTAGTGTGCGCCAGTGCGCGCCCAGAGCATGCCATGGCGCATCCGGAGCACGCCATGGCACGTCCAGACCGTGTCCGGAGCGCGCACTTAAGGTGTTCGACAGAAGTAGCATAACAAATATTACAACTTTCCTCAAATGTTCACCCTTTTTCTTATTCCTCGTGTGACTAGATGGGGCCACGACCTTGCTCCGGGTGTTCTTTGCTGGATTTGGACCAGTTTGGGCCACGACCTCCCCCTTCTTGTGCTTCTTTGCTTGTTTGTTCTTTGCTTGTTTGTTCTTTGCTGCTAGTGTTGCTGAAACCGTTGTTGGTGCTGGTGAAACCGTTGTTGGTGCTGGTACTGGGTTACTTCCAGTAGCCAAAGCAGGTGGTCTCAGAGGTGAAGCTACAAATGGCTCTCTTTCAGCATCTTCCAATCCACCACAAGCTGTCGATACAAATGCTTCTTCTTCAGTATCTTGAACAGATGCTTCTCCTTCCATAGCTTCTGTTGACGACACCCATTCACTAGATCTCTTCCTTTTATCAACCCTTGGTTGCCAAAATGCTTTAGTTTTACCATTGTTACTTGTCCTTGAGCTGGCATTCGAGATTCAAGTGAAACAAATATTAACAAATATGAAAAATATGTTTACTAGTGCATACATCAACCATTCTAGACACACATACCTAGCTGAAACCACGCCTGCCGCGGCTTTTGCCATCTTTGCTGTTGCGGCTACTGCGGTTGCGTCTGCTTCTGCTGCGGCTACTGCGTTTTCATCTTCGGCTTCATCTCCAAATCGATTGGGGACTCTATTGTTGCATTTCCTTTGAATATGCCCCCCCATTCCACATCTTTTGCACGGACGCATCTTTATGGTTGCACCCTCTATAGCTGTTCTGAATCTGTTTACCCTTGGCCATCCAGGTGCTCTGTCTAGCATTAGAGGGTATAGCTTAAATCCTGGATCATACACTTCCCATTGGTCTTTTCCCAATAAAGCAGACACGTTATCAGCATATGCTGCCCGAAACTTGGCAACAGAGAAATATTCAGACACATACGGATCAACTTTGCCCTGCTCGCCTCCGATGACGTTCAGGCAGAACAGGGCATGTATACATGGCTTGCCACTGAGCTCCCATCGCCTACAACTACATGTCCTCGCTGCCAAATCCATTGGATACCTCCAACTCCCTCCTTCGGTGGTATATGTCAGCTCAGCCGTAGTAATAGTTCATCTAATACATGACATAACACCCTGCATATTTCTTCCTCGCAAATGCAAATTCTTGATCACACTTGGAATGATGAGATGGCCAGCATATGAGAGTCCAATTCTATGACGCAATACCATCTTCTGCATTATCATCTGCCTTATCTTGTCAAATATTTTCCACACCATTAGACTTTTCAATCCCTTAATCATTACGTTGAAACTTTCATCAAGGTTACTTGTCACATAGTCCACCTTGCACATGTGTCTAAAGAAGCTTCTCGTCCACACCTTTCTGTGATGTTGTTCCAAGCATGCTTGCACATCAGGATTTCCATCGTACATAGCCCTCAAGTGGTGGTTATACTTCCTCTGGTTGCATGTGTACGCTGCAGGCCAAAGGTTGTCATCAAATACTTTCCCCCTGAATTTCTTCTTGAAATTACCAGCAAGACGTCTCATACATTCCCTATGCTCTGCTTCAGGAAACACAATTTCTACCGCATTCTCCAAACCCTTGCAAGCATCTGTATGAATTGCCAATCCAGCAAGGTTCCCTATGACCTTGCATAAATTTTCCAAAAACCACCTCCAACTAAGCTCTGACTCCACCTCCACCACACCAAAAACAATTGGAAAAAGCCAGTAGTGTCCATCAACTGCACAAGCAGCTACTAACTGTCCTTTCCATCTTCCAGTTAGAGCAGTTGCATCCACAGCCAAATATGCCTGCAACCGTTTAGAAACCCTTCAGAGCAAGCCTTGAAAGAGACAAAAGCTCTCCTGAAGCAATTTCTCTCCTTTTGTATTCCTTTCTCTTTGTACTGCACAATCACATGGTCGATTTCTACCACACTACCTGGACTTGCCTTCTGCACCTCAGCTTTGTATGAGTACAACAAGTGAAAGCTATCATCCCACCCGTGACCGTATATGTTATTAAGGGCCTGTTCTCCAGCGGTCCATAACCTCATGTAAGGTAGCTTCTCCTCCATTTTATATTTCTCCGAGATTTTTTTGCCGAGGGCAGTTATTCCAATGGTTGAGTCCTTTCTTAGCCATGGAGTCATCACCTCTCTCAGCCACTTCCTGCTTGCTAAGTATGTTTTCTGTCATTCCACCTTAGCTTGACAAGTGTGCTGATAGTTGTTGTACCTTATCTCAATCATGTTTTTCGCTTCATCATGACTGGCACACAACTTCCCTTCCACACGAGTGGCATGCAACTTCCACTGAGACCTATCATCTGGGCAGTGAACCGTATACTTTCCTTTCTCACTCTTCTCAATGTTGAAAATATTGTTGGTCTTGATGCAGGACGTTGTAAGTGCACTCCAAAGTTCTACCACATTTTTGAATCTTGTCCCTGGAGAAAGTATAGGATTCTCTCTGTCCCACTCAAGCGCTGGCATGTCATCGCCATCGTATTCATCTAGAACCACCATGTCAGCGTTCTCCTCCTCCTCTTCAGAATCAGTTTGTCCAAGCGGAACGATAATGGCCCTATTGCCCATTTCATCCACCAGGTCAGGAAACAGCTTCTCATCTTCATCATCGTTACGCGGCACGGCATCATCGGGCACCGCTTCATTGTCTGAATTAAGCTGACCAGCACCATTGGTCTGACCTGCACTGGACTGAGTTGCACTGCCACTTGGTTGACTTGCACTGCCAGTAGGTTTACGTGGACTAGACCTACAAGGAGTCAGCGGAAGCTCAGTATTAGCAGACGATTGTGATGACTCAAAAGCAGCCCCAGCAACCCCCTTTCCCTTTACCTTTGGCAATCCAAATTGAATTGGTTTCTGAACCACTTCGAATTTAATTCTACCGAAGCGTTGGGTCATGTTCTGAGCAAAAAGGAATTGAACTGCCTCGTCTGTGTTTAGTGGGAGGAATTCATCCTCTACAATTGACCAATATTTCACCTTAACAGTATCAAATGTCCGCCATCCGTACTTATTACAGCAAGTAATAATCAAATCCTTGTACGCAATAGCTGTATCTACCACCAACCGATACAAAAAACTATCGAGTTGTCCGTCCAACCCAATGCGACTATCAAGTTTGACTGCCAAGCGATAAGCAGTCCTCACATCCATCCTATTCAACGAAATCATGGCGGCAAGGTGAAATTGAAGCCGTATTAACTACATACATCACGTAATTGAGATAATAGAGATTGCATACTTACTTCTTTGGAATCTAAGTGTCATCTGAATCCGATGTGACCAAGTCCTCGCCGTCATAAGGCGGAGGCGGAACGGCGGAGCCTGGAACTGCCGCCATGGATACCGACGGACGGGGCGGGGCAGGGTGGGGCGGGGGTGCAGGGCACTACTGGCGGACGGGGCGGGGCGGCACTATGGCGGTGGCTGGGGTCAGATCGGGATTTGGGATGGAGGTGGAAGACGACGATTCAAAATAAGCAATGGTCCGATTCGAAATGAGCTGCCCTAGCCGATTCCAAACGAGCTGCCACCAGGCCGACCCCACCAGTCAGGCCAAATAACGGTCAAAGGAGGTTGACCCGACGGAAACGCCGCGTTTGACCGCCTTTGGGGCCTCGAAAGAGTGAGGTAGGGCACAGACGAGGAAAACTTCGCAGGTAGGGCACAAACGAGTAAAACTAGTCGAGGTAGGGCACAGAAGTAATAAACCCCAAATTTTGTCTGTCTTGCTGATTCCAAGTTTTCTAAGTTGCACACATTCAGTTTAAATTCAAAAGCCACGTTCAGTTTTGCAGGATGTGTGTTGGGATTAGAAAATTCTCTAGAGCAGGATGGTTCAGTGCACACGCTGCCACCACTCAACAGTCGTATGTCGAGGTCTACCCCGTGGAGGCAGTTAAGTTGGATGAGCGATGGATTTCTAGGTTGTGTGGCGAAAACTGACAGTGACCGACCGGTCATTCCCGGAGTGACACGAGCACATGGCACATCATTCGGAACAGATGGGCTCCTGTTTGTGGTTAGCAACCGCCGGAAGATAACAGTCGGATCTGCCGTGTGCTCATGCTAGCCACCAAACGAGAGAGCATCCAGAAACGGCCTCATGCCTGGCTGAAGCAACCTTGATTGGTCTATCTAGTTCCAATCATTCACATGCCCAGTCAGCAGCACTCATGATTTCACGACCAGTAATTGATTATCGATACGTATAGTCCTCTAATTTCCATTTTTACCGGTGATCCATGTGACAAAAAAAGGGCCTGGGCGATCTGATGGCGACGCTAGGGCGCCGTCGGCTGCCCATGGCGCCGCCGCCGTGGAGGCCGTTGGTGTACTCTGGATCCCGTTTCTCCTGTCTCGGCGGGCTGGATGCCGAGCCGTCGGGGCTGGTCGATCTCATAGATGCGTACGTCGTCGTCCGGGTGGCTTGTGAGGCCATTGTTGAGGAAGAACCGCAGTGGCCCCCGTCGCCGTCCGTCCGCCGCACTGATGCGGACCACGTGCAGCAGTTCTGGGCGGGTGTGGGCTTTCCGTCTCCGGCAAGCAGGTTCGGAACGGGGATCGACGTCACCGACAAGCGCAGGTGAGTGCTCTAATGGTGCGGTTGTGTGCAGGGTCATGCCGGTGGTGGAGATATACCAAGGACCCGTCACGGCGGTGGCGCAGAGGGACGGAGTCTTCGCCGTCTGGTCTGCGGTTGTCAAGATCTCCGCCGCGTATGGGGCCGTGGCGCGGCCCTCTCCCGCCTCGGCGCATCTCGCCGCTGCCGGTTTTTGGGACCTTCTTCGACAAGGCCGTCCGTTCCTCCTCTGCGGCGCCGGCGGTTAATTCTAAGTTAAATAGTGTAGGTTTAAAACTTGGTTCTAACAAAAAACAAATTGTTGTGTCAACTAACGTCTTGAGGCAATATATGGAATTTGACCGTCTTACGGTTGTTCCTAAAGCTTCGACTGGGTTGACTGCCACCTATTTGGATGAAAAAGAAGCGAATGCCACATCAGATGGTCAACTTCTTTCTCATTTAATTGGTGAAGTGTCGGAGATTGGTTTGGATGAGTATGGGTTGTGCTCATTGTATGAGTTAAAAGCATCCTGCCGGAAATCTAAATCTGCCTCTAACAATTTGCCTCGGAAACGGGCTAAGTTTTTCAAATCTCCCATAGTTTCCCAATGAATGGCATGTTCACAAATAGCAGAGGTCTTGGTGACTTGGCGAAACATTTGCACTTTGCTGGTTGCATTCGGGACCATAATTTGGATTTCTTAGCTATTTCTGAGATGGGAAGACATGAGTTCTCGCAATATCTATTGAATCGGCTTTCTGGCGGTATAGACTTTGATTGGTACTCGCGTCCTCCCCATGGCCGCTCCGGAGGCATTTTACTAGGTATCAGGACGGATACCATGGAAGTGTTGGATGTTACGGATGGTGATTTTCATATAAAAATGCACATATGTAATAAAACCGACAATTTCATTTGGAGTCTTGTTACTGTGTATGGGCTGGCCCAGGAGGAGGCTAAGACGGCTTTTCTCTGTGAAATGGTAAACTTGGCAAAAGATAACCCTCACCCTTTATCATTGGAGGGGATTTCAACCTTCTTGGTTTTCCATTTGAGAAAAGTAGGGGTCGGTTCGACAACCGTTGGCCTCTTTTGTTCAATGCAGTCATTGACGGCTTGAACTTAAGAGAGATAACAATGGTCGGGAGACAGTTCACTTGGGATAATTCTCTCCCTGAACCCACATACGAAAAGCTAGACCGTGTACTGATGGATACTGATTGGGAATCTAGGTTCCCGTTGGTGTCGGTACGGGCTCGAGAACATATTGAGGTATTGTCGGACCATGCTCCCATTCTTTTGACCACTGGCATGCCTAGACCACAGTGTAAACCACGTTTCAAGTTTGAACTTGGGTGGTTGCATCGTGAGGGGTTCCATGAGATGGTTAAAAGAATTTGGGAAAGACCGGTTGCTGGTGATACACCGATCGAGAGGTGGAACAATAAGATTCGTGCTTTACTCACACACCTCGTTGGTTGGGCTCGTCATACTACCGATTTACTTAAAAAAGAAAAGATACGACTATATATCCTCGATAATTGATGCTCTAGAGGCATTAGCAGAAGTTCGACTGTTATCTGCGCAAGAGATTGAGCTAAAGAGTCAATCGAATGCACAGATAGCGAAACTACTGCGTGAGGAGGAGTAAAAATGGTATCAAAGATCCAAAGCCCAATTTATCCTAGAAGGGGATTCAAATACTCACTATTTCCATAGTATTGCCAATGGCAGACACAGGAAAAAGCGTATTCATTCTCTAGTCCAGGAGGGGGAACGATTGAGGGCCATGAACAACTAAAGTCGTATATTACAAATTACTATAAAGGCCTATTCGGAACCCCAGAGGAAGAAAACTTCACACTGGATGAGTCTCGAATGGAGGATATACCCTAGGCTTCAGATGAGGAAAATAGTCTACTTACTAACCTCTATTCAGAGGATGAGGTGAGAAAGACGGTTTTCCAAATGAAACATAATAAGGCACCTGGACCTGATGGCTTCCCGGTTGAGTTCTACCAGAACTTTTGGGATGTTATCAAGTCTATTTACTACAACTGTTCGCCTGTCATTATGATGGACAACTAGAGTTGTTTCGTCTCAATTTTTGTGAGATAATTTTATTACCTAAGGTTAACGAGGCAGAAAGGATTCAACAATTGATGGCCCTTAAATGGGTTAGGTTGAGACCCCAATAGCAGAGTGTGTAGTACGGGCAAGGACGTGTTTTCCCCACGAAGATGACTCGAGGGTTTATATCGAACTCTCGGGGAATCAGTAGTGAATGCTTTACCTCCTTATCCTTCCCTTGGAAACCTGCAAACAAAAATAAATTGTTTTGTGCCCTCAACCTCACCAAGTGGTTGTCAAGCACAAGGTGTGAGAATGATAAAACAAAACAATAAATAAATATGCAATGAAAATGTGCAAGGATGACGATAGTAATGATAAATTATATTTTTGGGTTTTATATGATGTATGCAAGATGCAAAAGTATTTTTGTATTTTCGGATTTAATTATGGCTGAAAATAAAAAGTGGATGAAAGTTGTTGGAAAGGTGTTTCTTATGATTAAAAATAGACCGGGGTTCATGGTTTCACAAATGCACTCTCTCTTTAATAATGTGATGGACAATGGAACACATAAAGTTAACATATGAGATTGCAACAAGGTTTCATGACAAGTTATAATCATATGGGCATCACGTCCTAACATAGAGATATTTTGGTTATTAACCTCTCTTATACTCCACTAAGATGCGAACTAGATCATAACACCTTAGTATTAAGATAAATCAGAGCATAGCTTTAAGTTTCATGACATGAAGTTGAAATAAGAACATGCTAGATCTAGTCATGGAGTAGTGGCAATGGTCACACCCACATCTCCGGTAGCAAGGTATTTCTTTTTATCCCTAGTGAGGCAACAAAGTAAGGTAAAACACCCAAGTGGATCGCGGAACTTTCTCTCACGTTCACCGCACTAGCCACCCCCCGTTACTCCATCTAATGCACACGTTCCCCACACACGCTCTCATAAACATGCTTGATCAAAACAAGTAAACAAGAACGGGGTACATAATATGCATCTACTTTCATAACTGAAGCAAAACAATTGCAATCTCAAACATATATTAACTCATAAAGATTCACCACAAAGGTATTACATAGATGACCGTAATCATGTTCGGCAGCTCATATGGTGCTAATTAGTGAAGCACAAGAGAGAGATACATAAGTTACTTCCACAAACCATAGTCCAGGGGTGGACTACTCCCTCTTCATCATGGATACGGTGGATATGTCGTTGGAGGAGGTGGAGACCTCTCCGGCAGCGACCCCGGAGTTTTCCCCTCCAATCTGCAGCTCCTGATCTCTGTTTCGGTGTTTCTGTGTTTCTACGGCGCTCCCTTCCGAAGAGCCTCGGGGACTATTTTTATAATCGGTTTTAGGTCAAGACGGAGTCGTGGGCGAAAAGATCGACGGCAACGGAGCATCGAGGCTCCAGAAGGTGGGCCCCACACGGCCACAGAACCTGGCCGCGTGGGCCACCCCCTTTTGGCCCTCGAGCCTCCGTTTGTTCACTTCCTTCGTTCCCAGGGCTTCTTCCTTCCAAATATTGATGCTCCTAAATTTGCAAGTCATTTGAACGTCGTTTGGGTCTCTGAAACATCAAAATATAAAAATAGGGTTTTCTGCTGCGCAGGGTTAATTCCAGAAAAATAGGGGAACTTGTGAATTATTCCCAAAATCATTATAAAACATTGATATAACCCTTATATGACGCAAATATGATTGGAATATGAATAAAATAATGCAAAGTTCATGTATGCATTTTACATGCATCAACAATTCAGACCTATATTGCCTTCTTAACGTTAGTTTTAAAATATTTACCAAAGTTGCTACGATTCGACTGAATAGTGTGGCAAATCATATGGTTCGTCCGTCTCAGACAGCTTTTATGCAAGGTCATAACATTCTTGATGGGGTGGCGATTCTACATGAAACAGTTCACGAACTGCATAGGAAAAAGTTGAATGGGGTAATTCTTAAAATTGATTTTGAGAAAGCTTATGATAAAGTCAATTGGTTTTTCTTCAGCAGACTCTCAGAATGAAAGGTTTTTCTATTGAGAGGAGAGCGTTAATAGATAGCTTTGTTTCGAGAGGAAGTGTAGCCATTAAAGTCAATGATGACACTGACAAATACTTCCAAACAAAAAAAGGCCTTAGACAAGGTGACCCACTATCGCCAATACTATTTAATATAGTGACTGATATGTTGGCTATCTTGATCGAACGCGCTAAATCCGAGGGCCAAATTGAAGGAGTGATTCCACATCTAGTCGATGGTGGTTTATCAATTCTTCAATATGTCGACGACACAATTCTTTTTATGGAACATGACATCGAAAAAATTCGTAACTTAAAGCTGATTTTGTCAGCCTTCGAGCAACTTTCGGGTCTGAAGATTAATTTCCATAAAAGTGAACTGTTTTGCTTTGGCGAGGCTCAAGAAAACGCCGCCTTGTATGCTGAACTTTTCGGCTGTGAGCAAGGACAATTTCCTATCAACTATTTGGGTATTCCGATTCATTATCGGAGACTTACAAATGCTGAGTGGAAGAAGGTGGAGGAAAGACTTCAAATACGTTTAAATAGCTGGAAAGGCAAACTCTTATCCCTAGGTGGAAGATTGGTTCTCATAAACTCGGTACTAACAAACATGGTATTGTATATGATTTCATTCTTCCAATTACCCAAAGGAGTCTTAAAATGATTGGATTATTTCCGGTCTAGATTCTTTTGGCAAAGGGGATTGTGAGAACAAAAAAATATCGGCTGACTAAGTGGAGTGTGGTTTGTTGCCCAAAAGACCAAGGAGGGCTCGGAGTTCATGACCTTGAGGTCAAGAATAGAGCTTTGCTGGGTAAATGACTCTTCAAGCTTCTTTCTGAAGATGGAGTTTAGCAAACCCTCCTTAGGACAAAGTATGTGGGATCTCAAGCCGTATCTCTGGTTCTTTGGAAACCTGGCGATTCACACTTCTGGGCAGGCCTTATGGCTACGAAGAGGTTCTTTTCCCATAAGGATCTTTCTCAATTAGGGATGGATCGGAAATTTGCTTCTGGGAGGATAAATGGCTAGGCCAATCCACTCTCAGAGAACAATATCCGGCTCTGTATGCTATTGTGCGAAACAAGAGCAACACGATTGCTAAGGTATTGGGTACCTCCCCACCAAATGTATCGTTCAGAAGAAGTTTACTTGGAACAAGACAAGCATCCTGGAATGCCTTGCTCATCCGATTGGATTCCATCCATCTGTCGGAAGATCCAGAAAAATTTCAATGGAATATTACGAAGAATGGTAAATTCTCATTAATCTTACCCGAAGTGCCAGTCGATATTAAGGATAATAACAAAATTTGGAAGATGAAGATTCCGTTAAAAACTAAGGTGTTTGCGTGGTATCTCCGTCGAGGTGTAATTCTTACAAAAGATAACCTTACCAATCGCAATTGGCATGGAAGTAAAAAGTGCGTCTTCTGTCAACACGACGAGACTATTACACACTTATTCTTTCAGTGCGAGTTCGCCAGATCTACATGGTCAGCCATCCAGATAGGTTCTACCTTATATCCCCGCGTACCGTTGCAAACATTTTTGGCAACTGGTTAAACGTGGTGGATCCTAGGTTTAAACTTTTCAGTAGGGTGGGAGCGATTGCCGTTATTTGGTCGCTGTGGCTATGTAGAAATGACAAGATTTTTAACGATAAAAAGCTTCTATTATGCAGGTTATCTATCGGTGTACAGCAACGCTACGAGCATGGTCGGCCCTGCAGCGTGTGGAGCACCGAGACTTGTTTTTGGAGGTGGCGTTGCGTTTGGAGGCTGCGGCCAGGTAGTTATTCTCCCGGCATGGATGACAACATAGTCTCCGGATCGACATACCATCATCTTAGGCGGCTTTACAATTTCTCATTATGATATGTAATTCGCTTTTTTTAATTTCAGAATTAGGTACTCGTGAACTTGTGGCTGTGTGCATCCTATCTATGCAGAGGCCAGGTGTAATGGATTAAAACTTTTAAGTAATAAAATCCCTTTATCTAACCTAAGCTGCAAATCAACGACTTATCTGAAGCCATTTGTCTTTAGTAAGCAGTTGTGGTTGCATTCAACACTTTCCGTGTGGACCTCATGCCTAGGACAATTACTGCTGCCTGGATTGCTGTATTTGCAGACTTGTAGTCTTTGTTGTCTCACGGTCTAAGCGTTCTTGCTTCTAGGTACCTACCTTCATACACAACATGGTTTCCATTTGAAGAGAGCTCCAGGGCAAAGGAACATCTCACAGAGAGCAAGGGAAACAGGTTACTCGAGAGCATAGTTTTGTCACAACTCTCCTACCTGACTATCTTCGTCATCGCCACCTGCGTCACGGAGAGGACAAAGCTCAAAGAAGATCCCCTAAACTTTAACTTGCTCAGCATTGTTGTTGAGGTCGTCAGGCAAGTCACTCGAAGCGATTCAAAACATGAAAAGAAATAAAACATTTACCATTCATACCAGATAAAATTATTTTCGTATCTCTTGATTTCCTTCGAGGAAGCTGACCTGTTCTTCTCACATTTGGTATGCAGTGCTTATGGAAATGTGGGATTCTCCGTGGGCTACAGCTGTAGCAGACAGATCAATACAGACCAGCTATGCACCGACAGATGGACCGGCCTCGCTGGGAGGTGGAGCGATCCTGGCAAGTTCATCCTCATTCTTGTGATGCTCTTTGGGAGGCTGAAGAAATTCAGTATGAAAGGAGGCAAAGCCTGGAAGCTTAGTTTTTTTTTTTGATAAGTATACGTATATATTAAGTCAAAGACACATAAGAGTACATAACACGTACACACCTAACGGAACGGTCCAGAAGGACACGTAGACCCGTACACATTGCAGAAAGACCCCTGAAGAAACACAAAATCACAAAGAAGCCCTTGGGGAACTCTGCACCACACGAACGAAACCGTCGCTCGTCTCCGATGCCGAAGCACCGCGAGAGCAAGAGACGAAGACCGCCACACCCGAGGTTGAAGAAGCTCCATCGCCATCTGGCTTTGTGAACCACGAGAAGAAGCACCCAAGGTGCCCACATATCGCTGTGGCACGCGGGTCGGGGACCTACCCCAAGCTCACCTTCAACCTCCAGATCCAGCCTCTCCCGTCGCCGGCTGCGAGGAGCAGCACCAGATCCGCCAACCCGGACCACACTCCTAGCACGGACCACGGCATCCTCCAGCCCACCGCTAGCCGCAGCAGACCAGCGTCCGAAGCTCCTGCACAGCTTCCCCCTTCTTCCCGACGACGCTGGAGACGACGGCGCCGAGACGCGGATGAGAAGGAGGAACAAAAGCCCAAAGCAAGGTCCCCGCCGCGCCGACGACCTTGCCAGGACACCCTAGCACCGCATCTCCTAGCCGACGCTGCACGGCGGCGACGAGACGGAGATCTGGAGCAAATTATTCGCAACGGCGGCATCGGCATCAGCCGCACTCCACCACGAAGATCTAACAGACTAGCAAGCCCTAGACTATCTGTACACGGGTCCGGCCGGCGATTCAGCCCCCCTCCCTCTCCGACGGCACCGAGGCCGACGAAGGAGAGGAGGGCGACGGAATCACCGGCGGAAAACTCAGTCGCCCTCTGATCGCCTCTCCTAGTTACTGTAGAAGAGGATAAGAGAGGAGGAAGAGTTCGCTTCGCTCCTGGAGCTTAGTTAGATGCATCACCTGGTGACCATTGCAGGCACACGTACGGTTTCCTCTTTTGTTTTTATTTTCTTCCCTTCTCGCCTTCAGTGCCCATTTGGATGTAGAAAGGAACCTTCTACTTGTCGTCCTTGTACAGAGCCACGTACAAGTGCAGCAGTTCCAGGTTAGGTGAATGAAAGTTGATCATAAGAATATCAAGACACGCAGATTAGCCTAATCTCTTGATACACAGAGATGGCTTAGCACTAATTTGTTAGAACTAGCTGGCGCCAAAAAGTTGGGTGCCTCAGATCTGGTTGTATAAACATATGTGTAAGCGCGTACAGAAAGACTGCAATGATCCAATCATGTCTCGGAAGTACCTGAGGCCACAAGTACCGCTTTATGAAAAAAGCATAATATTGTTATCTCCTCGCAAACCTCACTAGCCACACACTTTTCTCCGAGATAAAAAGAAGTAACACACATGTGCAACTAGATTGTGCCACACGCCCACACTGAAAGAGAAGGAAATAAAAGAAGGAAGATAGAAAAGTTCCAGCGCACACGGCACACCTGTGTGAATGCTTGCAGATTTTTTTCCCACAACAGAGGTGCACTATACATATAGTAATGAAGATATGCATTCCAGTCTAGTGGAATCTGATACATAATGTCAATAAAAATCAGCCCAGAAATCCCAACCCGCACTAATAATTGAGAAATTGATCAAGAGAATGCAAATTTTGCAACCCAGCCTCACAACCGGTCATGTTGTCAATCAATGCAGTGTTGCCTTGTGGAGCTTTCGGGGAAAGGGATTAAACACATCGATTTATTCAGCCTGCGCTGATAACTGAAAAATACGACCAGGAGAATGCAAATGTTGCAACGCAACTTCACGATTGTCATTTATTTCAATCTTCACTACTGACGTGTCGGAGCATCCCGGCCACATACACCATATTTTGTAGCTGTAAATTTACAGGGTAGTGAATTTCAGCATCACAGTAGCGGGTGCCTCAAGAAAAGTAAGATAGATTTTGAGCTAAACCAGAATAATGCAACAACTACAATGCAGGATCAAATCAAAAGTGTGAATTATTGGCATGTATTAGGTGGCAGGATCAAATCAACGATATATTCGGATGCAAAAAATTGTTAAATGAAGGATGATAATTCCCGAAAATCCTTTCAATAAGAACATAAAAGTAGTTGGCTATTTATTATAATATAATAGAAGGACATGCTGGTCCAGAGTCAATTATACCTGGGACCGGGCCCTTTAGACACCATCAGCACCATGATTATACATGTGGACACACTTGTCTTACTCCACCCTACATATGGAGCTCCACAACTTGATCTGACTGCGGAGTACTTGCAGGGGAGAATACTTAACCCATAAGACACCATGAAATAACTTCCAGTTGCCAACTCCAACACCAGTAAGTTTGAGCTCAAAATCCCACAAACCTCAATGCATCAATTCAGATCAGTTCTAGTTACCTTGCAGAGCCTGCCATCGTATACAGCCATGAAGATTGCAGTGCCCGATCTCGAAGAGCTTAGAACCATCAAGGAGAAAGTGAAGCATTTCCATGAGCTTGTAACAGGCAGGCTCAGTTCCCTCTCCAGGTGTACAACACGCTTGTTCAAACGCTCTTACCAGTCTCTCCTCTTTAGAAGCAATCCTTTGATAGTCCAGCTTATTTACTTCATGTCGATATCCTTTGCTGGTTTTCTTGCCCTGAAGAATCTCAGGTCCCTGAACAAACCAGCTCTAAGGAACTTTGACCTGATGTTCACCTGCGTGTCCACAGTGACAGTGTCGAGCATGGCAACAGTTGAGATGGAGGACTTCTCCAACCAGCAGCTCTGGGTGTTGATCATACTCATGATATTAGGTGGAGAAGTGTTCACTTCAATGCTGGGGCTGCACTTCAAAAATGCTCGGGCCGATGCCCTCCTGAGAAGACTGGCTATCATAAGCAGGGACATAGAATCCACTGATGTTTTCGACAACACAAGTGAGAATAATGTAGAAGGCATCCAGTCAGAGGAAACCATGACACACAATCAGGTACAGGAACGCAAAGAGGTGAATCAGAATTCTCGCAATATTTTAGCTTGTGTAGTGGCAGGCTACTACGCAGCAGCAATTGTTTGCGGCTCTCTAGTCATTATCACCTACCTATGGATTGACTTCGATGCAAGACATCTACTGAAGAGTAAAGATATCAAGATGTGGACCTTCTCGGCCTTCACAGCAATATCTTCATTTGCAAACTGTGGCTTCACTCCGGTAAATAATAACATGGCAATTTTCAGAAATAAACCCATTTTTCTGCTTCTAGTTGCCCCGCAGATTCTAGTAGGCAACACTTTGTTTGCACCACTGTTGAGGTTAAGCATGTGGGCCTTGGGAAAGGTCAGCAGAAGAAATGAATATGCTTACATCCTTAAGCACCCAGAGGAGATTAAATACAGGCATTTGCAATCACATCAGGATTCTATCTACTTGGTTCTGACTGGACTGCTGCTAATTCTAGTGCAAGCAATGGTTCTTTGTTATTTTGAGTGGGATTCGAAGGCCTTTGAGGATATGAAATGGTTCGAGAAATTGGTAGGCTCGGTGTTCCAGAGTGCCAGTTCAAGACATGCCGGTGAAACTGTCATTGACATCTCGACCCTTTCGGCACCAATTTTGGTGATATTTGCACTTGTCATGTGAGTATCCCCTCCCACATCTATTCTGAGTGAATTTGGTTAAGTTTGATAGAATAATTAGCTTATCTCTTATTAATAGCACATATTACCTGGAGCATTGACAATTTGCCATAAACTTAGAACAACTATGACTGTCTGAGCAATAGTAGATGCAGTGACTAAATAAAGCGCGTCTGCTAATAACAAACACGCCATAAATAGTTCCATGCTTGAAATCTTCTGATCTGAAGTTTATAGCGGCTATGGTTGAAAAGTTATGGCAAAACTACTTATATTAGCTTGAAAAATAGCAGTCTTACATTCTCGCAAGGATTTGAATGAAGTTTAAGATAATAACATGTTCAAACTTGGAACATGTCTCGTGCTACCTATAGACACACCTAGACTGAATTCAAAACAACTGTAGCATTCTCGGTGGACAGAGCTCGGCACAGAGAGAATTATAGTTCAGTTCAAAGTACCAAGTTAAGAGCATCAGTAAATGCCTAAAATATAACAGTGCCCATGGAAAAGTAAGTTTGCTACCTCTGTACTTCCCTTGTGTGTTAACAGATCATGTTACTTATTTGCAGGTACCTTCCTTCTGGTACTTCATTCCTCACTACCCGTGGTGGTAGCCAAACCTTGACAGATAAAAAGGAAAACCCGAATAGCAGACCAATGTGGAAAAAGTTTGTCATTACCAAGCCTGCTTTTTTAGCAATATTCACAATTTTGGCATGTATAACTGAAAGGAAGTCGATGTCCGCTGATCCACTCAATTTCAGCATCTTCAGCGTAATATTTGAAGTGATCAGGCAAGTTGACATCTTTAAACAAATTTTCTTGTCCATACTAGAAGTAATGTATTACTATGAATGAACTAACTGCAAAAGAAAAAGTTCAACAATGTTTGTTGTAGAAATAAGAAAGTGCAATCAAACTTATGAACATCATGTGTGCTGCTTTCAAAAATTGATGTCCATTTCCTTTTGCAGTGCATACGGCAATGTAGGATACTCACTTGGCTACAGCTGCAACAAGTTACTGAAGCCTGATGCCACCTGCAGAGACGCTTTGTACGGGTTTGTCGGCAGGTGGACCGACGAAGGAAGGCTGATCATCATCTTGGTGATGTTCCTTGGGAGGTTCAAAACGTGCACTATAAAAAGAAAGAAACCCTTGAATGTGCATCCATGTAGAACATCACATCAGAGGCCAGAAGTGTCTGGATAGTAGTATGATAGAATATTTTACGGGTTTGAGTTTGTAAATCGGTCCAATGCCAGAGGTTTGAGCGTGAGAAGAACACACCTCTCTAAAATGTATACCTAGAAAGTTGTGCCTACTCAAAGAGGATATAAAAGGCACACGAGCCTTGAAAACACAACATAGTCACAGCTAATAGTGTGCCGAGGTGGACCAAACAGTCTGTATCAACAGATTTGTGGCAAAACAAATAACATGCCTCTCGAAAGGGTAAAGAATTGCATACATTATTCATGCTACTAACAAATTCAGGTTCAATAAAAATGACTGAATCATATTTCGACATACTAACATCAGAACACACTCCACAATCACGTTTTCCAGAACTAATCACAATAGACAAAAAAACATGTAGAATGCACATAAGCATAGAACACGATAAATTGCAGGTGAGATGCTAAATGTCGGGGCACGCAAATGGCAGATCACATTGTCTATTTGGCATCCTATTTGGTACCTCGCATCTTATCCATGTTTGACATTTGAATTGCAAGTGATGTTCTTCTGCTTCACAACTGCAGAACTCAGGTGATGCTCATCTGCTTCAAATCGCCTTTGCTCCTCTTTACTGAGATTTGATCCTGCATTAAGTAAATATTGGTGAAGTAGTAATAGAGAAGTTTTCTGGACAGTCACATACTAAATGTCGGGACAAGGAAATGGCACGCTCCTTTATTTGGAACCTTGCATCCTAACCATGTGCTACACTAATACCTAAAAAAATTCTACAGACATATACACCTGCAGTCCCATCAAAACTAAAAATGTGGGACAAAACGTTTCACTGTACTACACCGCTTACCCGACGCTCCGGCGACTCCCGGTCGCTGTTGATTCACTCCGCGCGTCGCCGGAACCATCTGCCTTATCCCCGGCGGCCGCCACTGCGCCGGGGAAACTGAGGTCGCAGCCCCGCCGATGCCGGCGCCGGCACGGGAAGGTACACGAAGAGGCGCCGCGCGACTCCACCTTCCTCCTCAGTGCCCCATTGCAGAGGCAGATGGTCGCACCCTGTCAAGGCACAGTACCTGGGCCAAGCCTTGACGAGCAAGAGATGGGCCATGGGCCGGCAGAAGATGCGAGAAGCCCAACAAGGACCCAACCCAGCTGAGACGACGGCGGAACAGGACAAGCGGCGTGTTAAGCCACGGCTGTGTGAGGAGAGAGTCATCACTGAATTAACCTGTAAACTGAATCCCCATCGGGATATGTTCCTCTCCAACCTCTTCTCTGGATGAACTGAGTTCATCGAATCAATTCATCCGCGTGACGCTGATTGTATCGTAATCATGTATCTAAACTCTGTGAGATAGATCGAGTGGGTTACATCTGGTATATGAGCCGCAACGACTGCGAATTTCTGAGAGTTAGGGTTAGCCACCATGAGTCGACAGCGAAATTGAAACCAGAGGAGGCGATTCAGGTAGTAGGGGGCGCAGTGGTTGGGCTCTCCCATAAAATCCCATTGGTCTGTCCTCCTCCCTGCGGCGGCGGTGCGGAATCCCGGTCCGGGTGATTCCACGGCGCTGTTGGCGGCGGTAGACTGTTCGGACACAAGTTGAGCGGCGGGGATCGGTTGCTTGCAGATCATCTGCGAGCCGTAAAATTCCGAGTCTACGGCTTGATTTGTGTGTCAATCGGAGGCGATGGTGGCGGCGGCGGTGATGGACAAGGTGCAGTCCGAGTTGGGGGAGTTGAAGGCTCAAGGAACATCGGTGGCGGAATCGCTCAAGTCAATTAGAAACTCTTCAAGGATTGAGCAGTTGGATGCCGAAGGTAGATGGAGCAGTTGGATCCCTGCAGAGGACGATGACGGAGATGGGTAATCGAGTAACCCTACTGGATTCGGCTCGGTCAAGTAATGAGGTAACCACACCATGAGCAGGCGATGCAGTGCCAGATGCAGAGACAGGCGTAACGGCGCAGGCAAGTAGAGTGGCTGCGGCTCCATTGCCACGCAACCGCAGGTCATTTCCGAACACACCTGTGCAGTTTGATATTGGAGAGCAATCGTATCAAGGAGATGACATAGATGGCAGTACTATTCTGGAGAGCAGAATGAATCTCAGTCATCATGGGGGCAACAGCCAGCGAATGCCGAAGACTGACTTCCCAAAATTTGATGGAGAAAATCCCAAGTGGTGGCGAGCTGTAGCTAAAAAATACTTCAGTCTGTATAATGTATCAAGGGAGACATGGGCTAGTTTTGCAACCATGCATTTTCGAGGTAAGACAGCTCTGTGGCTTCAAACATATGAAGCAGAGCATGAGATTGAAAGCTGGGAGGAGCTTGTGGTAGTAGTGCATAGCAAGTTTGGCAAGACAGACATCAAAGATACTTGGAATCATTGGAACGATGTAAGCAGACAGATTCAGTGGAGAAATATTATCAACAATTTGAAGAGTTGCGACACAAGGTTTTGGTGCACAACAAACACTACGATGAAGCCTTCTTTGTTACCAAATTTGTGAGTGGCTTGAAACAGGAAATATAGAAAGCAATCAGGCTACACAAGCCCAAGACAGTAGATATAGCATTTTCATTGGCTGAGACTCGAGAGGAAATGTTGGAGGAAACAAGGAGCTATTTATCTAGCAAATTTAAAAATGATCATAGAGGGTCACCTCCCCAGTATCATCAACAGAAAGGTGTACTGAGTTCAGCGCCAGAGGAGAAAAAGAGGCAAGACCAAAAACCTCCATGGGAGGATAAGTTGGTGTCACTCCGAGCTCAGAGGAAAGCAAGAGGAGAATGCTTTAAATGTGGTGAAAAATTTCAGCCTGGTCACAGATGTTCCAAGACATGTTGATCAATGTGGTAAAAGAATTGTTGGAAATAATGCAGCAAGGGTCTGACTCTGAATCAGAGGACATCCCTGACAGCACTGATGATGAATTGCTAAGTATGCTATCATACCATGCCACAGCAGGAACAACCCACAAAAAATCGATCCGGCTGCTTGGTACCATGCAAGGCAAACAAGTGTTGATCTTAGTCGACTCGGGTAGCACATGCAGCTTTATTAGCAAGAACACAGCTGAGCAATTGGCCCTGCCAATCAAGAAAGTGCCAAAAGTCACGGTATCTGTAGCGGATGGGGGTAGATCGAGCTGTGATACAGCAGTACCCAAAGTGAAATGGCAGTGTCAAGACAATGAGTTTACAACTGACCTTCGAGTGTTTTCCATACCAGGATATGATGTTGTTCTCGGAATGGATTGGTTAGCAGACATTGGTAAAATGTGGATCGACTGGCATAAGAAGATGAGATTCAAACATAATGGGGTCAGGATAACATTAAAAGGCATACGTGATGATGTGACTAGTTGTGAACCAATAACACAAGCAGAGATAAAACAGTTAATTCAGGAGGGTGGATTTGCCCAAGTCGTGCAACTGTGTTCAGTGATGAGTGACAACACAGAACAACCTTTACCTGAGCCCATTCTCAAAATACTGGAGGATTTCACTCCATGTTTCGAGGAACCGAAAGGGTTGCCGCCTCATCGATCTTATGATCACAACATCAAACTCATGCCTGGGGTGCATCCAGTACATGTGAAACCTTATAGGTATACGCCTCAACAAAAGGATGAGATTGAAAAACAAGTGAAAGAAATGCTGAGAAATGGCATTATCAGAATGAGTCGAAGCCCATTTGCCTCACCGGTTTTACTTGTTAAAAAGAAGGATGGCAGCTGGAGACTTTGCATTGATTATAGACAGTTGAATTCAATAACCATCAAGGACAGATACCCTATGCCCGTGGTTGAAGAACTATTGGATGAGCTGTCAGGAGCGCAATTCTTCACAAAATTGGACCTGTAGTCGGGCTATCATCATATAAGGATGGTAGAGAGCGATGAGCACAAAACAGCATTCCGCACACATAGTGGACATTACGAGTTCAGAGTGATGCCATTTGGGCTCACTTGTGCCCCAGCCACTTTTCAGTCTGCTATGAACATCATCTTTGCCTCAGTGATTCGAAAATTTGTGCTCGTGTTTGTTGATGACATACTTATCTACAGTCAAACCCTACAACAGCATGCAGATCATCTCAAGCAGGTGTTTGAACTGCTGGCAGCAAACAAATTGTTTGTGAAGAAATCGAAGTGTTCATTTGCTCAAAAATCATTGGAGTACCTGGGCCACATCATCGGTGCAAATGGAGTGGCTACCGACCCAGAAAAATAGCTGCAGTTAAGCAATGGCCGCGCCCAATGAATATCAAAGAACTCCGAGCATTCTTGGGTTTGGCGGGGTACTATAGGAAGTTCATACAAAAATTGGTCTGTTGGCAAAGGCTCTAACAGCTTTGTTAAAGAAAGGGGTGCCATTCATCTAGAACAAGTATGCTGAGGAATTACACCGTAGGGAATTCCCCTACGGTAATGGGTGTCAAAAAAAAAACAAGTATGCAGAGGAAGCCTTTCAAGCTTAAAAAAAGCATTAAAACATGCTCCTGTATTGGCATTGCCTATGTTTGATGTTGAATTTGTTGTCGAGACTGATGCATCAGCTTATGGCGTGGGGGCGGTGCTGATACAGCAAGGACACCCGCTCGCCTATCTGAGCAAGGCGCTGGGTCCCAAGAATCTGTCATTATCGACTTATGACAAAGAATGCATGGCAATTCTGTTAGCATTGGACAAATGGAAGGCGTATCTTCAGCAACAACCCTTTGTGATACACACGGACCAGCAAAGCTTGGTGCATTTGGGAGACCATCGGTTCAACACAAAAATTCAACAGAAGGCGTTCTTTAGGTTGCTGGGATTGCAATACAAAATAGTGTATAAGAAAGGGATCACTAACAAGGCGGCCGATGCTTTGTCTCGCAGGACAGGGGACACAACTGAAATGCTAGCAGCTTCGGCAGTTTATCCCAGATGGTTGGAAATTGTGACTGAAGGGTACCACAAAAACCCACAGGCACAGAAGTTGCTCAGTGAGCTCAGTCTTCATAGTCCTGATGAAAATGGATACTTATTGCAACAGGTGTGATACGGCACCATGGGAAGATTTGGCTGGGAACACACGAAGAAGCTCAACAAGCAATCATGCAAGCATTGCACAACAGTGGATTGGGGGGACACTCTGGAGTACTGCCGACGTTCCACAAAATTAAGCAAATCTTTTCATGGCCAGGGATGTGGCAAGATGTGCAGCAATTTGTCCAACAGTGTCGAATCTGTCAACAAGCTAAACCTGAACACACCAGAAAGCCAGGGATGCTGCAACCATTTAAAGTGCCACCTGAAGCTTGGCATACAGTAAGCATGGATTTTATCGAGGGATTGCCAGTATCTGGGAAGTTCGACACCATTTTGGTGGTAATCGACAAATTTACAAAGTACGGGCATTTTATTCCCCTAAAGCATCCCTTTACAACAGCTACAGTGGCGCAGTTATTCTTGGACAATGTTTACAAATTGCATAGCATGCCTCAGGTGCTTATCTCTGATCGAGATAAGGTATTCACAAGCACGTTTTGGCAACAACTGTTCAAATTGGCTGACACTACATTGAACCTGAATTCATCTTACCACCCTCAAACCGATGGACAGACCGAAAGGTTGAACCAATGCTTGGAAACATACCTCAGATGCTTGGTCAATGCTCATCCGAACCAGTGGTCGAAATGGATTTCGCAAGCAGAGTATTGGTATAATACAACCTTCCACTCATCACTGGGGAAATCACCTTTTGAGGTACTCTATGGGCGTAAGCCGAGACATTTTGGCATGAACCGGGAGATGCACCAACAAGTACTGATCTGGCGGAATGGTTGCAAGAAAGACATGTCATGATTCCTGTGATCAAGCAGCATCTCGAGAGAGAGCTATACAGCGCATGACACATCAAGCAAACAAAAAACGAGTGGAACGCTCGTTTGCAGTGGGGGACTTTGTCTATTTGCGCCGACAGCCCTATGTGCAACAATCTCTCATGCCACGCTCGTCTCACAAATTGAGTTTCAAGTACTTCGGGCCATATCAAGTGATCCAGCGAGTGGGAAATGTCTCTTATAAGCTGCAATTACTAGAGAAATCAAGGATACACCCTGTGGTGCATGTCTCGTTGTTAAAGAAAGCACTGAAGCCAAATGACCAAGTGTGTGATGATGGTGGCATTATTGGACCTGGGAACACAAGCGCAACCTTAAGAAATTTTAGAAGAGAGGATGATCAAGAAAAGGCGCAAGCTGCAACCACAGGTACGTGTTCGGTGGAGCACGATGCCTGCATACCTGGGAGAACTTGTATATGGCGGTCGATGCATTCCCAGAAGCTCCAGCTTGGGGGCAAGCTGTTTTTCCAGGGGAGGGTATTGTCACGGCACAGTACGCCAAGCCTTGACGAGCAAGAGACGGTCCATGGGCCGGCAGAGGATGCGAGAAGCCCAACAAGGACCCAACCCAGCTGAGACGACGGCGGAACCAGGACAAGCGGCGTGTTAAGCCACGGCTGTGTGAGGAGAGAGTCATCACTGAATTAACCTGTAAACTGAATCCCCATCGGGATATGTTCCTCTCCAACCTCTTCTCTGGATGAACTGAGTTCGTCGAATCAATTCATCAGCGTGACGCTGATTGTATCGTAATCCTGTATCTAAACTCTGTGAGATAGATCGAGTGGGTTACACACCCCGCCGCCATCTCCCCCCACCGCGGCACCGGCGCACCGCCCGTCAAGCTCTAGAAGATCTAATCTTGATGCAGGTGGGAAGCTGGAAAAGTGCTCAATGAATACGCCGAAGGAGAGGTGGGGGTTTGTGGTCAGCTCTGGCCGGCGTCTCTGGCCGGCGTGTCATTTTGTTCGGAGTGGATTTTTTTTTGAGCGATGTGTTTGGTAGAGGCGACGAGGGTGGGAGGCGGGCCGATTATGGGCCTCTCGGTTGTAGTGGGCCATCAATTGGCAAGGTGACGAACCTGCACAACTTCTACTCAGTAGCTTCTATTTAATTTATTTTAAACCCTATAGTTCTTAAATAATCATATTCCAATATTTAAGCATATTAATCTTCATTTCCTTACTAGTATTAAGTCTGAATTGGTGATGATGATGATTCATCCTACTTTTCATCGCGTCCACATGATCGTCCTAACTTGTTCCGCACCGCGTGATTATCATCAATCCTTGAAATTTTTATATGTAGTACTTTGATTTTCTGATAAATGTTTGCGTCAAAGAGTCATACCTAGCGGAAAATACTTCACATCACGCACGCTTCCTTCAGCATCAACATTCCCTATGACACAATTCAAAAGAACATTTCAAAAAATTCCCTCCTGCAAGTGATGAGTTCAGAAATGGTACGTAATCCTAAACTGATTCTCTGGTTGTTTTTCTACCACCGTAGCAAAGTTTGCCCATAACTAGTTAAGAAGGTCCATATAGTTGGGCAGCTTATGGAGAAATCTGAGGAGGGGCGGCTTGGTTTGTAAGTCGCCAAAAGAGCTAGGCCAAAGTTAATAGGACATATTTGGTGTGGAACGACGGTGTGTATGATGTCAAAGTTGCTGAGTTTGCAAGCTTTTCTTCTTTCTTTTTGTAAACTGTCAGATGCGATGGTGCATAATATAGAAAAATACATCTATTTTATTGTTATTCTTTCGCTTGAAAGGTTGTTGGCTTTGTTTAAAGCGGTGGTGGTACAGTGCCGCCCAAGAGCGTCTGCAACAGATTGTGTAGAATACACGAATGTAATAAAAAGTTGTTGAATAAAGAAACCATGAGTACCAAAATATAATATGGAAGTAGAAATTTCAGCTTTGGCGATGAACTAGTATTAGAAAAGTGTGAAAAATAGTTGAAAAACAAATAGTAATCAGATTGATGTATGTTTCTATCTAATATAAAAAGACAAATTTCAGCTAGGCCGTTAATCCAACATCATCTATAACTAATAGCGCTATCAATCATGCATCTCTAACAATTAAGTTCATTCAAACAGAGTATTGGCTTAAGTAAGATGACATGATGTAAACATTAGAAACAACCATCCAAGTGTGGTGTAATAACCGTTGTTTTACCCTTAGCAGCAAAAGCAAATTGCTTGTCTTGTCCCTTTCTGTCACCGAGATATAGAGTAATGCAGGGTTGAACCCACTATCATGCACCACTCCCTTTGAAGATCTAAGCAGCATACTTGGTCAGAGGAGCAGACAAACAGTCGGAGAGCATATATGACTATGAATAATGCGTCAATATAACATCATAGATATCAATATAATTCATGAGTACATTTGATCATAAAGTGATAATTCATCATATCCCAACAAAAACACAACATTTATCACATTAGATAGATATTCATCATTTAGGGCAGCTCATGAGACCTTTGTATTGAAAAAAAATGAGACAGTGTGTGTCATCTAGCTACTGCTATGGGGCCATAGTTCAAGGGGAACTACTAACACATAGTCAAAGAAAACAACACAAAAAGAAGCTAAGATGGATGAGGCAAAGCAGAGAAAGAATGAGCAGGCACAAAAAAAAAGGTGAGGTACAAGAGAGGAAGGAAGAAGCTTGATGGAAGAAAAGATTGGTTGCAATACTAATGAAGAGAAGAAAAGTTAGCATCCAGTAAGCAAAAAAAAACAAGACGACACCAACTTTTTTAGTACCTGAGCCACAACATGCGAAGCATGCCAAGAGAACATGAATGTTTGATGTTTTGGGAGCATGAACTATCATCATCGTACGTTAGTTGTTAGTTTATCCCTCTATAATTGTAGATGTTGTGTACTGATGCTAAACGAAATATACCAAGTTTCTGGTCTGGAACTTTGTCGTGGATGATGGTTTTGTATTGTTGCTAAAGTACTGGATGTTTTGATCTAGTCTTGATTAATGTAACATTTGCTAAACTGGTCATGTTGTCCTGTTTTGCTCATCATGGCCATAGGAATCGGCAATATATATCCTGGATGATAATGATTTTGGATTGACACTGCCATGATGTTGTCAAGTGTTGCAATGGTGATAATTCCTGATCATGACGTCAAGTTTATTTTTAACAAATGTCGCCAATTGTTGCACACTTAAATTCAGTTTAAGTTCATTTTCAACAATGTTGTAAAGTTCAGTTTTTGTTCGGTGTCTACAACAACGCATGATTGCACTTACAAAAAAAAACATTCATACACATGCAGTCTAGCACCGAACTTCACCTTTTATTTTCAATTCACGCAACACCTATACAAAACAACATTTACATTTCCAAAAAAATCTTACGTTTTAACACTACCAATAGAGCCACAACCAAAATTAAAAACAACACAACTACAAGCTTCAAAACCATCCCAATTACAACAGTGTAACAGGCCCAGCCCTCTGATACCAAATGTAACAGGCCCGGCCCGGGGGTGGGCCGGGGTGTTACAAACAGTGACATAGACAAACCCATTATGATGATCAGTTGGTCCAACTTTCCTCACTCCCTCTCGGTCTATCTTCTTCAAATCTTTCTCTGCCTCCTCCTCTGCCATGGCCTACTCCTCTTCAGTTTCCGCTTCTTCAACATGGCCTCCTGTAATTTCATCAACAAACTCATTAACAGCAGAATTTGTTCTACGGTAGAAGCTTTGAACATAGACCCGGATACAAATCTTTCACTCACTGAAAAGTGAAAACATGTGACTATATCGTCCTGAAGACGGATGCGACGGGAAGAAGTGGCATTTAGAAGTGTTGCTGATTTTACATTTAGGTTTCGGCATAACAAAGCTTGCACTGTCTTTTCACACTTAGGCGCACAGCGTGCCGTTGGTAATGATTCTACTACAGTGCTGCAAATTTGCAAGCTGATCCTAAGTAATCGTTGTTGTTCATTGGATTCCTCCGGAATTACTTCGTTAGGATTGAAGAATTGCTGCAATTCTTCCTGAATAGACTCGATTCTCCCGTCGAGAGTTTCTTTAAAAGTCTTACCTAAACTCATCCGACTGAATATGAGAAAGCCTATGATTGTGATCAAAATCGCGATGAAAAATGCAAAGACCTCAAAGAGAATATTGGAGGATTTGTTACGCCCAGCGCCACACCTTTTGTACCCGTTGCTCCTACTTATCCGAGCGGACTGATCAGAATGATCAACCATATGACACATCGGTTTAAAACGAGAGGTAGCACGTGGCAAAACAACATTAGCCACAGAAAATTTAAGTCTCTGAGTATAGTGACCACTAATCCACTGGGATAAGAAAATAGTGTAGATGGATTTTACTCTCTTTTTACTACGGAGGGAGAATTTGAACTTGCTCGGTCCGTTCAATTGCAGCCTTATAATATAATCTCATTCTCTGGTCCAATCTCGGTTTTTATTTCTATATTCCTTATTTATCCAATGTGGCAATCTGGTTGGTTCTTTGCGCGGAGTTTTGCAGCAATATTTCGATTCATCCTTTCTTCTGAGGATTTAATAATTGGACGTAAGTGCTAATTGGTGCACGTGAATGTGTACGTAGATTCTTGCAGAATGCAGGCCACCTTTGGTAACCTTTCTAGCCGTGCCTTGTCATCCTTCCCCTGAGACGTGTCAAAGAACAATCGATGGCCACATGATGGGCACCAGAGCGACCAGAAAGCCAGCCAGCCCTCACCGACTGGACTGCTTCCGATGGGATCGGTCCGTTGGCGACGGAGCCGTTCATCAAAGCGGCTCCCGGTGGAGGCCAAGGGCCGCCGCATTCTCAGATTTTGGACGGACCGCACGGCATGTACGCCCTCAAGAATCCAATTCCCGAGACCAGATGATCCGAATTTGTTTTTTGCATTCTGCCGACCAAGGGTGTGCAGAGTAAAGGTACCCGTACTGACGCCCTCGCCTCAGCGCCAGCAAAGAGAGGAGCAGATCTCTGGTCTCATAAGCATAATGTACCAGCTGGATTTGACTAATTATCGTTTATGCTTTAACAGTAGCGACAAACCCAAAACTAGTGGTAGCAAGTGATAGCATATCTTGACCCTCTGTCGCACCCCCCAGGCCAAATAAATCTTTTTCTCCACAAAGTAGTGTGTCCACCTAAATCTTTCCCCCACGAATATGTACTTACGTACCTGTTTTTCCACTTTAATGATTAAAATCCGCAGTATCGAACTATGATTATTCCAAGTGAAAGCTCATTTCCATATTTGACCCACTATTTTTAAAGTCAAAATACCCGAGCCACTCACGAGTGCATGTGGACATCAACTGGTTTTGTGGTCTCCAATGTGATAGGGGCCAGCATATAAGTCCACTGTAAAATTAGAGAGGTCAGAGAACCCTTGCAGATTACAGAACCAGGGTTTCGTATCTGTGGGCAATGAGCAACTAATTTTTTTTTTCTAGAATACCACTATACCAGTGAACAACTAATTTGGTGCGTGGTTTTCAGAAGCAAAAGGGTAGCTCAGAAGCTCACCGGTATTCAGTTTTCAGCAGCTGACTTGATCGATTTTGGTTTTGCTCTGGCCAAATAATTGGGTATCTGCTGCCTAACTTTCCTCATCAACTTACCTGAAAAAAAACCTCTCTTCGTCAATTTGTAATAAGTATTTACATACATTGCCTACAAAGAAGCAAGCTAGCTTTAGTAGTTGAAGTAATCAACTCAGTATCACTGACCATGAAGCAAAAATTAATAAAATTTCATTGAAATTTCTATCGAACCTTATATTATCAACTCGAGACCACTTCACTCAGCCTGATAGTTATACTCTGCCGAATGTAAGCTGCCACAACTCCGAAATTTAGGGTCGCGACTGATATACGGTAGGGAACAAGCTAGTGCCAAAGTTTTAGGAGCCAATGAGAGAGTGCTTAACTTTACAGAACAAGTTCTGAGGTTTCAAGTTCGAGGTTTCTGCACTCTGCACAAGACATCAGTACATGTCATTAGGTCCTACGACTAGATTGTCCACCAATCAAATTAGGGGGTAGGAGAGAGAGGGAGAGACCACACAATCCAATTGAGATACGCAGGGCATCAAATCATGGGAGAAAGGACCCCCATCAAAGAGAAGGCACTGCCAAAATAACCAATTGCCAGATGCTCCAAATGAACCACCAGCCGGATATGGTAAAGAATAATGGTGCAAGAACAACGGCCACCGAGGCATCGACAAACAGTATCACCACCACCATACCTATATTGATTTTGTAGGTCCCGGCAAGAGCACAAACAACACCTCTTTCTAGTTGATGTAACTTGGGATTGCTTTGGGGACACATTGTTTATGGCGTTGCTGAAAATATTGGGCCCTAGCAAACACCATCAGTGGAATTGCTATGATTCTTAAAATTGACTTAATCTTATAGTACTTCACTAATCTTTACATGCTTGGTAGATATTGATGTGATATATGAGATCTGCTAAAAGATTCAGAAAGTATCATAAGAGAACGACATGTTGGCCTCACCCACGATTCCATATAACTAACCAAATCCCCATAGCAAAGTTCCCTGAATTTCCTTCTAAGAATGAAGTACTTTATTTCAATGCATGCATCTAATGGTTGTATCTATGATTCAAGCATGAATTAATACGAAAGATTGGCACATATTTTTTTCCATCAATTGTTTGCACTTATACTATCTTATAGAGAAAAAGGCAATACGGCCCTTCTTTTTATACTCCCTCCGTTCCCAAATATAAGATGTAACATCTAAAACATCTTATATTTAGGAACGGAGGGAGTAGAAAGCAACGAGTACGACTGTGTGCAAAGCCAGCCAAGAGTTGCACTTATCCTATTTTAAAAGTATCATTTCGATATTGAATGGTAATCCCAGCAGAATATCGATGACTCTTGGTTCGAGCTTTCCAATAAAGCTGGACCATATGGCCTTTTCTCTAAAAAACGTACAACTGTTTCTTCTTATAAACACGATGTGATAAATAAAAGCATGCAATTGTTCCATACAACTTATGTTTCTCGTGTAATTAGATTGTAATACAGGATGGAGCAAATACTCCCATCCATTTTCAGTCCTAAGAGGCACATGCATGTTCACAAAAATAGTTCCAACCTTACCTTTCTAGAATGACACAGCTTGGTCCTTCCTACAATAGAACAGAAGACCAATGCATTGATTACTGCGGAATTTGGTTGCCAATTGAAATTCTGAGCATACTAGCCAAAATCATGGTGAAATAGACCCTACTAACATACTGAAAACGAAGGGAGAATGCTTACTGTTCATGGAATTCCAGTAGTCCAATACAAGCTGCATACCAAGTTTTTGCAATTCTAAGAAGTTTGGAGATCGACTACAAAGAACTCTCGATAATTATAAATTTTAGCTAAGTCCAGAGCTGCGCTCACAGCATGTCCACATGCAGATGCTCAATCCCTAGTCTCAACCAACCAATCCAGAAGATGCCGAATCCTTGATTAAAAATGTACATCAGACCGCGGACAACCAATTGGTGAGTCATCATGTCTCATCCCAAAAACGGCAAACTTTGTGATGAGGTGTTTGTAATAAAGAATTCACTGGGCAGTGATTTCCATGTTATTCCAAGTCCAACTTGCTCATGCCTATAAATGCAGGCCATCGCACCCAATGGCAATGCACACTTACATACCATAGCACACGATAGCATAGCAGTCATGGTAGGGAGAGGGAAGGAGTGGGAATTACCTGTAGTGTGGGTACCAGGAAAGCTTCTGCTGGGTAGCCATACGCTAAGAGGCAGAGAACGGAATGCAGCCAAGGATGACTTGCCGGCTCCTGGTGTTGGGGGGAACTCAGATTTGCTGAGCCTTAGAGTTAGCCGGCAGGTTGTCCTTGGCTACACCTAGTTCTCTTCTTCTGGTGTTTGGCCCTCAAGCATTGTAAGAGATCTCGACCATCTGCATTTCTGTCAACTTTCGTTATGGAAATACATGAATGGGTAAGTATGCAAAGCATTAAAGGTATGCATCTCTAGCTAGCCTAACCACTAATTGACATAACATACCTCCAGCTTTAAAGGTCTGCATCTAAGTAGTTCAACCTCTACTTGACATCACATCTCTCAAGCTCTATGCGCGTATATATTAGAAGTATAAAAGTATCTTGCTCTTTCATCTGCAAAATACATAAATATGAAAGCATAAGAAATAGAAGGTTTGCCTACAAGCTCAACCCACTTGACATCAGATCTGTATATATGTCCGACAATATCACAGTTCCTTTCCTATTATTTTATGCTCATCCATGATTTTTGAAGATAAGATAATGA